>JAYKQN010000004.1:25367500-25990000 GCA_036785175.1 Eupleurogrammus muticus | reverse complement strand
AAGTTAAATCATGGGCGTTGTAAACAAAGTCACCACATCCTGTTCAGCGTAGCCTTGTTGGACATGCTATTTGTGCAATTATGGTACCACTAAAATGATTTTAATATTTTTCTTGGTGGAAATATAATAGACAATTCAGGTGGAAACTAGTGGAGTATATATATGCGTTCCAGCTTCTTTCTTGATCCTATTATTCTACTTTAAGCTGCCAAAACCAGAAGCACATACATGGGAAATTTGACAATATATAGTATCAGTCAGACATTATAAATGTATGATAGACATTATTTTTTATTATTTATGATTTACCCACACTTATATACATAAACATGAGGGCACCTGGCATTATTTAACCTCATATTACTACTGTGTGAGACATATTTTAATATCTCATGCACATCAGTCAGTGGGATTTTTATCTTTTATTTGTCATGGATTAAATTGAGTTTTATTGATTTTTCAGAAAATGCTCTATGATGATATAGAAATCTAATATTACCAATATGCAATAGAAGATTTGAGTCATATTGCCCACAGCTATCGAGAACCTCACTTGATCTGATCAATGTCAATAAGCTGCAAACTGTGTGTAGTATTTGATAATCTGCCAACACTGCAGCAGATACAGCCTCTGCTGTAGTTATCTACCAGGAGTTTCCTCTGCTCAAATCGCAATAAAGACATTCTCTAGTAGACTTTTCCCGTGGTGTTCGCTTCTACAGAAGCATGTGTATGTGCATTGTGAGCTTCACTTTGTGACAAAAAGCAGCTACTCCATACTAAACGGGTTATCAGCAGAGATTCTTCAAGAGCTACACAACAGAGTCTGCAATAGGGAGGAAAAAGCAGACTCATGAATGGGCATGGGACAGCATGTTTCCACATCATGTAACAGGTTTTAACTCAATTTTAAGCACGCTTTGGTAGTGTTACTGACAAAATACTTCCCTGTCAATATCACAATCACAGTTCCCTATTGACAAGAGAAAGGTTCCCATTCAAGAACTTCATGAGTTCATCTAAAATGTTAAATGATTTATTACCCAGTCAAACAAACTCAACATTAGAAGACTTCTGATCCAAAATGTTTGGCATTAGTTGGGATCCGTATGGTGACAGTAAACACAACCGAGAGGTCACATGGCCCCGTGTGACCTTTTGTGTATTTACCCATCCACTTCTTCCCACTGGACCACGTATCCTGGAATGACATTGTGAGCCTGGCTGTAACTAAACTATCAACCTGACGACTGTGAGTTGGGGGGACACCCGGAGAACAGCAGGCCCGTGCATACGGTTGGAGGGTCACCTGAGGTGCTGGTGGGGTTATGCTAATCCCTGGCATGTTTCGTCTCAGACAGCGGCCTGCTGCCGTTGGGTGGGACTCATACAGACGCCCAGCTTCTCCCATTATGTCGCCTGCCAGCCGCAGAGACCACGTGGCTCTTCCAGGGAACTGATGAAACCCACATTAAACACCTGGAGTCTCATTTATAAAAAATAGTGCATAGAACCCATGCACAAAAGCCATACATGACGTATACCGTCTACATGGTTCAGCTGCAAAAAAAATAAAACCTGTATATTCATGCTTAATATTGGGAAAAGGGAAGCCCGTCTCCAGAACCCTGCCACCTGTCACATCCTGACATCTGGACCACAGCTGGCCCCCCCCCACAGCTGACCGACTTCCTGAGTAAACTAAAACTGAAGGGCCCTTTTGGAATAGTTATGGCTCACGAGCGCGGCCCATAAATAACGCCGCTGGCTGCGTGTTTATGATAAAGTGGATCTATAATTAACGTGCGATATAAAGTGAAATTAAAATGTGTGAGAGCGACCATAAAAAAAAAATAAAAATAAAAAAAAAAATCCGGCTTCAGCTCTCCACCCTCTTCTGCTTCCCCAGTTTCTACAGAATGCTGATAGGCCTGGGTCAGTGTTAACCTACAGATGCTCATAGTCTCCCATTAGTTTCTATAGATTACAACTTTATTGTAGTGATTAGCATTGTAGTTTAGTCAAGAGTCATGCTGGATTTTGTAGAAGCCTGCTGATATTTTTTGTCTTTTTTGTCGTGCTGGAGACATATTATATGTTTGCTTTCTCCTCAATTGTGGTTAAATATCTGGTAAATGTCCATCACTTGCCTTCGCTGGTTTAAAGCCAACTCAGTGATCTGTGTGTGATGTCCTCCCCAACTTTAAAAATTGCAGATCATTTAAAAACAGAACAGCGAAAGCATCCGGTTCTATATATTTAACTATTAGCAGGATCGTGTAATGCTGTTTAAATTTGCGTTCTGCACATATGTTTGCTGGGTTGCAGCGTTTCACCTCTGACCCATTTGCTTAACCTCAGCTCTTCACGTCTGCACATGGTGCGGCAGCACACATGGTAATGTGGGAAGGTGTGTGCCTGCAAGTGTGAAAAAAAAAAAAAAGCTCACTCAAACTTGGCATCATCACACGGAGCAAGTAAAAAAAAAATTAAAGTAAGATAGGTATCATAGGGGAAGGTTAAATTTTACTGAAAGGATAAAAATACTCAACAGGATAACGCTAAATCACTTCCTCTCCATCACCAGCAGCCCAGTGTGATCTCTCAAGGGCACTGCAAATGTATGTGCCAGGACAATAGATGAGTCCAATATAAATAATGCATTCTGTTAATGAAATGGTAATTCTTCAGCACTCCCTCCCGCCTGCCAGTTGGCAGCCCCGTCCCCTTCCTCCACTCCCTCCAGCAGGCGTTTCTGTTCGCTCAGGTGCACGCCGCTCCTCCATTACCCTCCGCAGGTGTCTGTCAAATGAGCCCTGATGTAAGTAACTCAATTGGCCGGTATGACGCGCCCTTAACCTCCAACAAGCGCCAGCGGAGTGTGTTGCACGGACTCCTTCCCCCACACACACACAGGCTCGGTGGGG
Organism: Eupleurogrammus muticus; assembly: GCA_036785175.1. Taxonomy (NCBI): domain Eukaryota; kingdom Metazoa; phylum Chordata; class Actinopteri; order Scombriformes; family Trichiuridae; genus Eupleurogrammus; species Eupleurogrammus muticus. The sequence goes on along the minus strand of JAYKQN010000004.1, from coordinate 25,987,073 downwards.
GCTCCCTGCATCAGTATGCTGAGCAGGAACACGCCGCGAGTCATTATCACAGACCCAAATCTAATTTTACAGCACGCGTACGAGCGGGCGAGCGGGACAGGTCAGCGCGTCGCACTGAATAGACAAACAACTGAGGAGACGTGTTGAATGCGTGTGGCCGTGCTGAAGCTCAGCTGCCAGCGAGGCCTTACGGAGTGAACCCTCTCACACACACACACACACACACACACACACACGCACACACACGCACACACACACACGCACGCAGACCATTGCAGTAATGAAGCTACACAACAGATCATGCATGCAGCTTGATTAATTTTTGAATCAGTAAACAACGCAGCACATCTATCCTCTATCCTCTTTTGCGTTCCTCCGTGAACGTTATCCGTTCGCACTCGTCAGTCCCGATCACGCGTTTTCCAGCCGTGGATTGTACGTGCACGCATGTGTCGTACAGTCCGGACTTATGGCAGCCATTAGCGTTGGCCTCGCTAATCCGGTGGCTGGAGAGATAATTAGACACTGCACATCTCATCAGGCCCTGCCAACTTATACTGACAGCTGTCGGCACACACACACACACACACACACACACACACACACACACACACACACACACACACACACACACACACACACACACACACACACACACACACACACACAAATGCACACACAAATGCACACACAAACACACAAATGCATGCACACACACACCTAAAAACAATGCTCAAATATGAAATAATATAAGAGTTCCTTGTCAATGTTTTGGTGTGTGTGTGTGTGTGTGTGTGTGTGTGGCCTCTGATGCATGTTCAGCATGATGTAATGGGCAGCAATCAGGCGGCTGGGGGGGGGTTGGTAAGTGTGTGTGATCATCACCACTGATGATCACACTTAAACCCTCATCCAACAGGCCAACATCAAGCTGCTTCTCACTTGCTGATATCTCATAATCTCTCGGCATCTTGCAATCGCACACTTTGACCCCCCCCCCCATGATGGTATACATGGTGCGGGTCATGCCTAGAGATTCGGGAGCAGCTTTTTTTTTTTTCCTCTGCTTTCAGCGCTACAGCAGCGATTGAGGTTGCTCTGACTTGTTGAATGAGAAAGTGTAAACTGACTGAGTGTCTGACACGAAACACAGCAGCAGCTGTGTCCCCGGGGGTGGGGGGGATGGAGGGGGGGGGGGGACTCGGCCTCGCCTTGGTAATATAATACCAGGGCTCCAGTCTTTCGTGCTGATCCTTCAATCGTTAGCAGAGCGACCGGTGCAATCATTTAATCATGTTAAAGCGTGACCTCTGACTTACTACTGTACAATGCACACCAGAGGCTGCAGGGCCTGATAGGAGCAGCAGCCTGGGGAGAACTGGGGGGGGGGGGGTTATTCTCCCTTCTGTCCAACAAAGAATACACAGAGTACACGGTCACAGATGGAGTCACTCTCTGTCTGCCTGGGCAGAAATAGTGCTGTACACCTGTTGCTTTCTTTAATCTTCTTAACAGACACAGCAGCAGCAAAGGTTCTCCCTTTTCAATCTTTTGGGTTCGCGATCATCCTTTTTGATCACGTGAATGTTGCACACGGTTCATTGCTATTTTAACGTTTACAAAGCTAATCGAGCAGTAAAATAAATATAAAATGCTGTTTAAGATAACAGTGGGTGGATACCTTGGAAATAACCGTTGCTGTAAAAGTTCATATTGGCCAAATATTTAAAACAAATATGCGTTAAAGTCAGAAATGTCATGTGGTGTAACCCTAAAGATTTGATCCCAGACAAACAAAACGCTATCAACTAGTTAAATATTCAGAATATATCATTTTTTTAGTTGCACCATTTGACATTATTGTTAAAAAATTCCACATTATCTGTGCATTTTGAGAGACCTGATGAATGTTTTTAAAACAGGAAGTTTTTGACTTTCTTGATAGATAGAAAGTTTGTATTAACAAACCAGCAAAAAAATGGAGAACTGCATAATTGTGGACCATGTGCACAGACCAGTGATTATTTCTCATATTTCTTGTGTTAACACCTGTAGCTCTACAATGCGTTTTTAATCTATAATATGTTTTTAATCGTATTCCTCCACAACCACTGAAAATAAAGTCAGGATTAATTCAGCTGAACTGACTCCACTTGTCACAGTGAAACAAAGTGCTCTGTCCTTGAGAGGACTGTTGTTTTACTTAGTGTCAGGTGTGTATGAGCATGCACACACACACACACACACACACACACACACACACACACACAGGCCAAGGAGTCACCAGCTACCAAGCATTTCCCTGGAGGCTGCTGTTAACATCCCATCCTCGTGTAATGTAGGCGAAGGGCAGAGATTGGAACACTTGTGTTTGCAGCCTTCATTAGAGCAAGGAATCTCCTTCCGTGTGTGTGTGTGTGTGTGTGTGTGTGTGTGTGTGTGTGTGTGTGTGTTGCATAGCCTGAGAACCGACTTGAGATTAAACTTCACACTTGGCAGGTGCATGGCTGAGGACCCAAGTGTTGAGTATCATGTCTGAGCCTAGAACCAATGAATTATTGAGAATTATATGTTGACGGAGCTTTTACCACTTTGACCAGGGCGGCTATTCCAGCCTTTATAAGCCATCTCACGTGAATCTGTACGTTCTGATAATCCCTGCAACTCCAGAGACGAGACGAGAAAGCATAGACAGGAAAAAAAAAAAGAAGGCAGGCTGACTTCACTAACAAACGTGGGGAACTGAGAGTGAAAAGTGGGATGCTGTGTGTGTTGGGAAGAGGGGGAACGTGACCCATTTACCCGCCCACTCCCATCATTTGAGTCACGTCTCCGCGCGTCGTGTCACTTTCAGCTTAGACAATCTGTTCCAACCTAACACGTCGGGGCTTTTAAGTATACGGGAATAATCCGTGCCAATCTGGCACTCGCATGTTTACACACATTATGATTTTTTTTTCCTTTTTTGTAAACATACAATCTACAATCACGCTTCTTTCGTCTTTCCGGACCCGCACCGCTCTTCCCCCCACCGTGGGGGGAATAAAAAAAAAAAACACGTTCTTCCAGGAAATGCACCGGTGGCAGGGGAAATCCAGAGTGGGTGGCCGGACTAAAAGGAGCTTCATTAACGTTCACATCCGATTGGCTGCCCCCGCACACTTGACCTGGTTGCATAACACTCGCAGCTATTCTGGAGGCCAGACGAGGGAAGCTATTCTGAGGACAGAGATCTGGTTAATGGACAAATACTCGCGTGAAAAGACATGACAAGACACCTACGCAGGAGTCAGAGTTTCCCCATCATTACCATTGAATTGTTTGCTATTTCTAAGACACTACGTAATAGCTGATGCTCATTAGGAAGTGTCCATCAGCAAAGATAACAACTTGGGTGTAATAAAAGGAACAGAAAGACAAACATGACCTCGCCATGTACCCCTGTGTCAATCTCACAGCTTTTCCTTTATTCCGTCAGTGACACTTTAAACCAGCTGGTGTCTGAGATGATGCCTTTAATCTCACTCCATTTCTGTCCCTGTATGTAGGACAACATCACTCGTCTTCCTGTATTCTGGAAGCGTCGTCAGCTCCTGTTTAGACAGGGGTAAAAAAAAAAAAAATCGGCACGGAGGAGTTATTAATACGAAACTTTCAGAAAAGTCTGTGCTGCTTTAGTTTTGGCTGCAGCTCGCCTGATTCCTCGCTGATACCAGATGTCCCTTCCTGGCTGCTTTTCCTGGGCGGGTTCTGGTTCAACGGAGGCGGGACGACTTGAAAGAGAATAAAGTGATTTTGTATTATTTATGGCGTTTCGGCTCCTACGGTGCCTCTCTGTCGCCTCCCCGCTGCGGATGGATGTCGCCAACGGGCCTTCATTGACTCACCGTCCGTGATTCACACATGTGACTCTTCAGTCGGCCATTTTGGCAGCGGAGCGAAACACTCGATTTCCTCCTCCAGCTACCTCCTGTTGTTGTGCTGGCAGCGAACGATACTGGATGTTGTTCTGATGACAGTCATTTAGAAAATTATGTTAGATTTTTCAGACAGGTCTGTGGTGTGTGTGTGTGTGTGTGTGTGTGTGTGTGTGTGTGTTTTCTTCTCATTGACTTATCTATACACGAGTAGCAGGACCTTATCTATCTTCCTCTTGCTGCTCCTCAAAAAAATAACGCAGCTTCTTTAGAAACAGGTTTTTTTTGTATATATCACCAAAATGACAGTTTTAAGCCTGAGTGTTGCCTTCATGTTGATCCTCAACCTGCTATGTGCAGTTTCTAAACTACTCACCATATAATGTGAACTGATTCCACCTCATCAGGTGGTTTTACTTCTAAGACTTGTTGTTTAAAGGATAAGACCTTAGATGTAGATTTTGTGATTTGAAGATATCATGAAACAGCTTCCTATGGACAAAGTGATGCGGACCAGAACATAGGTTGTTCATCATTTATTGTAGGTGTGTGTCGTGTTTTATTCAGTTATTAGTTTATTTTTATTAATTGTAGTAAGTGTGTATTGGCAGCTCCATTGATTGTCTAGTTACCTTAGCTGGTACAACACCTTCTTCCATTTGATAAGAGAGATAACCTGATGTGATGGCAGCCAGGGCTGCATTTGTTGGTCTTATCTTTTAAGGTATTTCCACACACAGCAGTCACCGCCTTCCTCTGGATTACAACAACACCATTTATGATTTACCCACAATCCCCCAGGGGCCCTGAGAGCTGTGGGGTCAGACAGATATTACGTTTCAATTCATGTTATTGAAAGTCATCTTATTGATTTTTCATAGCCGAGTGTTGAATAAACCAACCTTTATTTTTATATTTAGCTCCATGGCACCTGAGGGACAAAGAGGATTGTCACACTTTGTTAATCAGACTTTTTTTTTTCCTTAAATCAGAGCTTCCCCTCCAAGGTCTTTGAGGTCCGCGACCTTTTATAATAAGGTGTCGCCGAACATCCTCGTCTTTATTTGAAGTCATAAGTGAAACGAGGGTCAGTTTTACGCTCGTGTGAGTGTGTCAGGGTTACGACAGCACATCAGCTGGTACAGCGTTAGTCATTTGGAGCGGGATGCCTGCTCAACCCTGGCCATTTCACACACTGTTTGGTGCCTCTGATTGAGTTCTCTGCATGTCATTACAGCACACACACACACGCACACACACACAAGAAGAGACAAGAAGAGTGCAGAGGCCAGATGAAGCATCCGAGCTAAATGATGTACTACTTACACAAATACATTGAAAGCACCAACTTGTAGAGTTGAGCTTGTGCAAATATAATCACTGGTGTTACATTCAGTGAATGTTCCTAAAAAAAAAAAAAAAAGGAGAGGTACATTGATACAAGCTGTTGCAAGATCAGTAATCTGTGTATTTAATGCAATGGCTCGGACAAGGTCCACAAAACGTCACCTGCATCCATGTTCGGCTGGACGTCACAGGCACTAATTAAAACACTAAACGGACGGGGATATTCTCTGTCCATGTGATCGCTCAATGGTTCTAAAGCGAAGATAAACAGCGTTGAAGACACGAGACAGTCCTGTCTGGTGGAGCAGCAACGCTGAAAAGGACCTGGTGGAAATGTTCAGAATGCAGGTGGTGTTCTAATCTATCGTTAGAATGAATTAACCCCTGCGTCTACTCTCAAACACAGATTAGTGCATTGTTAGCTCCTGACTGAAGAGGAACTTGTAAAATCTCTGCAGAATCAATCTGGACAATAGATTTTTTTTGCTCAAACTCATGACTCCTTAAAAAAAATTGAGATTTAAATATTAAATGAATTATTATTATGCCATAAAATAATCAACAGAGTACAGCGCTCACCAATTTATTCCCATGTCCTTGTGTGGTGTTCAGTGACCCTCTTATAATCACAATAACAGCGTGTTTTGTAGTAAGTGGTTAAAATGTCTAATTTACATAATTTAATAACTGTATAAATATGTATGTAATATTCGGTGCAGCGAGCTCACATAAAAATTAGGATTAATTAAAATGTTACTTTTTGAGATCATCATAACCTTTCTTTGATATTAGGACTTTTATTTATTTAGCCGGAGTGCAAACACACATCAAATGGATGGAATTTATCCAGCTTTAACTATTTGTATCATGATAAGTCAAACTGTTGTAAAGTGTCTGATGAGGATAATTCTTCTGTAGTCTTGTTACCGTGGCATATTTAGCTTGTATAATAGATTTATATCTTTATATTTATTTTCTCCGTGTGAGAGATGTTGAGGCAAAGCTGATCAAAAGGTGGGAGGTTAAACGACAAATAGCAGGCGTTCCGTGTGCTCCCAATTAGTCTTTTTTGTTGTTTTTTTTTAAATGAGATGGAGATGGAAGTGGTGTGTGGTTTAATGAGGAGCAGACTGGCACACAGCACAGCAGACGCCATGGAAATATAATCCATTTGATGTTATTTTCACCGCCACTAAAAACAAGCCAAGCTTTTCCTGTCCGTAGATAACGATCATTAGAAACTCTCTCAGACACGGGACAAAACGCAGAGTAAAATGAAAAATGAAAATTGAAGCTTGCACTGTGACTGACGCATGTTTGTCCCCATGGTGGACATCGTCCTGGTTTAGCTGCTCACACACACACAACGTCCTCAGGTTCCACTAGACTCTTGCTTCCATGGCGTGAACACGGCCCCCTGGTTCCAGAGGGATGAGATGGATCACACAGTCATTGCTATGGACCTGTAATCTCAGCTACACACACACACACACACACACACACACACACACACACACACACACACACACACACACACACACACACACACACACACCAGAACCTTGAGTAACTGATGCTTTCTTGTTCTGTAATACCCAACCCCCCATTCTTAGAGCATATTCCCCCCTCTCTCATTCACACACACACACACACACACACACACACACACAGTTACGTATGTGCAGTCGCCATGGCAACGCGTGGTATCATTACGCCACTGCTGGCCGAGCATGCTGCAAGCCGCTGTTGTAGTGGATTTACTGTACCAGTGCGCACACAAAGAGCAGACAGGCGGCAGAGTGCTGCCGAGAGGCTGGAAGGTTTTAGCTGCAGCACTTTGAGCTTATCGCAGATCATTCCTTTTTTTTTTTTTATCCTCTCTCCCCAGTGCCATGAGGTTAAAATTGAAAATCCTGCTTCTGGAGACTGCAACGATATGTAGAGATGTTAAGTGTAGAATCATTGTCACGTGCCCTCTGTTAAACGGCGTAAGCAAGGTTAACCTCCCCGTTTGTTCAGCGTTTGCCCTTGGAGGCCACTTTTCTCTCCATATTCCATTAAAAGCCTCAGTGTTATCATGACAGCCTCGGGTTATTAATGAGAAAAGATGGCCGGCTATCATTTTTTTTTTGGTGATACTTTAGAATACAAAAGTCAACATTATTCCCAACCCTGGCACAGACAGGCCCTTCCTCTCCTTTTCCTCTCTGGAGTTGTGCTCTCTAGTGGCCAGAGGGGGTTAAAACGACCCCTGCCTGGTCCTCACTCATTTGTTAGATACACATTCTGAACATGCATTACTTGTACATGCAGCTTCATCAGCTTTTATGAATACCGTAACTGCAGTCATGCCTGTGCTGTGGACCGTCCTCTCATTAAAGAGTTAATTTTAACACAACTAGTGTTAACCACTAACGTAATTAACTCTCCACTGCATGTGTGTCCATGTGTGAGCACAGTACAGTGAAGGTGCTCCCACGGCCACAGTAGACTGGCATTCTGGGCCAATACAGTAATTAATGTATCCATCTCACACTGCTAAGCAAGCAACTAAAGTGTGCACACACACACACACACACACACACACACACACACACACACGTGTGTGCTTGCTCCTTTCTTGGTTATCTTCCTTATTTACAGATCTCTGTAACCAACATGTCTAATCGATGTGTCGCTTACAGAAGCCACCACCTGTGTCTTTACTGCATCTATTTAACTTTTTTGGAAAGTGTAGTTTAGTGTAGTATGCTATGATCCTAAACAGATATATTTTTCACTTGCGCATGAGTCAAGTCAAAGTCAGCTTTATTGTCAATTACTTTACACGTACTAAAAATACGAAGTCATCAAAATGATGTTTCACTCAATCCTGGGTGCAGATAAAACACAAAAAACAAGAATACAGTCAAGCAACAGTAAAGTGCATTAGTGCAACATAATATAACCACTCAGAGTAGGAAATAAAACATGTATCTTGAGGTAATGCACAACCCAAATACAATCAAACAACAGCATTAATGACAGACTAACCACTGGGAGTATGAAAATATTAACTACTATGTGAAGCAACAGCAGACAGACTAAACATTAAGGGTATAAAATAACATATGTAAGGTGCATGTATCTTGCGGTATTACACAGCAATTGATACCAGATAATAGACATGTAACAGCTATGTTATAAAAAATAACTTATAGATATGGGGCATGTGTCTTGAGGTATTAGTAGTCAATATGAATATGACAGCAGACATGTGCAACTGTCATAGTGCATAAGTGCACGGCAATCCACCAAATGTGTGCAAATGAAACAAGACTCTTGTGCAAGATTCAGGGAAGGACTTCAAAATCCCGTCAGCCTGGTGGAATAAACCGTGCACCGCTATAAGTCTGTGGGAGACGTTAAGCAAATCCTACACGAGCCAAACTCAGCGGCTGGGTTCCTATTCCCCCACTCCACTCCTCAGGCAGCAATAACTCACTCGTGATAGCTAGAATATTCACTACTCAATTTGTGCAATTTATAGCATTAGTCAGCAGGCATTTTGCCTATGAGCTCTGATATAGGATATATGACTACACAGCAGCAATTCCAGTCATGTTCTACTGCATCTATGTATACACAACATGTGTTATTTCACCAAAAGTTTGAAAGTTTTCCAGTTTGCCTCGCTGCAACCTACAGTCAATTCCATTGAGCCATTAGGGTTTAAAGCTGTAAACCGCCTGCAGCTACATTTTTATTTGTCCCTTTCAAAAGATTTGACATAAAACATGTTTTTTCTGCTTTTTTTATCTTACCAGTTTGACTTGTGCTATTGTATTCTATTTTTTTTTGTATGTTGTATTTTTCCTTCTCATTCAAACCAACTGCAGAGGACACAGGAACAGCAGGACGGGGCATTATCAGGCGTCGACACATTCGCGCTCTTCTTTAGCAGCGTCGTAGACGTTTGATTAGTGTTGCTGTTGCATGGCGCGACCCCCAAACTCTCCTCTCTCTCTCTCTGTGTCCTCCCAACTGTCAGCGATAAACCCTGTAATCCTCCTGTCAGGCGACACCGCCCGCCTGAGTGATGGTCGGGGTTTATCAGCAGTGGTACGCCCCGAGCAAAAACCTGGGCTCTGCTTTTTTGTTGGTAGATCTGTGTCTGTCAGTGTTTGCACAGGGCTGAGGTAGAGGTATCGGCTCAGGCCAGGCAGGGACGCTCGTATGTATGGGGGTTTATCATGCACGTTTCTGGATGTGAAGCGGTGATGTGTTTATCTGTGCAGCGGCATCGCTGCTGCAGGAACTGCACTTTCAATGGCATGTTGTTGAAAGGTTCTATACAAATAACTTTCCTTGCTCTATAAAAAGTGTCTGAGCTCTGATACAGATGTAGGCACATATGATAAACACTATTATTGGGCACGCTTTCTAAAATGTGACACTTTATTTCTACTTTGCTGTCACAAGCTGCTTCTGCTGTACTTGTCCTGCGAGGATTTCTTCAAAGTCCCAGTCTCAGAATATAAATGGTGAAGGCAAAGTGTAGAGTCCAATTCTATTTATAGGAATTGTATTAATAAATATGACTGCTATGTTAGTGTTTAAATGGGCCTGTAGAGATTGTTGACTGTTCCTAACATTGTGACACATGTTCTTAGAGAAACAGCCATCCTGTAGCTACATTAACTTTTGCAGAATGCAAGGTTCATTAATCCTGCAGGGGAAATTCACACATATAAATCTGATTTAGGTCCTTGCTGATTAAACCCTTCAGCAGCAGGTAAAACCTTATAGTCTTCCCGTGAGAGGATGTGCTCTTACAGCGATTATTGCTTCCAGAGATGAAGTCGTCATTTTTTTTTTTTCCTGAGATAATGACGATACAAAGCGAAGCTCAACCTTCAAACAACCTCTGGTGTCCATCTTTCCTCGGAGTGGGCTAAAGGTTAGACCGTTCAGGCAAAGATCAATCTCTCCATCTGCCATAATGGAGAGCAGTTTATGGGGCTTATCAATAAAAGGGAAAACAAATGCTTCGGCATCATCTATTTTAAACCACATAAATGCACTGGTATGCCTTTGATGTGATATTATTTGATTAAGGCTTTTAATATATAACTACAAAAGCCTTTTGCACTGGTTTATTATTTATATAATTATATTTATATATCCTTGAATTACTACATAATGAATAATTGTGACTCTTACTGTGAAAATTAGGGCATTTTCTTATTGTTAAACTTCTATCCATCAAGCTCAGGAGTCAGTTGGTGAATAAATATGAACACACCAGTTCCAAAATTATCATCAGAACTTATAATTATCATTACAAGTGTATGTTGCTTGCCTCTTCAGGATGGACATGTACAGTATTATTGTTATTGGTCGGTCCACTTGCTCCATCTAGTGGTCACCACAGGGAACAGTCAGCAAGGGTACACTAACCTTCAGGAGCCCTTTCACAGTAAGGTTCACTACATCTATCCATCCATCCATTGTCTATCCCGCTTATTCCCTTTCGGGGTCGCAGGGGTCTGCTGGAGCCTATCCCAGCGCGTTAAGGCGAGAGGCAGGGATACACCCCAGATGGTCGCCAGCCAATCGTGGGGCACACACACCATTCACACACCATTCACTCTCACACTCACACCTATGGGCAATTTAGAGTTTACCAATTAACCTGAGCATGTTTTTTGTATTGTGGGAGGAAACCGGAGTACCCGGTGAAAACCCACGCAGACACGGGGAGAACATGCAAACTCCACACAGAAAGGTCCCAGACCCAGGCCCCAAGGCGGTCTTGAACCTGCGACCTTCTTGCTGTGAGGCAACAGTGCTACCCACCGCACCACCGTGTCGCCCTCACTACATCTAGTTAGGCCTAATTAGACTAATATGAAATATAAGCATATAAAGAGTCCACACATCATGCAATTACATCCAGTAATTAATGCGGTGGTGGAAGAAGCACTAGATCCTTTCCCTGTTGTAAAAACGCCAATACAGCAATGTAAAAACACTTCATTACAAGTAAAGGTCATGAAAGATCCTAATTAACAAGTTTCATAAAATATATAAAAGTTAATGACTTCTTTGGTTCCTCTGATTGATGTATTATTATATAACATGATTATATACTTATATAAAATACTTATATTTTCTGTTACGTTAAATCTCCATCTGAAAAGTAACTAGTAAAACCGTGGAGTGAAGAAGAAAATAGCATCAAAAAGAGTAGAAAAACTCTAAATTTATTTATTTTCCAACGCTGATTGACAGTAATTTATGGCCATGTCAGTGTTATATTTGGTCAAACTCAGCGTTAGCAGAAAAATGTGTAGAAACCTGCATCTACAGTTCCACAGAACAGAATCACTTTGTCTAATGCGTACAGTACTGAGGCCAACTGTTGTCTCGGTTGATTGGATGTCGATATATATTCTTTTTTTTTCAGTCCAAAGTGGAAAGGCCGGCATAACCGGTTTAGACAACGCATTATCGGATCATTTTACATCATTTTTTGTAACATGAGAGCGAGAAGGAAGCACGATCGCAGGCTGCATTTTCAATCACTTTTCTTCAGTCTGACCCCGCCAGGCACCGCAATACACTGAACACACGCCTGTTTGCTGGATCTACGAGACCTCTAAATGAATGTTTAATGAGCATTTTAGAAGTCATAATGGCATGTCACTAATGTCCTGTAATGATCTTCCTGTTGATGGCCACGCCTCGATGCTTTTTCTCCTTCTACTACGCCTCTTTGACAGTTGTCTGCTCTGAACTTTGCTGAATGTAGACAACTGCAGTCGCCTTCATTTCACCACCTGCCAGGATCTGAGCCGCGCGCTTCGCTTCCGCTCTAGAAAACCATGACTTTTCCTTTGAGAAAATCCGCATCAGGTAGGCTGCCGCTGCTGGTTAAGAGTCGGTTTATGTATTTATTCTAAATTATTGTTTGTTCATTGTCAGAGTAAAATGGTACATGGCATGTTTTCAGCTGGTAGTGTCCTATTCTGTTGTTTAGTGGTAAAATGCTTGGAGCTGTCCGTGGTGCTGAAGTGCAGATGCATTTTGTGATAAAAGTTTATCTATCTATCACAAAGCGTCGACACCGTTTAATTTAGAGCTTTTTAACCGTTTATTCAGAACAAGTGTCAGAGGTTTATGTTTCAGCTCTAAGGTTTTTTTTTATCTTACCGAGTTATATGGCAATGTTTACCATTTCGCACTGTGCAACAGTCTCACCTTTAAACAAGGTAGTGCAAAATTCTGAGGTGTGTTGGTGATTGTCTTATTATTTATTAATGAGAGGAAATGAAGTTTTGGTTTGGGGACTGTAGATGGCACCATTGGTTAGGCTGTAACTGTGCGTAGAGGACAGTGTCGGGTGGTTGGATGTAACAGGCAGGCATCAGCGGCAGAGCAGAACCTTTATTAGTTTGAGAATCATATTACAGTAAAACAAGAAAAAACGTTGACTCAGGTTGGCGTTTTCACGATGTGAAACATTGGGGGGGAAAAAATAATTTACCTGTAACGGCCTCTCGTAAAAGTTCTGACAACTTGAAGGTGAAAAGGTGTATAAGGATATATAGACATGATTATATGGGAGTTTATGATGCCCATCGTTGGTTTAAGTTTGTTTGCCTCTCGTTTTATTGCGCTGCATATTCTTTAATACACGTATCACTATTATGTTTGTTTTATTTTTTAATACTTCGCATAGCCATAGTTATTTTGGACAACATAATTTCTAAAAACCAGTACGAAGCAGCACAACACAGTATCAGACAATAAGATTACATAGAACTATAGATTCCACCTGTCAGATGGATGTTTCAGGACCTGGAGGATCTCTTGTTCTTATTTAATTTGTTTTTTGATTGTTTTCCTCATCTTCCTTTACCAAATACAGTGCATTAAAAATAATACTTTATGTTTACATAACTGATGGCTGATGGTGGCTACCAGCTGTGTAGTAGTTAAAATTCAGTAAATCCTCGTTTTAAGGCTTTAAAATCATGTAAGCTACAACTGACCTTCCTTGAAAAAGTTTGCACACACAGCCAATGACATTTTGTTTCCCCAAAATGGGTCACTGGGATAATGAGTTGTGAAAATGCAAAAGCAGCCTAATTGTAAAACGTGTTTTTACGTTGACTCTTTGCATCTTGCTCCATCACAATCTGTGATATTGTGATGTTGGCCCCCCCTACCACCTTCCCACCCTTTTTAAAACCCCATTATCTTGGTCTGAGAAGTGAACGATCACAGATGGGTGTTACTGCCCCTCACTCACATGCAGGTTGCAGCCCCCCCCCCCCCCCCCCCCCGCTGCTCATGCTCAGGTTGTAGGTGGATGCTCTGAGCAGCAGCAGACTCTCTCTCTCTCTCTGTGTCTCTGCTGGACTCGGATCGGATGCTGCATCCAGGATGAGGCGCGTCCCGCTGCTTCCTCGCGTCGCCTCGATTCAACGAAACCGAAGCGAACGGACGATGCGCAGTGATTCAGAGTGAGCTGCAAACAGGTGTTTCCATCCCCTGGTTGCGCATTAGGAGCTGTTTCTTCTTCTTCTTCTTGTCTTTGCTCCGGCACCATGCGGGCGGCCATGCGGTTCGGCCGGATGATGCAAAGCCGCGTTCGCTGATCGGCTTCGTGCGTATTTTTTTTGTGGTGATGCCAAGAAAATGAGACAGTTGGAGGGACGCGCAGCGCGCCGTGCCGAAACTCCCCGTGCGTGCGGCTCCACGGAGGAATATGTGCGTTTCTTTTTTACCGTTTGCAAAGTTGCACTTTTTTCCCCTGAAGCCACGACGGACGATTCCCGAAAAACGCTAAAAATCAGAAAATGACGCGTTTGGACACCGTCTAAGCGGCTTTACGCACCACTGGGAACGGGTTTTTTTATTTACCACTTTGCAAATTCTTCGTTCTCAGACTGTCACCACTGCGCCTGGACGTTCCCCCCTCTCCTCAGATTTCAGCTTTCTGGATTGTCTTCACGCTACTCCGGAAGTTTTATTTTGTTTTTTTTCCGCCAAACTGGCTATGGCTGCAGCGATCGCCAGCTCCCTCATCAGACAGAAGCGGCAGGCGAGGGAGCGGGAGAAGTCGAACGCCTGTCGCTGCGTGAGCAGCCCCAGTAAAACCAAAGGAGGCTGCGAAAAACCCAGCAAACTCAACGTCTTCTCCAGGGTCAAACTCTTTGGCTCCAAGAAGAGGAGGCGGCGGCGACCAGGTGTGTTGAGCCTCAGCAGGCCGCTGCCATCATGATCACTGTAGGTTGCAGCAGGAGGAGGAAACACACACTGTAGGATGGAGTTGATTAATGACTCCCAAAGTTGCTGGGAGAATCAGGGGGCTTCTGTTAGAGGTTTGTCCACAGAGAGAAGTCACCCTTAGCATCTGGGACCGCCGCTGGAACATATTCAACTCACGCTTCATCCTTCACAGTCTATTTATTCACACTGGACTAGATATACAAACCTGCTTATTCAGGAGATTTTTTGGAAACCACCGAAGGCGCCTCTGTCACTACAAGCCATCGATCACTGTCCAAATTAATTAATTGGATGATCAAATTGTTCATTTTTGGGAGGCCTAGTTTTAGAAAGTGTGCGTTAAAAAGGTCCCCTAAAAGGATTACAACTCTGAATAGATGTTAAACACAAGTCGGTACTGTGCTTTAATAATTCATTTAGAAGGATGGAAAGTTGCTCACTTGTACATAGAGTTTTAAGCAGACAGAAATCAGTTCTCGGTAAATTATCGCAGCGCGAACTGAAAAACTCACCAGGAGAATTAAGCGTCTTCTGAGCTGCAAGTGTAATGACAGCTCTGAAGTGTATCCACAGAAATCTGAGCTGTATATTATAATATTACATTGGAAATAAAAAGGTGTGTTGCAGTGCGTGGCCCAAAGCACTTAGTTCAGCTGATCTTTTTCTCAGGCCCAAAACTACTGTCAGCGATTTGACATTTATTTCATTCCAACCTCTTCCATTTTATTTCAAACCCGGCCTATAACGCTGTACGTATGTGATGCACTGTTGGGTTAAACTGTTGCATGAATACCAACCTCAACCCAAGTCTTCTTCCTAGTTTCCAAATTTTATTCTGTGGAGGAACCAATGAGCCGCACTAAACAGAGAACAGGCCACAGTGTGTGTTTGGTGGTGTGTAAAAGGTCTCAGTCATGTGTGTGTGTGTGTGTGTGTGTGTGTGTGGTTGGTTATAGAACATGCTGACATATGCACATTTCTCAGCGTGTGTGTGCAGATTTGATGCATATCTTCAAGCTGCAATACTTTTTTTTTTTTTTTGCCCAGTTGGCACAACTCAATAATGAAATTTACAAAGTTTGACAACAAAATCATCACAGTATTCCCAGTGTGCCGCCTGAATAAACACTACATGCAGCAAAAGTAACCTCAGCAAGTTCACATACGTTTTCTTCATCACTTGATTTTTTTTTTGATTGCTCTCGCTTTTCAGGAAATGAAAAGACCTTATACCCGTACTGAGTAGTTCATTCTAGGAAGCATTGACCTCAGCCATTAAATTCTACACCACATTTGTTTTCGACCACCTATGACGTGATTTTCCCTCAGTTGTCAGGGTAATTTGGGGGCTGCCACCTTTCCACTTTAGAGAAAGGACAGAAGCAGCTTGCCAGCGCTCATAGATGTGGACATTCAACTCTGATCAAGCTGTTCCATCTAAATACTATCAATATCTGCCAGGATATTAAACTTGTTTTAATCCATCAGCTGCATTGGTCCATTTGTTAATCAACATATAAACATATGCGACAATACAAATTAAACAGCCCCTTATGAATTGGCTATTGGATCAGTGTAATATCAGCAAGTCGGGTGATTATCACAGTGAGCCATACTGATTACTGCTTCTTGTTCGACCTGAATCTTCGAAATGTTCCTTTTTAAAGCTGAACGTCGCCTATAGACTCATCCTTCTGTTTTTCCTCCGCAGAGCCCCAGCTGAAGGGGATTGTGACGAAGCTGTACAGCCGACAAGGTTTCCACCTGCAGCTGCAGGCGGATGGAACCATTGACGGGACGAAGGAGGAGGACAATGGTTACAGTAGGTTTCCCTTTTTAATCTCCCTGTTCCCTTCATCTTTAATGAACGCGCGGTACTGCCGGTCAGCGGAAAAACTCCTAACCTTGCCGCCGTCGATTTCCATTCATCACCTGCACATCCGGCGTCAACTTTGTGTTAACTCAGAGCGCCAAAGTCATGCCGCTCTGCTTCCATTTGATGAGAAACGCGGCCAAACAGCATCCACACGGTTCAGAGCTGTGTATATTCACTCTTGTGGAGAAAGACTCACAAAAAAAGCATCTTCTGTGCCATCTCGACCTCTTCATGAAGTGCTGCAGTGACGTGTAGCTGCAACTTAAAGTCATTCTACAGCAGCCTGAACACACACACACACACACACACACACACACACACACACACAGGCTCTCTGGTGTGAGAGCCTAGTTTCATCTTACATTACGTATTGAACGCGTCCCTATCATCGCCAACTACACCCACCAGCTCTTTGTTTTCTAGACAGATTAAAGAGGAGCAGCAGCACAGACGCTTATCAAGTAACAAACGCGGCTCATAATTAGACGGTTCATGTTTCTGAACATTACAACGGTTCAGTGCACTGACCTACTGTACGTGGCATCCACGGTTTCCTCCCTGCAACATATTGAGAGAAAAGCGCTGCATGGCCCACTGAAACAGCTTTGATGCACTACTTACCCCGTTATCCCGACACTAAGCAGATGCAAACGCTTTGAATTAGTGCCTCTGTATTCAATTAGTCCTCTGGCATCGTGTGTGTCTCACCTATAAATACTAGTTGTGTACAAAGGGTGGCAAGTAGTAACGTTAAACAGGGCAGACACACACACACACACACACACACTAGCTACCATACTACACTTCACATACAAACCACCACACCCATTATGTCTGCAACGCACTTTCCTTGTTGACTTACATAACAACTGTCCCGCATTGGCACGAAAAATAGTTTTTTTTATTTTTTTTTGAAGGGAAAATTAGAGTGCTGCTGAATAGGAAATAGAGAAAGAGTGAAGCTCTTTGCACTGCTCCAAAAATAGCGGCGTCGGGTACTGGGTGCGCTTGTCTCCATGGTGACGGAGAGCGCAGTCCTCTTGGAGCTACTGGTGTCTTGTGATGGTGGGAGAGGACCTACTCGAGCACGCACACACACACACACACACACACACACACGAACACACACACACACACGGAGGATCTGATCTTTGCTACTGTGGCTTGCTGAGGCGACAGGCTGGCTGCGGCAATAAAGAAGTTTGATACGTCCCTGACATTTTCATTAAGGAGGCAAACAACATTAGGAAATAACAAATCCGTCTCAACCAAACTCTGAAGCCACTTCAAGTTCTATTCTTTTCTGAGTCTAAATTTCCACCCACGTCCACGTCGAAAATAGATTCAAAAGTTTGTTAGAATGCCTTATTCCATATGTACTGTCAGCAAGATCCCAAAATAAAGCAAGTATCATCTGACGTGTAGTTAATATACATATGTAAGACATGCCACTGCTTACAGTAAATATTTGTTTGAGTTTCCAAGGTTAACTCCTTGTTAAATTTGCATGTATCTATTATGTGTTTCTAATTTAACCAAAGGAAGAGCTTTCATGTTTTTCACAATGATACAAATATCCTTTCTGAGCTTCCTCAGCATTAAAAATAGTTGTCACTATACTTCATGCAATGACCCTATACTTCCAAATTCATTCATATCAGATCTTGTGTTTTTGCTGCCAAATGCAGTCTTGCATTATTTACTTAATTCAGCCATATGTGTTCCATCAGGTTTCCTCAAACAAAGGGACATCGCGTCAGACTCACAATCCTAAGTGTTGTGTAACGTTGCCACAACGACTTACTTTTCAGTTCCAAAACTTTTTTTGTGCCGTCACACAATGTTGAGGTTGCTCTTTTGCCGTCGTGCTGTCTCCCAGGATGACTAGGAGATAAAGATAAATGTTTAAAATGTGCCTAGAGAGTGCCGGGGAACCTTCAGGTCAGTTGTCACACTGAATTGCTCAGGACTCCGGCAGTGGGCGGAATAAAGACAAAAAGAGGCGCCCTGGAAGCAATTTTGAAAACTTTGCCTCGGGTCTCCTCACCCTTCTCGTTGGATGAGCCTCCCGCTGCACCAGGAAAGGCTGAGTGGGTGGGCAGCAGCCCTGTCACCCTCTTCACCCTGCTCAGGTGTTTCTAGGAGCCAGGGAAGTAATGGAGTTTCACCTCTTGAAAAAATCTCCATCGGTACACTGGCCGGTAATCCCTCTGAAATGAGGGGAGTATGAAGGGAGGGAGGAAAGGTGCAATTATTAAGACAAGAACCGCTCATGCAGCAAGACGTTTCAGGAGAGAGAGAAGGAAAAAAAACATCAAATCTTCAAATCTAAAACCATAGATCAAAATGTGTGCATGGCTTAGAAGCAAAAAAACAAGCTTGCATCTGCTCTAGCGAAGACAACATTGTTCATTTAGTCTTGTGTTACCATAGTCATTGAATACAAATTCAGCAAACAGATCTATCATCGGTTTGTGAGCTCTACACACGCACTAGGTTACTGTGGAGTAAACCTAAAAATACTGCAGATAGCAGGCTTGTAAATAGCAGGTCCTATCTGTTTGAGATATACATTTTACTGGCAGCATCGGCAGGCATCACCAAATATAGTCTCCCAGCAAAGATACGCTGATTCTTCTTCAGAATTTAGTGTTGTGTGCCTTTCCCCGGGGAGCTATCTTTTAATTAGTGTTCCGCTATATGGCTGTGGCAAACTAATGTGTGTGTTTAGAAAAAAAAAAAAGGGGTGCAACTTTAGCGGGAGCCGAGGTTAGTTAAAGTAAATCAGCCTTACTGCGCCCGGTAAAAATAATTGAGCAATAAAGATGCTTGTGCGGACCCTGTGAAATGCAAAGAGGCGCCGCACTGCAGGAGGAGACAGGTTCAGGAGAAATCAGGATGTTTTATTTAATTACTAAATACTTCATGGACACAAGTTCAGATCATAGAAGCATAAAGAATCAGAAGAATGGAGTCTGGGACTGAAACACATTCCCCATTGAACCAAGTATAGTGTGTGCTCTTAATGTTTATTCTACTTTTTATTAAGCATACCTATCATTATATTAAGTTACCTGTCATCCTATCATTGTTATTTGCATAGAGAATAGTCAATGTACTGCATATATACACAAATACACACACATACATATATATACACACACATATACGTACATACACATACATGAATGTACACATACGTACACACATATACATATATATATACACACATATACATATATATATACACACATATACATATATATATACATATACATATATATATACACACATATACATATATATATATACACACATATACATATATATATACATATATATATATATATATATATATATATATATATATATATACATATATATATACATATATATATATATATATATATATATATACATATATATATATATATATATATATATACATATATATATACATATACATATATACATATACACATATATACATATATATACATATACATATACATATACACATATATATATATATATATATATATATACACACACACATATATATATATATACACACATATACATATATATATATACACACATATATACACACACATACACACATATATATAAATACACACACACACACACACATATATATTATATATACACACGTATATATACACATATACATACACACACGCGTACACACACAAAAAATAATTGCCTCATAATTTACCTCTCCATCTATTCACACACACACACACACACACACACACACACACACACACACACACACACGTTTGACAGGTAGACAGAGGGAGGCGGGGATTGAACCTCCGACCCTGCAATTACACAGTGGACGAGCCACAACCGCCTCACAAATCAAGAAGTCTGCAGTG
Source organism: Eupleurogrammus muticus (assembly GCA_036785175.1). Classification (NCBI taxonomy): domain Eukaryota; kingdom Metazoa; phylum Chordata; class Actinopteri; order Scombriformes; family Trichiuridae; genus Eupleurogrammus; species Eupleurogrammus muticus. Next base: position 25,966,755 of record JAYKQN010000004.1, on the reverse strand, counting down.
TTAAAGTGATGCAGGCAGCTTTAACACCCCATCAAATCAAAAAAAAAAAAAGCCTCTATAGTACACTTTGCGTAAAAAGAGGCTGCAGATGGGGAGCTAGGGCGTGCTGGAGATGAGGACCTATAATAAGGGCACGCTGTGACTCACGGCTCGACTGATGTGAGAACGCCGGTTTAACAGGAGAGCTGCACAACATGAGGGAAATCTGCCGCGTGTGATAGCACTGTCCAATATACCAATGACGATACTACTGGTGATAAAAAGTCAATTTTTTTCTGCTTTCATAGATTCACTGCTAATGTAAGCAGCGATAACAGCGCTGTCACCACAGATTTACATTTAGCCATACCCTTTGAATTTGTATTTTATGGTAATTCTTTTTCCATCCATAAGAATTTTACATAATGTGTTTGCTATACTTTACACGGCCTGTCCTTTCACATCATTAGTGTGAGCACTAAATACATCCTTTAACGTTTGCCTCTTCCTGTCTGTCTCTCTCCAGCCATGTTCAACCTTATTCCAGTGGGGCTGCGAGTGGTGGCCATCCAGGGGGTGCAGACCAAACTCTATCTGGCTATGAACAGTGAGGGCTTCCTGTACACATCAGTAAGTGTCTCACTCAAAGCATTCACGAGTGTTTGTGTGCATGTGTGTGTGCGTGTGTGTGTGTGCACAATGGAATCGATCTATCAAGCAACAAAAAAGTTTTTTGTGATAATTATGGTCGTCAAATTTTACGTTCCATATCCTATTATCTCAATCGTAACTACTGGCAGATGCCAATGTGACCCACATGTAGGATCTCGGGATCTCGGGATCAGTTTGTGGATCAGATGGACTGGTGCCTGTTTAAAATATGCTGGAGACATGCTTCCCTACGTTTTAGATGTAGATGCCAAGTCTCTCTGTGGTATCGCTCATCACAACGGATGTAATCCCCAACCAACCACAATGTGGGGGTTTTTAGTAACACTTTACATGAATGGGGGGGTTCATAAGACTGTTCATATAATCAGCACATAATTAACAATAATAATTGCTTATGACAGTTAAGTGTCATTTGGTAAATTATTCAACTTTTGATGCATATATACAGTATATATATTAAAAAATTACATTCATTTAAAAAATGATAATGCCATTAACCTCATAATATAGTGCGTTTTGACATTAGCTGTCACAGGTACATTATGCATTTCATTATGATGTTATAAGCTCAATAGTTTAAAGATTGACAGTAAATCTATGCTAGTCTATGCTATGCTAATGCTATGTCATGTTTATGACAGATTATCTTGTCTTGGTTTATGTCAAGTTGTCACAACACAGACAGTTCAATGTCCAGTTTGCATCAAAAGAGACATATTTTAATGTGATAAGCATTGATTAAAGTTCATGACAGGTGTCATGTCATGATGTTGACACTCCTATAAGCCCCTATTGAGTGTGTGTTACCATATATTTTTTTTGATATACTTATCATGAACTGCTACACCTATGTGTCTGTTTTAAGAGCACGCCATGTTTTTCCAACTCGCTGTACATCTCTGATCTTGGATCTCATGGATCCCTGCCCAGCTGCAGAGCAACTTTGTTCATTGTACAATAAATATTAGAATATTCAAATAATTTGGAGTCGATAAGAAGTTGACGCTTTGTGAGAGCAGCATCCTATCTCACTTTGGCAGCCGCATTGAATCCTTTTGATTGAATGTGGAAGGTTGAGAACGATTCGGTTGCGGGCCAAACGGCGTTCCTGTTTGTCTTCATCCCAAATGCCACCATCACATTGTGTGGCAGGCGTCACGGAGACGACTGACAGGCCGGAGGGTTGAGCAGCCAGGGGCCGCTCTCTGCTGACAGACAACCCTCACAGGCAGATTAGTAAAGATTGTTCTGTATGGTTAAAAGGTCTCGGTAGGCAGGGACAATCCTGATTGATGGAAACAAGTTCAGAAACGGCCAAGAAAACCTAATGATCTTGTAGCATTTTACTCTTGCAGCTGCCGCTGACATTATCTCCTCTACACACTCGGCACTAATGTGTTGAAGCAGGAAAAGTGGCCCTCTGGCCTCTCTCTCTCTCTCGTAAACACAAAAACACACAAACGCGTTAATGAACATGGTTAATGAGGTTGCTCTCACCAAGCATCACTTCAGTCACAGACACTTCAGTCACGTAATTGCAAATGGAACCGTTGGATTCGGCAGGGAGGCCTCGTCCTTTCAGCTATCAAAGAATCCAACAAAAGCAACCGAGATTGTTTCTTTTAGGAGGACTAATCATAAAACTGAGATAACATAGATCTTCGCAATAACAGCACATTCTCCAACACTTAAGTAGCAGGTTGTGGTGATGCAGAGAGTGTGAGGCAGCGTGAAGATATAGTAGTATAGTAGATAATAGAGCTGTCAGGATGCCGGTCAGGTGACCTACACACCTGTATGGATAGGATTAAAGCTGGGAGGCGATGATAGTGAAGCATGAATGAACAGCTGTGGGAAAATTACAATGTCGACATCATGAGAAGCTAAATTTAAAAAAAAAGATTGCAAACAACAAGTAAAAGCACATAATCATTGTAACAAATCGTTGCTGTCATTGAGCCTGTTTACATGCATACAGTAAACCAGCAACTGGGAATAACCAGGTAATCATAACAATTTGATCTGTTCAGTTTACATGCTTGTTTCAGTCATTTAATCATTCAGTTTACATGATTCGGTCTGTTAGTCAAATTTCTGTCTGAGTAGACGCACCCCTGTTAAAATGCCAGGTGTTTATGAGGCAAAAAAAAAAAGACACCAAGATAAATATTTTTTACCACCTTTGTTTCAACCTATAACCTGTTCCATGCAATTAAAAAATATTGTACACACACCCTTAAGCTAATAATTTGTTGCAGCACCTTTGGCACTAAGTCCTCTTGGATAGGAGTGGATCAGCGTGGCACATCTTCATGTGGCAGTAAATAATAATGTCCTCCCTCCTCTTTGCTAAACCGCTCCAAATATGACAGATGTGGGGGGCGTCTGCTGAGCACGGCCCTCTTCAGGTCACCTCACAGATGTTGGACTGGATCCAGGCCTGGAATTTTATTCCCTTTTTGTGGGGGGCCAAATACACCTTTTAGAATTATGTCCAAAAAAATTAATCCTTAGTGTTAGCAGACTCTATCCCACAAACCCAGACGACATATGAAGAAGACATGAGATTGTCACATGCTCTCCACAGCCAGTGATTGTCAGATAATACTGCAGCTTCTTGGCAACAGTTCTGTTCCTGTCACTGCTGTGCCATATATTCTCCACTTGATGAGGACTGTCTTCATTCTTTTCCATGTTATGGAACTTCCTCAGAAATTACCCAACAACTGCATCCCTCTGATGCTTTAGAAGCTCTCTGTGGCTTTTGCTAAAAGATGTGGCTCCAATCATGCCAGCAAAAAAGCCTCCAAGAAATACTTAATTTGGGTTTAATCAGACAAATTCAAAGCGTGCACTGACTCCAGTTTAACATGAGTTTGAACGTAAATGGTTAAACCCGAACACACACACACATCCCCTGTTATAAGAGGACATGGGCACTTGGTGCAACCTCATTACCTCAGTTTATTTTTACTTCACCTCCCTGAAAGTTTTCACTTTGTTTTCCAATTGCGTTCTACAAGATGTAGGCCACATGCATGGTGGGAAGAGTTGTGAAATTATTTATCTTGGTGTCTTTTTTTTTTTTTTACATCATTAAAAACCTGGTGTTTAACAGGAGGGTGTGTAGACATGTTATATTCACTGTCAGGTGGCAGTGATGCACCTTAACGCTGGATGCCACTTGCTCCTGTCACCATGGCAACGCTACACAAAAAAAGAACATAGAGGTGATGCTAACGGTCAGCGCCGTCCTCGTGTGGAAGCTGCTGAACCTGCAAAGTCGGCCGCCGCTTTCCTTCACTGCTGTACATCACAAACATACCAGATTAATGGTATACATAAACCCAATAAAACAGACTATGGGGGGGGGTTGCTGCATTTAACACTAGAAAGACCACAATTTTTCTGCCTACCTAGAAGGACCAGAGAGGGGTCATTTGACCCACACAGCTTTTGCCGAGTACACTAATCACTCATTTTGTTATGGTAATGAGGCTGTTAGGGGCAGTGTGTGGGGTGAGGGGGTCACACCTTACAGGTAACAGCCAAGAAAAACAGGGGCAGATAGCTTCTTACGAAGGGCTGTCAGCCTCTGAAATCACCACAGGTAAATAGTAACTGATACAGTATACTGTATATAATACATATAATATTATGAATTAAAGCAATTCACGTTGTGCTTTGATCAAAACAATTCCTAACCTTATCCTGTCAGTTTTTTTTTTTTTAACGTGGTGGATTGGCAACAAAATCCTATCACAAGAATCCTAGCAGGACACATTGTGATCAGATCTAAACAAACCCTAACCCTAACCTTTCAGTAAGAAATGTTTTTGAGGGTAAATAATCTTTGAAATCAGAAAAAAAACAAAGACAAAAATAAGACTTTGGACACATGAAATAATTCCGTGTCCCCCAACAGGGAATTTTGGAAAAATCCGTGCCAGTACCACAGATTTCGTGTCACAATGATCCTTGCCAGCTTTCACAGATTTCTAGGAGATCATGTTGCAGACATACCCACGTTTGTCATTGTATGGGGCAATGTTTCCACAATTTCTGCCATGGTCCACACATCCAGGCATGGTTCAACATGGCATCCAAGAATGCATAATGCCTTGCTACCATCATATTCTCCTGAAACCATAGAAGGTGTTTTTCTCTGCTTGGAGGTGGAGAGTATGAACATCATGGCAAAAAACAGAGGTCTCTCCTCAATATTGAGGAGGGCTAAGGCATTGACGCTTCTTCCCACACTGCATCTCAAGAGAAAACATCAGAGGGGATGTTGACCAGAATCTGCGGACAAACAGAGCATGGGAATAGCCAGAAAGATGAGGCTGGTGACCAGGACAGAGACAAAATATCTCTGATTTGTTTTTATGTGTGATGTCTGAACGATTATGCCACACGAGGCTATACGTTTTAACAAAATAGCAAGTACAATAAACTGAAATTAAATTATATACATTGAAATTATTTATATAAGGAATATCAGTGATGTGATCTGGCTTGGGTGGGTGGGGCAGGCGGGCTAACGCATCTTGTTGGGTGGGCACATTCCCCCCAAGGCCCGCCCATGGCGGCGGGTATGTGAATGTCCCATGTGACCATAACGAGTCATGTGAGTGCCAATGGTTCAATGAACGTGTGAATGTCATAGCAATAGCAGTTACTTCTGCAAAAACCTTCCACACGAAAACTGGGAAAACAGTTGCTTTTTTATTCATTGTAAATATGTTTTGTTTTGATTTTTTTTAACAATAAATGTCAAGAGTTTTGATCCCAAATTCTCGTTCATCCTGATGATTTACTGCATAAAAATCCACCATATGTTTATAAATCCACCATATGGGCACATACACACACACACACACATACACACACACACACACACACACACACACACATACACACATGCAAAAACACACTAACCTACCTGAGTACTAAAAGCTTGCCTTGGGTTCCCCTCCCCCACACAGGCTCAAGCGACTCTGTGACTCAAGTGACTTCTCTGAGCCGCTAACAGCCACATTTCCACAACAAAAGGAGTGTCCACAGGTGGTCCAAAGGGTCAAATGACCCTCTTGTGGGCTTTTTAGGTAAAAAGGTCAATTGACCCCTCCGTGGTCGTTCTAGTGTTAATCGATTTCTCATAATCCGATAATGGCTTTCGTCTTATAAAGCATTCGGATCGGATTTATGCTGTTTACACAACCGCTGTAATCCGGTAACTCCAGATATCAGATAATAATCGGTTTATTGTGAGAATGTAAACGGGGCTCGCTGTCATGATAACAGTATTAATATTTCAGGCCAGCACACGCTGGAGGACAGATCCTAAGTGACTGTGTCAATACCCGCGGGTTCCAACGGGCCCTGGCCGGGATTCAGACGTCAGGCGAGTCCAGATCAGCTCTGAGCATGGCGCTGGTGTTTGGACGCTGCTCTTAAACTGCTGCTGAGGAATATTAGAAAATACTAGAATGAGTGGTCACATCACAGCGAGGTTGAAAAAATGGAATGTTTAACGATAGAGAAAGAGCACATTTTATATTAACGGGTGGAAAAACCACAGATACAAGATTATTATTATTATATTGATATTTGGGGAAATCTTTACACTGATCTCAGACAAATACTAAATTACTTTTTCACTTTGTGGACCAATGAGCATTGCACTTACAAGAGTAAAAATCAATTTAATTTGCCAATACAGTATGAACACAGAAAATTTAGCAGGTAATATTAGGTAGAGCCCATTTACTGCTGTCCATAGAAATATATACGATATAAGCACAATCAGCTTTATTTAATTTCTAGTCTACTGTCAACAGTTGGGACAAGGGATCCCAACACAACGTACAGTAGTGTTTGTAAGACCAAAAGAATGACAACATAATCGCTGCAGCCTGCGGTGTTAGTGTTGTATGGTCTGCCTATAATTACATTTTAATGAGCGCGAGCAATTGTTTGACAGCATATCCACGGGGGTCGCCCAGCTAAGCATGCCTGAGGGGAATATACAGAAAGAAATGAAATAAAACATATGCCACTCCCCCCCCCCCTTCACACACACACACACATTCTGTATTTAACACAGAAACCCAGCAGTCGACAGCTTCCACCGACTTTAATGGCGTGAGCTTGGCTGTCAGTAATTAACCAATGCAGCAAGCTGTAATACTAATTTGATAAAGATGGATCCTGCTGGCAAAGGCTCTACAAACATGAGCAGAAATAGAAGTAGTGGCCTACTTCTAAATTGGCATACAAAGCTTACACTTTAGGGAGAAAGTAGACGTCGAACCCTCAACAAAGCCCATAAGAGCTGCACAATGTGCTTGAAAAAAGTTTGACTTGTCTAGAGAAAACATCTTATCTGACATCTTGATGCACACTGGTACAGGACAATAACACACACGCTAAATCAGTGCTTAACAATGCTCCTCTTTAAAGAAGGCTGTATAAGTCACAAGTGAATGTTTACTGTGTAATCACATGCTATAGGAAAGGCACACTTTTATAACTACCGTTATATGTTAATAGGATAGGTGAATGTAAAGACTATATGTGTATAGGAGTAAATGTGTGATAATGCAAACACAGTTCTATCATTGATCCAACACCTTGAGAAGATAATACACCTTTTTAAAAATTAGACCTTATCACTGCCGTGCATGTGAGATGCATCTATTTATTGTTGTGAGGGCCATGCATGATGCTTCTATGAGGAGTTTGTATGTTCTCCCCATGTCTGTGTGGGTTCTCCAGCTTCCTCCTGCAGTCCAAAGACATGCTGAGGTTGATGGGAGAGTTTAAGAGTTTATGTTGATTGATGCAAACATAATGGTCATTATTTATATTATTGGAAGACATCCACATTAATGCAGATATTACTAATTAAATTAACTTATTCAAATAGAGCTCTCTACTACAAGCACTGAATCAGTTCTTGTCATTTAGACGTGTGTGATAAAGTATTCAAATGGTGCAGAACATCAAAGCTGCAACCCAAAAGACAACACTTGTATATCTGCACATTGATCTGTGCCGTTTCAACCAGCAGCAGCCGTGTGAAACATCTTGCAGGAGGGTTAAATTGGGTATATGCGCAGTTGGGGGATGGGGCCGCGGAGCGTTCCGTTTCAGCTAAATTAGAGGGGGAATTGAGTCGAACACGCAGCCGCCTGCCTAATAGCGCCTGCCTTGCCGGGGATCGCCGCCGTGGCAGAGCGCTGCCTCCGAGCCACACGGCGAAACCGGCCAATCGCGGCTCAGTATCGCGGGGAGATTCCCAATCAACTGTGGAGCAACAACAGATGACGTAGTGCGGGTCTGGGGAAACGGAACGTTGCTGCTGCTGGGATGTGGATTTCCTCCATTATCATACAGCTCTGTATAAGCTGCAGCATGAATGGACATGTGAATGAACACATATCATACACAGGAATATAATAAATAGGATTTATCTGATGAACACGCATATGCATTTTAGATTTTTAGACATGGATTCCAATCTATTCATGCATGTACAGTATGTTTGTGTTTAATCTGACACATTCTTTTGATAGCATTAAGAGGCTCATATGCACCTGGTGCACGTGCATCTGTTTGTACATAACCGTCTGTACGTAGAGCAGCAGGGAACATACACAACAGAAAAGACGAGGAGTGAGGGAAAAAAAAAAAAAAAAAACAGCGCACGTGTGGGTGAGGCAGAATGCACCAGTGGAAATATATTCAGCATCAATGTGTGGGAGATGAACCAGTTTTTTTTTATTTATTTTATTTATTTAACTTTACTATCATACAGTATGTATTGCAAACTCTACACCAGGAATAGGGTTTATTCTACACAGCGGTCCTCAAGAAAAAGAGAATCTGCATAAACACACATTTACTACCATGATATTGCACTCATTTATACTTGTAGCAATGCAGTGAATATTTCTACTGAATATGGGGGAAAGGGCGATTTTAGGCTCTTTTTATACATATTCAGATCTTCATATATATATTTTTTTTTAGACGCCAGGCTAAGTGGTGTCCACACATCTCATGAGGTGCCTTTGAAGTGGTGTTATTAATTTTCCCGGTGGGTCATATCTGAATTAGTGTGAGTCACCGAGGCTCCAGTCGAGTCTCGTCTAGACTGCTCTGCACCAGTGTGTGTAACGCACGGTTTGGGGCTCTTGAGATGGAGATTTTGTTCTTTTTTTTTTAATCAGGTTACCAATGAGGTTTACAGCTTCTTTGTACCTTAAATTGCCTGAGTTTCCTGAGCCAAGACCCAACCCATCACACAATTACTCATTTGTAAGTAACTGCTGGCTGAATATGAAAAGAATGAGACTACCACCCCATTTTTTTACTCTTTGTTTAGTTATAACTTTTAACTTAATAATGTTACAGGAGAGACTATTTGATTCAATAATAAAATCTCTAGAGTGAAGAAAGAGAGCAAGTGTGCATATCGTGCATGTTTTAGTTTGAGAATCCTCTTGTTAGATATGTAGTTGCCTTTATGACTTTTCCACCATTTAGCAAGCACAATGCCTTTGGTAAATAACCACCGCTATAAAGGTTTCACTCCATTGAGCTGTGTCATTAACTAGTTTGTGTTGTGTGTGTGTGTGTTTTGTTGGTGGTGAATGTATGTGGGTGTGTCTATTTGCCTTTTTTTTTAAACCATGTTTATCTTTCACTATAAAATGTGCCTTTAAATCCACTTCCAAACTGGAAATACTGGGACAAAGCTGGGTTTGGTGGAATGCTCAGCCTGCAGCTTTAGCTTTTGTGAGCCTCACGAGCACCGACGTGGCTGCAGAGGAACTGGAACGGCGCTCCGCTCTGGTTCCATCTGCGTAATTGGTGTCGTTTCAGTTCCGATATGACGGCTGAATACACGCGGGGCAGCGCGCCGCATCGATTTCGCCTCGTCTTGTAAAATTCCAGCCAATATCTTTACAGGGATCGGATCACATTACGCTCGTATTTCACCTCCCGGTGATTGGATCAGGCAAAAAAAAAAAAAATGATTGGCCAGTAATTACTCCCCTGAAGCCAACAGAATGCTGTGTGAGAGTACATCATAATTGATAGTGTTGTCTTGACATGACTGCATGATAATGGAATATTCATTTTACAGTTACCCCGACCTTGTGTAATTGTCTGCCAGAGTAAGTAAAGTAAGAGTAATATATACACGCTCAACACCCTTCACTGTGTCTCTCAGCTCCTTTTCCCACAAGATAAAACACGTATGAATGAATTTGTGTTTTACAAATTTACATGTGCAGTTGTATTTGAGAGGTTTCTACTGAATCAGGACTTGCATGCTTATCGCCGAGAATAGAGGAGGGATTATTTAAGCTTTTCTTTTTGTTGCACTGATATTTGTGAGATACTGTTTGCACAGATACCGACAAACATTAAAAAGCAGGCTGAGGCAACACCAGGCGTTACCATAGGCGTAGGTGTAGCACATGAAAAGGACCCTAAAGCCTCCAATCCTCTGTGCATCAACCCTGCAGGAAGCTCTATAGAGGTATATGAAAACACTGCTCATCCCTTCACAGATTGAGAGAAAGGATGAGCAGAAGTAGAATGAACGGGAAAGTAAAAAAAAATAAAATGTAGAAAAAGGCCGATTCATTGTGCAGGAATTGGGAATGTAGGAAATTGTATAAACTACACAATGAAAATCATGGAATTCCGGGGGAATAAAAGAGTGTTTGTATCCTGTTATTGTAATATCCTGCAGAGGGTCCTGAACCAAATTCATTATTAGTTTTTACTTTTATCACTCTTCATAGCGATGCATGCGATTTTAATCAACTAAAACTTGAATGCAGCTTAGCCTTCAGCCTCATCAGTTCTATATGAAAAGGACACAGCTCCTATTTGAATATATAGGACAAGGCTGTAATTATTTAAATAATAAAACACTTGCCTGGACATGGTTGTAGTAAAGGTTGCCAGCTGTACATCATATTAACCTGCACACGTTTCAAGGAAAAGCCATTAAAAGTCCATTTAGCCAAACAACCATAGAGACATGAGGGGGAAATGACACAACTGGTATTATTGCTATGCAGATGATGTCCTGTTTTATTTCTAAAGTGATTTCCCATCGCTCCATCTGGCACCGGAGTCACGATTTTTAAGTAATGTGATATTTTTGCACCGGGAGAATGGTTTCCGTGAACAATAGCTATGCTATTGACTGAAGCAGCGGCTACTGGAGCCCGTTTAAAAGAACGTGAGGGTTTCTGGTAGAACAGAAGCGGGGGATCCCCCTGTGCCAGTGTCAGCGAGTCTGTAGTCCTCAGACCAGATCCAGTACCGCAGCCTCTTCTGTGCTGGCACCACATGAGCTCGTATCTGTCTGTTTATCAATAGATGCTCAGTCTTCTCCAGGGTGAGTGTATCAAGCCAAATCCACATAAGCTCATTATTAGAGGTAGAACAGAACTCTTGGCTCGAGAGCCCAGTTATGCGGCTTCCAAATGCTGCTCGTGCATAACTGAGATGGACGCGGCCCAGGATTTATAAAAAACGGCCACCGCTAATGGGGCTGACCACAGGAACGGAATCAGAAATAGAGAGAGAGAGAAGAAATGGAAGTGGCTTTGCAAAGGGGGGAAAGACATTTAAGTGCAGGAAGGATTAAGAAAGCAACAAAGGAGCCAAATATTATAAATTAAATCAGATATAATTAATTATGGAGAAAAATCTAATATATCTTTAGCTAAATCCTACATGCCATAGAAAAGACTAATAAAACTAAATACTATAGCACAGCATGAGCATTTTTTTTTTTTTTACTGTTCCTGTGTTTGTGGCCGTTTTTTTCTGACCAAAAGATTGTGTGTTGGACTGTATTAACAAATTGTACATTAGGACATACATTGAGATAAGGAGGGGCATGCAAACACAGTTATTGTAAGAAAAAAACAAGTCTACAATTTATGTTGAAAGTGCAGGTTTCAATCTACATTTCAATAGGCCAAGTAAAACTAGACTTATGATAAATTCTTACTTTGTCCTGTTATAGTGTAATGACCTGGGCATGTGTTTTTAAACATGATCATATTATTCATTAGAATAAATGAGTATTTGAACTTTGAATGACTATCCATCCAAAAGTTTCCACAATATGGATACAACATGCCATCGTACGCATATACATGCTATATTAGAAAAAAAAAAAAAAAAGCTGAGGTTGATCTGACAAACCTTCGTAGAGATAAACGAGCCACAGACACACAGATGCTCCTTCCTTTTCTAGACAGGTGAGCTCTGCAACATCTGCACAACATTGCCGTGCAGTTGCTAAACACTAAAGAACTGACAGACCACGTTTAACATCTGAGGCTCAGCTGACGTCCTGTCACCAACGCCATCGTTTGAGGGACAGTTATAGATTATCCTTGACAACAGATCCCAGATTTTTTTTTTGCTCGGGTCCTTTAATGTGCGCAGAAAGACGTCGCAAGTCTTTCACGACTCCGCTGTGCAAATATAGCAGCGATCTCGCTTGTGAAGAAACATCAGAGCCGGCGACTCAAAACAAAAATGAAATGGAGCTGCTCGAGAGCTGCTAACCGAACGGAGCATGCTGCTGTCGGCCGTTCAAGGCGTCCTGCATCCCCTCCAAAACCTAGCAACAGTTCAGACTTAATCAGCATTTCTGTATTATTTTACTTGCATAGCCCTTGAATTGGGTTTTACACCCGAAAAGAAACTCAGCATGTGGCCCCTTGCAGCTGCAAGAAAACCCTGTGTCAAATAATGCATTGTTCTAAATATAAGAGAATATCTGTTTCTAAAAAATTATTTAAAAAATGTGTCTGTGTTATCAGAAATTTTTTTTTCACAATGAAGAGAGTACTGGTGTTGCAATAAGGGATTATATGTTGGTAGTGCGTGTCTGAGTGTGTTTTTAATGTGTTTTTAAGGGTCAGACAGCCCTAAAAAAGTGTTTTTTTGTGTCATGGAACGTTTTATTTCTCTAATGTAAGAAATACATTTATGATGCATGATGCCTTTAGTCAAAATCTGTAAAATAACCAAGAATTATCAAGATAAGATAAGATAAGACTTTATTGATCACAACGGGAAATTTGTCTGTTACTGCAGCGTACAGAATAAAGAAAAAGAAAATAAAAGCTAAAGAAGATAAAAACTATTAAAAATAAAAAATAAAAATAGACAACACTATGTACAAAAGTCATAGAATTTGTTGATCCGCATACACAGTATGCATTATGGACATAGAATGGAGAAAAATTACTAATAAATAGTAAGAAAAAAGTATGCATAAGCAAAGCATATATACATGCATACATGCACGTACATACCTACATACATACACATATTTGCATATTCATACGGACATACACACATGTACACATACATGGCTAATGCACACTTAAGGTGCAGGATGTGTGTGTAGAGACAAGGAGTTAAAATAATGACAGGAAGTCTGTTCCTCCCTGCTGTTCGACTTTCCTTACATGATGAAGTGTGACAGTTCAAAAAGCCAGGTCTTATATTTGAGCCCAAATAGCAAATACAAAGAAAGAAAAAACTTGTATGCATGCATTTATTTCATGTAAATTCGATTACTGTAATCCTCTTCCATTGACAAACTCCAATTAAGTCAGAACTCATCTGCCAGGCTTTTAACTTGGAGGAGGGAGCACGTCGGCCTAGTTGCGTTAACCTGCTCCTGATGTCTCCTACAATTTAAGTGCTTTTACTTGTTCACGAGGCTCTTAATGGTTTGGAACCGGCCGACATTACTAATTCTTTTTTTGTTTTATAATCTTTTACAGCCTCTCAGATCTTCTATCGCACAAATAAGACAATCTGCATTTTTTTTTAAATGCATCCCTATGGAATTCGCTAGTTGAGGATATAAGAAATAAAAGCTCTGGTTATTCTTTACTGTAAACGACGACTGAAAACATGTTTATGCAGAGTTGTCTTGAACTAATCATCACTATCTCTTAAATATTTTATCAGAGTTCCTTTGTTTATTTCTATCTTTCACATATTCCATTGTTTTTAACAGGATTTTCGCCGCTTCTTTTGTTTGTTATTCATTTGATTGGTGGCTGATTCGTTTTTTTTTAATACAGTATTTTTTTTTCTTAATTTTATTCAAAAGTATCTAGAATTACTTTACCCCCCATACACAAGGATTCTATATAAATCAAATGCATCTAATGTATAAAACGCCATAAGAGAAATACATACACAGAACCTGAGATGAAGGAACATAATTCCATTTTACTCAACTTGTCTCTCGGCCTATTTGACTTTATAGTTCAAATGGCCCTCGTGTCCGAAATTAAAGCCGTTTGGGGCACAAACGTGCCTCTGAACCGTGCTACCAGCTGGTCCCTGCAGCCCTCCTGCTGGGCCGAGCCTGTGTCCACATGGAGAGGCTGGTGTCTCTGTGACGCTGCAGCACGGGGAACGAGCCTGGATGTCAATTACTGTAGGAAGGACTGGGATTCGTCTCTGTGAGCCGAGTGTGACAGGAGTAACGTGAGCGATCACATTTCCGTCCATTACAGTCCGCTGCTGTTTCATTACATAGCTCGTGTTTGTCTTGGCTTCACTGTACAGCTTCAACAGCTGAGTAAAGCGCATTATCAGACATGAACTTCACACGAAGAGCAGACGCCACAGTTGAACTGTAAAACACACACAGGAGGCTGTTATAGATGACTCTCTGTGTGGCGCTGACATGTTGTTTGTCATGATCTCACAGCAGGGCTCGGCCCCGGGAACACGTCATTACTCTCCCCACCGTCACCCACACAAGTGGTGTGTTTTTTTTATTTTTTGTATCCTTGGTTAGACCTGTCTCTGCCACACTGAGGCTTCCATCCATCTCTTTCGGTGAAGGCTCACTTTGGAGGAGACATTGTGAATTTGATCTAGTGGCTTTTTAAACTGTCTCCGTCTGTGTGGACATGCGTGTTAAAGGTGCTGGCTTTAGAATTATGTGTGTGTGTGTGTGTGTAGTGTTTGCATACATGTATTTTTATTAGTAAAGTGCCAGAAATGGCAAAAAAAAAAAAATCAAAAGCACAGCGAAAATGATTCATTGCTCACTAGCTCCAGTTTTCTTAAATTGCGTCTCTCAGAGGGAAATCGTCGTCCAACTGATTAGACTGTTCTTTAAACTCAATGCCCAAGCTCCACAAATTGGACAAACGCGCACACACACACACACACACACTAATCAGCTGTGCACAAACGCGCACACACATGCATAAAATCCTGCCTCTGGGGAAATAAACCTCAGCTACTGTATTGTAACATTAATGGTCAAATCCTATACATGCACTGGGTTCTAAACCAAGCAGACACACACACAATCGACATGCAGACTAGAGGATCAAACCTCCGATGTTCTGATTAGTGAGCGGCCTGCTCTACCTCCTGACCCCCCAGGCACCAAATATGTCTTTAACTAATGAACTGACTGTGTGAGGTACATGGATGATATGAAACATACCCCCCTTGTCCATGATATAACATGACTATTGAATAATACAGAATTATTCAAGCATCACAAATACACAGTAATAAACTATCATGTCTGACATCCAAATCTTAAACACAGCAGACAACAATGTGAGAGATAATGAAGTGCCCATACATAATTAACACCTCGGAGCCAAATGAGAATATACTCTCCATCCTGGCTGTATGTTTTATTAATGCTCCTCTATATCTGTCATATCACTGTTATCTATGCCGTAAAGTGCTACATTATTTACTACAGTTAATGGAATGAATAGATTCAGTATATTCTCAAGAGAGAGAGAGAGAAAAGAAAATTAAAGCAGGGACTTGAGACACCTCATTTGTATATTTTTTTGTCCAATAACCACTATACACTAACTGCATCTCCCTTTCTACCCCCCCCCCCCACCTGCAGGAACACTTTACACCAGAGTGCAAATTCAAGGAGTCGGTGTTCGAGAACTATTACGTGACGTACTCCTCCATGATCTACCGGCAGCAGCAGTCGGGCAGGGGCTGGTACCTCGGTCTGAACAAGGAGGGAGAAATCATGAAGGGGAACCACGTGAAGAAGAACAAGCCAGCAGCCCACTTCCTTCCCAAGCCTCTGAAAGGTAAAAACTTCCCAGACACTTTTCTTATTTTCAAACAATAAGCCAAAACTCCCACAACTAAAGAATTCCTAATTATTCTGCACTGTGACCGTTCTCATTGTCTAGGATTAAAAGTGCTCATTTTTTATGTTTTCTACACATGTGGATATTAATTCAGTAAAGGCTAAATGTGGGGCTTTCAGCGGGACTCCACGCCATTTATCATTCCACCGCAGACACGCTGCAGAATGGGGTCGCTCCGTTGTCTCTGACCACAGGTGACCTGTACATAGTAGCACCAAGGCCAGTGAGGTCAGACAGAACCACACCCTGAAAGAGCAGAGGAAATGAGCAGAAACGAGTGTGTTCTCTCTCTGCAAACGGACGACGCACTTTCATCTCCAACGAGACACAGATGTACCTGTCAACAGAGACGAGGTTTTCTCATCAGTGTGATAAAAGGAGAGCTCCAGTTTTTTTTTTTTTTTTGTTTTTCTTGTTTTCCCCCCTCCTCAGTGAGAAAGGATGCAGCACAAAATACTCAAACACTGAGCCACAGCCAATTTGTTGAGTAGTCTCACGCACGTCATAACCGGCTCTTATTTTGTAGTCTCACTACAGTCGTTTGCATTTGTGCACATTTACATGCCTACTGGTCAAAAAACTACCATTTGCATTATTTTATCAATAAATCATCAGTAGGTCATAGGCACAAATTTAATTACCGATAATCACTTATAATTTACTTTGTATTATACACTGAATCTGAGCCCTGATTTCCATTAAAGCTAAATTCAGGCATATGTGGCTTTATTTAAAATGTTAATTCCTAATGCATCAAATGACAGATTAAATATAATTGGAAAGACTAAATTGTTAAACTATGTTTAAGGTTTATGCAGGTTTTTACCAGGTCCAAATTTACATGAGCATGAAACATTTGTGTATACAGGAATATGTAAATCTTTTCCAAATGCCCAAAGTAGCCTCTTTAAAATGGTCTTTTCTGTATCAACCAATAGTTTACAAACCAAAGACATCCAAGTAAACAAACTGGAAAGTATTGCAACATAACCACAACGATGCCGAGTCACACAAATTCACACGCTCTCACGCCACACACCCGTTTTCTTTTTTTTTTCCCCTCTCTCTTCACACTGTGAAAAAACAATTAACAAGGAGTCTGCACGAAGAGGAGGGCGACAGCACGGACGGAGACGCGGCAGCGCGGCGTCGCCTCCTCTCCCGTCGCGCCGCGTGCACATAGGCGGGAGTCAGGGAGGGTTGCTATGGTTACGGGATGTCTGTCGCTCGGAAACTTTGTCGTGACTCCCAATAACAGGTTTTTAGCTGCGATGCCTTTTCACTCATTCATTCATGCATTCATTCTACTTTGCTGAGGCTGTTTCACATTGTTTAAGATCAATTTGCTAATTCTTCATTAGAAAATAAAATTAATTTAAATATTACTTGATGTGTTGTAAAGCTGTCATTACATTACATTTTTAGTCTATAAAATGGTTTTATAAATATACTGTAATTTCAAATATGAAATAGATTAGCTGGTGGAATTTATTTCCCCAGAATACAGGGGAAAAACACCCATAATTGTAATTTTAAAATATAAACATTCACATTTGTAATCCTACGTTCTGATAAAAGGGAGTCATATCTTGAGTGTTTATCGAAATCTACCAATCAGCAAAAATACATTCTTGTCAACACCAAAAAAAAGGTGTTGGGTGGATTTATTGATCATGAAAATTGCTGATTTTATTATGAACAAAATTAAGTAACACTACTATAAATCTTTCTGGGTTCATTCATTTACCAAAACTTTTCCAGGTATTTCGTGACTTTCTTTATTATACGGCCGTATCTTGGTAATATATGAGGGGTATAAGCATTGATTTTAATACATTCCACTTTGGAGGTAAATGCTTTCCTGTATTTGCTGCACCATGTGATGCAGCCTGTTCTCTGTGTTCCGTGGAGCTCCTCCAGCCATTGTCTCATTAAGAATCCATGTCTGCCCTCTGTGATCACTATAATAGCTTTTCAGTTTCGTTTAACTGGACATCCCGGGGGTCTCAGACACACTTAACAGCAAATCGCCCGAGAGCGATTGCCTCGCTTTACAACGAGATAGGAGGGAGCGTAAGGGAGCATAACGAGGATGAATGCAGGCCAGGGGATTCTCACTGATTCTGAACACGTCAGGCTTCAGCTGCCTGCGTCTTTCATCTCAAAGCTGAAAATTCATTTGTTTTAGGTCCGACTGCCAAATCGCCATCGTTTGCGCAAACTTCAAAATTAGCGTGTAATGCAAAATGTTTACAAAAATCAGTTTAGAAAAGGAGAAGGTCATAAAGATTCAGAGGCGATGGTGTTGCATGGCACCAATTAAGAAGCTTCCCCTCCTCTGCTCCAAAAGTCCGGCTGCATGCCCCAAACTGCTGCTTTTAGTCTGTCGAATGGATGTGAACTACTAGATAAGTGGTTGTTATTGGGGATTTCTGTTTGAAACGGAACAGCTGTGGTGTTGAGGTGACCCCGTAATCCTGAGGTCAGCCCTGCACCATTATAATCACACAAAACTCCACTGGTAGCAATCAGCAGTTTCCCAGTGAAATCCTGCCACTGATTGATGTGTTTACACGGGGATGGTATAAAAAAAAAAAAAAAAAAACGCTGGGCTCAGTGAAGTGTCTGAAGGACCGGGGTTTGCTGTTTCAGCCACAGACCCCCCCCTCAGGGACGAACATCAAATGGCGTTCTGGGCAGAAGGGAGGTTGACGACATCCTGAAACCGAAGAGCGCGGACCTCGGGTTACTGGCGTTTCTTCGGGGGAAAAAAAATGCAGATCGCCGCTGATGCTGCACACGCAGCAAAGACACAGCACTCGCAACTCCTGAATATTCATGTCGGTTTTTTTGTAGTTCAGCACAGACCAGGTCTGCGGTTACCTCTTAATTCAGCAGTTTGCATCTGTTACCACCACAGGACCCGTTCTGAACCCCAAAACCTGACCTGGACCGACTAGTCCTGCTACTTGTATCCCATGATTCAATGCTCTCGGCGTGTTTCTAATGTCAAATCTTGCGTTTTTCCCCCACAGTGGCGATGTACAGAGAGCCATCCCTTCACGACTTGACGGAGTTCTCCCGCTCCGGCAGCGGCACGCCCACCAAGAGCCGGAGCGCCTCGGCCGTGCTCAACGGCGGCAAAGCCGTGAGCCAGAACGAGTCCACGTAGCCCGGCGGGCCGCACCCGGGCCCGGGGCCGAACCACAGAAACCTTACCTCCAGCAGAGCGTGAATCCAAGCAGACTTTTCTTCTCTCTGATCAGCGGTTCAGGACTAGCTACAACCACACATCACTACAAACACCTAGACACCATGATAATAAAATATATATAAAGTTAGCTACCATCCTGGTCACTCATCGTTTATGTCTCAAACAGCATAGATAGGAAGAAAACTTCACAGCATATAAACCATTCTGGACTTTGTTTTGGGCTTGAGATTTATTTATCACATCGATCGTTCTCTTTCGCATATATTTTATTTTCCCGGTTTAGTCTTTTTTTTTTTTTTTTTCCTTACGTCATGTAGACACCGGGCGCTCGGGGCAGGAAGTCACGTGTGCGGTGCTGGTCCGCGAGGCTGCAGCACGAGCCCTGATCTCCGTCTCATCCATGCTTCTGTGAATACAAAAGCCTATAAACTCCCTGGCGAGGCCGGTGCGGCCGCCCGGACGGTAGCTCTCCTGCGTCCTAGTGCACACGCTCAGAGAGCGAGCTCTCTAGCATGGGAAAACGAAGCCTACGTTCAGCTGACCTGAAATATTTACGAGAAAAAAAAAAAAAAAAAAAAAAAAAAAGGAGGGACAGCGTGGCTCTAGAGATGCCACGGCTGCACCTTTTCTTTTCGTTTGTTTTTTTTTTGCTAATCTTCTGAATTAGCCGAGAGCGTTTTTACTTTATTTGACGTCCTCTTGTTCTCTTCCCTCGCCATTGTTCAGTATTTGTATTTCGTTGCTGTTTCGCCACCGAACGGGGTTCCAGCAAACCAAAGACTGAACGAAAGAGTGTCCCTTTAAAGCCGCTGAAAACCAAGCCAGTATAGAGGCAAAGCTGGATTTCCTTTTTTTTTTTTTTTTTAAATTGTACATTTTTGATGAGTAAAAGCGCAGATTTTGTGGAAAAAGAGGAACAATGGGGGGGAAAAAGAAGTGATTTTAAACACTTTTGGAGTCGTCAGCGTGCTTGGTGTTGTGCTTTTTGCCGATATGCTCGATGGCCGAGGTATGAAATGAATATTTAGTGTCCTCATTCCCTTCTGTTTCTATTGTGTCACAACGTCTCTTGTCCTCGTGATCTGTTTCCTTTCTTCTTCCGTGCTCGTGTCATAATCCGACCCCCCCCCCTCCCCGCCACCGCCAACCTTTTTCTGTCGACTTCCTACTGATACAGTTCACCATATGAATATGGTGCAAGCCCCTTTTTCCCAGGATGCTTGTTATGTGTTTGAGTAAGTTATTGTGGTGACAATATTTTCTATATTAAGAAAAAAAAAAAAAAAAACGAATACTGTGGACTTTTAGGTGGCTTAACATTTTATAGGACACGTCATATTTGTAAAAGTGAAGAAAAAAAAAATCAAAAATGAACATCTTCCCTTTCTTGCACAGGGCATGTACAAACACAACTATGTACATAACGGACCCTTTTTGTGGGCTATGTACTCTTCCCTTCAGCTACATAACTTTTTTCTGGTACATGCTTCTGGGAGGTTTTTCTTTTCTGGGGTTTCCTCCGGAGCTGGTTTGTATTAGGTGAACCTATCTGTTGCATGGGAGAAAGCAGGGAATTCTGGTCTAGAGCTGCATGATGTAGGCTATGTGTATTAACCCATGTTGGATCATGTGTTCCAAACTACCAGGCTAAATCTGATTAAACAACATATACAGGCAGACGCCGTGGCTGTCTGATAACTTCCAGTTGTTTATTATTTGTTGTATACACAAAAATGCACTGAATAAAATGTTTATATTAACATATAATTTTAAAATGTGTCCGGCTTTCTTCTTTGTCCCTTATTCACATACCGTAATTTCTGGACTATAGAGCGCACCTGATTATAAGCCGCACCCACTACATTTTTAGAGGAAAACCGATTTTGTACATACACAAGCCGCGCCTGTATATAAGCCGCATGTGCCCACATTAAAACATGTAAACATATTTACAAAGAAAGACGGTACACAGAGAGAGTTTTCAAAGTTTTAATAATAACGTAATAATAATAATATAACTTTCTTCCCAAACGGTGCCTGTGACAGGGCAGTAAAACGGTAGCAACATGCTAGCAACACAGTATAACAGGTCTGGTAAAACAGGTCTGGTAAAAGAACATACTGGTAAAAATCACGGTAAGCGTCTTCATCTTCCTCCTTTGAACTGAAGCCATCGAAGTCATCCTACCTCAGTGTCGGAATGAAACAGTGTCACATAGACGTCGTCACACACTCCCTCAGCCTCTCTCATCCTGAGACAAAGTTTACGTGCAGGAGCTGTTTCCTTCTATATCGGACAGCTCGATTGCTTTTAGCTTGAAAGCTGCGTCATATGCCTTTCTTTTTGCATTTTCCATGATGAGGGTATGTTCACGCTAATTTAATTCATGCACAAGACAAGAAGTTGCAGTCTTCCTCTACGCATATATTCCACCGGTCTTAATCTTACCTTTTCTACTTGAGCGCCCCTGGTGGCCGTTAGAAAAATTACATAAATTGGCCGCATCACTGAATAAGCCGCAGGGATGAACGTTTGGGGAAAAAAGTAGCGGCTTATAGTCCAGAATTTACGGTACTCAATATTATCTATGTGCCTACAGCCATTCCAGAAAAAAATCCTAAATAACGGAACATGCACTCATCTTCCTTGTTTGCGGACGTCAATGCATCTCATAGATGTGAGAGATGCCTTTAATTGAGTCCAGGATGGCGCTGGTAAACCAGCTTATGAGGATCATTCCATCTAATAAATCAATATGCCTTTGGATTTAAATGGATTGAAAATCTGAAGACTGGATACTGTTATTTCCTGTGGCTCCTCCCGATGTCCGAAAGGTGCCGCCTTGGCTCCATATCATCATTAAAAGGATAAGACCATTTTTTCCTTCAATTGGGCCTTTAATTCTACATCACATTATGTTCTATCATCCAAGGTGGTTTTTGTACATTTGTAGATCTGCTGTAGATTTTGTGATTTGAAGATATCATGAAACAGCTTCTTATGGACAAAGTGATGCAGACCAGAACATAGGTTGTTCATCATTTATTCTAGGTTTGTGTACTGTTTTGTTCAGTTTTAGTTTATTTTTATTAATTGTGGTAAGTTTTCATTGACAGCTCCATTGATTGTCTAGTTACCTTAGCTGGTACAACACCTGGATAACACCTTCTTCCATTTGGAAAGAACCTGATGTGATGGCAGCCATCTTCCTTGCAAAGCTAGCAGCTAAAATTAATAAAAAACAACTAAAAACTGAATAAAACATGACACACACCTACAAGTTATTAGTGCTACTGCACCATCATCAATAAATGATGAACAACCTATGTTCTGGTCTGCATCACTTTTTCCATAGGAAGCTGTTTCATGATGTCTTAAGATCTACAAATGTAAAAATACCACCTTGGGTGGTAGAACATGATGTGATGTAGAATTAAGGGCCCAATTATAAAAACAAAAAAAGTCCTTTAAGTGAGTTAAAGCAGGATTACTACATTTGAATAACTTTTATCATGACCTGAGGTCAGCCTCTGGATAGAAATAAACGTAATCCTGCTTTCCTTTCCAAAAACCTGACCGCAGGTCATAAGCAATGGCAAAAGTGATTCACATTCAGACCGAGCATCATGGGTAAAATCGTAGCACTTGAGTGCCATAGGGTCTTCATAGGTGCAGAGAGGACATAACGCGAGGTGGTAATTACACTGAGAGTCTGTCACTGCGAGGACAAGCTGGGAAGGGATTATCTGACTGATGGCATGACACTGTTAACCTACCAGGATCCGTTAATAAGGTCAGAGCTCTTTCTCACACACACAACACACACACACACACACACACTCTCTGTCAACGCAGGAAGAAGCACTTTCTTTAATTGGGGGTTTTGTCCATGATCACTCTGCTCTGATTGTCACCTACGCTGCAGTGCCTGGGACGCTGAGGTTAGGGTGTCCACATCTGACACAGAATACACGCCATGGAAGAATACTAAAGAGGGAAATACAACAGGAAAATTGAAGCGTTTTGCATGTGTGAATATGTAAATGAAAGGCACATTACTATTTCATATTAAATAACTGCTTTTGTAAACATCAGCTGTTGCACAGTTCTTAAAAACTGAAATAAAAGTTCACAGTTTACATATCTGGTGGTTAAAAATTAAATAGACTAATAAAAAGTTGACTCAACACCAACATCTGATTATTTGATTCAGCATTGAGGCATTTTTGCATGTTTATGGATAAAATAGTAATAAATGTGCATAATTTCCGGAACTGAGTTACATTTGTTTAAAATGTCAAAAGCCAAAGTGTAGATTTATCACCATGTATTTTTTATAATTTTGATTATTTAAACTTTTTATAGTAATAAAAGATTTGACCAGGAATTTCCATGATGTCTGAGAGATCATTTTAACGAGAATAAAATGCCCCAAAATCACCATACATCTATTTCATCAACTTTTCCTGTATACCATTGTTAACTTTTGTGAATATTGCATCTAAATTAATCGCATATATCAATAATTTTCTGTGAGAGGCATTAACTATGCAGACGACAACTATGCAACTATGCAGACGACACACAGATCTATGTGTCTCTGACAGCAGGTGAACATGGGCCTGTGGATTCACTCTGTCGCTGTATTGAACAAATCACTGTGTGGATGAAAAACAACTTTCTCCAGCTAAACTCAGAAAAAACTGAAATAATCGTCTTTGGGCCACTGAAGCAAAGAGAACGTGTAATCAGTCACCTTCAGTCTCGTTCTCTAAAACCAAAAACACAGGTTAGAAATCTAGGGGTGCTAATGGACTCAGACCTGAACTTTCACAGCCACATAAAGTCAACAATATCAACAGCCTTTTACCATCTAAAAAACATTGCCAAAATCAAAAATATAGTGTCTAAACCAGACTTGGAGAGACTGATCCATGCATTTGTCTCCAGCAGGTTAGACTACTGCAATGGCCTGCTCACTGGTCTCTCTAAACGAGCTGTTAAACAACTACAGAACATTCAGAACGCTGCAGCTCGAGTCCTGACTAGAACCAGAAAATATGACCATATTAGTCCAGTGCTCATGTCTCTGCACTGGCTTCCTGTCACTCAGAGAATAGACTTTAAAAGCTTTACTTGTGTACAAGTCTCTTCATGGTCTAGCACCAAAATACATCTATGACATGTTAGAGCCATACGAGCCATCTAGGACCCTGAAAACCTCAGGGACTGGTCTCCTGCAGGTGCCCAGAGTCAGGACTAAACACGGTGAAGCTACATTCCAGTTTTCTGCAGCTAAAATCTGGAACAGTCTTCCAGAGAATGTGAGACAGGCCTCAACGCTGACAATGTTTAAGACCAGGCTGAAAACAGTTCTGTTTAACCGTGCATATAAAAAGCTGAAAGTATCTCATCTACACTCTTCACTCTTTTTTAAATTAATGATGAATTCTATGTTTTATGATGTATATATGTATGTTTCGCTCTCCTTTTGTGATTTTGTGTATCTGTAAAGCACTTTGAATTGCCCTGTGTATGAATTGTGCTCTACAAATAAACTCGCCTTGCCTTGTTAGCATCCGTGCTAACTTGTTAGCATCCGTGCTAACATCCGTGCTAACATCCGTGCTAACTTGTTAGCATCGTGCTAACTTGTTAGCATCTGTGCTAACATCCGTGCTAATTTGTTAGCATCCGTGCTAACTTGTAAGCATCCGTGCTAACTTGTTAGCATCCGTGCTAACATCCGTGCTAACTTGTTAGCATCGTGCTAACTTGTTAGCATCCGTGCTAACATCCGTGCTAACTTGTTAGCATCCGTGCTAACTTGTTAGCATCCGTGCTAGCATCCGTGCTAACATCAGTGCTAACTTGTTAGCACCCGTGCTAACTTGTTAGCATCTGTGCTAACATCCGTGCTAACTTGTTAGCATCCGTGCTAACTTGTTAGCATCCGTGCTAACTTGTTAGCATCTGTGCTAACATTCGTGCTAACATCCGTGCTAACATCCGTGCCAACATCCGTGCTAACATCCGTGCTAACTTGTTAGCATCCGTGCTAACATCCGTGCTAACTTGTTAGCATCCGTGCTAACTTGTTAGCATCCGTGCTAACTTGTTAGCATCCGTGCTAGCATCCGTGCTAACATCCATGCTAACTTGTTAGCATCTGTGCTAACATTCGTGCTAACTTGTTAGCATCCGTGCTAACATCAGTGCTAACTTGTTAGCACCCGTGCTAACATCCGTGTTAACTTGTCGACTGCAATGGCCTGCTCACTGGTCTCTCTAAACGAGCTGTTAAACAACTACAGAACATTCAGAACGCTGCAGCTCGAGTCCTGACTAGAACCAGAAAATATGACCATATTAGTCCAGTGCTCATGTCTCTGCACTGGCTTCCTGTCACTCTGAGAATAGACTTTAAAACAGCTTTACTTGTGTACAAGTCTCTTCATGGTCTAGCACCAAAATACATCTATGACATGTTAGAGCCATACGAGCCATCTAGGACCCTGAGAACCTCAGGGACTGGTCTCCTGCAGGTGCCCAGAGTCAGGACTAAACATTGTGAAGCTACATTCCAGTTTTCTGCAGCTAAAATCTGGAACAGTCTTCCAGAGAATGTGAGACAGGCCTCAACGCTGACAATGTTTAAGACCAGGCTGAGAACAGTTCTGTTTAACCGTGCATATGAAAACTGAAAGTATCTTATCTACACTCTTCACTCCTTTTTTTTTTTTTTTTTTTAATTAATGATGAATTCTATGTTTTATGATTTTCCTTTTGTGATTTTATGTATGTTTTGCTCTCCTTTTAGTGATTTTGTGTAACTGTAAAGCACTTTGAATTGCCCTGTGTATGAATTGTACTCTACAAATAAACTTGCCTTGCCTTGCCTTGCCATTAAATATTTCAATTCAAATGGATTTTGGTGGATAAGTAAAGCGATGGGAACCATCAATTTCAATAAGGTGTAGGATTTGTTGGTTTCTGCGACACTAAACTTGCCCTTTTCCTAGACAGTGAAGGATGTACGGGGCAGCAACAATGCCCCGAAACAGACAGATAATAAGACTGCTGCAAAAACACTGCAGTTACAAATGATGATCTTCCCTTTAAAAGTGGCTTTAAACACACTAGTGTCACTGAACCAGTCTAAGGCTATAACTTGTGTCATTGTATGATAACAGAGGAAAAGAGACTTTTGCTGCTTACTACAGATGTGCAATAGGCTCCTCTTCATCCGCAGAGTGGGAGACAGAGTCGGCATCAATTTGGTCTTTGGAGGCTGCCTCATTACGTCCATTGCTCGCAGAGACACAGGACTAATAAGCCTGTGTAATATAGGTCTCTAATATGAGCTACTTCATCGTTCATGTGGTTTGACATCCTCCTACTCCCTTCATTTCCTTTTTGCCCGTCTCTAGACTCCATTCATTAGCACGGGACAGTCCAATTCATTAATGGAGGCTGCTGCCTGGTCCAGAGATGGCGATGTGAGGAGCACGCTCTTCCCTACCGTGATCGCACGCTTTCATTCAACTCACTGACCAGTCCGTTATTCTGACCTTCACTGGCCAGACTAAGTTTTCCACTCTTTGTATAGAGTCTATTAGATCTGGATGACTGGATCTGATAGACTGATGACAGATATGCATCAACTTTGCAAAGAAAATTCTTTAATTCCACTTGATGATGAAACAGTCATAGAGGAACCTGTGAATTTTTATTTAGGACCATATCAATATTAATGAATCATTCAAGTCTGCATTATGCAATATATTAAATATTAATAATATTTCTGATATGAAAAATACCCAATACTTTATCGGTCAATGCAGTAAATAACTGCAGAGGTTATGTTGAATCAAAAAAGAAGACGGCTTTGCTTTGGAATTGCAATAATGCAAACTACAGGGATGTTCATGTCATTTCTGCATATGTAGAACTTTTTTCTTCAGACTGAAGAAAGTGAAAAGAAGACAAGAGAGACAGAAGGAGCGACTGGGTGAGACGGAGGGAGACGTGGAGCCTGTGCTGGCAGTGATAGAGGGTAATAAGTTCTGCATTCACAGGTACACGCAGTGCGCTCGTCTATCACAGCTCCATCACTCCGGTCTGATTTGCGACGGATAATCGCGGACCGATTTCACTCGAGATCTCAAATCCTCACACGCTGGAGTGGCAATAACTTTGATTGACGTGTGTGTGTGTGTGTGTATTTGAGTGTGAAAGACATGTACACTCAGGATTTTTTTCAAGCATATCTACATATTACACTGTGATTAGTTATTCTCCGCTCATAACGATGTTACAGATGTGATTCTTTGCCCAGAAGGGCTGTTTTACGCAGAAAAACAATTTTACAACTGTCATGCATGAAATTACTCAAAACAAGCTGAAATTATTGACGGTTTATGCACAACAAACTGCTTCCAAGAAATATTGATGCTTTTACAACCTTCGGAAGGAGACAATGACAACTGGGTGTAATTGAGCAGCTGGTGCAGCCGCCTCCCTACGAGGGGCAGCTCCAGCTCACAGTCACCGCTCTGTCTCAATTTCCCCCTTCCTGTGTTTGTTGTGGAAAATGCAGACCTGATTTACGCTGCACGTCGATGTGTGATTTTGCGGGTGAAAAGGGGTGAATAAAAATCGTCTGCCTTTGGAGCTAAAGCTTTGTCATTTTTCTAATTTTTAAATCCCTGAAATTGGGACTATACAGAAAAACGAATTTAAGCCAACAGACTATGAATGCCACGCTGTACGGCTTTAAAACCACGGAGATATCTCTAGAGTAAACAGGCATATAGTGGGAACAAAGGAAGTGGGTTAGAAAGGCTTAACAGCAGGATAGGCTAAATAAAGTCACCCAGCCAAACAAAAGTTGTGCATAAGAACAGCAGAAATGAGTGACACTTCGGTTCAGTCATTGTGTAAAAGCAGCACACGGAGCTGATGTATTATGCCTGGGTTTCCACGTGGAAAAACAAAGCCGTTCTCTACATATATAAACTTTTCAGGTGACAGCGACGGCAAAACACGTAAGCCGAGTAACATCCTGTAGCTTGCGGCTCACGCGCGGAAATAATTCTCAGGAATTGGACGAGAAAAGTGATGAAACTGAATGAAATGCAACGTGGAGAACACTGACACCCTGGTGTAAGAGTGCAAATACAGTCCACTGGTATCTGTACCTCTGGGCCCCCCCCCATGTTTCTAGCAGTATCTCAGCAGATTACCCTGAGCAGAGAGTGCCTCGCACCAACGTTATCACCCCCCCCCAGCACATCAGAGCAGCAGGGACAGGCAGAAACGAAGGGTAAGACCAGCGGATTGATAACATCCACCACAAATAGTAACAGACACTGCTGCTCCTATTAGAGCTGCAGTACAGCTGGGGTAACACCACCTGCTTCATTTCTGGCTACACGATCCAACTCAGTTCAATTCTGATCACTTTAGTAATCCCTGAAGGACAATTCACTTTGCAGAAACCGTGCTTTATTAAAACAATTAAAACAATCCAACAAGTCAGGAGATGGAAAATATTGCGAATAAATACACCTGGGAGCGCTATAAGGTCATCAGCCATAAATACAGTAAAGAAATGCACAGGCTCGTGTTAGCTTTCAGAATTCAGCAGCCTGACGGCAGAGGGAATAAGCGAGTTTGAGTATGTGTTCGTCTTCCTCTGTGGTGCAAGAAAGCGGCTCAGAGAGGCAATAAGAGGAAAGTCTGAGCAAAGAATGTGGCCGGGCTGATCCATTATTGCTCTGGCTTCCTGAACCACACCCAAAGCCCTTCAGCTGGACTCCCATAATCCTGCATCAGATTTTTACTAACTAACTAAAATAATGTTTACAGTGATAATCCCATTTATTTATCTTGACAAGGTGAAACGCTTCCACATGTTTTTCCTCTAAAGTTTCAGTGACAAAATCCACTCAGCATGGCTCCTTACTTTTCTCCATTGGGCATTAGTGGAGATAACAATAGTCAGACAATAGAAAAGCAGCCCCGCCCGTTTCAGACGAAATTTAATTCAGAAATAAAAGTGACAGGCCTAATATAAGGAACTGTGAATCCTGCAGGATTAACTGTTCCAATATGAAACACTGTTAAAGTCAACGCTTCAGTCTCCATTTCAAGTTGAGTGCAGAGAGTCAATGAAAAATAGAGATTTAACACCTTTATGTATTTTTTTATTCATAAGAGTATTTGTTCATCTATTTATCTCATCGGGTGCATGGACTGAATGTTGTTTAACTTTAACTTCTTTGTTCATATTATGTTGTGGAAGGGTTTGCTATAGTTAGACTTAAAATAGCGCTGCCATTTCATTATGGTGAGAAATACCAGTTTCTGCTGATTTCTAGCTGGAAACCATTGACACTGCAGAGCTTCTGGCTGGAAAGGGAATTTGTATTATTCTGGAACCTTTGAGTTACAGAATAGTAATGGCTAACGTGATTCGATGCACAGTAAAACAAATTACACAAAAGCTGAGGGGAAAAAAAAAACCCTATTATTAAAAGCCTTTTGTCTGTCAGCTGGGATGAAGAATCACTAACGGCAAGAATCGACGGCAGATCTAAGAAAGACTTAAGAGTTCAAGGTTCAGTGATGGATCAAGGGCAAACACTCTGAAAGAGCCAGAAAATGCAGAGTTTTATTATTTTTCCTTTTCCCAGATGCGAGTGAATAGGTTACGGTACCGTATCTTACCTGAGGCTGACTTTGAAAATAGGTGTACGAGTCTAATTTATGTCGGGAAAGTCAAGAGGTTGCTCCTATTAAACAGGAATAAAAACACATTCTGATGGCTGTGCTTTGCAGCTTTGTAAGAGATGGATCAAAGGTCCAGAATTTAATTTATCATCATAATTTCCAGCTTGTTTTGCTATAGCCACGTCTACACGGACGTGATCGTAGCATCCAGCGTAACGCGGTGGATTCTCCCGTGTGAGTGGGTCACGCAGAGCGAAGCAGCTGCGATGCAGCGTCTGCTCGCCTCGTCGACCAACGTTTAATCCACAAGTGATCAGCGATCGCAGCTGCACTCAGCAGCCATTCACCAGCTGTGAGCACCCATGGTCCCACCCTTCCACCAACAGAGATGACGTTACTAGTCGAGAAAAACTGGCGAGACTTTCACCTCCTGCCATTTATTTTATTCATTCAAGATTTTATAAAATTACTGTTCTATCATATTGAATATTGGGAACACAATATTGTGTATCGTAGCAACCCTACTTCTATATATTAGGGTTATTAGCATGCCATGCCACAAGGGGGCAGTTAACCTGAACACAATCAATAATGAACAGACACAGGTATGTTGTAATAATGGTAGTAAATAGACTATCAGACGGAATGGAGACATGTGATTGGTTGACAGTCTGAAAGGGTCATGGCCAGCCAATGAGTGATCACATATCCCAGCGCCAGCCAGGAAAGTCAGATTAACATTATTATTATTATAATCCAGACAAAGAGAACAGCCCATTACTTTAATGAATAATCCCCGGTTAATAACGTGGGAGAGCAGCTTTGGATGTAATTTATGGATCATGTAAGGAGGAAAGCATTTTTTTGTGCATGCCAGCTGTTCTCATTACAGTTTATATTATGCATTTGTGCCCAAAAAAAACATTGTAGTAGCTCTGTGGTAAAAACAAAAAGGCTCCCATCTGGAGTCTTGATGTTTTAAATAAAGTCTAGACAAGCCATTTCACCAGCAGTGGGTGTGATTTAATAAGGGAAATATGTTTAAAAAAAGAAAATCAGTAGCTCTAAAAAGCTGTAAAATATCAGTAGCTCTAAAATAAAAGAGAAGCCTTAAAGTGTATTTTAAAGATAGCGAAACATTATGTAATCATCTACCACAATGACAAGAAACGAAGGAAACCGCAATGTTTACGTCATTAGAAACAACTGTGGTGTTTGGATTTTAGCAACTCTTGTGATATTACAAAGCAAAGAGAATTAAAATAAATTACAATATTTCCTTGTGGCTATATTATATTTTCATCTATAGAGGTTTAAATCTGTAGGGAATTTGTATTTCTGGTCCATTACTGAGGCATTTTCCCCCAGAAGGATTATTAAATGTCAGAGGAAGCTGTTATTTGGCTTTTTCTTCTCTGAATCTGTGGGACTGACACCAAAAGCCTGATGTTTACTCTAAGAGATGGTAACCATATAATGTGATGTATGATGGTTCCATAGGAATGAGAAACACGCTGTGCAGGATACAGCATTACCAACGTGTCCCAGAACTGTAAGGTGCCAATGCCGTTTTATATTTCTGTCAGAATATATTCTGTAAGAATAAAATCTGTTACTTGGCACAGAAGGTAAATATCTATGCTTATTCCCTATCCACTGGTGTAGGCCTATTGTGACTTATATCGCAAAGAATACTAAGAAAGAAAAGTCAGCTGCATTTCTTTTTACATCTCTTTTTCCTGTGGTGTGTTTTTTTTTAATTATTATTTTTCACTTGGAATAAACTAAATACCATTTCTGACCACATAGTTGTGACCATTACATAAAAAGTAAGATCAGAAATATTTATTCTACTTTGACTGAGGGTCTTAAAAGCAAAAAAAAAAAAATGCCGTCTCTCTCCTCTCTTGACCTTTTCAGTCATTCGTCTCCACATCAATCAATATTCATAAGAACAATGTTATGAGGAACTCATGTAATTGCCTTTTTCCATTTATTATGACACTGAGGCATCTTTTCCCATTAGATTCTACACTTGTCAGACTCTCCACCTGTATTTTACTCTATTTTATTCTCACATGTTGCTGCCATTTCATCAATAATCGACTGCATTACTGGTTAAATAAATGCTAATGCAGACATGGATAATATGCAACAGCTGTTTACTTCAATAATGCTTTGAGGGCTGTATGCTATTCCTCAATTGTTTGTTTTTTCCAAGTTTGGAACATCTGCCATCATATTGTATGAGCTTATAAAACCCAGAGTTTCAGTAATTAAATTACCTTGTCTTGTTTTCCAATGAAAAACTCATCAGGTTCATGAACATGAAGATATGTACTAACCCAGTCAGGCATAAAGTAAAGATGAAATAATAAACACACTCTTACTCGTATGACAGAAAAGGTAATAAGATCTCATCATCATAACAAAAGTGAAGACAGCTTCATGAAGCACAAAGTGTATTCAGATATCATCCTGCACACTGTGCAGAAATTGAATTACAAAAAAAAAAAAAGGAATGTTTACTTATATATTAAATGTCAATATTATGAATGAACACTCGAAGCGCCTAAGGATTCGGTACAGCCCTAACTGTTTCCATTATTTGTTTCCCCATCCTAACCCGTTTCTGCCTCAGCAACCTCCGCTTCTCCAGCTTGCCGTCCTGCAGAGCCTCGTCATTCCCTCCGGACCAACAACACGTGGCGTACTACTCGTTTCTGTCTGACATATTCTGTGTGACATCTCCAGCGCGGTGAATCAGCCACACCATCAGGAACAGTTATTACATGTCCAGCACAAAAGTCCAAAAAAATGATCTTACTCATTTCAAGTCCTTGTTCGTTGCATATATTATTATATATTAGCATATCAGCCGTCTGCATTCAGAGGAAGACAATTCAGTGAGTGTTCTTTCCTTCTACCTCTCTCTCCTTTTATTGGCAACTGTAATGGAACATTTTATTATCTAAAGCCTTATTGATCAAAAGTTGTATTTAAGAATGCTTGTGGCTTAGCAACATGGCCTACATCCTAATCATTGGTAAATTATAGAGGACTTAAACCAGACTAAACCAACATGTTTCCTATCTTTACCCCTGATACCCATTGTCTTAGCTCAGTGCTTCTCAATTATTTTCTGTCACACCCCCCCTATGGAAGAAGAAAACATCTCGCGCGACTATAAATATAATCATTTGTCTATAAAAAATAGTTTTTAAAAAAAAAAAAAAAAAAAAAAAAAAAAAAAAAAAAAAAAAAGTACCTCTGTATAACCCTGTATCCTTAATAATGTATGAGAATAAAAAAGAAAGAAATATGGACCAACTTACAACAAAGAATAGCTTTATTAACTTAACAGAAAAGATTTAAAGTGCATCTAATATTCAAAAATAAATTAAATGCTTAATTAAATGTTTGACCGTTTCAAACCACATGATACTGAAAAGTAAAACTACATAAAATTGTCTTTGTCTTATCAGCGTGATTGTGGTGTGATGTCTTTAATTTCTTTGTCTCCAACATTTCAGACTCAGTAACACACCTTCGTCTTTCACAGTGAACCAAGCGCTACAGACGCTTCGTCATATTTCCTCGTCTTAGCTTTCGGAGACTTTCGTTTGTCTCTTTATCTCCGTCTCTCTCCGCCTGTCTTCTCATCCCTGTTAAATATGTTTTCATGGTGTCACTTGGTGTCTACACTTCATACTCATACTCTGTGCTGTATGCTCCCTGCACACACTCTGACAATGAGAGCACCACTGCCCCCTAATGTAGTGGAGGTGCAATTGCACTAGGACAGTAAAAAAAATGTAAATAAAATAAAAAGCATGTTTCTCGAGGTCGAAAACGCCCCCCCTTAACGGAGCCTCGCGCCCCCCACTAATCAAGAACCACTGTCTTAGTGTATGTGAAAACAAAGTATAAAAGGTTGTTTCCCCCTCTGATCAGGAGCTGAACCTTTTTCTTTTTTCCACAACAGTAATAACCACCCATTTTCCCTCCTTGTGCTGCATTGTGTCCTCCTCTATCTCTCCCTCCTCTCCATGTGAGGGAGGGAATCCCAACTTTTTGCCTCACTGCAGTGGATGAGGTCAGCGGTTACGTAACAGCCAGACGGACGACCAGCGTTCACCCCTGTAAACACGCAGTCTAGCAACAAGGCGGGCGGCGACATCCCATATTTATGAAGCCTCTACAGCATAAATGCATTCAGCTGCTACAGTATACAGCAGTGTGTGTGTGTGTGTGTGTGTGTGTGTGTGTGTGTGTGTGTGTGTGTGGGAGCAAAAGGAGAAAAGCAGCGGTCCTCCATCCTGCTTTATTCCTGCAGCACATCCACTGTAAGGAGTGGGAACGTGCAGTCCTTACATTACAGAGACACGAATAACAGAGAGGCTGAGGCAACATTAATGAGAAGTACAGAACACCGGCTGCCTAACTAGGAAAAAAGAAATATGTGCTGAACTGAGCCGACAGATGTGAGAGCGGATATCTTAAGAATATCTCATTAAGTCGCTGTTTGTCATAATGTTTGGATATTACACTGAATGTATTACTGGCATGCAACACCAGCCTACTAACTAATTGAAACAGAATCCGTGGAAGATGTGGTCCGTGATGTCTTGTCCCAGTCAGAACAACAGGAGCGGTTTTAATATCCTGCTGGATGAGCTGCCACAAGCCGAGGGTCCAGGAATGAATCGATATCACCAACCTTTTCGCATTGGTGAGACGGCGTGATTTACTCGTCTGATATTTGAGGAAAGCAATTTGCCGTGCTGAGAAAACATGACAGTTTGTGAAGGCTGTTTCCTCCTCAACATATTCATACCAGTAACGCCCACACACACACACACGAACGGCTTTGACATTAAACATGTGAAGGGAGAATGGAGCGAGTGATAAAAGAAGGAAGAAGGACTTTAGACACGCATGATCCAGGAAATAAAAAAGAACACGATTACAGAGTGAAATGAACGCGACAGAATCATAGAGCCAAGCATCAAGTGTGTTTCAATTTCCTCCATTTGCCCACTTTGCCACTAAATCAGTTTTATTGGCTCCCAGTATATTTTCACTAGAGGTTCTAAAGGTCAGTTTCCATACATTTCTGGTTAACTGCTCAGCTCGTTTTTAAAATCGTATTTATTTTTTTTAATGAAGACAACTAGGCCTGTGTAAGAATGCAGATTCACTTCAAATAAGTGCAAAGGATAAGCTTGGAGTTTACAGCCATTTATTGTTGTATTATACTTTGACTGTAGGAATTAGGAAATGAACAGCGACCTCCTGAGCTACTGCACCCATCCAACCCAACCACCTCCTGCTTCAGGCTCCGTGGCTCTGTAATATTATGACATAACATGTGGCGTTCACAGTTCTCCCCTCCTCTTCCACTAAACTGCACTCTCAGTTCCTCTCGTGGCTCTCTGTTCTTCCATCTCTTGGTCTCATCTCCTGCACACTTCACATCACTTCCTCCCTCTGGCTGCAACCTTCTCAGGCGTATCTTCAGTCTCCATCTCTGTGTGATCACACGCCGGTAACATACTGCTGCGGAAAATCGCTTTAACCCCCTTTTCCTCTTTCTGAGGACTCGGTGTTGATTACACCAATTAATGCTGGAATTCGCGGTTACGATAAATAATGCATATTCTTGAAAATCCGCGGCAGAAGTCCCCATCAACAGCTCAGCCCCTGAGCTCATAATGAACCGGGACGTCAATATGGCGGTCAGCTGCCTATCAGCTTTCTGAGTGCAGCCGGAGCCAGCGGCCTGTGGGGAGACCCCTGATAGTCCCTGGTAGTCGTAGGGCATCACTAATTCATCAAACTTGCTCATCATTAATAATTACTAAGACTTTTTATCTCCTATCAAGGCAATTGGGCATTTCAACTTATTGTGTTGTGCAGCTGGCTGAAGTAAAGCTGGGGAAGGCCATTGGATGTGATCAAAATCTCCTGAAATAAGCGTGCGAGGGTAATTGTTTTAGTGTAACGCATCGGCTGTTTGCACGGGTAAGCAGAGAGTTTATCTGGCGTTACCTACAGGCAGTATTGTCTGCCAGTCACGCTGGGTGAGCTGGCAGGAAGGCATATCCGCCGCCCACCGTTCATCGGCAACACATATGTACGTTTGCGCACAAAGATTTGCAAATACGGGCCCACACAGAAATATACTGAAGCCTGACATCCCCAGAGATATGTCGTTTCTGCTGAATGCATACATTTACAATAAAAACATACAGAATATATAGTAGCACACATAACTAGCTAGAACTAAGATATGTCTTTGTACAGTAGCTTTTTAAAGAGATTAACACATAACATTTGTCTCTTTTATACGATTTGATTCAATTCTCCTGCTCAACCAAGTGGAGACAAGTTTCTTTTGTTTTTATTAATGTGCAATTCAACATGCATCTGTGGTGTGTGTCAACTGGGCTTTTCAAATCCTAAGCATATGATAACATTTGCCACATCACAATCAGTGATCTTGCAGCAGATGTTTTGCCTTAAACAGCTGTTAAAGGCTCCAACATCACTGACATTGATCAAATAGTTCTGCCGTGTGTGAATGGTAGTACGTTTTTTTTTTTTCCTCCATAGGTTGTCATGACCAATTACAAGTCCCTGGATGCTAAGTGGGTCTACTCTGTATTGAGTTAATACATCGCTACGAGGCTCCGCTGTCACTTAACATTAATGATGATTAACGTGTCAAAGGGCTTACCAGAATTGCTTTTCTCTTGTTTTTAAATACCCATATGTCTTAATAAAATGCACCCTCATCCTGTTCCTGACAACAATGCCGCCTTAAAGGCAGAGTATGCAGGATTCCCCTAAAAAACAACATATAAGCTCATACAAATGGAATTCCTCTCAATCAACACCACAACTTTTCTCATTTTTTCTGTGTGGTCCAGGACATTCCTACCCAATACAACAATAAGAAATACTAATAAAAGTGCTTTCTACCATGCAAATAACCACTGATTTTAGTCTAGATAAGGTCCAACCGTCTTTGTATCCAATAGTCAGAAAAAGTGAGAAATGCATTTAGAAACGTTGTCGTCAAGGCCCAGTTGTACATCCTTGACTTAGTGGTGTCGTGCAATAGCAACGTCCTGCCTTCATATTCACTTTACCCCCCCTCATTCTTTCAAGGGCAATTCAGAGGAGAGGGTCATGAATATTTATGACGGACCAAAACCAACCTGTACTTTCTAAAGCTCCACTGTGGTGCTTGAGGGAGCACTGTTAAACTACATAGAGTTGATTTTTATACTGGTATACCATTTCCAAAAATCTACAAAAGACCAAGTTCCATGAGACTGGTGAATCAGAGAGATTAGGAAGTGGCCGTCCCAGGAAAAGCCCTGATTGAGGAATGGGATGCCGTCCGACAGCAGTGTGTGTCCAGGCTGGCGTCCAGCATGAGGACGAGGTGCCAAGCTGTTGACGCTGCTTATGGATCTTCCACTTGCTTCGGACGTCCCTAGTAGTATAAAATGAATAATGTTCCTTAAAGAAAAAAAATGTAAAAAGGCCAATATTAGTTGATTTTTACAAGTTGCACCTTGTTGTAAAGGCAACTAACTTTACAACAACATAAAATACAATACCAATTGTTAATATTAAAAAGGGAGAGAAAAAAA
The DNA here is from genome assembly GCA_036785175.1 of Eupleurogrammus muticus. Classification (NCBI taxonomy): domain Eukaryota; kingdom Metazoa; phylum Chordata; class Actinopteri; order Scombriformes; family Trichiuridae; genus Eupleurogrammus; species Eupleurogrammus muticus. Next base: position 25,929,261 of record JAYKQN010000004.1, on the reverse strand, counting down.
TTTTAGTTTAATGTTTGGAGTATCAAATTTAAAATAAACCCCAAGAAAAATGCATACATGTGAGGTTTAATAACCAAAAGCATCTGTTCTAGTGTGCTGCTGCATCACTGCAGGACAATTATTGCACATGTTCAATGTATGTTTTTTCTGCAATGTGGTATGCAGAATATGCTGTTTAGAGAGCTGGGCCATTTATAGACTTTAAATGAAATCATAAGAGCATGATAATGCCCTACGAAATTGGAATTTATATACAGTAGACCATACATTGATATATGCATATATTTATATACACACATAATACTATATTTAAATATCATGCAGGATGAAGAATATTCATTTTGTGCAAAATCCTTCTAATTTGTGTGTGTTAGTGTTGAAAGCCTGAGGTAGGGGAATGTGAAATCTCAGTTTCTGAGCAGATAGCTGGTGGTGGGGGTCCCTGAAGTTCTGCGAGCGCTCACGATCAATCTCTCAGCGGGAGACGAAACGTTGAGTTCAGGCCAAGGACAAGAGAACGACGGGGTGATACACGAGTTGTCTTGGACGGAATTTAGTTTGTCTGCAAATGAGTGAGCCTGTGAGCAAGCAGGACACCACGGCGTGTGGGTGTGTGATGTGGGTGCACGCTTGGTGAGAGCATGCTCATTCCCAGTGTCACACTGTATGCGTTTTCATGCGAGTACAGTACAGCGACTGCCTGCAGGATTCAGACAAGAGGGCAGGAGGAAAAATAAAATAGGATGAGAAGGAAGAAAGAGAAGGGGAGTCGGTAACCGGGCAGCCCACAGACGGGAGCCGGTTGCCATGGTTTCATGGAGTAGTTGTGGCTGGTGTTACTGGGCCGATGGGAGGCAGGCAGCTGGCTGCCTAACAGCAGCAGATGGAGCAACGCAGGTTTCCAAGAACACACAGGCACTGTCACTCGCCTGCATGTGTCAGATCATTCCCGTCATCATTATCCTGTCCTATACTAGAACACACACACACACACACACACATCTCTGTGGGGAATTGTGACGAGGCTTTTAGCCGTTTATGTGGCCGCAGAAGCATCACCACCACAACCAAACACAGAACAATGCACAATGATGTCAGTTTCCCTAGAAATCCGTTACTGGAATTACAAAATGTACAAGAAATGCAGTTTGTGGTCCTAAAAAAGCTAAATGCAATTACAGGAATGACCAGAAACCAACACAGATTGGCACAGTACAAGATTAAAAAAGTAAAAATTTGATCAAACAGAACATATTTTTTTCATGTTAAAAATAAACTACTATGCTATATTGTATTAGGGTGCTGCTAAAATGGTGCAGTAAGTAGTACAGTAATAAACCTCTTGCAATAAGCACATGAATGTAAAAATCCTCACAGTATTCTAAAATATTTAACTAATACACACGTGCACATCCATAAACATTTAATTCGTGCACGGGCATCATTCCATGCATGCAAGCTTGTGTCTTGTGCACGGCCATATTTTAAAAGTTGAGAAAGGAAGATGAGCAGAGGAGGCAGCTGAAAACAACCAGAGGATCACTGAACCCACGACTCTGAACTTTAATAACTTCACAGACCTGTTCTCTCACCCTGGGTAAGATGAGTCTAAAGATAGCCAGGCAGCATGAGCTATGGGAGACGCCGTCTTTCAGACTGCACACGCTAAACCGTGCTTTAATACTTCGCTATGCATCTAGTCAGGATAGCATCAAACGACTAGATTAAGTCGCCAGGTTTTAGGTATGAGAGCACAAAAAGGAAATAAATCCCACCATACCATGTTTTTTCCCCCCCTCTCAAATATATCACGACTCTACTGTAGAAGCCTTTTTTGTGCGGTTGCTATGGAAACCCTAATTAGAGTCCAACACGATGGCACCGTCTCCAATTAGAGCACAGATCTGTTCCAAACCGAGTGATGCCAACTGGTTGCCGGGTTCTCTTACATTGTGTATCACGGATGGTGCATTTGTCAGAGTTGGGTGTAGAAGAGTTCTCCTGGACCCGAAACGCTGGCTGGAAAGAGTGGGAAGAGAGAGAGAGAGAGAGAGCGAAGCAGAGAAAGCGAGAGAGGACGAGCACGGAGAAACGGCGAGCGGGTGCGATGGTGGAAATGTAGCAGTCGTCAAAATAAACAAACAGCTTCTCTTCGTGTTTGGACGGCTTTGGCTTGGCTGACCTCCCGCAGATGAGTGAACAGTTGAAAGATTGTTTTGCCCGAGGAGACCCTGTTAATATCAGCTGATTAATATTCATTATGACTGGATCACTCGATGAACAGCTTCTCCGTCCCGACCGCTCACAGTGCTGATGAGAAGGTTATTTGTGTGTTGTCCTGTGCACCTATAGAGCCTTTAGTCATGCTCACAGCTCAGCTTACGAACATTTAATCGCTATATCCATGTCACCGTTCCACTCAATCACACATCTCGTCCATCTTGCCACCCCATGCTAAGCGGGGGGGGGGGGGGGGGGGGGGGGGGTGGGGGGTGGTAGGATTGAAGCGACAGTGGAATTATATCCATTAGAATAATTCATTTCCGCTGGCGGGCCAAATGAGAATGTATCAGCGTTATTAATAATGTCGTAGCCGGGTCCAAAAACAGCCCTTCAATGACAGAGATGGAGGAGGCCCAGTCAAATTAAGCCGAGAAACTCACCACAGGCCTCGGGCTGCTGCGCGTCTACGCTTGGCTGAACTTTAACCACGGGAGAGACGCTGGATATGGACACGGCGTGAGAATGTGGCGTATGCAAAACTTATGCACTTGTACATATGTGCAATGCATAAACTCTCAAGGATGCAGGAGGCAATTCATCATTTCTACAGAGTACCATGCATTTCCCACACAGCTATAAATCATTGTCTATAATTACACTCAGCAATATACATATATAGTATATATATATATATATTTTAATATAAACACAACCTAGTATACTAGCTGATAGAATATGTTAAGAACTACTGACTGACTCACACTCATTTTTTTCAATTTATGTGAAAAAAGAAATTTAGAACCACAGGTGTTTGTTAACCAAACAGCCCCCTATGTGGTGTAGTATACATGAATGATAGTGCACTTTTACCCTCTGGCATTAAGTGATACTTTTAAGAATTATAGTCAAATATGTGCTATACTCGTGCCTCAATACTACAAGTTACTACAAGCCTGTGTTTGAAGAGACAACACACAACAGGGCAATGACCCACGCACTTGGCAAAGTTATGAGGCCGCTGCGCAAGTGACCTTAGACATCTGAAGAGAACACACACACACACACACACACACACACACACAGACTGGCCAACAGATGTTCCTGCCTCCAGTAAATACACAACAACAACAGGACCGGGTATCACATGCCGTCATCATTCATCCTTGTTAGCATCTGGACAGATTTGTTACAAAACAGAAAATCTGCCATTTGGGAAAAAAAAGGTCACAGCCACTCTTCCCTCTGAGTAATAGCACGTATTTGTTTAAATGGCACAAATTACGGCAGTTGTAGGACTTATATTGCTGGAATTCTTCAATTACTCCATCGTATCTGCCATGTAAAAGGCCAAAGTAGCTAGACGTGTGCAGCACAATACTTGATGTATGGCGGCATGATTTGTCTGAATATTTCCTGCAATGCTTCTTAGTTTATCAGAAAATTGACAAAAAAAAATTATAGCCCAGAAACTGATATGAAAACACTGAACGCAGGCACAATGAAATGGGAAAAAAAGCACTTTTAGTGCATTTTGGTGCATTTGTACTATGCTTTACTTAGCCGTTTGATTGAATTCGTAAATGAAAACCATTAATTCCAAACTTGACGTGAAGGTCTAGGGAATATTCCCTAAAAAAGGCCAATATTGTACATGTTTCCAGGGGTCTATTTGAAGTTTTGATATCCCTAACAAGATATATTTGTGGTTTCACGTAGCAAAAAACAATCTCAATTGAGTTTTACACCCCTCTCCTTCTCTCAAGCTTCTCTAAGCAACACGTCGTTTGGTGTCTGTCTCTTTCTTATTAATCAGCCTCTCCTCTCTATATCAATTCTGGCTGAAATGAATGGCTGAGGGTGGTGACTGTATAGTTGTGATATCACAGACTTACAGAAATCCTGACCGCTTGTTTAAAAAAAAGGCACAGTTTCACAAAATCTTCCTTTTTACAATACAAGACCTTTTATGCTATTACCACAAGTCAAATGCACGTGTCTTGGTGATGAAAATGGATTACGGTAAACTGCTTTTTTAACGATGCAAATGTACGGTTTGCCAAATTGTGGACTGCAAAACATAATAAAGTCTGCAACAGTCCTGTAATGTCATAACAGGAAAAACATGCTCTCATTACAATGTCAAAGTACATATGTCTATACACAGAAAGTGACTGCACAAGTTGGAGTTTTACTGGAGGTGTGCAAGGAGGAAACTGTCAGAATAAGACATGAGGGCAAAATTAAAGTTTGCCAGAGAACATGCAGATAATCACTAGTTAGTTATTGTGTGGTATAAACTCACAGCACTCTCAGCGTTATCCAGTCTGCAGCTGAGGCCTTCACAGACGGGGTCTAATTGCATGCTGATGCAAGTGGACAATATCACTTCACCTCAGCATTTGTGCCGAAGCATTTTCCATAATTCATGAACTTCGCGTGCAGGAGGCACTTTGCCACTGTTTTACAGCCTTTTTGTAGTTTATCCTACAACTGCCTTTTTTATGTTGCGGGATGACCCAATTCTCATCGTTCCTTAGACTTTATCAGTAGTTAATATTACAGAAACGAATATAGATGTGCTGAAAAATATTTTGTTATGTGCTTAAAAACAGTATAAATATTTCAACTTGCATAATGAACTACAATCTGACCAAATTTAACAAAAGACAATGAGAGAGCAAAACAAAACTATATGTGCCATGGAATCGGAGCCTTACACAGCAATAACAAATAATGTAGAAACGTTGCTCAATGGTCACATAATGTAAGCAGTATATTGCATCAATATTAAAAATCAGGGCTCATATGAATAGAAAAAAAATGCCAAAAATTGTTGCAATAAAACACAGGTACTATTAGATCTAATGGAATTATGACAACTATACAGTCAGTAGACTGTTTTAATTATAAACGCAGCATTTACCTTTTCATTCTTATGTTTTTAAACACTTTTTGCCTTGACTGATATATTGGATTTTTGCAGAGTGGATTTTTTTTTAAACCCATACACAGTTTATTATACTGGCAGAAATATTCCAACAACACTGCAACCCCATTAAATGCAATATTCAGGCCAAGTTTACTTACGATTCCTCATGTCTCTTGGTAAACTCTCTAAGGCAGACCCAGAGGAGTTAAACGTTTAGTTTTATTAATCTCCAAAAAAGACATGAAGACATAACCACATCCAACAATGGTATGACAGCCAAAACACGATTTAACTAAATAAACCCACAGGCCTGCTGAAAAGCAAATTTTGTGTTCCTATGCACAAACCCACACTCGGTTAAAGAGATGAAATTAAAAACAGTGTGGCAGAGGAGGATAAAACACATATAGACAGCAGCGCGGCCACATGAGAAAACAACAGATTTAGCTGATGGCATCAGCACAAAACACACACATAACACGTATTAATGCACAGACATGGGAAAAATAAAAATGTCTCCACTTACAGTGTGCAGCTCCTTATCAGGATTTAGACCACCTGTCAATCAAAGTGAGTCCAGCTGTTTCCATCCTTAAAAGGGTATTTGTTATAAAGTTATAGAGGTAGAATAGTAGGAGAGGCAAACTGCCCTTATTCTAAAACACAAACACTGTCTGCATATTTAAAGCTTGCTTTTCCTCTATTGAGAAGTTAGCATGGGTATCTTACGAGATATCTAGTATTAATGTTCACATGCTAGTTTCCTAAAAGTGGTCGAGACTTAAACTCTTTCTAAAGCATGTACCTTAATAATTTCCTCTCGTCTTCTTGTTTTAAAAGCATTTTTTAACTTAACTCGTCTTCATTCCTCCACTCCAACGTCACACCTGCCTTAATTGCAATTTCCGGTCCGACGGTGATGGTGCGTTCAGGTGTCGCTCGGATCGTCCGGCTTCCCGCGGACATTGGTGTGTTTACGTGCTTTCAGGTCAATTATGCAAGTACTGAGCTTTTTTGCATGATTAAAAGTAGAAAATACTAAATTAAAAGTTAAATTAGTGAATTTAAACACGAAAAAAAAATATATATAGTACTAGTCATGCAGGATAGATTAATAGTGAAAGTACTGCATCAAGATAAACCTTTCAATCAGAGCATATAAATACATGTTCATATAAAAAATCTATTTTATGTAATATATATAATAGAACATTTCAATATAAACATTTTATTTTAAATAAACTCTTCATCGTAGAATAGATACTTACATTGTCAAATGGGTGGAAGAATAAAGTAGCATCAAATGGAAACAATTAAGTACCTTAACATTGTACTTACATAATGTGTTTGCAGTATGCTTGCTAACAATCAGTGTGTGCAATAGTCATCTGAAATATGAACATCAAATGCTGAGAGAGAAGGTAAAAGCTCGCTCCAAAGACAAATTAGAGAAAGAGCGACATGGCAATGATGTCAAACGTGTCCGCACGCCGCACAACAGCCTTATTTTGAACGCTTCTTTCTTCAATGATTTTACCAGATGGCGTTATAGCCACCCCCAAGCACTGCTCTGATTAACTCATCCCGGCATTCGCTTCGTTTTTAATTGGTCATTACAAGTTTCCTGCTCGCTTTTAAGATCGTATTTGAGTTCACAAAAAAAATGAACATCACCTATCTTAATGGCTACAGGCACGTTGGTTAGTAGCGTAAACATCTTCTCCAGCGTCATGCTTGACCATGCGAATAAGAGAAAAGTCTTTGTGCTTCTATGCTTGTTTAATATATTAGCAGGGCCATATACTGGTGTGTGTGTTATTTTGTTCCTTATTGTGATCATATTTGTGCTTGTGTGTCTGTTTTGTCTTAGTTGCACTGAGACAGTTCTCAGTCCACTCGGCTGACGTAACCTATTCAATCGAAACCGTTGCATGAGTCAGTGAGTCAGTGAACGAACTAAAAATGACAAAAATGCTCTGCCATTCAGGTTCTGAACGACTGGCAGCAGCAGTGTTAAGTGAACAATGCATCGCTTTTTGTCGTTTCGGGGCGTTTGTGTGTGTACGTTCGGTACGTGTTGGTTTAGAGCGCTTGTGTGCATTCGTACGCGAGTGTGCATGTGCGTGTGTGAGCACTTATTTGTGTATCAGGCTGTCAGGGCTGTCCTCCACTCCTAATGGTTTAATGGGCACCCTGTGGTGCCTCTCAGGCCCCCCGGTGCGTGGCACACTCAGAGTGTGGGGGAGCACAAAGGCGCAGCCGTGTCTCCGGAGAGGAGTGTCTTTGTGACGAGGGGGGCCACTGCTGCGCTGACTGTTGCCGGCCTCATGGTGATTACCCTCCCCGGGGGGTCTGCATTGTGGGTCCTGAGACCCAGAACTTCACCTTTACACGGCCCCCCGCTGCCGCCCGGCGGGGGGCTGAAACGCACCCCCGTCGATCACCCCGTTTCGGTGAGAAGGGCCCACCTGCAAAGCAATTCATCGAGCATATTCCTTCACTTCAGCGGGCTTCACAAGACACTGATCCATGCAGAATACAGTGCAGAGATCATATTACAATATGAGAAATCTATATATGTGCATGCACAGTGTTTTAAATACTTAAATACTTCTCTCATTTGACCTACTTATAAACAAACATACTGTCCATTTCATATATTTTTGGGGAATTTCAACCACACTGCAGAAAGCCACATACACTATTCACATATATTCCTACACATTCTGCCCACTGGCTTGTGCATTCCACATCAAACATCATGCGAGAGGCTGTAATTGTGCCTTAATAAAGCAGAGCCAGAGAGTTAGGAGAAGGCTGTAGCCCGGAGGAAGCAGGAGGGGGGGGGGGCACGGTGGAGCCCGGCGTCAGGTCCAGGGCAGCAGAAGTGATGATGAACAGTTCGACGCCCACCTTCGGATCTGGCTGTCATGGAGACGGCGGTTATCTCCTCACATTTCTTCTCTCGGTCTTGATGTGTTGCACGTTTGCACTCGCACATGAACGCTCCCGTCCCGGTGTACTCGCACCGCCCCAGTCCGTCACAACTGACTGATATTAAGGAATACGGTAAATATTCGCACCTTTGAATCAAATGCATTATGAGGGCAAGTGGAAAGTGGCAAATCAGTGGGTGACTTTCTAAATGAATCCTGGAAGCCTTGAAGTCATACAAACCAGGGTTCTATCTGTGATGTATGTAGGTCATTTCACCTATGCACGTGACAACCTCCCCACATCTCATTGCTTATGGATTAAGATGAAATAGAAGCCTGGTAACTGTGTATGCACGACAGTTGTGTCACGCCGTTCGGAGATAGACAATAATGTTCTCATAATTAGGATAAACCACTGACACTGACAAGCGTCACCGCGAGGAGAACGGATGAAGCCAGCGATCGACAGACAATTCAACCACGGAGGAAACGACAGCCTGGAGGGATTGATGGAAAAAAAACATCACATGACGCGCCGCTGGCCTTTGGTGATTTCCCAGAATGCCAGACGAGGCTTCTGTTGGTTTCATCTGGAGGAGATCATTCTTGTTAGTGGTTTTGTACAATTTTAATATTAGGTGAGTCAAAGCATTGCTTTTTATTTTTATGCAGTAGTAGTGTGACATGCTGTCTGCAAACAACGAGTAAGTCATCTCATTATCTAACACAACGCGTGTGTGAGAAGCTGCAGAACAGAAAGGGAGCTGATATGCTGCAGGCAGAGCAACACGGTAAATACAGGACAGGTGTGCTTTTATTTCATGGTTTATGATTTATTTTTATTTTACAGGCCCGTCTGGGCACAGGCTTTGGGAACTAGCAGGAGCTATGAACGCCGTGATGCATTGCTTCTGATAATTGCGGTGCAATTTTCTGTGTATATCGTGTCTGTCCATAAACACTAAAATAAAAAAATATAAAAAAGAAATGGAAGAATCAGACTAGTAAGCAGAAAACCCCAAAACCCATTCAGTCCAGTCCAAACTGACTGACACCATAACAGTATATCTGGCTGCTCTTATCCATTTTCTTTCACAGCGGCGCTTGTATATCGTCCACGGACTCAAGCTACAATTAAATAGCCATCTATCGTCAGGACATGTTTAATTTTGCTTTTGGTGATTGAGGATGCATCGGCGCTGTCTGGCCGTCCACCGCAATCAATAAGCTCTCTGAGCAGCGTCTGGGAACAGTGTTAGTGTAAAGGTCTGCTTAATGTGGAAATCAATGACTAGTGAGTGTTTCGGGGAAAAAATGCTGACATGAAAAAGGGCAATTACTTTTTAACTCCTTTTTCCTTTCATTTGTTAGGCAGCGTGTTCCTCCCACTCCCCGGCCTCAGCAACTGCACCACTAGACTTTTTAAAAGGGCTAAAGACTTGAAAACACAAATGTACCAATTCCCGTATTTGTTGTTGTTGTTTGGTGTAACTACTGCACAGTGCTTTGCTTGAACTGTTCCTGAACCACGGGCCCAAGTCGTATTGATCACAGACGTAAGGGTCTGTGACTTATAGGAGCCGATTTGTTAAAGAAGCAGCTGACTGGAAATAACCTGAAAGCTTAGGGTTTGTTCTTGTGTTTTATAGTTTATATACATACCAGTTCATCTTTGCATGACCTGTTAAGACCAGGTGAGATATACAAATCAAGTAATCATTTGTTATACAAAGGTGTAAATGATTTGTCTTGGGGGCTTGTGATAAATGAACGCACGAAAGACGTGATTGCAGGATGAGAAAAACAATTTACAGTCCAAAAGGATGCAAAAGATAGACTTCCTGCCTGAAAATCATGCTGAGGACTCCCTCCATAAATCTCTGCAGAGAAGGATCCTGAAGCCTTAAAGATAAGATAAGATAAGATAAGACTTTATTGATCCCCCAACGGGGAAATTTGTCTGTTACTGCAGCATTACAGAGTAAAGAAAAGAAAATAAAAGCTGAAGAAGATAAAAACTATTAAAAAAAAATATATATAAAAATACACAACACTATGTATAAATTCGCAGAATTTGTTGATCCGCATACACAGTATGCATTATGGACATAGAATGGAGAAAAAATACTAATAAATAGTAAGAAAAGAGTATGCATAAGCAAAGCATATATACATACATACATGCACGTACACACATATTTGCATATATATATATGGACATACATATCCACCACACACCCACATGTACACATACATAGCCAATGCACACTTAAGGTGCAGGGTGTGTGTGAAGAGAAAAAGTGACCAGTGGGGGAAAAGTGACTACAGTACAGATACTAAGGTTCCATCTTGCACTTGTGGTTGCACCAACAAAAAGACAATCCACGGATCTGTTGCTGAGTGTTTTCGTGTTTTCTCATCACTTTGCATTTCAGACTCCTGCAGCTCCACCTCAGGTCACAGTTTGAAGCAGACAGCAGGAGTACAGCCCGGTGATAACTCACTTGAAATAATTTGATTTGCCTCGACTGGACTGGTTTCATATTCCCCGTTATTTCTCTCGTTTCCAAACGGCAGCGGCTGTTTATGGCTGCAACCACGACAATACAGCGGGGGAGAGCAGGGAGCCGTGACCGTGGTAACGTCGCCTGTTTACAGACAACCGTTTCCTTTTCAATTAACTTTATGCACACTCCAGCGGTGATTCAACTCGACAATAAGCATCCGGGCAAACATTCAAGGTGATGGCTAAATAAGAGCTTGTTTAATGGAAACATTTAGACGGGGGATTTAGGGTTACACGCTCACCACTCGTGATCCTGCTCAGCTTCTATCTGAGCTCCCCGCAGGGCGTGTTGTTTACAGCATAATCAGCTTACTTCCTATAAAGTCTTACCAGCCTGTGGAGGGATGAAACGTGCATTAAAGTGAGCTATTTAACTGGGAGACTGTATGGATTTCAGCTTTACAAATCATGTGTTATTGGATAGATGAAGATGGATCATCTAACTTTATTTTACTGATTTTCTTTGTGCACAAACACACACACAGACACACAGGAGTATGTGATTTTGACAGAATGGTTGACCTGCAGAAGGCATATCATTTCCTTGCATGAAATGAAAGAGATGCATGAACAGAAACCTCTATACATTTCCTGTGCATCTATAGAAATTGTTTTTGTGCGTATACGCATGCACAAGTGAGCACCGATTTCACGAAGCAGCATTTGCTTTGTTTCGCCAGCGTTTTTGGCAAAGAAAAAACACGCTTCTGGTGCATTATGTAATTCTGGAGGAGTTCCCACTGTAAAGCCAAAGCAGTTCAGTTCAGAGGCTGCGAGATCTGCTGCTGCCTGCAGGAAAACCGCTATGAACTATTTATGACACTTCCATTACAGCCCCAGTGTTCCTTCATGCTTTTCATACTTTTTTAACAGCTGTGCAAACTCGCCATCATGGGAGAGGTCAGAAGTGATTAAAATCATTTTTTTGGCAAACGTGTGTTTGTTTTTGTGTGTATGTGTGTGTGTGTGTATATATATATACAGTATATGCATGTGAGTACATTTTTAGGTATGCCCTGTGGATTTAGATCAACCAGACTACAGTGCAGCTCAACATGAAAAAGAAAGAAATATTATCCTCATATTCTTGAATCCCTCCCCTGACGTTTCACCCAGTTCAGATATTGTTAGATGCAACAATTATTATTAAATTATAGATGATTATATACTAAGTAACGCCATACAATATGCAGCACAGAGTATAAAATTGTAATTGACACACACCTTGTGCGTTGTGTGGGCTGAGGTAATTCAGCCCAGACAATGATTCAAACTGCATATAATGAGAGGTTTTGAGCATTTGACTTTATGATAACAACACATGCGGAGAGAGAGAGAGAAAGAGAGGAAAATAGTTGTGGCTAATCCATTGTTAGACTATCACATGTTTTCCCCAGCTTCTTCAACCATGAAGCTGGATAACAGGAAGAGAGAAGAGATGACGAAGGAAGCGGAGACAGGGAGTCAGAAAGAGAAGTGACATTCTCGCAAACAAAGAGACGTGAGGCACAGGAAAATTTAGACGCAGTGACACATGCATGCTTTTTTTGTGTGGTTAGAAATCACATGTCATGGGTTTGAAATGAGAACTGAGGGAGAACGTGAAATTACAGAGGGCCGATTGTCTCTGTTCTTGGCAGACGACACGGTTCCTGCAGGATTCTCCATCAGGCAGCCATCAGCCATGTCTGATACGTAGGAAACTTCTACGCAGAAGAGCATCGCATCCAGTCTAATGAGAAAATATGTGCTCTATGTGCCATGATTTCACTAATTTTGTCCAACATGCAAAAAACAAGAAAAAGAGCGCAGCAGTACAAAGACACGCAGCGTGTCGGCTTGTTGTTCTGCTCGCAGATATTTAATATTTCATTAGTTTGTTGTGCAGAATGTTGGAGTGGGATGAATAGAAAGCTAATGGGGAGAACAGCAGCTCTGGCTGGCATGAAGCCTTATCGTTTTTAATTTTCCATGTCAGACGTGGTATCGAGTGGAGCACTATGAGCAGTCAGTGAGCAAACTTCCAAAGACTTTTTTTTTCCATATCACTGTTTTTTTTGTTTTTTTTTAATAGCTTCCTGACCAAAGAGCTGAGTGTCTAGTTAACAATTCCTCCAGCAGAATATACATAATGAGATGCATCCAGGTGCAGAGGGACCCGTGGCGTTGAGGCCTCCCCGAGGTGTTGAGGCAGATGAATTTCTATTAATGATCACACGCGGCAACCTTTGCTGCCTGGCGACACACCGGAGAGATGACTTGCAGATTGTCACCCCTCTAATTGGAATCAAAACTGAGCCTCTGCAACAGCGGAATTGAATATCCTTGACTCGGCGCTGGAAGTTTTACTTATTACTCACCATCAAATTGGGTTATCGCTTTACCTACAGAGTCCTTCTGTATGCTGCTCCCTCCACACGTCGCTGGCTGCAGGGACGAGGAGAAGCGAGTAAAGAGGGTCGGTTGTGGAAGGCGTGGCAGAAAACTGCGTGGACGTGCAGCAGACACGCCCCAGGGGTTACGTAACGGATGAAGCCTCCGCCTCCATCATTAATTCATGTCACCCGGGATAACGTGCACATGAGCTGAGGAGCGGCCACGGCGGGAGACACCGAGGCGGAGGCCGCTCCTGAAGGGGAAGGACGGAGGGAGGGGAGGAGGAGAGGCGTGGCCGGGGCAGGAAAGTCAGAAAGCCTGGGAGACACGAAGATACGCAGCGTCTCATCTGAGCTCGTAGCTCACACAGTTAATTGTGGCTCATGGGTCAGAATTAAGCCAGTGGAGTTATATCTTCAGAAATCACCAAACAATGTGGAAAAACTGGAATGAAATAAATAATACCATCTTAACACTGTTATCTATTCTCAACCAGTGAAATATCTTAGGCCAAATATCCTTTATAATGTGTGAATGTCCACGTGGCCTTCATGAAACTTAAATATAAAATCTTAGAAAATATCTAAACATGAGACAGACAAAGATGTAGACAATACAATGCACCAGAAATACAGTTTTTCATACTGTGTGCACCTTCTAGGAGACGCTATGAGTTTATGGGCAAACTGTTGCACGCATCGTGCAGATTCCAAAAGAAAGAAAGCACGTCTTCCTAAATGACTCGTTACGTTAATCACATGACTTCCTGTGCACGTCGTTACTTCATTATCACACATCACGAAATTGTGATTCACATTTTAACCATTTGCATAAGAAATATAGAAATAATACAAATATAAGAAATGCTTTAAACTAACAAAAATAATGAAAAACAATACAAAAATTTAAATGCAGCTAAAATATTGGTGAAACTTTTTCAGCAGCAGCTACAATATGAAATCATACGGATGACCCCAAACCTTTTGTTCTTTCTGTCAGAGTGTGCTACGTCACTAATCACCTGTTTAATGTCCTGTGTCTCTCTACATGCATTTTGCCGTGTGGACCACTTCAATTCAATTCAATTTCAATTCAATTTTATTTGTATAGCCCAGAATCACAAATTACTGATTCACCCCAATGAGCTTTACAGTTTGTACAAAAGCAACACAACACCCCCTGCCCTTAGACCCTCACATGTACAAGGTAAAACTCCCTAAAAAAAACTTTATTGGAAAAAAAATGGGAAAAAAACCCTCAGGAAGAATAATGGGGATCCAGGACAGACAGTAGATGATGTGTAGTGGTTGTTATAAACTATTCACGGTGTCACAGTACCATCTTGTTTCCCTTGTTTCGCATTAGGAGAGTGACGGCTACACACACACACACACACACACACACACTGCTTCATCAATTCCAGCCACTGGATGAGAAGCAGAACATCAATAATATTGAGTGAACGATGGCATTTTTAAAAATGTCACGTGTTTTATTTGCTGTCTGCACCTCTGCTTTCACAAGCATTGCATTTTTCCATTGTGTGCACACGTTGCTATAGTCCGCTGTTTATACAGTTCTGAAGCTCACACTCGCAATAAAACACTGTTACTGCTATTGTGGAGGCCTCAGGGGACGTGTCGGGGATCCGTGTCAGTACCAGCCGCCCCTCGGTGACGCGTCAGAAGGCCGGGCTACTCCCTCCCAGCTCCAGCACCGATAAACCTTTGGTCACAGGCGAGTTACGCCGAGCGGAGGGGGGCATAAAACGCCTGTCTACCTCCCTTGGCAGATTGGTGTCCGCTTTCCTCCTGTCCCATGGTTTACTTCGTTTGATTTACGGGCCTGACCCCTGACCTCACCTCTGACAGCACTTAACCCCCGACCCCACCGGGCCGACGCGGCGTCATAATCAGACACAGTTAAGCCCGTAAACGCGACTTCTGGAGGAGCAAACGTGCCATAAAGCCCGCTCCGAGTAAAAGTCCAAAAGCATAAATGCGATCATCTTTCAGCTGCAGCAGCACGGAGAGAACTCGCTTTACGTAGCGTAAATTCAGATTGTTGGCATTTACGCAGATAGCAAAGAGGTTTTAGTTTCACCCTCAAGATAAAAGGAAAGAAAAATCTATTTAGCTTTCAAAAGATTCTGAAGAAAACCTGAGGTTTGCGGCTCTGATCTTGTGCATCATCAGTGCTGGATAATTATCATCAGGACGGTGTGTTTGTTCCTTCCTGTCTCCTCTCTCTCCCGTATTCAGATTCTGGTTATGTAACCACAGCGCAGCAGAGTCTGTGGAGGCTGACGGCTGCGGATTCAGCTCCGCTCCCATCAACCTGAAAACCCGTAGGCTCCCGTAGAGCGGCCGGCACCCTCGCAATAAGATCAGGTCATTCAGATCAATCTGGGAATATCTCAGAGGGCGAGGCTGCGTCGCGACAGGGGGGGGTTGTCAACAGCTCGGAGCGGATGTAGACGGCGTCAGGAGGGGAAAAGGAAGTGGGCCAGTGGCGAGGCGATTGGTTTCCTCCTCCTGACGGAGCCATGCCCCCCCCTTTATCGATCAGTGTGAATGATGATGTCGGAGCAGATGTAAATGCACAAATTTTCTTCTAGTAAGGGGAAAAATGTCTTCAATGCACTTGGGTTATCTGATACCATGACCCGGGTCCCCCCTCCAGAACCCCCCCCCCCCCACATGTCTTTGCAGCCGGTAAAACGCCCCGTGGTCGTATTTCTTTTAACAGCCCTACACATCCTCCACTAGTCCTCCTCCTCCTTAGCCACATCACATAATCTCATTTTTGCACCAACGTCCTGATTCTGCTCGACCCCCCCCCCCATTTCCTTTTTGGTGCATTAGGAGGCCACAGACGTCCAGCCACAGCCGCTATTAGTGCTCTCGCAAAGTGGCTCCAGAGGTTAGCCCCCACAAGTGGAAACGTTCCCTGCAGAGCTGCAGCCTATCAGGGCTGATCCATTTTCACACCGAAGGGTCAATAACTCGCCCTGTGTGATAAGACACCAGAGCAAGTGAAGGCTTTTTAGGAATATATGGCTTCAGGCTTCTACGACTAATCTCTTCAAGAGGGAAGAGACTGAGTCGCTTACGCAGGCAAGACAAACATTTCGGTGCACACTTGCGCCTCTTCTTTTAAAAACACATATTTATATAATGTAATTTGCATAATTTGTTTCAGCCTGTCTATTTGCAGCCGTTGCTGAGAATTATTTCACGATAACGGGACACGGGTTCACGTCGGAACAGTCCCGCGGGACTCGTGTCAAAACATGTTCCCTTGCATTCTGTCATTGTTTCGTGGGTTAAAAAAAAAAAAAAAAAAAAAAAGAAGCTGCACCTTTTATCGTCTGGTGACTACAAAAAATCTGCAGGATATAAATACATCAAGGAGATAGATGGAATAAATTATGGCAACTGTGACATGTTGACTTTTGTTCCCTCTTGCTGTGGATTTTATTTGATGTGCAATGCTGTCACCTGCTGGAGAGAATGAGGAACTGCTCTAATAAACCTTAAAGGACTTACTGTATGTGTACTGTATTTCTGTGATATTAGTTAACACAGAGGTACACAGCCGTGTCTCTTCCTGTTAAGGTACAGCAATGAGAGTGTAATTGGTTTTAATCATCCTTTCTCACCTGGTGCATAGTATATGTACGTGGGAACACGTGGGATCAGGAATGTGACATCTGAGAGACACGTTCACACTTTTCACACCGCTCGGCTGTCACATCTCACCGAGATCAAAACAAGCAGGAGGACAGGTTTGTCTCTCGGAGTGTTCCACTTACGTTAGATAAAAGCCTCCGCGCCGCGATTTCTATTCGAGGAAGGTTAAGGTGCCACGAGAAGTTGGAGATGCTTAGTTTACAGCCGAACCTCACAGGCCGCCTTTGAAACGGGCGCATGCTAAAAATACGGCGGGTAAATTCGGTGTCGCCGCGCGGCAACTCGTCTCCTCTCCTCTCCATCCCTCTAAAGTGCATCGCACTAACCTGATTTTCCCATGCTCCCCGGTGACAACTTACCTCCTTTACTGGATAGCCCTGCCCCGGGGATGGGCAGCAGATGTGATCCGGCAAAAGGGCGGCGGGCCACGCCCTGCCGGCCACGCCGAGGCCCGGGCTATTTCCTCGGATCACTCAGACGTCCAGGCTCCACAGGCCCATTACGAGCCAGGCTGACCCACAGAATGGGAATCTTCAGGGGAAAAAAACAAGTGAGGTTAGTAGACCCGCATGACAGTTTGCAAAGAGACTAAAGACCATTTTTTTCAATTGGGCCTTTAATTCTACATCACGTTATGTTCTATCACCCAAGGTGGTATTTTCACATTTGTAGATCTGCTGTAGATTTTGTGTTTTGAAGATATCATAAAACAGGCAAAGTGATGCAGACCAGAACATATTCATTCATCATTTATTGATGATGGTACAGTAGCACTAGTAACTTGCAGTTGTGTGTTGTGTTTTGTTCAGTTTTTAGTTTTTTTTTATTAATTGTAGTAAGTGTTTATTGACAGCTCCATTGATTGTGTAGTTACCTTAGCTGGTACAACACCTGGATAACACCTTGCATTATTCCATTCAGTTTTTTTATTAATTTTAGCTGCTAGCTTTGCAAGGAAGATGGCTGCCATCACTTCAGGTTCTCTCCAAATGGAAGAAGGTGTTGTACCAGCTAAGGTAACTAGACAATCAATGGAGCTGTTAATAAACACTTATTGTTATTAGTGCTACTGTACCATCATCAATAAATGATGAACAACCTATGTTCTGGTCTGCATCACTTTGTCCATAGGAAGCTGTTTCATGATATCTTCAAAACAAAATCTACAGCAGATCTACAAATCTGCAAATACCACTTTAGGTGATAGAACATAAAGTTGTGATGTAGAATTAAAGGCCCAATTTAAACAACAAAAATAAAAAGGTCTTATCCTTTACCTCTTCCTCCTTTACTAACCTGTGTGGAATCAAACGAGCACAGGCCCAGCTCCTGATATGAGATAAAACCCTCTGAGATTGCACAGGGGTAATTAATAGCAGTAGCTGAGATTACAAAATGCTTGTATCCGTGTGTGTGTGTGTGTGTGTGTGTGTGTGTGTGTGTGTGTGTGTGCGTGACCCCCCACGCTCGCAGGAGGTCTCTCCAGCCAGACGTTACCCCCCACTGACAGTGCCCCCTACCGGGAACCGTCTCGCCAGAGTCCCCATTTGAAAGCTCTCCTGTACCAAGTTAAAACATCACGTTCATAGATGTGCTGATATAAAGTGTTGAATTCATTTCTACACCCCAGGACCTGCACTCAGTTGAGTGCTTTTCTTTTTCTTTTTTTCTCTTCGTAAAACATAATGTTCTGTTTGAAACGAATTTTAATGAGTGACATAAAGCTACAGTAGATACGCTTTTATGCTCTTGGTAAAATGTTAGTATTCTTGTGCTTTCATCCTTCATTTCAGAACACATGTCGCGAGGGATCTTTCATCAGAGCAGAGACTAACGTCTATAATTGAAACAGGAGACGATACATTGATCCTGACAGGAAGTCATTCACGGCGACCATATATCCAACGGCTGGCGAGTAAATACGGCATTTATTATACAATAACAGCAATAGAAACACACATACAGAGTTGCACAGACTTGAAAAAGCAATTGCGATAGAGCAGGAAGCCCCATAATGAAGATTGCTTAATTCCGTCTGAATCCAGATGTAATGGGCTGTTGCTGCACAGATCTCGGGGAAGGAGGGCAGGGAGTTAACAGTAAGACATCAACACTTTCATGTCACCCCTTTCTCACTTGTGCTCCAGCATTTCATCAGCCGTGCCCTCAAAACACAGTTTTCACCTCAGATCCACTTTCGCAGCAAGTCGATGCATGCAGCAGCACAGCGACACTGGTGCTCTCTCTAGTGGTTCAACTGGGATTTACAGTGTGTGGTTCATTTTACTTTGTTCTGAGGATTCAATGTGTTCAATGAACTAGTTTCACATATACATTTTCCCCTGGTATTATAATATGTTATTTTTTTGGACAAATATCATTAATTAATATTATTATTTTGGAGCATTATTAACTTGGCACAAGCTGATTCAGTGGTGGAAGAAAAAACATGACTTGCAAACACCATTAAAATTAAGTGAAAGCAGGTTTAAAAAAAATGCTTTATAAATGTTCTTTTTCAAAGCCAAAGTTTGGTGCGGAATTATATTATTATTATTATTGTTTCTGTTTATGTGGAAGCCAGAGAATTTTGACTTTAACTAAGAACTGGTGTTATATTATATAATAAGAAGATTAGCGGAAAAAAAAATACATATAGACATATCTTGGTGTTCAGATGATGACAAAGATCAAAACATTTGTCAATTTTCATTTCATTTTGGTTGTTTTTTTTTATCAAATTTCCAAAAAAAAGAAATAGGCTTTTTAATTAGGATTTAATTAGCATGATTTCAGAATTTTGTTGTTAAAAATGAAGATTTGTGTGGAACTTTGGTTCTTTAATTTTCATTTGTAAGTGTGCACTAATATAAATTTCCTGTGTGTTGTAGACGCAGGCTGGCATAAATGTCTTTTTTTATTTTTGTCATTGAAGTATTGATTCCTCAGGGCAGGATGTGATTGCATACATCATTGTGTTTAATACATAACCAGCATCACTCTTTGCTGCTTTTTTTAGGACATAAATCAAACGCTTAACATCTTAGCCCCGGCCCTCTTGGCTCATCGGACTCCACGCTTAATTACATAATGGGATAAATTAATTGACTCTATTAATCCAGGTGACCATCTGCTGGCCTGGTCTTGGTCCAGACAGTGTCCTCTGACGGCGTACAGCCAGTTGTCACGCAACCTCTCCGTGCCAAACATCACGAGCCACCCATTAGTCTGCAGCAGGACCCGTCTCCTCGGGAAGTCCTTTAAAAAATCACCGAGCGAGCCGTCTGACATGCTCTCATTTCTCTCTCCCCTCTGCCCCGGCTGAAAGGAAACCGGATGGGTAGGAACGTCTTTCGCCAAAGGTCTTATTGTGACACGGGGTGTCAGGGAGCGAGCAGGCCTCGTGTACATGCCACTGCTCCGTACGCGGTGCTTATCTCAGCTGAGCTGTCACGCGGTAAAAAGCGCGGAACAAAGCAGCAACTTCGTGTCATGTCATTTCTGAATGCACAAAGGAAAAAAAAAAACTTATTTCTCTTGCTCTCTTTCACTCCAGGGGCTGCTGTATAAAGCTGTTATATAAAACTTTAATATAAAGCGATAAAGTAGAGAGAATAGACCCACCTGTTGTGTTAATGTTCAGGTGGTTGGATAAAAGTCTAAAGCCTCCTAAGTCTTTATCACTTTAAAACAAATAAAGACAGGCTTTAAATGAAGCGACCATAGTCCCCTGTTTTTAGGAGAATCAGAACGTCCAAATAAGTGGAATCATCTCATTTTCACCAGAAAGACTTACTCAGTAATGAGTGTCCATTGGACACGAAAAGGAAGACGCAGCCCTTTAATAGCTGTTATTTGAAGAGGCAACTTGCCATGAGCATGATACCAGTCCAAAGAAAAAAAGGATTAGTGTTTTTTTTTTTTTTGGACTAAATATAACAAAATTCCTGTTTGCTCCGAGCAGAAGCTACTGGAAGCTGTCTCAAGCTTTACAATGTCTCGCTGGTGATGCAGCATGACAGAAAGATGCTGTTCTTTCATCAGAAGTATAGTGGCTGCTCGCGAATAATCCTCTCAATTACGGACTATTTAAAAACACACCAGCGTTTTCAGCGTAAATTGCAGAGGAGAAGCGGGACGTCCGCACATTGGAAGGAATTTAAAGTGAAGAACATAATCCGCATAGGAGGTGTGAGCTGTGTGTGTTTGGCGTGGCAGCGTGTGTGTTTCCCAGCAGAGGGCAGCACGCAGCCTCTCTGGGAGTCCAGCTCCAGAGAAGCGGCCTCAGCTGGTCCCTGTCGAGACAATTGAAAAAGCCGTGCATGCTGTAGCTCATCGGGCTGCAGGAGGTCCCTCTCTTTTCTGGTGCTGGCCGGGATAATAAGGACGAGGTCAGGGCAAAACCGGTTAAGGAAAACTGTTGATTTTGCGGCTCACGCTGTCACTTATATACGAGTCCCGCGCGTGAAACATGAAGTTCCGGCTCCCAGACGACAGCCAATGGTGGCAAAGCCGCCGCTGTGCTGTGCATTTTTGCCTTTTGCACTAAATGAACCCCCCCCCCAACCCTTTTTTTTTTGTTTAAGCAGGAAACCACCTAAAGAGGCGGGAGGAGAGCCGAGATTGGGAGAAGCGATGGATGAGAGGGAGAAAAGGGATCGTGCCAGATCTGTGGTGCATGCTCCTCTAGTCTTAGCCCCATTTGAAACAGATGCTGTTTATAACCCAAAACCTTAATGGGGAGCTCTCTGGTCTGGTGGTGGCCTATGATCATGTTCCAGCCTAGCTCCAGTGCCCATCTTTTTTTTTTGTCCTTGTATGGGAAAGGCGTACATGTATATATATATATATATATATATATATACATATATATATATATATATTCTCTCCCCCCTCCTGTATGTATCAGGGGCAGCTTCTCCTCTGTGAAGCCCTAGATTTGTCCAATCAAACCGAGCTCTCTGCCTCACTTCAAATAGCCAGCCCTCTGACTGCAGCCCTGCACTAAAAGGAGCCCTCGTCTTTCCCCCGACCACACGAGCAACACCACCAAAGACATGCTTATTATTTTATAGACTGTGATCTCCGAGCACATGTGAAAAGCATGACCTAAAAGTGTGGATTTTCAGGTTACACGTGATGCCTTCATATGAAAAAAAAAAAGTGCATTCCAAATGAGAACATCAGACGTATGCCAGGTTAGGAGCGTGAGGCAGCTGTTGGTATTGTCAGAGCGCGCACGTGTTTCCCCGCGTTTTTTTTTTTTTTTTGCAAGCGCTCCACTAGAAAACAATTCGAAATTTATTTTCATTTCATGAACCTTTTCTAATCTGCTTCTTCCTGGTGAGTGCACCAGATCAAAGGGGGGAGCCGACCACATCCCATCATGCAAGAAATCACATAATATCTAGCCCATTACTGGAATCACTGCCAAGATTACAACAGATGATTACTCGTGCATGTGCTATTTCGAGACCAGGATTTACTGCTTTTTTTTTTGTGAGTTACAAGTCATGGTGCAAAAGTGAAATCTCGATTTCAGAAATGCACAGACGAATGAATGGAAACAGCTCAGGTTCCATTAATTATTTAATTCCGCTGGGTTGCATTTACTTGCACGCAGCGATGCATCAGTTAGTTCCTAACGTCTTAATCAGGCTTGTTTCTTATAAAACCATGGACGTCAATGTTGGGCAGATTTTGAAGATTCACGTTGCTGAAAAAAAGGCAGGATTTTAGGCAATAGGAAGAAGTGAGGTTGAGTTTAACACTGACCACAGACATTAAAACGATATCTTTCAATAATGTTAAACTTAATAGGTCGTTTTATTGCTTCTGGCTGTTCTGAGAGAGATGATCGCAGTGGAGGAGCAGCCTGAGTCCGGATAACAAGGTCAAACGATGCAGGTCAGAACCGTGTTGAGCGCTGACACATTTGTGAGGTCAGAATGAACCTGTGGTCACGCACACGCGGCCTGGAGCTGGATCTGTGCGGCGCTCTGAGCCTGCAGCAAACACTTATGTCTTGGCTTGAACTTCAACAACTTCCCATTCGAATAAAAGAGGCTAACTCTGCTACTAGCTGTTATATTGCAGGCTGTGAAAATCTCGCAGACTCGCGGTCGAGTTGGAAGTCGTCTCGGGTGCTGTAAAAGGGAAAAAAAAAAAAAACAGCAGGGTTGCGGTGCATTACTTGGACTGGAGTTGTGAATAAAGAATCTAAACTACAGCTTTTTTTGTCTCACATACTATAGCCTAGTGAGGATTAGAGGTACCTTAGGGTCATGCCTTTTTTTGGTTTGCCTTGTTTGTCAGCCGCACCACCTTCTATGTTATAATTACCGCCAACATTGATGAATCTGATTCTCTAAATATTCACAATTTTTTTATTTTTACATTTTTTTTCTAATCTAGGGAGAAAAAAAACATTTTGACACCCCTCTCCCCATAATTTACAATATAATTGACTGTTTTTGCCCATGCATTAGCTTGGGATCACAGGCCCCCGAGGTTCAGACATGGCTTTTCTCAGCACAGATCAAATGGAGTCAGCTAACCAACACATTGAATTCTCTTGCAAGGAAAATTGGGCTGCATAAATATGGATTTTAATCACTGCCCAGTATTTATCTTTCTTCTCCACTCATCTTTTGATGTTGCCACATTTTCAGGCTAAAATACGAGTAACATCTTAATCGGGGTATGACAGGAGAGACGCTGTGTTTCCAGCGTTTCCTTTAATTGTTGCTTCTCCGTCTGTAATGAGTTGCGCAAACACACAGTATCGTGGTTTGTGTTTAATACTGGAGGACTAATAGCCAGGAGGAAAGGAGCACTGAGAATCTACAGCCAAGTGTCTGTGATTGACTTTTCTCATGGACCCGGAGCGCAGACAAAGACTCAAAAGGGGGTCCAAGTGGGAAAGGCCTAAAAATGTGCCCAGCAAGCTCCTTCAGTATTTTCCAGCCGCCTTTTGTGGCCACAGACACATTTCTTGAATTGTCAGTGACTCTCCGGCACCATCTATACACATCAGTCACAGGGGCTGTCTTATTTATTTTATCTGTTGTTCCCCGCTCTCTCGCATTGTTTTTGTCCCTTTTCTTACTGTCAGGTATTTAAGCAGCCTGCCGGTTTTATAGAGCCCGCTGAATGGTCTTGATGGACCCGGGACTCAATGGACAGCATGTGACCCATCTGACCAAAGCTCTTTTATGCGCCGCCTCGCTTTGTTGTTTTGTTTTTGTTTGTCTGTGAGAAAAGAGAGAAAAGACCACTTCATTGGGTAGGAGGTTACCGACTTGCTCCATTAAGGCATCGGGGATTTCATTATCCTCAGTCAAACAAGGCAATAAATAATAACTCGTGACCTTTTTTCAAAGTCTTACAGACGCTCCTGGACAAACCTGTTATTCTTATCGTTTTATCGTCAAATCCGTCCGATTTGCAGGAAATTGTGGATTAAAAAAAAAGAAAAGCATTGAGCGGCGGCCGAGTAAAAACAAAATTCATTATGAAGCGTGCAAGAAACGGTGCCTTCACGCTCCGGTACACACATTTGCTTAGGGGGTGATTAACTGCCCCCTAAAGAGGAAATGCTGTAATACTTTAGCTACTGTGTTGGGGGTGGGTTGGGGGTTTGGGGTTGGGGGTTTGGGGTTGGGGTTGGGGGGGGGGGTGTTATGCTGAGCACGGTCCTGGACTAAGAAGTTCAAACCTGAGATCGGCTGAGCTCTGCAGCTTTTTATTCAAATGCGTCAGAACTGCAGTGTCATCCGACTTGTGCATTTACATGTCATAAAAAAAAAAGGGGGGGGGGGGTAGAGAGGACCACTTGGATTTTTCTTTGCTTGCAAATCTGCTGAGACAAAGTCCGAGGGCGGTTTAATTAAAGATTAGGACACAGGGAGACCCCCCCCCCTCCACACACACACACACACACACACACACACCACCTCTTCCCTCCTCCACCATCACACCTAAATTTCATTTGGTCCTAAATTTGCATGACCTGGCCTGGATGGGGCTTTTTGCTGAGTTGCCCCCATACAATGGCCTCTGGGAATTCACCCCCCCCACACACACACACACACACCCACTCCTAAAGTCCCCGGGTCCCCCGCTACCCTGCACCACTTCCTGTAATCATCCCCACATGTGGCGGTGGCATTTAGCCTCCTCTACCATGGCACACGTCATTAGGCCGCGCTTTAGGCAGGCCTACCTAGCTCCAGGCCAAAGGGGAATATTTCTTTATGGAGGTAGGGGGTAAAAGGGGGGGTGGTCGGAGGTGGGGGTTAATGAACCACCGGCTGAATCGTACCACCTAGAGAGGTTTTGACATGCTGAGGTAGCGGGAGCTGCCTACACGCCGGCCGCCGGTCGCTCTCGTCCGGCTTCGGGGGCCGGATTCACGTGAAGGGAGTGTCTGTAGGAGTGTTGGGCTGGGGGGGGGGGGGGTCAAAGGTCAAGCCAGTGAAAGCTGTAAATCCCAGAAGGGGACCGGCCTAAAGGTCAGCCAGTCATGGCGATTAGAGGAGCCATCGACAAGATGCGAGAGAATCGGGGGTGGCAAAGGCTGAAAAACAAAATGCATTCAGGAACAGACACCATTGTTTACCAAAATGCCACTTTGGTGACATATTTCAAGATAATAGAGAACACTTCCTGAAAGGAGAAAAGGAGCATTTAAGCAAATAAATAATGTTTCACAATATAAACGTGTGTTGATTGTTGGTCAAACGGACTGTTTCTTACATTATAAACGCCTTTACTTTGGCTGGATATGCAGTTTGTCGTGAATTTACCTCCAGTTTGACATTTTCCCTTCCTGTTCCATGCTAAACTCAAGGTGCTATAAATAGTCTTTCGGGTTGTCTACTCTCTTAATATATTTGTCCTGCACTTTCAAACAAAAAGGATTTCTTCTTTTTTTTTTTTTTCAATTATATTCACAGAACAGTATTCCGTAGGATTATTTCTCAAGAATAAAGACTTCTTCAAATGGAAAAATGTCCCGTTCTATACTAACAATCATAAAAACCTACAAGGAAAAAAAAAAAAGTGGATGAATAATTTAGCATAATAGAGGTATTCACAGGAAACCCGTGTGGAAAACTCACAGGGATAACTGCACAAAACGGTTCATAAAAATCATGCTCACTTTAATAAAATAATAGTTTGAAAGTTATCAGGAATACTTATATTCAAAAAAAGTTGTTATGGTTGTTTGTGAATGCCCTGGAGTGTGGGTGTCGCGTGCAGACACAAACCCTGCTCTCTCTCTCTCTCATTTATGCTAAACTGTATTTCTGGGATATGTGTGCACTCTGGAGGATACGATGTGCTGCTGCTGCTTAGAACAACTCCCTGCCATTGTTTGCTTAATCCACATCTATCAATGAGCACAAAAGATACACAGAAAATTAAAAAGGTCGATTCCTTTTTATGAAATAATTTACCAAAGAGCAACAGTGTGATCCCCCTAAAATAAAGAAATAAATAAAATCGCAGGCACTGCCCAAACCAGCCTAAGCAAAAACCCTAATCTGTAACAGGGAAGTTAATTTCACCACATTCAGCTTCCCAATCATCCATGGTTGGCATCTATGAGCCGTTGCAATATCTTGTTATAGCCAAATCATATCAGACTTGTGCAGATGTGAGTTGTCGCCTGAAAATGTACTTTTACAATTACGACCATCTGAGATTCGTCTAATGACACTTCCACAGACCGGTCAGGCCTGTCGGAGGCGGCTGCTGTGTGTTGTTTGCTACATTTCAACCCAAGGAAACGCAAACACTTTTGATCGCGAGTCGAGTCTCCGCGTTTTTGTTTCCGACACAATAGCCATAAATTTTTCGGCCCCTCTTTGGGGGAGGCCTACGCTCGGCTTCACACTCACGCCGGTGACCCCCGTTCACCTCCAGACGGGTTAACTACGTCCTGCCCTCGCTCGCTCGCTCACCCTTGGTCCGAACCCGGGGAGGATGAGCGGTGTGCCACTTAAAACGAGCCGTCGGAGAACAGGGGCGTCGCCTCCTCCTCCTCCTCCTCCTCCTCCTCGCATTCACAACAACGCACGCCTAAATGGGAAGAAGTCAGAGACGGAAAATTCTAATCGCTGCTTTTTTTTTTGTTTGTTTGTTTGTTTGAAGGGGAGATAAATAAAGGGAAGAATAGGGGCTGAGCGGCGTTGGGTGATCTCCACTTGTGCAACAACTTTCACGAGCCGTTGGGTTCAAGCGAAATCCCCACTTTCCATTCTGGGAGCTGGGAAGAAATTCACAGTGAAGGAGGCCGGCGTGCAGCCCGCTCGGCTTTTAAACAAATAATGAATGATCTTATACTAATATCATGATAAACAATTCATTTTTATCTGCTGTGCCTGTCTCATGTCGGCCACCAGAGACCTGAGCCCCATCTTTCATGTAGCTGGTTAAAAGGAACGAGAGTGGAGGCGTACATGGGCTGAAAAGGACCGCCTCTGTTTGGTAATCGTTCCCTCTCTCTATCTTTTCATATGACCAGACCTTTCATTCCATCCCTTTTCACCACAAAAGAGAAAGAAAAAAGTTTGTCAGTCCCCTGTTTCTTTTGTTGTGCGCTTTCTTCTCCGCGCTCTTTCTAGTTTTATTCTAATCCCGGCCATGCATGAGCGATCAGTTGTGTCCTGTTGTTTCACTGTTCTGCTAGTTTTCAATCAGTAGGGTTCCTCCTTTGTTCCTTTTCTTCGCCAAACACAGAAAAGGTAAGGAGAGGAACGAGTAATGAAATCTCCTCTGTGGACTTAGGCTTTTGTGTCCCTCATCAGGATTTTTAGATATAGCTCTGACTGTAATTAAGGGGGCTTGTCGCTGTGATGCCGCTCTCCGCTGCTTTTTCCTGTCGGTCTATGGAGAGCTGGGGCAGGGCTGCATCAAAGCTCATATCCTGGAGTCCGGCAATCACAGAAACTCTGCTGGTTTGATGTAGGAGTCCAATCAGAAAGATCGGCGGGCATCAGAACGTGTTGAAAACCTGACAGGCCCAGACGTGATTCTGTTTTTTTTTTCTTTTTTGTCTTCCAGATACAAACAGACAGCTGAGCAGCTTCAGAATCTAACAGAAAACCCCCAAAACACAGAGCTGCACTCCGGCTTGTCCCTAAGACGCTTCACAAGCCGCTTTGATCCCTCAGATGAAAAAAAGAACTTATATCTTCTTTTATATTTTTGCCCAGATGAACATTTTGATGGGAGATTAAGTCTTACTGCCAAAACCACAGCCCCCCCCCCTCACAAATATTCACATTTGCATACTGGGAATCGCGCTGATCCCTCGGAACATGTGGTCCGGAGCGGAGCGGCCGCTGCGTGCTACTGCCGAGGTGATCGTTATTAGCGTGATCACGGCGCCATGCGCCCCATATGGGCTCAGTGGGGCCGGAGGATGAGGCCCGTTCAAAGGGACGGTCATTGTTACAGGCCCATCTCTAATCTCTGTGGTTGTCTGCCCTAATTAAAAGTCTTGCGGGGTGCGCGCGGCGTCCCCGGGCCTCCGCTCCGCAGGAAAATTATGATCGCAAACGTCTTTCCTGTCGAGTCCCGCGCTCGGCACTACAAAGTGACGCGGGCCGCCGTTACCTGAATGGGCTGGAATCAGAGCAGACAGCCGCATCATCCCGGGCCCTCGGTCTATCGGGGGCCGCGCACAAGTGGCTATTGTTGACGCCAAAAACGGGATTAAGGAGGGTCTTCAAGGGAATTGATTTTCATGTGAGAACAATGGCGGGGCACAGAACACTGGGGCCTGGGTCTGAATCACACGGCCAGAGAGCTTTATGAAAAGGGCTGCGCCGCGAGCACTGAGATTAAAGCAATCAGGTTCTTTACCCCCACTCTTTTTTTTTTTTGGGATAACCCTCCTCCTCCTCCGTCCTTCCCTCTCCGGATCCCTCCGTCCTCTCGTTGCTGTAATTTCAGCCCCGAATAATGACCATAAGAAGAAGAAAAAAAAAAAAAAGACACAAGTTGTTTACTCCCCCCCCATCCTCACATTTCCTTTTTCACTCTGGTCTAACAAAGGTTGAAGAGGCGTCCAGACAGGGTGGAGATGCATGAACCGGGGACATGTCTGAGCCCATTCTGGACACTGCATCCCAAAAAAGCTGCTCAGAGCCGGGCCAAAGGGGGCTGCAGGGACGGGAGACGACACGGCTTTTTGGCGGGGGGACCGGCGTTGGGGAAGAACACGACGTGTCACTGAGAGGGGATCAGGGGTTACGGATGAAAGGGAAAAGGCCGCCCCGTCCTCTGTCTTTGGCCGGCTGCGTGCAGCTGTGGGCGCCATTGTGGACACGCTCATTTGCATACGTTTGGCAGGAGCCGCGGGGAGGCAGCGCGGGCCAAGAGGAGCGGCCCTCTTTAAAAAAAAAAAATGGAGGCGAAAAAGGGCGGGCGAGTAAACACACCCAGTGTATGCGTATACATACCCATGCAGTACACACGACAACAGCGGCCAAAGGGGGAAAACAGAAGGGCCTAAACGAAGTAAACACAAACAGCAGCGAGGGCGAGTGGCGTTTTTCGGCGGGTGATAAGGTGTCACCCTGATGTCATAATGACAGAGCGAGGGGGGGCGGAGGAGCGTGCTGCGTGGCGCTCTTGGCCCGGCCGCGGAGGGGTGTGTCCTAGCCTGACTAGAGACAGGTTTATTGGGCCTGATGAGCGCTAAGCTCCTGTGCCTGGCCACAATGGGGCCTGTGATCTCCCTTTGTGGCTCATTGGGAAGCACTGGTGCGCTCGGCAGCCCCCGCTCTGTCATTAGACAGATTGTGAACAGGCTGCACAAGGCCCGGCCAGGGATGACGGAGCCACCAGCCACTTCATTAGGGGCATTATGAAGAGGACTGGAGCTTTCTTCTCTCCGCCTGTGTCCAGAATTCACAGGTCTGTTTAATCACATAATTCTCCTCAAGTGCCCCAAGGAGGCTGCAGCACAGCAAGGGCCCTTTAGACCCATGACAACTTGGAGAGATTAATTATATTCATCTTTTGGAATATCTGCAGAATAAGAGGGAATTTGATATTGGCTGGCTTTTATTTTCTCTCCCTCTCTCCCTCTTTCTCTCTCGTCTTTTTCCAAGCGGCTCTTTGATGTCCTCCTGTTATTGTTGGGGGGGACGTCTGTGCAGCCCTCTGCTGCCGGAGCTTTGATACGCTCCAGCAGGGGTTAAGGGTTAGCGTCCAGAGGTCCGGGGCCAGGACGTCCGAACTTCTGTCTCGGAGAGCGCTGACCTCTGGACCCGAGGGTTGGTCAGAGAGTCTCGGGATTCCGCCTCCCTTTGATGCGTGCTCTTTCACAGCAGTTAATTAGCCAGGGTGGCTAAACGTTTAGCCTGGGCGTGAAAGAGTCTGGGATAGCATGTGTGTCCAAGACATTGCCCACTTTTTTGTGTGTGTGTGTGTGTGTGTGTGTCACAAGGTCTTTTGAAACAATGTGGTACTTGGACAACTTGTTTGCATAGGACGGTGGGTGAATGGTGCGGCCTATTCACGGGAAGCTCATTCACCCAGGAGGCGTTTGGAGAAGGCCTTTCTGGTTATAAAAAGAGAAAGTGCTTGACATTTCATTCATTTCCTTTAATCAACGACACGGTTTCCGTCTTGTTCGGCGTCTTTGTTTGCTATATGTTACAGGAATCTATCCTAAGGAGAACTGGAATAGAGGAAGCTCTTATCTGGCAAAGCAGCACTCGCAGCCCGTGAATCATTTTTTCCAGCCAGCGCCGCATATCTTTTCCTACAAGTCTTTGGGGGGGCATTAATATAAATTTCTGAGAATATGGCTTTCATCAAGCATCCAGTGAGCCAGTCAGGGGTTTTGAGTGGGATTCAATTTCCTCTCCCTTCCATCCCGATGACTGCTAGAAGCGGTCGTGAGCCTCAGCTGCAACGCACTGGTTTCATCACCTGTTAAACATCGGTTCTTTGCAGCCTCACGTCAGGGCTAATAATTTCCCTGTGTGTCAGTAGGAAAAGACAAATAAAGCCAGTTTGTTCAATTTCAGGGGAACAGTAAAACTGGGCCCAGAGCGAGCGGGCCTATGATAACAAGGTGATGTATTACTTGAAGATTATACAGCAATAGTATTGAACTACGCTGCAGCAATACGTCTGCTGTGTGATATTTTTTTTCATTGCAACGCTCAGGACTTAAAATACAATAAATAGAGTAAGTTGTTAAGCACTGGCGACGCATTTAAGTTCCCTTTTCCCGGCAAATCTTCCTCAGCCCCCGAGGCAGCCCTTCAATAATTTGCCCACAAAGTAACATCAAATAAAATTTCATTTCATGTTGTTTCGGGAGCGCGAGCAGGGAGCCAGGTGGAGTCTGGTTGATATTGTAGAGATATTGATCCGCTATTGAGTGCGCGCCGCATCCAGACGGTTTTCATCTCCAGGGACAAAACACAGAGCCATTCTCTCATTTTGAGCTAACTTTAACATTTGCAGGGAGCTCTCCGGGTAGGCAAACTTTAAAGCGGAATGCGCTTATTTCTCTCTTTATCTCTCGTGCGTGTTCTGTCTCCAGCTTTGCATCCACCTCTTATACCGTTTCACCTCATATCGACTCAAGTGGAGATGCTGCCACTACAAACTATGATCTTAAAGACGTGTTCCCAAGCAAGAGCCTTTTGTCTTAACAAGCATGAAAGGATTTTAGGAGATTTACACTCTGCCTGTGATTTAAACATCAAGGCTTAACCCATTTCTTTATGAATAAGGAGATGCAGAGGGGACGGTGCTGCCTTTAACCGTGTAACTTGATGATTCACCCATTTGTGGATGCACGGCGAGAAATATCTTCAACCGTTTTGTTGCTCGCCGTGTTTATTAGGTAATAATGGCGCCGTGCGTTTGGCCTGCGTGAACGCAGAAATCCGATCTGCGACCTCGGAGTTAATCCATAACGGGGAGATAGGGGATTTCTGCGCTTTTAATTATACAACAAATGGAAACGAGCTGATGACGGTAATGAACTATTGAATCGCTTATACTACTTTCTCAGGTTGGTACATGTCTGATCAGATGTGATGATTGCTGGAGCGTGTACCCCCCCACCCCATCCCTCCTCCCCCTCTGTCCGTATATATATGCTGTTTTGTTTGCGTGTATGTTGCCGTACGCCGTTTGCTTGGTAGTCAGGACAGGTTTTTCCGAGAGTGCTCGGCAATGTTTTCCAGCTCGGCCACCTGCAGCTGGGGATCGATCGGCCCGCTGGCACGCCAACTCATCCCCCCTCCATCCCCACCCCCGCCTTCCAGAACCCCCCATCCCATGGCTGGGCGTATCAGGCCACACCAACAGGGGGGCTGCCTGTTTCTTCATGTCTCTGGGCGACGGTGAAGTTCACATCCTTATCATGTCGTGGCTGCACAAAGGACTCTCACAGCTGATACACAACGCACGAACACAAAAGGCTCACCAGAGCCGCCACTGGAACATGTCTTGTGAGACATATCGCCTACAAGAGGATAATTTATTCATTTCTGTGCATATACTGCATGTTGAACGAGTGTTTTTTTCAAATGCAAATAAGCAACGTAGGTAATTGCATCTATTGTGATTGTGGTCTCGTTATCTATTTCTGTTTTACATATATATAGATGTATCTATTGTCTAAATTAAACATTTAAGACATGATGCTGAGCCACATTTAAAAATGCAATAGAGAGTACCAGTCGCACATAAACATAGACACACATTAGCCTATCAAGAGAACCCAGGTTGAAGCCTGTCCATCCTTGTTTATTCCCAACACTGAAACTAAGAAGAGGGGATTTGGGACCTAAATCCGCTCCTATTTTAGACCCGCTGCACCGCGTCAGCTCCGTCGGGGCTCACGCTTTTGACGGGAGCGCGCTGGGTCGCGCTGGGTGATGGTGATGATGTTGGAGGTCGGAGTACTCCCCCGCTGCAGGCCCCCCGAGGAGGAGGAGAGAAGTTCTGCCGTTATCAAGGACTCGGCCTTAATGATGAAAGTAAACAACGCGAACAAGAGTGTTTAATATTTCATGGCCCACCCACAGGTGTGGAGGTGTGCGGGGAGTTGTGCATACGTCCACACATACCGATGCGGGCCTGATTAAGACGAGGTTTCTGTCCCCACTGCAGCCAGTGTGTGTGTGTGTGTGTGTGTGTGTGTGTGTGTAGGGTCTTGAACACATTTGCTGCCTCAGTCTTTTTTTTTTTTTTTCTTCTTCCTCCCTGTCTCCGCCGCCCTCACTCTGTGGCGATATATGGAACATATGGGAAATTATTGTGGGGTTATAAAGGGCTGTTGACTCCTGCAGACATGCAATAAATTAAGCTGTTTGTGCAGGGGAGGAAAAACACGAGCTCTTTAGGAACACTGAGTGCAGATTTCCTGTATAGACTTCACGCTCCTTCTCCTATTCTGACTCCTCCTCTGCCTCTCTAGCCTTCCACCCATTCTCTCCGCCTCTCCTTCTCACTACTGTAACACAGGCCACAACACAATATCATTCTGTTCTCCTAGTTGGTGGTAACACAGTGGGATATATCCACACAAATTACACACATAAAACTCGTAAAGCCTGGAAAATATTTTAATAGTTTCCGCACCCCCTTAGTGGCAACAAGCTGCATGTGCACCACCGACGTTATTGGTGCAATTAAATGTGAAACACAAGAGAGGAACACGGGGGGAGCGGGAGCCCAAAATGGCTGTAAACCAGGAAGATGACACTTGACAAGTTGTAATTTATGGACGTCGTTTCAAAGGCAAGAGACTCACCGTCGCTGCACCGGCAGCAGGAGAAAGAATAAGGCACGAGGAGCCAGGCATTAGAGGAACTATTCACAGAATGTTAGTGCATCAAAGCCACGCGGAGACAAAAAAGAAAAAAAAAAAAAAAAAGGGGAAGAGAAAGCTGTGACTTCAAAGTCGAAGCCATGATGAGAAATGCACAGAGTGAGAGGGAGAGAAACTAGGAGAGATACAGGAAGTGTGTGTCAGAGAGAGAGAGAAGGAGAGAGAGAGAGAGAGCTTTGCAGGATGATAGTACCAAAAGCAAGCCCGGAGTGGGGGGGTGAGGTGGGGGGGAGAGTCCCCTGGATACAAGCGTGCTCTCCTCATCTCAAAGAACGCTATATCACACACACACACACACACACACACACACACGCACACACACACACATAAGGCTGTCTGGGGAGGAGACGCCATTAAACAGAATAGAATAGGACTTGAGCTGAGCTCTCATTGCAGCCCCATCCAGAAACAAATCAGTGTCACCATTTATTTGTTTACTCTCTTCCCCCAAAATGAGGACAAATCTGAACCAAAACAGCCTAGCGCTAAGAAAAACCAAGGATGATGAAAGCTTCCAGTTCACCCTGCCGAGGCCGGATGTTTAGCGCCGTAGTTTCCATTGCGATCGCAGTACAGTAAGCATGTCAGTGCTGGGAAATGACTTAATCATCCGAATGTTTAGAATAAATCATTGTTCTAAGGGATGAGCAACATGTTCTTCATAGCTACTACATCTGCGCCATTTTTCTTAGCTTGTCACAGTCTAAATTGCATGTTTAAGTGATTTAAGTGATCAAACTCAATCCTACTATTTAACACAGTCGTCAAAAAAGCTCTTCTCTTATCTGCTTTACATGCAAAAAAAAGAAATGAATGAAAGGATCTAATGCACATGGAGCGCAGCATCCGGTTATCCTGCAGTTGTTGGACCTGCCGAAGGCAACAAACAGCGGAAACTGTTTAATTTGACAAAACTGCAATCACTTTACTTGAAAGTGCTGGGTTTTTTTTTTCGTGAATGAGAGCCATCTGTTTGTACAGAGGAAAAGAAATCCACGGTAGCCCCTGAAGGACGTAAATGAAGATTAACCGAAATTTTGAAAAGTCTTCGCCGCAGATATGAGGGACACTTTGCCACATAAATACACGCGTTAAAATCCACAGTCTAGATATCCTGTAATTCTCAAAATGACAAGATGCTCGTCTGGTGCAGCGAGCGCCTCCAATTGCTGCTCATTAACTCAGTCAGGGGGAAGAGCTGCACACGCACGGAGAGAAACTATTAAAATACTTCCATTAACTGGAAGAATAAATATCCCGGTCACAGCCCAAAGTGTCTTCATTTGGGCTCAAATGTGAGATATGCCGTTGCTATGGCAATATGGCAACGGCTGTAGCCCTCCTCCCAGCTGTTGGTGGGTTGTGTGTGTGTTTGTGTGTGTGTGTGTGTGTGTGTGTTAGCGAAAAAGAGAAAGAAAGAAAGAGAGAGAGGCTGTGTGTTTGTGTGTGTGCACGCATGCATTGATGCTGCCTCCGTGCTGTGTTCCCCCCTTTTCAGCCTTCAGAATAGTGTCTCTACTAATCCGTGAAAGTTGCGGCGCTCTGAACCAGTGGCCAAGCCTTTTCCCACTGAACCAGGGCCCAGGGTCTGCGCTCCGCTTTTACACTTGATTGGTCCCTCCCGTGGCAGGACTCCCCTCCCCGCTGGGCGTGGGCCCGTCCCCCTCGCTGGGCCGCTCAGCGCTGCCTAATCGCCTTCTCCCCACCATAATTACCAGAGCTGAGCCCGGGACTCGCCGACACACCATTAAAAAAAAAAAAACGGCCGGCCAGCCAATCCCTCGGCAGCCCTCACACATCCAGGCACGTAGCGCGGGGGCCCGGAGACAGGCCTGAGATCAGGCCCCGGCTCCACGGAAACGCAACACCTGTTCAGGCCCGGGATGCCCCGCAGCACTGTGGACTTGGCCGGGCCTGCTACGGGTGGAGAAAAAAAAAAAAAAAAAAAAGGAGAAGAGGGGGTTGGCAGCTGTGCTGTTGTCCTCCTCCCCCTGCAGTGAAGGTGATGTGTTTATTTGGGCTGGGTGCTGCAGCGAGAAGCTGTGAGAGGTAACTATCTCCATGTTGTGCTGCGCGGAGAACCAGAGAATCCACCCTGCAGAGACACGGCCCTTTGATATGTGACCACTTCAAAACCCACACACACACACACACAAACACACACACACAATGGAGGCAGTCAGTTGTGGAAATAGCCCGAGTCGATAGTTGTGTGGGCAAGGTGAGACGAATTCGCCTCGCTCTGAAACCCCGACCCTGCACTTTATTTTTCCACCTCTTTTCAACAACCTGCAAAAAAACAAACACACACACACACACATTGTGCGTCCTGAACACAGATAACCCGGCAACGTGTGTCCGCTCCCCATGCTCGTCCTGCTCCGCGAGGTTCCTTAAATTTCAGATGATTGGTGGGAGCATATGGGAGCGGCCAGGTGAAGCGCGGTGACCTGGCAACGAGTCCAGAAGGCTGCTGGGAGTCGGGTACAGCGTGCTGGCACAAACAGGACCCAGGATGCGGATCAGACGGACGCCCAGCACTCGTTAGCTTATTACTCTCTTATTAGGAACATTTTTGCCTTGCATGGATTGGCAGAGTCCCGCTAGCAAACCCTCTTCACAAGGCCCGGGCTCTGTCAGAGCTGATCAAAAGACATTTCTTCACATCTCCAGACGCCAGGGAAAAAAGGAGAAGAAAAGAGGGAGAGAAGAAAAGAGCCAGAAGGGGGCATACTGCTCTCTCTTTACTCTGGTCTTTTGGTGAATGAGGACTTTTTCACAATGCCCTCTCCTTTTTTCTTCATTTTTTTTTCCCATTCTTCCATTGGCAAATAAAAAAAAAGAGAGAGAGAGAGAGAGAGAGAGAGAGAGAGAGAAAGCAGCATTTCCCATCGCGTTTCACCAAATTGTTTTTGCCATATCAAAAACAATTATCTTCAGGTGAAGAATGCGCCTCGCAGAATTACAACAATCCCAAGGGGGGAGAAAGGGGGTCTTCACAAATCTGACTGGCTTCCCCGGCAGCCAAGACCCCCTCGAAGTGGTAATGAAAAGTGTAACTTTAGCCTCCCAGCTGTACGTCTCAATCCATAATCCTTCCCCAAAAAACAGGGCCGTGGAGCCGCCTCCCGCTCCCATGGTGTTCCCAGCCCGCGCCGGGCAGGGCCTGCGCTGATTTATGTGGCGGTCCCGTGTCATACTCTCGACCTGAAAGGGGATTTGCACTCCTATATTTACCAGGGTGGTCAGGGGCAGCTCTGTGGAAACACAGAGAGCCCAGTCTGCAGTCCACCTGACCCTCTGTGCCAATAACATGGACGTTTCGGACCTTGGAGGATTCCAGTGTTTCTTTTAGTGGTGTGTTTCAGCAGTGCTGAGGTGAGTGTCTGTGTGTGTGTGTGTGTTTGTGTGTGTGGGGGGGGGTGCAGCTGAATGGTTACCTGGCACATATAAAGCGTGCCATAGTGTTCAGGGGTTGGGAGGTCAGTCTGTGATGTGACAAACGAGCCCCATGAACCTCTGTAACGCAGAGACACAAATCACGTTTCAGCACCTCGTAACTGTTAAAAGTGTGTTTATTTCCATTCATCCCGTATGCATATTCATTTTCTTTTTTCTTTTTTTTTTAAATCCAACCGCTACCGTGAGACGCTAGATTAAAAATGTATTAATTTTCCCAGTGAATTATTCTGGCAAAGCTTAAAAAGGAAGATGCTAATTGGTAGAAGTATAACTAATTGATGACGTATGTGTAAATTACGGATTTTCAAAGAGTTGAAAGACATGAGCGAAAGGGAGAGAGAGAGAGATAGAGAGAGAGAGAGAGAGAGAGAGAGGAGTGGACTTCTGCAGATCTTGCCATGATGGTTTTTCATTTTTTGGTGCAGCTGACTTGTGTAAAAAAAAAAAAAAAAGAAAGCACACAGATTGTGCTACTTACCTATACAACGTGACTGAGGGTCCAATAAGAGTTGAGAGCTGAGCACATGTTGGTGGAGGAGTTGTTGTGGTGGGGGTGGGGGTGGGGGGCACTGGTTGCTCCACTCCACCACCGTGCATCCACTCCAGCCCAGTAAACAAGCCAAGGTGACCTCTGGACAGCTGGGTTTATACGTCCTGTGGTTGGTCGGCTACGTAGCGCGGCGGTGGGAGCAGCGGGTGGTTGACGCAGGCTCCGAGGAAGGGATCAGCTCGTCCCATTTTTTTGTGTGTGTGTGCGAGTGTGTGTGTGTGTGTGTGCATGTGCATACGTGTGCGCCCACGACGTGTGCATGCACATGCATACATGTGTCTTCTAAGCATGTGCGTTGGTGTGACAGCCATGTGGTTAACGCTAAACACTCAATGAAAAGCATTACAGCCGGGGACTTGCACAGCGCATGCTTGATATAATCCACACGTCTATATACATATATATCTTAGCTAAAGGCGAAAATCAAGAAATCTCGTCCATGCAGAAATACAAAATGAAATCGCCACTAGAATCTCAGCGTCAGAGAGTCACGGAGTGACCCGGGGAGAGACATTTGGACTGACGCAAGGCTGGTAAAATGGCCGCTGTTGCTAAGCTAACGGCACAAGGAAGAAGATGGAGCTGATTCCCTTTTGAACACTGCGTGAAAGCACAGAGTTCACAGTTGAATGTGCAGAATGTTGAACCTGACGCGTTGCACGGCTGCAGATTTTAGTCACGAATTGTGTTACGGTTACAGTTTGACTTTTATAAGTGTAGCCTAATTTCATTTTCTTAGCATGAGATTGCTTTAAATATAATAGACAATTTAGGGAGGGGGGAAAAAACGTTTAAATAAAATAACAGCGCGTG
Source organism: Eupleurogrammus muticus (assembly GCA_036785175.1). NCBI lineage: Eukaryota > Metazoa > Chordata > Actinopteri > Scombriformes > Trichiuridae > Eupleurogrammus > Eupleurogrammus muticus. The sequence goes on along the minus strand of JAYKQN010000004.1, from coordinate 25,890,835 downwards.
GTTTTAACAAACCTCAATGACTGACTTGTAAATATTTTCAGGCGGAATTAAGATTTACGAGATGAGTAAAATTTGACAGCTTCATATGAAAGTCTATTTGAGTCTTTGCAGTTAAAAGCCTTCATGGCGTGACACAGGGAAAGCCTTTTTTCTTCTTCTCCCCGTGCGTTAGGTTAACTTTGGGAAATCATGCAAGAGATCGTTTTCTTTGTAATCGAGATTTGAGGCAACTTTTTCTCTCCCAGTATGCCTTCCCACTGATCTCAGGTTTTATAGTCCAGAATATGAAGGTGAATATATTTTACAGTTTTTTACAGTATGCGCTTTTATGCTTGAAAGTTTCTTTGGCAGTTTACAGGAGGGTGAGGCGTTGAGCGGGGGACGGAAAAAACGTAAAAATTTAGCAAAAATCCAACACATTTTATCTGTTTGCTGCACAACTTTACATTAAAGTTGCATATAGATTTTTACCTGTAAAATTAGGAATTTTACCGTGACTTTGCAGCAATTTGCCAAAATAAGTAAAATGAGAAAATGTTGTTTATCGTTCACGCTTTTTTAAAAAATAAAGCTGAGCTCTCAATGCAAAAAAAAAAAAAAAAGGCTGAAAAAGATTGGTGAAAGAATTGAAGATGTGTATCAGTAACTTGAGGAGGTCGTGTCCTGCTGCAGGAGGGACGCTGCTGACAGTTCAGCGTCCTCGCTGCACACGAACATACGAAAAACAGATGGCGGCCTTTCATACTGAAAACCGAGAGAAGTTTCACATTTCAATCTAAGAGAAACATCTTATTCGACTCACGGTTTTTCTGATCAAAAACTCATGTTCTCGTTTATCATCGCATATTATTAGATTATGATGAGAGCCTCCCATTGCAGACAGAGTCCCTTGAAGAAACAAAACGACTTGAAATAAAAGAATCCTCTGCCAATTAGATCCCACCTTGAACTAGAGAGCTAATGAATTTCCCCGTCTTTTGATGCCGCACACAAAGTTCTGCAAATGTAAGAAAAAAAACAATGGAGAAGAAATTCAAAGAAACTTGTAAACAGATGGCTCCGTCAACAAACAGATAAACTATAAGACAAAGAATGCATAATTACTTTCCCATTGTTCTCGCAGGCAACATTTGTCTGACATAAGCTGGAAAACTTTCTTGTAATTATCGCCAAACTTTTTTTTTTTTTTTTACGCCATTCGCTGAAATTAGGACAGAAACTATATTGTCCATACGACAGTTTTATTACTTAACTTTATTAAGTGTGTGTATGTGCGAGTTAAAAAATCAAGTGTGTGTAATTAAAAAGTGAAATTAATGACAAATTATTATTAATTTGATTTATTTATTAATTTGTTTATTTTAATTTGTGGACACCTATGCTGACATTGTGCGCTTATTTCAATTTAGCATTCACACACACACACACACACACACACACACACACACAGAATTACAGGTTTTTTAGCATAAAGTTTGTCTTGAGCGACTAAACATTTTTACCCTTTTAGGTCTATTTCTGTACCGTTATTTCAAAGTATGAACAATTAATTAAAACTAATGAAAAAAATGCATGTTTAAATTCTTATTTTATTAATTCACTCGTATATTTTAAAGTAATTTTAAAATAAAAATGATAGAAATGTCCTTTTTTGTTTTTTATTACAACTTCCGTCTTAAAATTGTGACATAGTTTTAATCTATTTCTATTTTTCTAACAAAATATTTTTTAATAACGCAATTAATTTTAAAGTCTATTTTTGATAAAATAGTAAAATACAGCTTTTAAAAACACAGCCTTCGCTTCCACTCTGTCTTTAAAGTAGAATAATAAAATCTAAATAATTACCATTAGTATAGCATATAATTAATCATTACTTTAATTTCACGTGTATTATAAAATCTGTGGGAAATAAATAATTTGAATATGCTTATTTCCATCGCTTTCAGTCTTACGGATGTTTAGTTCATTTAAACGTTTCAAAATGAAAATTTATGAATTAAAAATGAATTAAAGAGTGTTTTAACGTCGCCTTTTTTTGAACATTTTCTCCAATAATTATTGTTGTGATGCAGTAGTTTTGGCACATATCAGCTTAATAATAGGACATAGGAAATAGAAATGATGATGATGATGATAATGACAGTGATGATGATGCTGATGAAGGACAATATTGTGAGCACAGCAGCAGTATAATGAGAATGCATTGGAATAGGTGGGAGGCCTTTACCTTTAACGGAGGCCCCACATTCGCTCAGTGAAATTGATTCACCTGAGAGTTCTGGTCACATATTTCCTTAAATTTATCTTAAATGAGCCCTGACCACAATTCCAGTGTACAAAAGAGCCATGTCAGAGTCACACCACAGACGAGAATAAATAGGCAAAAAAGGTTTTTGTGGCTGTTCTTCAAAGGCGCTCCGATTTCACACCGTCAAATTAAAGCAGCCCTGTATTTTAGGCCCTTCAACGTTATTCCTGCCGTTTGGACTTGAGGCTTTTTTTTCCCCCCCCTTTCTCATAGTTATAATTTAGGTAATCTGAGATGTGATGTTTTGGAGTTAAATTAAATCAAAATCATATGTATTTTAAAACCCTTGAGAGAACGTGATTGTTATGAATGCAACCGCCGGCACGAGCGGTTTAACTTTAACCTGACTTTTAAAAATTCAGTATTGATGGATTGACACTCGTCTGTCTGAAAATACTCACATTTAAATCTGAAGACACACACACACACATTTAAATCTGGGCGACACTTGACTTTGGCATTTGTTATTTTCTCAGTACACTATTTTGACTGCTGCTGTACATATATTTCGGATATATAAAAAAAAAAAAATGTCATCATGGCGTTACCTGTCACGGGGATCACAACAGGCGTCGGGAGCCGAGCACTGCCACGCGTCACTTTTTTTTCTTTTTTTTTTTCCCCCTGTTCTGGAGAATATTCTGCCGCGTGTCACTCAACATTTGCCTGCGTGACACACTTGATACGTGACCCGATGGAAGGGTTTATACTTGATGGACTCTGACGTGCAAGTTTGGAAGGAAGCGAGTGCAACTCGACAAAGTGACGAGATCCTTTAACCTTTATGTATCTGCCATCTCCACTGCTTAGTATGAGGAATTGTCCATAAATTAAATACATATATATTAATGGACAATTTCATTATATATGCTATTAATGCTGCTGTAATTACTTGAATAAAAAACACATGCGTCAGCTGCGTCAGCCTCACATAAGCAGGAAGTCGCCTGCTGACGTCATCCTGATTATGGTGACATCTCATTGCTTGGTCGACGGGGCCCCGCCACTGTGCGTCTTTATTAGTTTCCATGCAGCAGTGGCGTGGGCACCCCGGCAGCAGCGGTGACAGCTATTACCCCCCCCCCCCCTCCGTGCCCCCAGCTCATACTAAGCCCCGGATTTAAAGCAGAGGCGGCTCAGGACACGCCGGGGGCCACGCTCCGGTGCGGCTCTCTGGGACAACAAATCCAACACCTTAGAACAGGAAAAAAACAAATGTCAGAGTTTATGCTTCAGCTGCCATATAGTCTTATTTTCACCCCCCCAAAAAAAAAAAGTTAAAGGGCAGGAAGTTACCTGCAGAGTAGAACACGAAAACGAACCCAACCAACAATCCGTGGCCTTTAAAGCCCACACGTCTCTGAATGTGTTTCTGACAGATCCTGAAACAATTCAACGCCGCAATATTATGAAAGAACGAAATAATAAATTTGACGAAAGGAAGGAAACAGACCTTTAGATCATAGCGCGACTTCAGCCAAGACAAACGGGCCCGTGATGAAGCCCAGCGGTTCAGAGAGTTAACGCTACATTTACTTTGGAGGAGCTTTTTGGAAGCCTGAAGCATCAATATTAAAAAAAAAGACCCCCCCCCCCCCTTTAGATGCCCTCCTACCTGGAGCTCAGACAGAACTCGCACCCTGCTACGACCCCGGCTAAAAGGAATCAAAGCCACGTTGAAAAAACGCCGCGCCGTTGTTAGCATGGTTGCTAAGAAGCGTTCAGCAATGCTGCGCACCCCGCAATGCAAACACGCCGTAATCAAGGTGCAGCTATGCCTCTTTTTTTGTTTTTTTATATTTTTTAGTAGATAAAGCGGGGCCTGTAATCGATAGCGACCTGTATTGTTGGAGGTGCATCGCTCTAAGTGAATCCTCTTTTCACATGAAGTGTTCGCTGATAACCTCTCTCTCTCTCTTTCTCCATATATATATATTTTTTTCTAAAAAGGGTATTTCAACAAAAGCAGCCGTGAAGGTTTCATGCTCATTTTATCAGCAGAAACTCCTGATAAACAGCGCGGGCGTTGGGAAAGAATGGGTTTGGCTGGGGAAGAAGGGATCAACTGACAGTAAAAGCAAAAAAAAAAAAAAAAAAAACGGTGCTCCAGACTCGCGTTTGAGTCCCAGATTAGGCCGAGGCAGACAGCGATAAGAGATGAAACGGGGGCGACCTGGTCCTCCTTCATCTTCATCTGAAGTGCTAAACCTCGCCCTGACTCGCTAACGCCGAGGCTCGTGAGTCACAACTGCGGAGATATAACGTTATTTAAACCCAATCTGTCACCAAACGGAATGGGGAAGAAAAAAAAAAGAAGAAAAAAAAAAAGGAATACGCTTGCCAAGTGCGCAAGAGACACACAAGGTCCACACACACACACACACACACACACACACACACACACACACACACCTCCTTATCTCCATGTCATTACACTAGCAAAATCACCAATTAATAAAAAGTGAATTTGTGGCGTTGTCATTAACAGGATCGCTACCAAAGGTCAGTCAGACGCTGAGGAGAAAGTGACAGAAGTATCAACACTATAATATGACTTAATATGACACAATTACGTGAAATAATTAGTTCCCATAACTGCCAGGTTATTTCAGATGGTAATGAGGGAAAAAACGAGAAAATATTTTCTTGATGTGATAACATACAGTAATGAATAATTTCACAGCGCCCCCCCCCCCCTCTCGGGTCTCAGTTGTTGCCTCGGCGCGTGACCCATTTTGCCTCTTAAACACACCAGAACGCCGCTAATTTTGACAGCTCAATTCGCGGGTACCCAACCCTTAACAAGTCTGCCACCCTCTCGCAGCGATATTAAAGCTGGTGACAGACAAAGATGGATGCTGGCGTGGCGCTGCCCTGATGGCGCCCAGGTGGTGCTCATAACAACGCGTGTCGCCACATGCCCATAATGGATGGAGGCATCTTGGTGCCTGGCGTTATGGTTGAGAAAACAAAAAAAAAAAAGGAAAAGGAAAGAAAGAAAGAAAAAGTTCGCTTTGCAAACTGTCTCTGGCAAATATTCAGATATTCACTTTAATAAAAGCAGCAGTGCCTGCAGGGAACAGAGCACGCTGGAAATACTTCAGTCCTGCATTTAAAACGTACTCAAGTAAAAAAAGTACTGTACATAAGTATTATCAGCAGAGTAAAAGTTCTCATTCAGCAGGAGAGCGACTCGTGTGTGTGCTCTGTTGTATTTATTATAGTCACATTTAGCAGCATTTAATGTTACAGCTGGTCAAGTTGGTGCTAATTTGAACTACTTTGTAATTACTACTATTATTAGCTGGTTCCAACCTTATTAGTGTATCATCCCATCATGGTGCCTGAGTCTATGTATTATATCTGAATCTGAAATTAACTAGGTACAAAGAAGAATATCTTCCTCTATAATTAGTGGAGTAGAAGCATGAAGTGCCTCAAAATTATACTTAAGTTGTGACCTGACATTATCCCTAATGTTCCCTGTATGTGCGGCAATATCGTTTAATTCACTAATTAATTTCACCCTGTTATCCGTTTTCCACCATCTCAGGTTAAACAAAAGTTCAGTGTACTTCATTCATTATTTTACATCAGAGTTCACCGGTGTAGTCGTTTAGATTTTTGTGAGTGAAGCAACTTGTTATAAAATGTAAAACAGAAGAGTCCTTGGCCTCCTTCCTTATATTATTTTAAAAAGCGAAAAAAAAAATATTCCTGCAGCGGGATTGTGAGCTGTAAAATCTGCTCGGTTGGTTTGACTCCGTCTTCGCCAGGGTCAAAGCATTCTGTTGAATTACTTTACATCAGTTTGTTTAAATCAGCAGGTCTGTGGTATAATAGAACGGACTAACCTAAGTACACCCGGGACGTATCATTGAGCCGTATGAATTCACACTGCTGAGCGAGGCAGTATTTGCAACCTGAGGCCACATTAAGAACCAAATCAACGCGGCTGCCGGGCTTGAAAGAATAATAATCATCTGAAAAAGAGAAAAAAAAATTATATATCGCCAAAATGAAATTGGCAAAGAGAGCTGGCTGCACACGTGGCAGTGGGCTGCTCTATGAAGATATCTGCTGATTACACAGTTTTAGGGAGGCCTGGTGGAGAGGAGCCTGGCAGTGGAAAACGTAAAGAGATTGAGACAACACGTCGACTGCTGAAAGGACGCGGCATTCAGGCCCTCACAGCCGGCCACTCCGAGCATGAAGCCATAAAGACGTGAAGCGGAAAGTTCTATTTCACACAATGGAGAGAACCTGGGCTGCCCAGGGTGGCAGAATAGCATTAGGCTTTCTCATTTGGTTCAGGCCTCAACACAAAACACCCAACGTAGCACGCACTGGAACTACCAGTGTTACCGTGGAGTGTCAAAAAAAACAACAACAGCAGCTCTGTTTTGATGGTTGTAGTTGTGAACACCTTTGGTGCAAACAAACCTGACAGTGACGTGCCTGCAGACAGGTCAGCATCCCTGGCAGGTGGAGGCTTCAGGCACCCGCGGGGGTCCAGAGGGTGGAGGGGGGGCTGCAGCCGTCCACCTAACGGGGGCCGGATCCCTGCACACAGGCGACGCCCACGCGTCCTTCTGCCGCTTTCTGCAAAAAAAAAAAAACTAGGAAAAAGCTGTTTAGTTCAGGCTGTGTCAAAAGAAACGAGCTGGAAACATCTTGATTAGTTTGAGATTATTATCTTTCATGAGTAGTTGTGTTTGTTGAATTTTACGCCCTGCAACACCATGCCTCATAGAGGAGAGCATGACGGGGTGGACACGCGTGTCAAAGTTCACACGGTGGCCGACCGTGCTCGTACGAGGAGGTTTTCGGTGATTGTGGAGTGAAATTGATGAAATGAAGAGCACTCGCTCACGTAATGAAAAGTCAGACAGGAGCAGCACGACCGGGCCTGAGACGCCGAGCAGCGGGGTCGGGGTGAAGTTCTCTTCTGCTGAGGTTGTGTGCTGCAGCCCGATGTGGAGGAAAAGTTTTTATAAGAAGTCTGTTTGGATCCAGCTCTCTGCTTAGTCACACACACACACACACACACACACAAAGGCTCCACAACTCAGATTTAGAAGGAACAGACAGACGGGAGAGAGAGTCAACAACTGTCTGCTCTTTTATCTTTTTTTTTTTTCCTTCCATTCATCGCACATCTATAAATATTAGCTGGAACAACCTTTCCACAGTGGACTCCAGGTACTTTTCTTCGGTGAAATTGCTCATTACGACAGAGCTCGGTGTTATTTCGAGAGACGGCGATCTTTGTCAAGTTTTGCTTCGCCTAGAGATAAGTATTATTCAGTCTTCATTGAAGCTTATCAATAAATTGAGCGGAATCCTGAATCGGTGTTGAGGTGTTTACATTGAGCTTATGTTTCACATCTGAGGGCATCTGGTTCTACCTCCGCTGGGCCACATGAGTCCCTCTGATCGTGTTTGGCCAACGCGTCCGACGTGTGTTTTCCCTAAGCCGCCCCCTTCTCCTCCTGACCTCTGACCCCCCCCCCCCCCCCGGTCTCCCTCTCTCCCTTTGTTGTGCAGGGTCAGAGCTCCACGAGTCCGCATGGCCAGGTCTTGGTATGCAGATACACAGACACAGGTAAGCGTGGTCCAGGTGGACCCCACGGGGATCCCTGCCCCACTCTTTTTCACCCCCCCCCGCAGCTTTCAGGTCAGCAGGGTCCGGGCACAGGTCACCGAGGGCCGACCGCATCCCAGGGATGAGACTCCAGACTGGCATGGGAGGGGGGATTGTTTGATGTGGGCTATGTTACCACGTTACTATGCCTTTAATTAGCTCCAGCAGCTGCTGCTTCCTGGTCCGACGGGCCCTGGCAAACCGCACTGTCTGGTGTAATCTCTTACAGGTGACGGGCAGATGCATGTCGGCCCGCCGCGTTAGTCAGGTGCTGCAGCTTTAGCAGCATCTCTGTTTACCAAGCTAATTAACTGGGAAAGTGAGTGTGTCCCAGATCTGAATGGAGAAAAGAAAATAGAAGAAGCTTGCAGGGCTATAATGACCACAGCGTGTTTCCAAATATGTTATGCAAATATGTCTCCGATTGCCAATACCCTGCCCATTATTATTATCCTTTTTTTTTTTCCTTAACAAGTTTCATGTTCTGTTTTCTCAGGAAGCAATCACGATAAAGAGACGGCAAAGTTCTCCCGGTGACAGTAAACGCGCCTCTCTGCATTCTTTATCTGGATTTTCAGCCTCGCACAAAGACGCGCTAACCACTGGAAATTGCCCTCCGAGGACTGACAGCCAGAAATTGATTTCAGATTAGATGAGCACACCTCGTTCCGCGCTCTCCTTTGTCACTCCCAAGTTGGTGGATCTTTCCTTAAAACTCCACCAGAGATGAAAAAAGGGAGACTTCACAGATGGCTATGGCATACTAATACCCTGGACTCATTAAATTAATGGGGGCCAGATTCCCCTCTACTGAATGTGCACTGATGCCCTTTGAGTTTGCCGGGGCTAGAGGGTGTGCAGCACTTTGAACGCCCTGACCGGCATATTGAACGTGTTTTAATAGAAGCCTTTTGAGACTCCTGGTAGGATGCACGGTAACTCTTTGCCTTCAAGTTCCCGCACCTCTCTGTGATCTCGTCAGATAGCCACTCTATCCACGGATTCGCGCCCCGGAGAGGGGGGAGGGGACCGCGCGGCAGTAAATGAGGCCAGAGGTGTCCATATCTCAGCAGAGGCCATTCTTTTCCCGGAGATGTGAATCTTTGAGACGCGGCGCTGGGCGAGCTTTGATGTGGAAAAAGGTGCTCGGCGCAGGACTCTTAAAAAAACAGGAGGCTAACAGGCCGGCGTGCGGCGGGATCCCCTTCAGGGAGGAGAGCCCCGGCCTCCCATTGGACAGCCGTCCATACAGTGTTGATTTAATTACTCCATTCTTCTGGCCGCCCAACCACTGGGGCTGCACTATGAAATGAATTCAGCCCCTCGTACGGCCATTATAAATGTCATTGCCCATTTAATGTGAAGACACCACTGCGAGCCGCTCCGTGATGTAGGCGACCCGCAGGAATGCAGAGGATCGGCCTCTCATTGCCAAAGGTAGCGATAGCAGGATTTTTAAGGTGTAAAGGGCATAGAAAAGGATATTGTTTTTAATGGCAATATATTACAAGGAGTATGTCTTAATATAATGGGAGGAATAAAATATTAATATGTGAATTTTGCATATTTGCCCAACAGCAAAAAGATGAATTGATAAGAAGAGAAAGCTCTCATTTGCATGACAAAAAAAATCCCCTAATACATCACCCTTATGGTTATCAGAACCACAAGTACCAGATGTGATGATAAGCAATTTATCCTCAAATTAAAATGGGAAGGCGAGAAGATTCCCAGCATTTAGTGATTCTCATTACTGATACACCAGTTTGGTAGCAGTCAGCTAAAAAAAAAAAAAAAAAAAAAAACATATCATTCTGCTGCCCCGAACTGAAAGGATGTTATAATGATAATCTTCCTTTCAGTTCTTCTCTGTCATCCTGACTGTTCATTTTTTTTTCTGAAGAGAAAAAAAACTCTATTAAACAGAGAAAGATTAGCGGAAAACGGCGAGATTACGCACAGTGAGGAATGAAGTAGCGGGACTCATCCCAGCAGGCCGAATTATTATCCTTTCAGCCGAATAAGACAAGTGACTGACGTTTTACAGTAGGACACTGACAGGAGGACGCAGCCACACAATGAGGCTCTGGCTGTTGAATGTGGTGAATAAAAAACAAATCCAGTCAAAGCTTTATAAAAAAAAAAAAAAAAAATGGCTGACTCAGGTGCAGAGCGGAGGAAGCATCCCATCATCTCTCCCTCTCAGTTTTAGCCTTGTGCCTATGACAAAACAGCACCATATACCTCTTACAGAAAACCCGTGTTTGGCAATCATTTGATTTTTTTTTTTTTTTTCCACAGCCGGTTTTGACAGTAATGATTTCATAAAAAAAAAGCCTTTGATTTAACTCGGTCACCATGGCTGCAACATCACTTGGATACTGCTCCTCATTAGCGATTCCATACGCAGAGTGCAGTGCACCGCTGTAGCGGCTGATACTTACATGCCTCCCACTCCGGAGTAGTGTGGCTGTAATTTATTCTCTCCCCGGTGCTCATCATCCTGATGCAACTCACACAGTGACAAGAATCCATCTCTGTGGTACCTGGCAACAAAGTGGGAGGAGGGGTAGAGGGAAGGGGGGGATCACACATTTTGTGATTACAATCAGAAGGGAGAGGGCAGCCACATCCTGGTACATCCAGTCAGCATGAAGAGGTGATTTTTTTCATCTCTCTATATATATAATAATTCATTCAGTTTGAGATTGAACAATTCCAGAGAAAAGAAAAAACAATCCAAGTCTATAGAAGCTAACTTTTCCTGCCAAAAGTTTTTTTTTTAAGAGTATGGCTTAAGCTCTTCAAAGTTAAGTACTATATAGAGAGTATGATTCATTTGGCAGCTCATATTGTCCAGCCTCAAAAAAAAAAAAAAAAGCTAAAGCTAGCCAGAGACATACTGTGGGCTGTTTTTCAGCTTCAGAGAAGAGAAAGAATTTGGCTTGAGATTAGGCCGCCCATCCCCATCCCCATCCAGAGATGGGCTTTTTTTTTTTTTTTTTTTTTTCTCATCCCATCCTAGCCTTAGCGTGTTGGTGTGGTGACTGTGTGCTTCACAGGTGGGAGCCTGCCTCTGTCAAATAAGCCAGTTCACTAAGGACGGGATTTGCCGCTGTTATTTTTCTATTAGGGAAGAATTATGCTAAGCCCTCAGAGGCCATCTTTGTGTTGCTATGGCAGCCCATATTTCCTACCGGGTTGCGACCTTGAATGACTACAGTGCAAAGCCAAGTAGCCCCAGAACCCTTTGAGGATTAGACGCAGGATCTCATAGTTATGCAAAACGCCTCCGATATGATTGATCCCTGAATGGTTGAATGACAAAGTTTATTGAGATTGCCTCTCTTTTCATCCGACGATTGTCATTTGATTATTTCCAATCATTTGGCATGGCTTCAAACGCCGCTTTTCAAACGGCCATTGTTCGGGACAACACTGGGCTTTTCTTGTCCGGCGTGTCCACAAACCTCATATCGCCAAACTATTATATCAGTGGAAACAACACGGCGGATTCTTGGTGGTAGGAATCAGAATGACAAAGGCGGAAATACAGTATTAGGCTAATTGATGGCATTTTAATCATTTTCAATTAAACTTAAAAAAAAACAAATGCGGCAAATGCTCACATCATATGGACAAATGGACTCTTGTTTTTGCTCAATCAAACATCTGCTTCTTCGTGAGTATCATCATTTGGCTATTTATGAATTTCATCAGCACAAGTTGAATAAACTGAATATTCAGCGTGCAGGTTTTGGAGGAGGAAAACGTCACCACTGTTTGCAATCAGCGTATATTACAGATGTGCTGTGAAGTTTATTTAGAAAGCAGAACGGGGGATTTCCTTTTCTATATCTCCCATAATGCCTTTCTGCCTGCTATATTATGCTGGAGGAGACTCCAAACCTTCAAACAAAGATTCTTTCTTGTTTTTCTTCTTTTTTTGCTTATGAAAGCAACTCCACAAATCACAGGTCAAATTTCCGCACGCGGCCAACTCAACAGCAATTGTTCCTTCCCTCGTTAGATTCTTTTTTTTTTTTGTCACAATCTTCCCAACTGTTTTCAGACCAGCCCATCAAAGCCCCCCGAGTCCCCTCGGAGACACGTATAGACAGCTCCTCGAAGCTGACGTAGGGATGAGGCTTTGAAAGTATGAGATTGACACTATTGTGGTCACGGAGCACAACAGGAGACGTCTTTGAAGGGGAAAACGCTCAGAGTGTCGGATTTCACTTTAGAAACATATGGTGGCCGAAGACGAAGGCCGGAGCACGTTAAGACATGCAAATGTCCAGGCAGAGACGTGAGATGGGTCAGAACTCTGCTGCTAAACTTTTGGAACCCTGGAGTAAACATGACAACTCTTTTTTTTTTTTTTTTTTTTTGCTTCTTCTCTCTTAACTTCTGCATCTTGAGGCTTGTGATGCGACTAAAGAGTTGACAACGCATCCAAGACAAACTGTTCGCTGTTTTTTGTTTTTTTTTCTGTTTGGTTGCTGTCAGAACCACGTCCCGTCGGCAGCAGTTTGGGAATTGATCCGCCTCGATCCCGAAGCTGCATCCTTGTCAGCTGGCAGGTCTGCGGAAGATGACACGTTTCCTGACAGAGCCTCGTCAATGCCTGCGCTCCAGTGAAATCCCCAGCCGCGCTCGCTCGCTGCCAGAGTGATATCCATCATTTTATTTCTGACAAATTCGTCACACACGTCTCCTAATCTAATTGGTCTTTAAAGGCCCCCTGCAAGACAAGGACTGTTAATTTTCTTGCGTGTGTGCATGCATGAACATGTTTGAACGGCGCTTGCCGTTGAGCTTGTTTCTCAAGTCCTTGAGCGTGTGTTGGGCGAAGTTTGAAAAAACATGACAGTCACATTTTGGGTGCTCTGATGTCACACAGTCTTTCCTGGCTTTAAAGTTCACCTGGATATGAGGCTGGGTCTACTTTGATGTGGGGTCTCTGGTGATGCGATTTTAGCATGCTACCTGCCTCTGCTGCTCTCTGTCACCCGCTCCTGCAAAGACTGACATGGGAGCCGCCACAGCTCACACTCCTGGCTTTTTTTATTCCCGGTGACTACAAATTAAAGATACTAGGCAGGTAAATTCAGGCAAGCGTGTGCTCCTCCTGCAGGAGAAACTGCACCTAACAGACCTGCTGGAGTCTGGACTCCAGGTGGGATCAGTCCTATATTTGTTTAATGCTAAGAGCCTCCACGTCATCAAACAGCGTCCTCAACTAATCTCAAGCATAGGATTTGATAATGGCCCTCATTCATTTACATAAACACCTGCTTTTTTTGTGCATGTATGTGTGTGTGTGTGTGTGTGTGAGAGAGAGAGAGGGGAATGAAACCCCTGCAACACACCGAAGGGTTTATTTATGACTTATTCATTTAAGTCATAAAACCCACAATTGAATTTCTGCTCATTATGCAACATTTCAAAAGTGAGATTGTGAAGTTGCAGTTCTGTGAGGTGTGTGTGTGTGTGTGTGTGTGTGTGTGTGTGTGTGAGATGGGTTGGGGGGGTGGGGGGGTGGGGGGGGCTCTGGGTGATGAAGATCTAGTAATCTTGTTTTATGCTTATGACGGCGGGAGGAGATCCCTCCGCCCCCCCGCGACGCGCCGCTCACCTGAAGAAGCGAACCGCGGCTCCGCATGACTCCGTGTCCTGAGAATTGGGATTTAGGCAGGATTAAAGAGGAATATTTCAATTTACCTGGCTGTGCCAAAGTAATTACCCACCCCTTCTGGAGGAGGGAAAAAAAATGCAATTATACGGAAAGAGTAGAAACACTGGAGCCGGGGAAGATATAAAGGCTGTAAGTCGAATAAACAGCGAATCTGGGCCTGTAATGAAAGTAATTAAAAAAGCGTCGCAGCTGCCAGAACGACATCACTGCCTGAAATGAGTGAAACGCAGAAATACAACCTGTCCTGGTAACACTGCACAGGCTGACATGAGGAGAGGTGCTGATAGGTAAAGTTGTTTTTACGGAAATCAGATTTCATGATTAAGATCAATAATAATAAATCAATAAATGCATCAAATTTGGGAAAAATTGTTTATATATGTTTTTTTGTAAGGAGAAATATGTTTGGTTAAATAAGACAAATAGTCATCTTAATTAGGATGGAAAACTGGGGAATCTGAATCCAAATGATATATACATGTCATTATAATCGTGGATATCCAACACAATTTATCAATAATATTTTTTTAGAAAACATATATAATATATTAAACCCCCCCTCCCTCCCTCACACAGCCACACGCGCGCGCGCGCACTAACAGCACGCGACGGCCTCATAGTAAAAGATAGGAATGTGTTTTATATTTATATTATTATTTTATTTACCACGTGAAAAAAAAACTGTAAATTGCATTATGGACACGTGCACAATTACAGTTTTTTTGGGATATTTATTTTGTGGGAAACGGAAAAAACTATTTTTTAATTTCACATGAACGCTGCAGCTCAGTCGTGTATCGGGTTTGGTTGGTGGGTTATTGGTGCTTTGGAAGCACAGAATAACTCGGATGTGGATGAAATGAGCCTTTAGTAATTTAAAATAATTTGATTCAATTGTAAGAAATATATCATTTGATTTAATTATTAAATAAATCAATTAACAGAAAAATAAAACTGTGCATTTGTCTGGACAGTAAGTGCACTTTACATGCTGGTTATGGCATAATCCTGTCAGGTAAATCTTATTGTGGATTTTTTTAATTATTATCTAAAACAAAAAGAGAGGACTAAAGGCCTTAACCCATAATTTTGTGCTTATAATATAAGTTATAATCCAGTCAATTTAAGCATATAAATAAATATATATTAAAAATCTTCTGCATATGAAAATCTAATAAATGTAATGAGGTCCACTTTGTACATTTTAAATAAAAAGAAGAGATAATACAGAAGATTTTTTTTATTATTGCTATTATAAAGCACAGGTTTGTGCATATGAGTAAAGCTGGTGCTGTTTATAGAACAGAAAGCCGTGTTTTTTACTGGTGGTTTTGTGCAGGGGCAGCTGACGAGGCTGAGGCCCTCTGTGGGTGCATCCGTGTAAACAGGGCCCTGCGCATTGTGTGCATCACATGGATTAGCCCCTGCTTTTGTTGCACACGGTGTGTAAACACGCACACCGATTCAGCTCCTCCTAAAGCCACTTTGGCCCTCACGACTTTACGGAAGTGTTACTCTCCACCGACGAGCCTCCAGCCGCAGAGCAGCAGGCGTGGCGGGGGGTGGTGGTGGTGGTGGTGGTGGTGGAGGTGGTGGGGGGGGGCACATCAGTCCTGCAGAATAAAAAAAACAAATAAAAAATCACAGTTCATTCAGTCGGATCCCCCATTGAAGAAGCACGTGATGAGTTAAACTTAATATAATAAAGCAAAGTGGCATATCATCCAATCAAAACGCATCTAAAGACGCGTAATATGTCATTCTCTCCCTCTCACACACACACACACACACAGTCATAGGTGTAAACATAAACGCTTTCACATATTTCCTAATAATTACAGTATTTGGACTCATTAAGTCACATAAATGCATCGGGCTCATTAACGCGGAAATCAACACGACGCTGCTCTGAGACTTTTTCTTTCCAGGTGGTTTTAAAAAAAAAAGTGTTTCGAAGTTATTACATATTTTCTGTGTTCACTTTCGCAGATGGAAGAGAAACACACTTTCATCTTCTTTATCGACCCCTGAATCCCCACCCCATAATAAAAGAACAGAAGAGAGAGGTAACTTTATTATTTATTCCATCGGACTCTAATTCAGGCTGAATCGGCCCATATCTAACATGACTGACTAAAACATAAAGTCTAATGTAAAATGTGTTGAATGGATTGAATAATTCGTTTTTAATGAGGCTGGATTCACTCATTCATTCATCCACCTGTAGCATCACACTTTTCACACCAGCTCAAACTTTCTTATTTGTAAGCACTGTTACCACAAAAAAAGATTAAATAAAAAATAAAAGTGACTCACGTTTTCCACAATTTTAATTATTTATTATTTAATTTTATATTTGATATAATTGTATAATTAATAAAAGTACGTGTGCTATTTTTTCCGTCATGAATACACTTTTGTACATAATAGATTATTTATTCCGTATCCGCTGCTATGGACGTGGTTTAGATTAAACGATCCTCTCATCCTCCAAAAAACCTGAATGTTCATGCGCAGATTTAGAGGAAATTCGGTTATATCGCGTTAAAAGTTACACATGTGATAATTAAACAAACTTAGCATCATTGGCGTTTTGGATGGGTTTTGATTTTCCTATGATCCCAAATATTAAAAAAAAGAGTTTTAGATGTCAGATGGTGCAGAAGGCCTCACTGACTGACTTTGATTCGGCTGCATATGAAATGAATGACTTGGAAAGAGATGCAACATGTGGTGATCACCTCTTCAAAGCAGAGGGAACATTTCAAAGGCTCATCACGGTTTCTTATATTCCATTAAATGTCTTTTTTTTCTCCCTTCATTCAAACAGAAAGTCCTCATCTCCTCAGTAAGGTCTGCACCAATAAAACTTCTGATTGTCTTAGAGACACAAATCAGTTGTTTCAGCTGAAATAAAGCAACAGAGCAAAGTTTTTCTTTCTGAAAAGAAGGAAAAAAATGTCTAAATAAATAAATGATATTTCAGGAAACTTTTCACAACTGACTATTGAATATGTAAACATGTGTATAGTTTTTTTTCTGATGCTGAAGAAACTGGCACAGATGCATATTAAAAGTGAATCTGCCCTCTGTCTTCGCCTGCAGTATACACTTTTAATTATACATTTCCTCTATATATTGCAAAAAAAAAAAAAAAGGGTGCATGCCTCCCTATCTAATCCTCAGAGGTACAGATACTCCTGTCCAACAATCAGGGGAAATCATAGAAACCCAGTGACTACTTCAAAGTACGCCTCATGAGTCACTGGTGCAAAAAAAAAACAATAATCCTGCCTCTGTGAACACATCTGACAAGACGAGGCAGAACTGAGACGCATCTGTGCCTGTCCTCTCACAGAAAATAACAGTGAGAGAAGAATCGGAAAATATCCATAAATGTGGGAAATTGGAGTTTTCATGAGACTGATGGAGAAATAATTCTGAAAAAGTTTGATATCAACAGATATCAGTGCAAAGCTCATTTCCTGTTTCTTTATTTAAACGCTGCAGGGACGTTCAATCCACCAGCGTGGTGAACAGGTACTTTTATGTTTGACAGCACACAATATGTCTGAGGACTTAATTGTGTGTGTGTGTGTGTGTGTGTGTGTGTGTCCTGGAATGTGCCTGTGCTCCTCATTGTTGTCTTTTTTTTTTTTCCTGTGCTTCCATGTGCCAATGCGAGTGTGTGCCCATGTGTGGGTGTATGAGTGCTCCACTGTTACTCTGTGCCTGCCTGTGTGTGTGTGTGTGTGTGTGTGTGTGCGCCCATGTGTGTTGTGTGCAGCCTATTAGTGGAGTTTAACCCCTGTGTTCAGGGAGTCACATCCCCTCAACACACCAGGCTCCATTCTTACTGCAGCACGTTAACATTTTACTCTCTTCCCTCCACCACCACCACACACCCCCCCCCCCCCCCCCCCCCCTTCACTTTTGTCCTAAGAGGGCAATTAAGGAAACAAACGTTTTCCCCAAGATAAGCTGGCTGCCAGCTTTGCATACTAATGCAATGCCAAGTGGTTACAAATAGTGAGTGCTCTAATTACGGCACTGTTTTCAATCAGAAATTGCTCAATTTCCCAGGATGAGGTCTCCACGGTTTGATGGAAGGGAGGAAAAAAAAACACACATGCACACGCACACACACAACCTGACAGAGGCAAGAGACAATCATCTCTATGTGGAGTGTGGCTGTGTGTGTGTGTGTGTGTGTGCGTGTTGCTGGAAAATAAGCTGATCTGCCTTTCTGTGCACAGACCCCGGCGTGACCCTCTCCATCACCGCCGCCCTTGACAAGTCCGGAAATGGATCCTGTCAGCATCCACAGCATTTAGCACCACAATTATCCACTCTCGCAGGCGGGCTGCGTTAATGTAAACCACACCAGACAGCGGCCGCCGCCCGGTGATGAGCGCGGCGCGGCGTGCGGCGTGCACCAAGCGCCATCTCTGGGGCCTGAGCAATTTGATGCAATCCCGTCGGCCGTGTGATCATCGGAGCAAATCAGGAGGCCCCCGCTTATTTATTAAGCCATTTCCTTTGGAGAAAATTAGAAGGAAGGTTGCTTAATTTGGCTTGGTGGGGGGGGGGGGGGGGGGGGGGTGGCAATGTTTCTAAAAGCAACAATAATGCATAATGTGGCTGACATAAAAGAGGGAAATCCAACATTTTTGAGAGGATTCAGCCACTTCACCATGCATCAACCCTGTTAGAAAAAAGGGGAGGGGGGGGTTACTAATCTGAGAGGAATGGCCGTCCTCATGTGGCCACCAGGAGCTGGCGACAAGGACCACTCCACGGGTGCGAGAGTGACTCACTCCGTGGGACGCGCTCCTACCCGTCCGCTGGCCTTAGCTGACCTTTAGCTCCATCGCCGGCTAATGGAGGGCTGGCCGCCGATCAATGTGCCTGAGAGACCGGGCTCCCCCCCTGTCCCTGCTCTTTCCGCCAGGGGGGGAGGGTGGGGGGGGGGGGGGCTGCCAGGAGCCACGCCGCGGAGCCATCGACCTCGCCGCTCCGCTGTCCTGCGGGTGACAGCTGCGGTGCCAGGGAACCTGGGGGACGCCGCGCTGCCCTGCCACGGCGGAAGGACGGCCAGAAACTCAGAAGCTCGGCGTTTGGCGGGAGAGGAGTATGAGGGGTGGGGGGGTCACAGATGATCTGCTGGTGAATGTCAGATCGGTGTAAACAACCCCCGGCAAACAATTGATGTTGATACAACAGCCTGGTTCATGCTTTTTGTGCGAAAAAATGGAGTTAAACGTCTTCCTGTTGCAAGTTCCCCATGTTTACTAAAGCTTGTTTCAATATGAATAGTTTACATTCATTATATCATTATGACGTTGAGGGTTGTTGTTGAACTCGCATGTCAGGAACAATTATCATCCACTAAACTAAACAGGAAACTTCTGTCCGAACGCGGAACTCCTGCAACCTGTTTGTCTGCGAAAAGTTGCATCCGCATCAATAAAACACGACTCCTGCATAACCCGTATGAACTGTTGTGGTAGTTGTGTTTGCATTTTGAGCGTCGTCGGCATTCGTCAGTGCACTTAAAATGTTACCGTGGGGAATTGATTTTTTTTTTTTTTTTTCCCCTCGCGCAGCGCCATGTTGCTAAGATGTGCCTGATGTTGTGCTCCGTGGTGTCCTTTGTAACCCAGATGGAGCACCACTGTAAACCTTTCATCAGAGCTGCCTTTTGAGTCAGTAGGCAGTGCTCGCGAAAACAACAACTACTAAAAACAACATATTTATTGTGCATTTTAATTGCACAGACTTCAACTCGAACATGTGAAGATATTCATAACAATGGCGGATAAAACATTCATTCCATATGGAGAGAGAAGGAAGCAACATCCAAGCGGTTTTAGCACAGATTGTTCTTTTTATTATCATTAACAGTAATGTGATTCTGAAGCCCCCCTGTGACCTCTTCACAGCAGCATTTCATCTCAGAAGTCATTCATTAGAACAAACAGAAGGCAGCCGGAAAGACGGCGAGGAAGAGACACGGGGAGAGAGCGTGGTATAAAACAAATTAGATTGTTCTTATGAGATGAAGCATTTGTGGGATTGTCAGAGAAAGCATGTTTCAAAAAAAAAAAAAAAGAAAAAACATTCTAAGGGTAGCCAATGGTGCGGCCTTTTCCTTTTCCTTTTTTTTTTTTTTTTTGCAGATGAAGACGTCGCGCGGAGCCTGTTATACAGTTGTTGGGTCCTCTGCCATGTGTGTAATCACAGTTACACTTACTGTCCGTTCTGGATGGCGAGGCCCACGGGGGAGCCTTGAAATTCGGGTCTGAGCGGTGTGTGTTAGCACCGAGATTGGGCTGCAGCGTTTCTGCTCCAGACCACGGGCTGATGCGGGCTGTGGTGAGACTAATCAAAAAGCCTCTTATGTCTTCCTCCCTCTGATATAAATGGATTGTACAGTCTTTTCCCCCCGTGATTTGGCTCAGTGTTTACTGAAAAAGTGGTCTTTTTTTTTTTTTTAAACACTGGAATCACAGTAAAGGCCACCTCTCTCAATTAAACCCCCCCCCCCCCCCCCCGGTTCCTTCTTCATAAGAGCAGTGCTGACATCCCTGCACCCTGTGCTACGTCTTATCTTACCAGGCCCGTCATGATCCAAATGACTCGTCACTGTGTCGCCCATGTTAACGTGTGAACGTATACATATGTAAGGGTAACATAGAGGGAAAGCAATGCACAGTGGTCAGAGGAGGAGGGGGGAGGAGGGGAAAGGGGGGGTGAAGGGAGCTGTGTGCATCCTTGCGGTGGTGTGACAGACTCCCCAGCCTCCTGGTAGGATTTGTTGGAATGTGAGAGAGGAGGATTTTAGCACCAGGCGAGCCACGCCAGAGTGCCGCAGACTTCATGCCATCTGTCTCAGCCTCCATCCTCCCGCTGCCAAACTCATCAGACCTTTATTTCCTCTCCCTCCGTCTCCTTCTCATCCCTGTTCACAAGAGTAGCGGACATACTGAGATCTGCTAATGTACCGGAGGAGGGTAGAGGAGGGGAGGGGGGGGCAAAAAAAAAAAATGTCTGGGCTTAATAAACAGATCCTGATTGATTAATATGTATTCTTGGACCTAATTGTCCGACAGCCCTCGTGGAGATAAAATGCGCGTTCGATAGCCCTGCCATTTGTTACTTGACCAAGAGAGATTCATACCATAGATCTGTTGATCAGTTAATAATGAGACATGTTTCAAGTGAGAGCCAAAAACTTTTAATTGAATTTAAACCGTTAAAAACAAGCGATTATCTTAATTAGGTTCATTTGTTAAGCTGCAGGAAAGATCCACAGCTGTTTGTAATGTATTATATCCTTATATTAATACTCACTGTGTAATTATAACCTATAAACAATGCTGTGAGGTGATGGACTTATTTCATCAGTTGCAGATTTCAGGGCCTGAAAACCCCAAACAGGGCTCACGTTGAGTAATCAGTTGTTTGTGCGGTGATGGCCCCCATCTCCCTGTTTGGGGGGGGCGGCATCCTCGCCACGTCCTTAACCTGCTCGCAGAAGGGCAGCGAAGGGCGGAGGAAGGGGGGGGCGGGAAATGGAAATGAAACATACCCCCTCGTCCAAAAAAAACGGAACACCAGGCGGCAGGAAGTGGGCAGGGGGGCCTTTGAAAGTCGACCCCGGGTCCCGGTGCCGGGGCCAATCGATCCGGCCAGGGATGGCAGGGAGGGGAGCCAGGTAACCCCCCAGAGGACGCCATTATGGGCGAGGAGGAGGAGGAGGAAGAGGAGGAGGAGGAGGAGGTGGCAGAACCGACCCAACAGGCAAACACTGACACCAGTCTGCACAACAAGCTCAACAGGCGCGTCCTTCATACAAAAAGTTTAGGAAGCGGCGGCGGGGCGCCGTCAAATCTGTGGATAAAACATTGTATAACACTGAATAATCAGCGTCAGCCGCGCGTACGTGCTGATTCATCCGTGTTTGTGACGGAATAGCCACAGGTCAATTAGGAGCTTTAGGAAATTGAAAAAAAAAAAAACGCGCGGCAGATCACAAGGAAGAGAAAAAGAAAAAAAACAGAGTTCCCTTAGTTCTTTAATTTAGTTTCGTTTCACAGAAACACAGCCACAGATTGCAGTTGAATGACTCGCGAAAAAAAATGTTTGCGGGGCTGAAATGATGATACATAACAGAGACGAGGGGAGGGGGGAGGGGGAACATCAAAAAGGAACACAAACAAAAAGAAAATACAGAAAAGAAAATTAAATCAGCACATGTGTGTGTGTGTGTGTGTGTGTGTGTTCATGCACACTAAACAGCCATTATGTTTTAAGATCTTTTTTTTTTTATATAATACTGAAAATAAATCTGTAGACAATATTTATATTTTGGGCGGCTTTGGGAGGAGGTGTCTCATCCTTCTGTATGTTCACTGCACACAATGCGCACACACACACACACACACACACACACACACACACACTTAAAGGCACAACCTCCCCCCATCACTCCAACCCCCCCTCTCCTCCCCAACCTCTCCTCTCTCCCAGCTTCCCTCCTCGGGTGTGGAAATGAAAGCCGGGCACTCGGAGAGAGGATCGCTGGGAGAAATGAAGACGTGATTTCTGGAGCAGCCAATGGCGCCGCGGCGTGCCCCCCGCACTCTGGCCCCCGATTGGTCTTTGCCAGCCCTCTTCATCTCCGGGCCCGTGTCATTCCCTCTCATCCCCCTCCCGAAACACACCAAAACAGGCCAATCCCAAGACGAGGCTCAGGGGCTGGGGAGGGATGAAGGGATTGAGACGTGGAGGGGAGTGAGGGATGCGGTTCAGGGAGGAGAGAAAGGAGCACCAGGAGCTGCTGTGGTGTGAGCAGCAGCCAGTGTGTTATTATTAATAAAGCATTAAAAAAAAAGTGAGCACATCAAAGCATACAGGGGCTATGCTATCATACATGAAAGCAACGCACTATGGCTTAATGTTTCCTAAGGCCTGGTATGGTGACGCCGCTCTGATTTGAAATGCATTGTGTGAAAAATGGATTTACAGGAGTGGGGAGAGGAAAGCCCGGCGTGGGCGCGGACCGTAATTTAAAAACCTGACCTCATAGGCTCTTCAAAGTCTCCGTGAGTGCGGATATTTAGGACTTATTTACAGTGTGTAAACACACACACACACACACACACACACACACACACACACCCATCCATCCGGGCGAGGGACGCGGAGGACACCTGCAAAAAAAAACAGATGATACACAATCAATGTCACAACATGAATTAATAATTCAACGTGTCTTTATTCTTCCACCCAGCAAAAGGGGTGCTGCACCTGATTATATTGCACTTGCCCCCTTCCCACCGATTGAAGCCTGGAGGTAGGCGAGACGTCTCTCTCGTCGCCCGTCGCTCGTCGCCCCCCCCCCCAGCAGCCAGGTAATTATCCTAATCTACCTTCCTCCCCAGCGCTCCGGCTCCACGCGGCACGCCGGCTCGGACCACCTCTGAGGCTTCATTATCAGTGCTGGGACTCATTAATGGCCTCGGCGGCATGGCGGCGCGGGGCTGCTGGCGAGGAGGAAGGAGCGGAGAGAGGAGGAGGAGGAGTGGAGAGAGGAGAAAAAAAAAATGACACTAAAGAGCGAGGGCTGCCCTGAAGGTTAACATCTCAATCATGGTGTGTGTGTGTGTGTGTGTGTGTGTATGGGGGGGGGACTGTACTCTCTCTGGAGCAGCATTTAAAAAGAAAAAAAAAAAGAGAGAGAAAGTGGTCGTTCGCTGACGGAGGATGAGGCTACGGGGCTTCACGGTGTCAAACAGGAAGTCAGCACATCGGCCAAAGAGCTCTGTGTGCAGGGCGAGATAACCACGGGGATGAGTGTGTTCCAGGTGACAGGTTGCACACACACACACACACACACACACACACACACACACATGCGTAGATACGCACGTTGCATGTTACAAACCGCTATAAGTTCACAACATACAGACGGACTGGGGGTGGAAATGCAGTTTCACTTTTTTTCCTGACAAATGACACCCTGATAGAAAAATGTCGGGGTCCCTGAACAGATTTCGCAGTTACAGAAATAAAACGTGTCGGGATTAGACAAAGACAGACTTTTTTTTTTTTTCTCCATTCTACTTTTGAACCCCAATGAGAGACACTGACAAATGCCACTCCACCCCCTCTCCGTCTGTGAGACGATTGTGTTTTTTTTCTTTTCCCCTCCAGAAATGTCATATAGTTAAGAGGTGATAAATCTATATGGCACAAACAGACACCCGCCGCTTCCAAGTGTACATAGCATATAGGCTGACACAGATTGAGATGGTGCAACGTGTCTTTGCTTCACTCTAAATAGCCACGCGAGCTTTAGCGCATCCTTTATGCCCCAGCCGTTTCAGTGGGAACTTGTTTAAGCTGAGGAGGTGAAAGTGGTGGTTTTAAAAAAAAAAAAAAACTCTGCAGACCTCGAATATGTGTGAAAATCTATAGTTCTCCTGTTTGTGTGTAGGAGGACTGTAGCAGCCCGGCATTGCAGGAAAAAAAAGAAAAAACACCAGAAATGCAGAAAAGTGCATCAATAAACAGCATACTAAATCCCCCCCCCAAGAGTTAACTAATTCAGTTTGGTACGGAGCAACGGCCAGCGGATCATATGTTAAATGCATAGGCTACTTAAAAAATGCTGATTGATGTCGGTTTCAGTAAATCTACCCGTACGTTTTTTTTTTCCTTCTTTCCCCCTCGCTTCCAACAGTTGAAAGGAAAGTTCAGATTTACGTTATGTCATATTCCAAGCTTAGCACATTTGATAAAGTTCAAATCCCAGATACACAACTTAACTGGAGTTGTACGCTACTATGTTAAGTAAAAATTCCTTTTTCCAGATTATAACATCCCGCATCACAGAGACTATTTATTTGTGCTCAGCCTGGTACGGCAGTGTGGGACCGAATCATCATCAAGTAACTCCTCAGCCTGCAGGAAGCCGCAAAACACTCATTCAAAGTTGGATTAAATTTCATAAATTTGCTCAGGGGACAATTAAATTCACACCACCTCAGGAGAACAGCGGCTTAATTGGAGTCACAGACTTACAACAATTTGCGGTGCAGCAAGTGGATTCTGAGCTGCAGTCGGTTGCCTTGGTTTTTCTGATTAAAAAAAACAGAAAAAATTAAAATACAGCATTTTCTTCGCTACCTCTAGATCTTCTATACAGCCTCATCCTTACATAAGACTATTTCTGTGGAATATTTGAAAGCGTTTCCAGGCTGTTTCTGGGAAAGACATTTTTTTCTGCCTAAAAATAGGATTAAATGTATTCAGTTCACCTTATTATAGTGTTATGGAATCACACAGCTAGAAGGGGGATGGATGAGGGTAAAAAACAACATAAAAACAAGGATAAATTGACCTTTTGAGACACTGATCTGACGCAGGTTGTGTCGTTAATACGCTCAAGAGTTGTCTTATGCTAAGGACTTGTTATGCAACACTTTTAGTCACGCATAAAAAATCGAATAAATCCCTTCCAGACATGTTTTAAGATATGTGTAACTGCATTTTTTTTAGTTGTAAAAAATGACACCTTTCTCAACCAGACATGTATTTGTTTATTCAACATTAGAGGGATGAACATCCTCGCTCATCTATTCCGTCTCCCCATTGAAAACTTCCTTCATATCCATCATTTAACAAACACACGACGGCCATTCTCATACGTTTGTGCACTGGAGTCTAGTTGGATATTGGAGCATAGATCAGAGCTTTTAAAACACCTTCTATCGCATTGCCGCGCCGTTGCTCTGCAGAACGCTGCTTCCACAGATGGCTGGAAACAATGACATCGAAACACAAGTGTGTAAAATATGAGGTCGGGTGAACACATGATGATTTGTTTTCCAATTTGCAATGTTTCTACATCGCGTATGCAAATAACGCGGTCCCGTCCTGCATTTTTTACATATTTGTGGACGTGCATTATTTATTTATAATGATGTTGGCATCAGTAAGGGGAATGTTACGGAGTAGCACTCTTAATGATTAATTATGCAGTAGTAACTATCTCACACAATAGATATCAAGGAGCTGCTTTTTTTTAATTTTCTGTCACCAACACTCAACTTAGAGCATCCTAACAGAGCTGCAGTTTCATGGAGAGGCTTTGTACGCTTCACATTTGTCAGATGAGGCCGTTCTCTGGTAACAGTCCTATCCTCCAGATGAATGAAGCCTACTATGAATGAGCTCCGCTTTTAAGAA
The DNA here is from genome assembly GCA_036785175.1 of Eupleurogrammus muticus. Classification (NCBI taxonomy): domain Eukaryota; kingdom Metazoa; phylum Chordata; class Actinopteri; order Scombriformes; family Trichiuridae; genus Eupleurogrammus; species Eupleurogrammus muticus. The sequence continues at coordinate 25,864,927 of JAYKQN010000004.1, read as the reverse complement.
ATACGTGTAAGCATGCAAAGTCACGGAAAAAAAGGGGTTTATTTAATTTATTTTATTCCTTGTGTCACAATGTTGAAATGATACTTCCAGGAGCAAAAACACAAGAGCCCAGTGTTGTCTCTACAGCGAGTGTAAATATTTAAAAAGTACAAGTATGAACTAGTTTTTGGACACATATTATATTTGGTGAGCGTATAAGTGGAAGAATCAGGCTGACAGTGAGTGTGCATGCTCAGGGCTCAGGAGGGTATTAATATATTCTCCACCCAAACGCGGTTATCAGGAGGCTACAACTCTATGTGCAGTTTAAAGCGGACAAGCATGAAGGCATGCTTTATTTTTTCTGTCAGGGGGGTAATGTGATGACACTGGATGCGAATAACAGTCTGGTTGCGTAGGATTCAGAATCAGAACGTACTATAAATAATAAAAAAAGAAAAATCACTAAAATGTTTTTTTCTTGAGGGGAAAGAACGAAAAAAAAACTGCTTCAAATCTTTTTCTTCTTTCTAGAAGAACCCTTTAAGTTAGAAAAGGTGAGGTCCGTGAAGGTGAGAGGAGGTACAAGCAAAACCTTTTTTTTCTGGCCTTTCCAGGTCAGCAGACTGCTTGAAAGCTAAAGGGGCTCCTTCAGCTCGGCCGCCGCAATTTCCCCGTGTTAGATCACAACCTTTTTGTTTATCATCCTGTGTCATGGCTTCCTCTTCACATCTCGTGTTGATCACTGTGGCCATGAAACACTGCAAGGTGCTGCATCTAGGGAAGACCTCCTGCGAGGGAGGACACAGTTGAAGGCAGAGGTGGGACAGTTTTTTTCCACACTTTTTTTTTTTTTTGCTTGCATAAAAGGATCATGACGGAATGTAAAACCTGCTCTGGATCCGACCAGGACGAGCCTTTCCCCACAAATAGGCGTCACTGCAACAGATGAAATGAGTTTTCTGCTCTTTAGACGAAAGCCGGAAAACACATAAATAGCGCCTATGCAGAATTCAGCCGACAAAATACTGTCATGTGAAATGTTTTGCAGAAATTTTGATTAATTGACGAAAAATGTGATATAGCAGCAGCAGCGGTGGGTGTGTGCAGGGAAAATTGCGGCACAACCGAAGCGACTCCACGAGCCTCGAATTGAAAATGAAAAGGTAGTTTTAAGGAAATAAGGACGCGATGAGTAGCACGGTATGTGGGGGAATATAACGTGTTCTTAAAAGTCCATTCTTGACTAATATTGTCAGGGCCAGTCTCCAACGCTGTTGTTTTATCGCAAAAATGTTGCTATGCCTCTATTACCAGGAGAAGGGTTTGGGGGACGGCTAATTCCTGTGAATCGTGGATTTGAGACGCTGGTTTAACGCCATTGTTTTACTGTTATATATGAAGTTTTTCCATTTTGTTGCTGATTAAATCCTAACTCTAAATACACATGCATTAAAAAACGTTGATATGATGCATATTTGCAGAAACAGACTGACAAGTTTTCCTTCTGGAGACCGGGGTAATATTTTCACATCAACTTAAGCCTGACTCTTTAACCTTTAAAGGCCTCCGAGCTTCCGAACGCAACACGCCTGCAATGTTCAATTAAAACATCCCATGATTTTCTCCTATGTTGCGTGAGGCCTCGTTTATATGGCAACGCAGCTTCTGCAGCGCTCGGGCCCTGCGTTGGCATCACAAATACGGAGCTCCAGACTGGAACATTCTGACACCGCAAGCCTTTCTGTCGTCATGCAAACTCGCAAGATGCAAATTAACGGCAGGGCGAGCCGCTGTTAGAAATTAGCCGCTGATAGCTCTTCTTCTTCTTCATCTTTTCTGGAGTCTCCTCCTTCCCATCCGTCCTCGAATCGTTACCCACTTCCAAAAACGAAATGAATTACTGCCCCGGAACCACAGACAGTTGTGGCATGCCTGGTGCCGTAAATCCTCGGGTGCCATAAAACTCTGCTTGAGCGCCGTTTAAGTCTCCTGGGAGCTGAACATGACTCCAGCGCTCGCCGAAAAACACGAGCCAGCTCCATGAATGAGCTCTTTTACCAAGTCCATGCACAGCTCGTTGGCAGTGCATATTATTATTATTATTATGGGGGGGGGGTCTCTGAACGGTCAGTATGAACAGGAGCAAGAAAAAAGGTGCGTCAGTGTTTAGTCAGACGACAGAAACTGAAATTTTGACAGATTTTTGGTAAAAATAGTCTAATATTGAGTAGAATTACTGGCAGATATTGTATCTTAGATCAAGATTTTTCTTTATTTGCGTCAATTTGGTGTAAGATTAAATCGGCTACTTGACTAAAAACTTGAAACAGGCTGAATTATCTGCCAATAATTCTACTCAATATTAGACTTTTTACCAATTACTAGACATTTATCTGTGAAAATCTCACTTTTTGTAGTCTGAACAGTGGCGCATCTTTTTCTTGCTGTAATCATTCCTTCTGTTCGTAATGCTGTGATGAGATAAAAGCTCAGCCAGCGAAATGAGATATTTCTACTCAATATTGGACGACTGCTGTTGTGGTGTAAGAACAGACTTTGAAAAAGTAAAACTGCAGGTAAGATGTGGTTCGTCTGCTTCTTTTGACATCATCATCACATCTAGACATCCAGATTAAGCGTGTAAAGCCCATGTCATGTGCAGGATTACAGAAGCGGGTGAAGATGATCAATGTTGACCAAAAGCAACCTCGTTTCATATCGACGTGGTTCGGTTTGGGGTAAAGTATAAAACATAGCGTGATCCCCGTCTTCCACAGTGGGCCGTACGGAGCAGAAACAATGGGAGAGGCATGCCAATAGAGCGGCATTAGTCAACAGTCAATACACCCCACTGGGCTGCATGTCTTCCTACAAACCCAAGCAATTGCTTCAGAAGGCCTCGGCACTGGATAGAAACATCAATTACAGTAAATTACACCAAAACAGTCTGTAACACTTCAATTTGTTTAATCTCCTGAGCTGTCTGAGCTGTTTTGGATGAAAGCGGAGCACTGTAGTAAGATAACATTCAATAGCCCTGAGATACGTTGCACTGTATCTTCCGTCGGGTTCTGCATAGAATGCAGGGTTTATTTATACTCGGGACTTACTTAGAAAGCATTATTAAACACTGAGAATGGGTTTTCTTTTTTTTTCCCTGCATGCAGCCAACTTTTTAAAAAGCATAGGCTCTATATTAGGAGCAGTCTGTGGCAGCCTCCTGACTTTTCAAATCCGATTCAGCTCCACTCAACGTGCTCTTGGCATTGGAGCCATTAAAAAAAACACAAAGTAGTACTCTTACTTAGGTCCAGTTTTTTTTTATCTTTTGTTAAAAAAAAAAGCTGAAAACACTAGCGGAGGCAGGGCTAAAGGCGCTTTAAGGTTTGCACGTCGGCGTCCTGAGACACAGGATGATAAATTCCCGCAGTAACTCTGAGGATGAAACAAAAGGATAAAACACCCATCGCGGTTTCCTCTGAATAGAGCGGCCACAAATGATAGCCTGCTAAAGGTAGCAGCCGAAACAAAAAAAAAACAAAAAAACCTCCGATTTCGGCTTTAAACTTTGCACTTCTACAATGACTCCTCCTGCTATGGTTGATTATCCAGGAGGGGCATTTGTTGCCGGGGATAGATGAAGATTTGGCTGTTTCAGAGAACACTGTGGAGGAGTGTGTGTGTGTGTGTGTGTGTGTGTGTGTGTGTGGGGGGGGGCCGGAGTAAATGAAAGACGAAAGCGAGTAGTGCCCACTCAGCTATTTTCCCAGTCAAGATCAAAGGCACGCCGGACCGGCCGCTCCACGGGAAACTTGAGATGGGTCCTGCCTTTGTTTGCCGTTGCTAGGCGACCTGCAGAAGGCTGAAAGTGTTTGCAGTGGGGTACAACATCAAAAAAAAACATTTCCAATATAAATTTTTAGGACAGCCATGTGTATGCGTCCGAGGCTTTTCAATTCACTGGGGGGGGGGAAAAAAAAAAAACACTAACAAAATAATGATTCATCCGTCATGAAGTGCTCTGACTGTACAGAAGCACGTTGATGTGCAAGCTAAATATACCAGAGAATCGTAAAACAAGATTAACGCACCGTTTTCGGCTGCAGTGAAACGGCACGCCGCGTACAAGAACGCAACTTAAATATAGTTTGACATATTTGCAAGCCCGGGTTGGTCCCCGCCGCCGACGAACACAATCACGGAGCTGTTATCTATTAATGGTCCCCGTGATAGTCGGGGGGGGGGGGAGGCCAGACGTGTGTCACGGAGAGCTCATTACATATCATTAGTTCAACACTCCAATCATGTCCACACCTGCTGAGCCGGAGATAATGACATGGCCTGATATTTGCAGGACTATTGTCTCGCAGGCAAAGCACCACCGGGAGGACGGGGCTGATGATGCTATGCAATAACATAAGGTACAGTAGGCTCCTTTGGCTGCAGGAAGCTGCGGAACATGGCGGTAAGCCCAAGCAGCAGACAGTGTTTGTCTGGGTTCTAACAATAAGAAGAATAGTTCTTACTCAAACAATCGGGATGAGCCTCTTAAGATCCAGCTTTCCTCGTATGCATCCGTTATATAAGCCTGAAGAAGGTGCATGAGGAAATATTGCGAATAAGACACGCGATATGTATATGTGCTATTTATTTTGGACGGGCGGCTTAAAACACTAATAATAGACCTGTGCTATTCCGGTTAGCTTGATCCCTGTGTTTATACTGTACCGTAGCTCGCCCAGCGTTGCATAACCTCATCCAAGGAAATTGACCTTAATCTATTTTTATTTCAGAGGAACATCAACACAGCCGCTATGGCAAAAAGAAAAAAAAATGTGCATGAGCCTGATAAACACAAGCCAGATGAGGACGGGTTGTATGTTAGGTGACAGTCATACCAATATATAGTGTGCAGCAGATAAACTGTCTCATAGCTAATGGAACACGTGAAAACCGCAATGGCCACAAAAGTGACCTTCGTGTCTGGAACGATGGAGATTAGCATCGTGCTGCGTCTGCCTTGTGTTTTCACTACTCCAGCCAACTGGCACGGCGCTGGCGTCCTCTCCCCGGCTCCCAGTCTGCCGCAATGACAATGGCAACCAGATACCACATGGCATGTAAAAATGACAAAAAAAATACAAGCATGCCAGGGGAGGTTTTTTTTTATTTTTATTTTTATGGTGGGGGGGGGGGTCTGAAGATAACAACACAACTGGTGAAGAAAATATTCCTGGACATTGGCGTTACCTTTAAAACACACTGTGCTTTCTAGCAGAAAATAAAAAATCTGATTCCTAGAGAAGTCTACAGTAGAATTTTCCTCTCACGAACATGAACCTAAAAAAATGGGAATATTGAGGAATGCCGCCAGCTTATCTGCTGCATCCTGCTTAACCTGCTTCATTCCATAATAGTGTGTGAGCGTTTGAAGCTGGAGCAGGGAACAGGCAGCGTGCAGCAAGACAGATTCAACATCTGAACATTTCTCTCTTTTTTTTTTTTACAATCCCAGAAGGGAGGGGAGGAAAAAAAAAAAAGAAACCAAGGCTAATCCACAGGCTGCTATTGTTCTTCAGCTGAGGAAGACAGAGTTGTCTTCTCCTGTCACTGCAACCAGGGGATCCGCCCCTTTGTGACATCACTGTGCACACGCACCGCTGCCAAATCCCATATCCCACACCAATTAAATACACTTTAATTGCTGTGTAAAAAAAGCCGCTGCATTAACTGAGCATCATGTAGATTTATGACTGCTGAGTGTGTGTGTGTGTGCGCCGCGCTTGAATTGGTTTTTTTTGAGTGGGAACGAGAGGCTGCCAACTCCCTCGCAGTAATACACGTACGTCACCACGGTTAAAAACACAGACTCGTGGTGGGTAGAAGGTATTTGCCAAAAACTCCGGATACATTCATGTTTTCACCACCAGCAAGCTGTTACTCTGAACATGCTTTAAAATGTAATAAGTCCGTTCTCTGGTTGTCCTTCTCTGCAAAAAGTGCGACTCTGTAATCAATAAATAATCTAGAACAGATTTTATTAATTAAGCAGACCGGCCATCAGAACTTTGCACATATAATAATCATGAAAAAAAAATATGGAGGAGCTTTGATGAGAGTGATGAAAAGAGAATGAATAGTAAAAAAAAATGGCTCATAGTTTTATTATTTATTTCTTTAGTAAGAGTAGAAATACTGTTGTGATGCCTTGCAGTACTCATTATCCACACTACTATTTTTGTACTATATTATATTTGTTTCTATCAGTAACTAACACCAGAGCAATATAATGTTAAAGTATATCAATAGTGAGAGTACTGCATAGTGTTATATTATATGTGTATCACATCCACTTTATATAGAACCATTCACACTGGGTGCACACAGTAAGAATATTATATTTATGGTATATGTTCTGGAAAGCATATAAAGCTGTCAAATAAAAGTACTGGGGTAGAAATGACAATATTTATCTGTGAAATAAGTGGAGTGGAAGTTAAACTGTACTTTCCACCACTGACGTTAACATTTTTATTCCACTAATTGTTTGTTACAGACCATTTCAGGTTTAAGGAAAAGTGAAATCAATGAAGAATCCGCTCGGTTCTGGTCGGTTGTTTCCCTCTGACGCGTCTTAAATAAAAAGTTGGCACAGTAGCTGCTTTTGCCTAAAACAGTTCACCTCTGTTTCGGGGGATGACTGCTGCCTGAACCCTGCCCCCCCCCCCCCCCCCCGAGACAATAAAACGGCTGGATGACTATAGGACTAGCAGAAAGGCTGACAGTTTATAACTCAGAGAGGCAGAGCTATACAGCCTGTGTGAAGATAAAGATTTAGTAACGGTGAGAGATTGGAATTCTCCCAGTCTGAGGTCAGGCAGCCAAAGTTACCTTGTTCAATTCCCTGAGGGCACATGAGCAGACGAGCCGCAGCTCACGGTTCCGTCCCTCGGCTTCGCACAAAGGGAAGTCGTCACAGTGAATCACGGGCCTCATCATTCCAGCAAATAATTGCTAGCTCGGTTTGTAAATGACATTCTCCGTCTTTAGATTGACACGACACAGGAGAGCACGAGTCAGCCGTGCATACTTCACTGACCTTTTACAGCCTGATAGAATTAGAAATATGGAGTGTGCCTGAATGACGGCAAAGTAGGTTTATTTAAACCGCAAATAAAGCAATGACATAGAGAATAAGACATTAGGGTTGCTTTATATTCATCATCAGTGACTCAGAGGTGGTGGACTCTATCATTTGATCAACATTCCGACTACAAAGCATGCAAATGTGAACAGGTGATTGAATTTATCTTTTTTTTTTAAAGATTTCATCTGAATTTAAAGAGGCTAATCACACCAGGATTTTTTTTTTTTTATACTATCAACCATCCCGTGTCCATTGAAGTCAGAAAAGATAGAAAAACACTCAGATCTTCATTTGTGTGAAGTATTTGATGCTGTAAGACTACAAGAGGATTAGAAAATTCAGAGAGAAACAGAGATGGACTTGTTCTTATTGCCACACAGAAATGTGAATAACAGACACCCTGTATATGCCAATAATGCATTAGGCCTAATTGTTGCATTTAAAGCTTTTCCACTTTTATCCTATTACATTATTAACACAAGAAAATGCAAAAAACGCTTGTATTGTTGTGCTTTGACTATTCATGTGCTGCTTTGCTTTTCACGTTGAGAAATATGCACATGTGTGTAAACTAATTTCGTTCCAAACGCAAACATTAAACATTAGAGCAGCTTCTTCTTAAGAGTGACTGGTACATTATGATATAGGACTAGTTTAAGTCTTGATCTTTTCACACTCTTCGAAAGAAGTGTTATTGGAGAGGATTTGCTGTGAGATTCCCCTTTCACTCTAACGGTATTAAAAAGCGTAAAGGCCGGGAGACAGAGGAGTGAGGCTGACGTCACAGTCCAGGAGTCACCCGCCGTGTGTTCAGCGTCTCCAAGTGAAGACTTATCTGCAAAGGAGTTTGGACGGACAATGTGGGTGGACAGGGCGTGAAACTACTATCATCATCAGCGCTGAATGAAAAAAAGAAAACATATCTTCCACAAAAAGAAGGCTCATTCCAATTCAGCTGCGTTGTTAGGACAACGAGAACCATCCCTCAGATGATTAGTTCCACTTCAAAAGAATTTACTTTCCGCGGTGGAAACGTCCCCCTTTTGTGTCCTTACACAGGGTTTTCTCAGCCCAAAAGAAGAATCGTATGTCTAGTCAGCCTGTTTATTATTCCTTCTGTTCACACTACAATTGTATTAAATAAATAGAGTACTACCGACAAAGGCCTATTGGCCCATAAACATGTCCTAGTACACACAGAAAAGGCTAAATCACAGCCTCTGCACAAGAATTAAGATACCCTAAACGGCGCTAAAGACAAAAACTACATCGCGCGAGACGCGGCGCCAACTCAGAACGTCTCGTCATTGACGTTATGAAACACGCATGTGATATTGCACATGCACCGTCTAACCGGGGGGGGATTGGTTACGTGGCTCCATCTCAATTCTGAGAGACGCCGCCCCTGCTGCAAAAACAGCATTAGTCACTGCTGGTGACGCTGTGAAGCAGCAGAACGCGGGTTTCACTTAGGCAGGAAAGATGGGTTCATTATTACAGCTAGAATTAAAAATATACACATGATAAGCATCATATAGACATTTAGTTTGCAGAGCTGTTACAGTATGTCAAAGGTGTTTACGTTACTTCATGTATTTGCAAAAAAAAAAAGTTATTTGCAGGTGGAAATTACATTTAACTCAATGTGATCATTAGTGTTTGGTGAGAGATTCATTCAGTTAACTTGAGTCTCATTAAAAAAAATAAATCAATAAATAAATAACAGAATGTGAAGGCAGTTGCAGTTCTGGCTGCTCAGATACAGAACGTCTTGCCAGGGTTAAAATCCCAAAAGGGGCGGAGAAAAACACGCTGAGCACACCTACCATACAGACGAGTGGGATAAAAAAATACAAAACTGACACAGCCTCCAACTGGCAAACTGGATTTTTTTAATTTTTTTTTATTTTAAACATTTAATTTGTTCCCTTCATTCTGCACTGAACCCAGATTCAGCCTCAGATAAACCTGCACACACCAGTAGCAGCAATAAATAGACGTCTTAAACCTTGTTCTTTGCACAATTAAACTCAAACCATGGCTTTTTCTCTCCACTATTCTTGTCTCGATCCCGTGAAACGACACAACTGTAAATCCCCGGTCGACCACCTCAATCGTGCCAGTGGTCTTTGATGACTGTATACTCCGGCAGGAACCCGGGCTGGAATCCTGCCTGGTGCGGCTCAGGAGTATCCAGTGGTCAGTGATGAGGCTCCTCGTGACCTACAGTATATTAATATGCTCAACAGAAAGAGGCCTCCGGGCACAAGACACGCCAGCAGCGGCCCTTTAATGTCGGCAACTGTCAAAGCTTTGATTTCTGATTGATGAGTAAGGTCGGTGCAATAACAGGACGACACCGCCGGTCCCTCTCGCCGCCCCCCCCCCTCCCGCCCGCCCCCTTTTTCCAAAATAGGAAACATATGCTTTAACACAGAAATACTGCCCTGGCCCTTCAGACTGGAACAGCTGCTACATCATGAAGCAAAGAAACACATTTATTATACGAGGAAATATACACTCAGTTGTGGAGGTGAATGTCTGATATATCTGATATATCAGCTTTTTTATTTAATTAATTCTACCTTCACTTTTATAGGGGTGTTGATTCAACTTCATGGACAATTTTAAAGTCTGAAATGTATTGCATGGTCCTGCAAAGTATATAATGGAAATATTCAGCCTGTTATATTGATATCAAGGTAGTCTAAACATTAGAACACCTCTTTATTATTACAGAAGCCCTAGGTGGTTGTTATTGGAATTATTATATTTTGAGATCTTTATATTAAGATGAAAAAGTGAGTATTTTGCAGTCAAGCCAGCGTTATTGAATCTGAGTTTAGAGTATTTTCAAAATAAAGCTCTTCCATGTTTCAGATTGGTGAAACATTTATTCCACAAGCATCTGTTCACATAAATGATAATAAAAATGTTTCAGGTATACACAATATGGTTCTGTTGTAAGTAGGGTTTAAGTTTAAACTAGTTTTTATGTTTTATGTATTCTGTCAGCAGTAATGCTACTATCAAGTTAGTATTAATGCTACTTGCAAGTGACCCCATTGCAAGAGGTTTCATGTGTGTTAAGTCTACATGTGTAAAAAATGTGATCTTGCTTTTTGTTATTTAAATATAAACACAAAAGTGCTTTATTTTGAAAAGACACTACAGTATCTGCACACGACGTGTTTTTTAAGAGCTGGCGATGGCTCACGGCCCATTATATCAATATCAAGGTAATCTAAACATTAGAAACACCACTTTATTATTACAGAAGCCGTGATTGCACTTATTATATTTTAAGATCATTATATAAAGATGAAAAAATGAATACTTTGAAGTCAGTCTTTTCAAAATAAAGCTCTTCCATGTTTCAGTTTGGTGAAACATTTATTCCACAAGCATCTGTTCACATAAGAAATATTTAGAAAAACATTAAAACATTCCACCAGATTTCAGATATACACTGTATGGTTCTGTAAGTAGGGTTGAGTTAAGTTTAAACTATTTTATGTTTGATGAGTGGTAGTAGTAGTAGTAGTAGTAGTAGTAGTAGTAGTAGTAGTAGTAGTAGTAGTAGTAGTAATGCTACTATCAAGGTAGTCATTAATGCTAATTGAAAGTGACCCCATTGCAAGATGTTTTATGTTAAGTCGACAAATGTGATCTTGCTTTTTGTTAATCGACTATAAACACAGAAGTGCTTTATTTTGAAAAGACACTACAGTATCTGCACAAGATGTGTTTTTTAAGAGCTGGCGATGGCTCACGGCCCATTATATCAATATGAAGGTAATCTAAACATAAGCAACTCGCTTTATTATTACAGAAGCCCGAGGTGGCCGTGATTGCACTTATTATATTTTAAGATCATTATATAAAGATGACAAAGTGAGTACTTTAAGGTGAGAATGAATACTGTTGGCTTGACTGAGTCTTTTCAAAATAAAGCTCTTCCATGTCTCAGTTTGGTGAAACATTTATTCCACAAGCATCTGTTTACATAAATAATAAGAAACACATTTAATACATTTATAATCATATTTATATATACCTGTATATATCTGTATATATCTGTATATTGTTTTTTAATTTAATTTTTTAATTTTTTTTCCTTTTTTAAATTTTTAAAAACATTTTTGTAACTTTTCTAACTGCTGCTGTAGCACTGTGAATTTCCCCACTGTGGGACAATAAAGGAGCTATCTAATCTAATCTAATCTAATCTCTAATATACACTGTATGGTTCTATAAGTAGGGTTGAGTTGAGTTTAAACAATTTTTTTTATGTTTTATGAGTAGTAGTAGTAGTAGTAGTAGTAGTAGTAGTAGTAGTAGTAGTAGTAATGCTACTATGAAGGTAGTCGTAATGCTAATTGAAAGTGACCCCATTGCAAGATGTTTTATGTGTGTTAAGTCGACATTTGTATAAATGTGATCTTGCTTTTTGTTAATTGACTATAAACACAGAAGTGCTTTATTTTGAAAAGACACTACAGTATCTGCACATGACGTGTTTTTTAAGAGCTGGCGATGGCTCACGGCCCATTATATTAATATCAAGGTAATCTAAACATTAGCAACACCGCTTTATTATTACAGAAGCCCGAGGTGGCCCTGATTGCAATAAAGATGACAAATTGAGTACTTTAAAGTCAGTCTTTTCAAAATAAAGCTCTTCCATGTTTCAGTTTTTTCCACAAGCATGTGTTCACATAATAAATAATAATAAAAACATTAAAACATTGCACCAGATTTTTATGTGTTATGAGTAGTAGTAGTAGTAGTAGTTGTAGTAGTAGTAGTTGTAGTAGTAGTAGTAGTAGTAATGCTACTATCAAGCTAGTCATTAATGCTAATTGAAAGTGACCCTATTGCAAGATGTTTCATGTGTGTTAAGTTGACATTTGTATAAATGGTGTATTGCTTTACGTTTATTGCCTATAAACACAGAAGTGCTTTATTTTGAAAAGACACTACAGTCTCTGCACATAACGTGTTTTTTAGGAGCTGGCGATGGCTCACAGCACAGAAGCCGAGTTCAGCGTCGTTGGCTTGACTGCAGTAGGTAAATTAACTCGTTATCGTGAGAAAACTAAATAATGAATGCATGATCCACAGATAACGACGTTGAAGTAATTACTGCAACCACCGCCGCTTAGGGCTTTCCCTATATTATACATTATTATTATTATAACATCACAATTCAGCCGCGCCATAAAAAACAGCCTCCGACATGACAATAAAATTAAACTGCATTAGTGTCGACCAGATTTAACTACAAAACCTTTAACTGACCCGTATGTGTGAATCACTGTTAGTCCCTTGCAGCACTTTACACTACATGCATGAAGCATCACCACAATATGTAGAAAAAAAGTATTTTAACCCCAAATGTGCTAAAATTGAAAGAAAACTATGAACATGGTTAAAATGCAACATTTTTTTCCTTTTTTTTTTTTTTGGAATAAATGAGGATGAGCTGACTTGCCTCAACTGCAACTAATTGCTTCTTTCATCTATCCAATTAAAATCAGAATTTTAATCTGAGTAGTTTATTTCTTGTTTTGATAGCTCATCGTGTGCAGCTTTTTAATCAGTGCAAAAAATAAATAAATAAATAAAAACGTGAGTGTTGCATATTAATTCGGAAGCTGTGGCGCGAGGCGTTATTTACACTACTGATCGCCCCTGTCTGCTCTGGGCTCGTCCCACTATGACTGGGCCTAATTGACAACCGCACTAAGAGGGTGTGTGTCGGCGAGGCTAGCCGCTAACCGCTAACATTTTTCCCCCAATCCGTACCCACTCAGGTGTGTGTGTGTGTGTGTGTGTGTGCGAGAGGGTGTGAGGAGGTTGTTAAAATGGTGCCGGGGATCAATAGGATGTTGTTGTTAGTGAGAGACCTTTCAAGGGAAACATCAGTGAGGTGGCATCACAAGTTGTCATGTGTGATGTTGGTGAAACGTATCTGGAATGCCTCTACCTCCAGCCGCCTGTATAAACAGCCGCCACCGACGAGCTAAGCCCCCCCCCCCTCACCCTGCATTCGCTGTGATGAAACAGCTCGGCTGCATGAGGTAATCTCGCCCTTACCCAAATGAGATGGTAATGCCTTCACTCAGGGAATTCGGCGTACACAAGGCAGCACCTAGAAGGAGGGTGTGCACCTCAAATGGGACTAATAATAGTGCCTCCATTCTCTTAACTCCGAATCTATATTATACGCTTCAAAAATGAGATCAACTATATGGGTCAGTGGGATTTCTGCAAGGGGGGGTGGGGGGGAAAGAAAAGGAGCAACCAAAAGAAAATATGCTCCGCTGACAACAGATCTAAGGAACACAGTAACTAATAAGAAAATGATTTGGGCAGAGAAACAGCTCAGAACTTTAATTAACAGAGCTGCTTTTTAACTGATTGAAAGGGAATACGTGTCCACACTTGTGTGCATGGGAGCCTAATTATTTCTCAACTCCTTGATTGTCTAAATAGGCTTTATAAATAAAGGCATAAGTGACTTGAAAAAAATGAAATGTTCAAAGGAAATTATTTTAGAAATGGAAAATGATCAAAGAACGGTCTTTCATAATTTCTGTGATCTGTGGAGCCGGAACACACGAGGACTTGAGTCCTTCATGATGCTGCTGCTGCTGCCTAGGTTCCATTTTAACTTTGGAGGACACACACACACACACACACACACACACACACACACACGACTCCACCCCCTAACATCTGGCTTCCTCAAGGAACAATAAAAGACATTTATTAGTGTCCATCTTTGCTCAAGCTGTCCCCTAATTAATCTGAACTAATAGAAAAAAACAGAAGTAATTAATATCAGATGATGTGATATACATTGGGTACAATAAGAATTATACCGTATGATATGCGGCGCGACATGATTCTCTAACCTCTTACGCTGCTTAAGCATCAGGGGGGTGATGGATTTACAGCCTGCAACAACAGCAGAGTCGGTTTTTACTATGGAGATGTATAATAAATGTGTTTAGATAATTATGTCAGTGACTTCACGTTGCCTCTGGCATCTTGTTCACAGTGTGTATTAGCAGCAGCCCACGCTGGGTCCTGATCCATTTACCCCGTTTTTTTTTTTTTTTTATGTAACCGGCTGCTATCTTTACTCTACAGTATGCATTGATAAAAGGAACTAAATGTACAACATCAAATAATAAAATACAAAAAAAAGCACAGTTTGGGACTTACAGCTCTGTGGCAACAAAGTAGAGAGAGAGAGAGAGAGAGAGAGAGAGTTTTCTCTTTAGGTTCCGTGGCATTATTCATGGCCCTTCGGACGTGTATATTCTGAATTAAATCAATGCACAAAGCATAGTTAATGATCTGTTTGATCAGGGGATAATAATAACAGTCAGTAGCAATGCACGCACCGTTTTTAGTGATTCATTTATAGACGGGCTATGTGAGTTTTGTAGAATTTTAAACAAGGATGCCACTGATTCTACACTTGACACAACTTTCTTTGCTTTTTTTTTTTTTGGTCTCAAATCAGGCTTTGTTTTGATGTCTGTCTATGGTTCCAAGGGAATACCTTATATTTTTTGCAGGTTAATATTACTGAGATCCACCCACTGTTACATAGACGGATTGCATAATTCTGTACATTGCGTAACCGACGGAATGAAACAGATACTGGAGTGGAGCTGAGGGCGAGGGCTAATTACCTCAGCCATATCCCCCCTTTAATAATAGACCTGGAGGAACTATATGAAACGCTGTGTTATTGCATAGGAGATGGATTTCTGATCCCCTGCCTCTCCCCGATACCTCGAACACAGGATTATTCCCTCTGGACTGAAACAGATGCAATCAGTGCTGCTTTGTTCTTTCTGAAAGTCATCTGTGGAAGGGTGCAAAACTTCACAGGTTGAAGTCAGCTGTGATCCCGGGACGGAATCGCCGCAGATGTTTGTTTTTTAAAAACGTGCACACCTACGCGGGCCCACGTGCAGGGCACAGCCCATTAGCATATCATAGTATGTGTCCAATACAAGGGCAGGCTGCCTCATTGATCATGGAAAAGATGAAGGGACGGTCCATCACTTTCCCTTTGCCACCTTTAAATCTGTTACCTGGGCTCCTCAAAGCTGCTCCAGTGCTAATTACTCTCTCTCATGCCCCCTATTGCTCCCTTTGGCCTGTGCCTAATGATAGACCACCTCCATCGATAGTTCTTTATCTTCAGAAGGATCCGTATCCGAGACTGTAAATAATGAAGCAACAACGGGTTTACCTTTGAGTTTCTTACGTGCCGTTAGAGCGTCTGTGTCCTAATCGTTGGGGTCAACAACGCACCGATTCACATTCGTGTCACAGCCCTGAAGCAACATATCCTCACAGCGTAAAGCTCGGTCTAACTGTAATTGAAAAGGCCCGAGGGGAATTCCTTGGTTACGTACCTAACCCGCCACTCTACATCCATCACGGTAGAGTTAGGCCCTGGGGGGGGGTTGTGGTAACTCGAGACGTCCGCGGGAAAAGCCCATACAGAATCATGTCAAGTACACGTTAGTCTGGCGGCCGCATACCAAGGAGCGGCGAGCGGCGTTGACGCGCCCATGTTTCCGGCGAATGGGCACGCGATCAGAAACGGAATCCTTCCCCTCAGATGTGGGGTTCACAGGCCTGATTACACAGACGCCTCGCAATGCATACCGCAACACATAAAATTAAACACTTGCGATTACTCACCGCTTTGAAAGACCCTGGACCGTGATCAATGTGATTCTTTTTTATCCCTTTTTTTTTTTCATTTCAACCTCAAAACAGCAGAGATTTGAGAAATCATACAAAAAAAAAAAAGCATTCAAATGCTGTATCTCACCACGCGAGCAGATTGCTGCTAATGAAATGTGATAGTTCTGAGGGACGGGAAAAGACAACGAGCGCAGAGAATCCCTGCGATATTTTCGTCAAATCTGAAGCATTGTGCTCTTTAGGCGTGATGATCAAAGCCGTTGCAACGTTTTCTAACAAACACTTCAAACCCATTCTGTAAAATGTGAATAATGAAGCGGCGGCATTTGAGTTATAACCCGGTAATTTCTCAAAGATCACGCCGTTGAGCGGGTTAAGAGGCACAGATGAAGATAAAGAGCGAACGATTCTTGCTCCAACGCGCAGATTTAAGCATATTCATGCGGCTCTTCACAAACATGAAAGCCACCAGCTGCCCTGGCCAGCGAGTGGAGACATTAAGGCTCAACCTGGTTGATCTCTGATGTGGAGCAGGGACCAGAAGCGAGGGGACCACAGTTATGGTCATTCCCTTAAAAGGATGGCGTCGCAGCTTATGGGCCTGGAGCTCGACAAGATCTTCAAAGGTCAGTTCCCCTCACACAGATTACTCCCCAAAAAAAATAATAAATAACCCTTGGAAGCATCAATTTATATATATTTTCCTCCTGCATTGCAGCAAATATTGCCGTCTGAAAACTTTTGTTTTTTTTGCTGTGAGTTTGTTTTTTTTCC
Organism: Eupleurogrammus muticus; assembly: GCA_036785175.1. Lineage (NCBI taxonomy): Eukaryota > Metazoa > Chordata > Actinopteri > Scombriformes > Trichiuridae > Eupleurogrammus > Eupleurogrammus muticus. The sequence goes on along the minus strand of JAYKQN010000004.1, from coordinate 25,848,282 downwards.
CCCTCGTGTGAGATAACCATCGCCAGTCATGTGGATACCTTCTGAGCAGATGAGCTCATAGGAGACCATTAAATTCTCCACGATTTCTCTGAAATTGGCTCCTCAGAAACCGTCAAAATATCTGTTATGTAAGGCATGGATAATAAATGAAAAAGAGAGGGAAAAGAAGGACATATTACTAAGACCCATCCACAGGGGTAAATTGCAATGAATCAAAAGACAAATATGCATTAGATATGAGGAGAGGCGGAGCCTTCTTCTCCCTTTGCCGCCGCATATCGGATGATCAGCGCCACTCGTTTTTTTTTTTTTTTTTTGGGGATAATTCTGCAACAATAGTCGAAGAGCCGAGTGTTGGAGGGGTTTCGGCTTAAGTTGACAGTGGAGGGACTGTTGAGGAGGGTGAACAGGAGCCTAGATTAATAAGCCCTGGTACAGGCCGGACAACGCGGGGGGGCGGGCACCGCTGACACGAGGAAAAAAGCTGCAGTGCAGATGAATATGAGAAGGAAATCTAAAAAGGACCAGTCCGGTCACATCATAAAGGGCACAGCGCCGCGACTCGCCACGTTGTGGTTGGTAAACAACACCCCACATGTGCACATAGCTGCAACGACTCCATTGTCTTACATAAGAGCGTATTATTAGTCAAAGTGTGATTATGAGACATGACGCAGATTACCGCACTAATCGCCTCATGAAAGATCAGGCCCCACCGTTTCGTTTTACTGATAGATATACTTCGTGCTATTCGGTGTTTTACTTGAAGCCATCCTTTGTTTTTTTGCATCGTTGACACCAGCGACGCCTGGATCCTGGATCCTGGATTGAAGCTGCAGAGCAGAGGGTCGCCATGCTCCATGGAGAGGAGCTATTTATTTATTATTTATTATCACTATGTCAGAATGTCACAGCACAACAATGTTAACGCACGCACAACGTTTTTAAGCTCGGTTATTTATTACTACGCCACAAAAGCACCTCATTTATGTTCTATATATGTCTACTGTTGTCTAGTCCTTGCACTATAATCTCTATATGACCTATTGTCTATGTCTTGTCTAAGTATGTCTGCATGGGAAAAAAGCAAGAAACGTCATTTCAAATTCTTTATACGACCAGTTCATGTAAAGAAATATGACGATAAAGCTGACTTTACTTGAACGGTGTGAGGAAAGTAGATACAGCGATGCTTGTTTTAGGGGGGGGGGTCTGGCGGAGGACACCTACTTACCATGGAACCACACTGGCGGAGATTAGGGGGCCGTCGTAAAGGAGCCACGGAGGGTGAAGATAGCCAGGAGCTGCAGGGGTAGAGATAGATGAGACTGTGGAACAAGAGGACCTGGCAAAAAAAAATGAAAGAAAGAAAGAAAGGGGGAGGGAGCACAGAGGGCTGCATGAAAAGAAAAGCAAGTTGGGGAGCAACACCACCCCTGGCTTGACCTAGGAGGAATGGAGGAGGGGGGGGTCAGGTTTACCAGTACCACCAGTCAGGGTCAGATTAAACCCTTACTGGGGTAAAGGTATAGCACTCGCTCATATGAGAGTTACGCAAGATGTCACACACGGTTATGATGAAGCATAAAAACCAAAGCCTGGAGTGACAAAGCAGCCCCCCCCCCCCCCCGGTGCACAGCTGGGGTTCAGCCCACGTACGGCACAGCAGCAACCCCGTCGAGCAAAAAGAAGAAAAAAAAACGGCGATCCAACGAATCCCAAGGTGAAATGGATTTATTTACATTAAACCTGACGTATGCCCCCCCTGTGCAGCCTCGTCCAAAATGGCGGCTGCCGCTTGTTGCTAGGCAGAGAGCGCAGGAATAAAGATGGCGCCCGACGAGTGGCAAAACCAGGGGGGGAAAAAAGCGAAAGGTCTAATCGGTTGTGATTACTGGGGGAAGGGTGTGGTGGAGGTTCGACGATTATGGAATATTACAGCGGCCCCCGATCAAAAGGTTGCAGGCTGCAGTCAGCGGTCTGGTCTGGTCTGGTCTCAGCCACGTCCTCACACCGCAAGGCGGGAAAAAGCGGCTTGGCGCGTACATGCATGTTTGATAACCTACATGATGCTTTTTTTGGGGTGAGGCGTGGCGGAACGTGGCGACCGCCGGGGTCGGACCAGAGAGCTCGAAGACAGAAATGGTGAATATCTTGAGATTTGCTCAAAAAAAAAAAAAAACTTGCGCAGTGGTAACATCAAAAGCGTTCAGGCCAAGCTATCGATAAAATTTACAACATAAGAGAGTGTCAGCTCGTAAATTTCAGTCGTCATATCATTGAAGTGCACTGATCAAAGCCAACCCAGTTTACCTCGGTTCACTCGGAGAAAGCGGCGCGTTGCATTTTCAGCAGCAACTTTAAAAAGATCTCTCTCAGACCATATCATACCACCCATCACAAAGCCTTTAACTACATTAAAAATGATTCTCTTTCCTGTCAGCTCTGTACTTTAGATGCACATTCAATACTCATTAGCTGAACAAACGCTTTTAAAAAAGGCGGCGTTTTGCAGGTCACACGAACTTCAAAACGGAAAAGCAGGAACTTGTAGATGATTTATCAGATAGAAAAGACACCTCATGAAAAGTTAGAAACTAAAAGGTACTGCAGCAAGCGTATAATCCAAAAATAAATGAGTATCATCATGTGCAACTTCGGTTTTACAGTTTTTACTCTGCATGTCGTTTGTAGGAACATGAAATACAATTTGAGGTGTATGACAGGATATCTTCCATTCTAATGGAAAACCCTGCAACAGCACCATCTTTACTGGTTGCTCATAGGCGTCCACATTGCAGCATGGTAACAACACGTCTTCTGGACTTTTTAATGAATCTAAAGCATCTCAACACAGACAGTGCAAGAAAAAATAATGATAATCTAATGCACTTGTGCATTCACCCCATGTATTTGTGTGGCCACCCTGATAGCTACCCATCTACTAAATCCTCTCATTTGAATAAAGAACATTTTCACTACAGCCAGTTAACGGGTTAGATGACGGCAAGCAGGGATTTCAAAGAAATGCTAAATTAGAACACCTCTGACCCGAATGTCTTTTGATATGTGCGAGGCAAACGGAGGGACGGCCATCAATCGCATGTTTAATGGTATAAAATGCTGACATTCATACGTACAGGTACAAAGCATGAAGCTGTGCTACTGGCAGCGGTGGAGGTTTCATTTTCAGTCACATATTCATGGTTGACCTCAGTGCTAATCAAACTGTTGCAGGGAGCGGATAGACACCAAGTGTGTCGTTTTTTTTTATAAACACACCATAAATTTCCTAACTGTTCCATCCTCCTTCAGTTTCCAACCACTCTCGTTTTTAAGTAGCAATAACACTCTTGCTGGGAGGTGTAATCTCTGACAGAAAAATGAAATATACGATAATAATAACTATCCTGAGATGGATTTAGACTCCGCACTAGTATTAGCAGTGGTTCTGAATTCAAGCTGAGAATGCTCCAAACAGAAATCTATATCAGCCCTGTGTTTGTTGAAATTTACATTCCAGAAGGTTTATAAAAAAAATAAAAAATAAAACAGCAGACATGAACAAATATGTCAGAAAAAGCATGAACCAAGTGAAGCAAACATTTTCTATTGCCAGTGTGTGCATATAAATAAAAATAAAAAAAAATAGCTCTTGTGTTTTTACCACTACTATCACAGCAAAATGAAACAGATCAACACACACAGACGAGTTGTGATTCTAAGAACTGAAATCCAGTGAATTTCCTAATTCAGACTCAAATAGTTGAGCTCATTTTTTTTCATGTAAAAACCTTATGTATAAATATGGATTATTAGACAGTTTTGTTATTAATAATTGGAGCGTATCATATTTTAAGTGTGTGCGCATGTGTTTGAGTTTGTGTGCGTGTGAGAGAGAGAAGGAGAGAAATTCCAGATAGAAAAAACAGACATTAAAATCAGATAAATATGATTTTAAAGTAGAAGCATAGCGCAATATGTGCATTTTCATGAAAGAAACCCCATTTGAAGTCGGTGGTTATGGCAGCAAACACACGGACTCACGCGTCCGCATCCACGGCGCGTGCGTCTGATGGAGAAACGAGCGCTCTTTGCCCGAGAGTCACTGACCACTGACCACTCCATTCTGTCCCCGTTTCCTCTCAGGATATTTAGCTCATGGCAGTGGTACAGCAGGCCTGATAAGAGCGGATGCCTAGAAACACGGCACAGGCCGCTGGATGAGGGGACGCATAACCAGGCCGTTGCGCAAACCTGCGAATATTGCTTATTGGGCTACTGGAAATTTAAAAAAAAAAAAAAAAAAGTTGATGAGTTCACTATGAAAATGCATTGATTGGGTTTAACCACACAGTCTGATCAAAGAGAATATAGACACTTTAATAAAATATAGAATACATAATTAATTATACAGTAGGCTTATGTACAGTAGAACTGTAGCTAATTAAACGTTTTTAATAGCATCACGAACACTGTGGTTTATGCTCACACTGGTCTTGCTTGCACAGAAATGTGAAATATACATATAATAACAAGAATGTGTAATGTAAAAAAAAGGGGGGGGGGGGGAGTGAAACTTAATAAAGAGAAAAAAACCTACTGAGAAGCAGTGTTTTTAATCACAGACATTCGTGCTGCTGCAGGCCGATCGCAGATGCGCAAGTTGAGCAAGGACCTTTCAGGTATTTATTTCATGTTGCCACCACAGGCCTACATAGAGACATGAATACTGTGTTTTTTTTTTCTATAGCCTACTTTCCCCACATACATGACACCTAGAGTTACATTCCACAAACACCCCTATGCGTAGGGCTACATTCAGACTTCCACTTTCCAGTAACAGCCTAGAAGCTCAGAGGACCAAACACGCAGATTTCCATGAAATCCTTTGTCATTTTTTTTGTCATATAAGATAGATAAGATATATATATTTTAATAATTATGCAAGGCAGCGGACAAATTACACTTTTCTGAAAGTTCCCAGTGTGGGAAGCCGAAACAGGCCCCATGACAAACAGATAAAGCTCCATAGATTTCAATATGGTGTGTCACTAAATATTTCATACAACATCCACAAACATACAGGATAGCAATAGAGATGCAGCATAGGCTAGAACATGAAAAAAAAAATTTAAAAATAAAACACCCCCCCTCCTCTATTCTCCTCCCCCCAAAAAAAAGCAGAAACAGGAAGTCAGAGAGACGGGATGTTATTACACTGCTTTGGGGGGAAAGAGTCCACGCCGCTGTGGCATGTGTACCAGCCGTTCACGATGCTTTTCTGGAAGGGAGAAGTGGAGGGGAAAGTCCTTGATCTCTGGGCAAACGTGTGACCTGTCTGGCCACAGGGGTACTGGGAGGACTGGGACCTGTAGCCGCCTCTCTGCAGTAACAAAGGGTCCAGGAGGGGCTGTGACCTGTGAGGCGAGTAGTCCAAACTGCTGTCAAACGTGTGATGGAAACGTGACCTCGGGGTCGACTCGTCTCGACTCTCCGGGGACGGGGAAACCTCTTGAATCGGGGCGTGGGCGTGCGGAGGGGGGCTCATCGGGCCTCCGTCCGGGACCCGCGCTGACCTGGCCTCGGCGGCGTGACCCCCGTCTCCGGGACGCGCGTCGCCGCTTTTGGCGCTCGTGTGGGCCTTGTTGCAGTGGAGCTTCATGTGCTTTCTCAGGGAGCTGGGGTGGGTGTAACACTTGTCGCAGCCCCTGACCTTGCACATGTAGGGTTTATCGCTGGAGTGCACGTGAGAGTGCTTCTTTCTGTCGCTGCTGTTCGCGAACCTCCGGCTGCAGCCCTCGAACTCGCATTTAAACGGTTTTTCACCTAAACGTGCAGGGGAAAACAACAACAACAAAAAAAGAAATGGCGGCGAGTTACGAATATGCTTACAGGCCCATTGCATTCTATTTTCTCCATAAAAGATATTAGGTGTCAACTGAGTGCACTCCATACACCATTTCATATGAAAGGTGACCCCTAAAACCAAATACGCATTTTACGCACACGCGGACTCTCCTGTTCACGCTGTGAATTCACTATCTGATCCTCAGATCACCTTCTCAGTGAGCTGCTCTCAGGCCACCCCACCCTTCATTAATATTGCAAGAATCCTGAATAATGTTGTGCAACGAATTCTCAATAATGTGCAAAAAAAAACTGGACACGACTTCTGCAAGTACAGAAAAAAAGAGAAAAAAAAGCTGCTAAAACTTCAGCTGTGATCGCAACAAGTGAAGCTGTGAGCCTTGGGGACTATAATCAATCAAGGCTGGAGTTGTAAATGCAGAACAAACGTGCTAAAGGCTAAATGCAAGATGCGTTTGACTGCAGAACATAGAATGAATCATTGCTATCAAGATGCTAATTGATCTTTTTGTACAAAATTGCCCACAGCTGCGAGCTGTCCGCGCTGCGCACACAGCGGTTACTGATGACGACAATCAGGAGCTGGACCCATAAATACAACTTTAATAGTTTATTCTGCTAAATAATCGTTTTATAGGCCTAAGTTAATGGATGTCTGTCTTCTCGAATTACAAAAAAAAAAAATGCTCAATATATTTTCTGACAAATTGTCTAATTAACAATTCACTGCGCATGTGTAGTCGTGTAATAACACGTCATTACGCGGCCTTTTTCTGTCTCTTTGCTTTCATTAGTAAAACAATTTACACCACGAGTAAAAAAAGATGATTCAGATTTTTTTTTTAAACAAGCCTCTCTTTTTTCTAAAGGATATCCACTTCATTCCTTAATTATATAATTTTTGATGCAATTTGAAATAGCTGCATAGCAGTAAAATTACACCTTGTGAGATCATGTTTTTCTAGTACAATCCCTGATGTCTGTAAAAAAAAAATAATTATAATAAAATCACAGTTAATCCGTGTTTAAAAAAATGATGTGCTTATGTCGGGGACGCAGTGGGAAAACCCAGAGACACTGAAAAGAGAAATGTGACATCATTTCATGGCAATTCGTGACCGACAAAAAAAACAGCGCGTTCCCAGTGAGACATATTTAACCACGAGGGTCAGAAATTAATTGTCTTTTTTTTTGCTTTCCAAATGTGGCTGATTTTGCTGACATTGATAATTATTTCCTTCCCCCGGCTGAGGTCATCCTGTAAACGTCGCCCCGCATCACCGCGTGATGAGCTGCTCCTGTGCGCACGAGCCGCGTCCCTGGGAGGCGGCTCGTGCGTAACGGCTGCCTACGTCACAGCTCTCCGGTGTCCCGGCATTTATTTAATAATTTCACTGAATGAAGTGGGAGAGGCACCCAAGCCACTAGGCCCCGCAGACTAGTTTGTAACCGGCTTCCTGCAGCTCGGCTGCGTTTCCTGCCCCGTTGTTTTTATGTTGTTTTTTATTATTAACGTTTATTTCTCCCGTTCTGCAACAACCAAGAAGAAACAACAAGAAGCGGCTTTTTCTCACAACGCTTTGACCACAAACTGAGGCCTTAAAACAGCACCAGCAACACTCACCAGAAGAGTGCAGAATTTAGACCGAAAAAAGACGCTAGTCAATTAAATAAAGAGAAATAAAATCAACGTGACACAGCAAAAGGCCTAAAGATGAATAAAAGTTGTTTTTGTGGAGTTGAAAATAGATAAGACTGTATAATCTAAAAATGTTAATGTTATTATGGCGTTTTATTCCATTGACTGACCTGTGTGGGTCCTCTTGTGGATCTTTAGATTTTCTGATCTGGCAAAAACTTTCTCACAGCCGTGGAAGGGGCAGGGGAAGGGCTTTTCCCCCGTGTGCACTCTGACGTGGTTTACCAGCTTGTATTTGGCTTTGAACGGCTTCCTGTCCCTCGCACAGTTCTCCCACTGACACATGTACTCGGAGTGCTCGGGTCCGCCGACGTGCTCCACCGTCACATGCGTGACGAGTTCATACATGGTCCCGAAGGCTCTGGAGCAGGGCGGCTTGCCCGCGTGCCCCTCCTGGCCGCCACTCCACTTGCAGACCAGCTCATGCTTCACTGTTTGTTTAGAGCACCTGAGGAAAGCGTCGCCACCTCCTCCTCCTCCTCCTCCTCCTCCACCTCCTCCTCCTGCTGCTGCGGCTGCTCCACGGTGAATTGCCATGTTCATGGGCTTGTACAGACCCAGGAACTGCGTGACGAGTTGCTGGCCGCCTCCCTTGGGGCTGATGGCTTGGCCGTACGGGTGCGTCCGGGTGAGGAGGTCCCCGGGCAGACCCAGCATCATCTGGCCGCCGAGGTCCCGCGCCGCGTCCCCGGAGCCGTGGGCCTGCTCCTGGTGGTAGCCCGGGAAAAACGCGTGGCTCCTGGCGTCCCTGCAGCCGGGGAAGTCCCGGTACCTTCCAATCCCGCCATGTTGGGTAGCTCTGGATGCCAGTTGATCAGTGACGGGTGGCATGCCGGCTCCAAGATTGGCTCCAATGATAATGCCCCTAGGGCTGTGCTCTAAGCGGTGGCTGCTGTATCCAGAGTCTGAACAATTGGGAACCGAGTGATCAACATATGCACTGGACCTCGTCTCTGGGTAGTCTCGCAAATTGTGCGAGGGGCAGAGTTTTAAGGAACTGCCAGTGGGGTGTCCCATGTGCTCTCCTGCCAAAGGTGGCAGCACCACGCTGGGTTCAGTATTGCTCTCCCCGGGGTTGACGCAAGAGAGAGGGCAGCCACTAAACCTCGAAAGGCTTGTCATGTTTTGTTGGGAGGTTTTGTTGTTGTTGTTGTTGTTGTTGGCTATGAGTTTGCAAAATCTCAAGGCTGCACCCAGAAACTCACTGTTCCATTTTCCCCCGTGTTGCAGGCTATATCATCTGCACGTGAAATTCTTGGCAGTGAACTTCGCAGAAGTAGGAACCAGACTCAATTTCGTTAAAGTTGGTGTGAGTCCCATGCCGTTCACTTTGCCCTCTTGATTTGTGGCAATAACCGGGGTAGTAAAAATGCTTCGAAACAGGCCATGGTGCAATATAAAAGCACAGCAGGCAAACCTGCTTTTAAATAGGAGCTTTGGGATTGGTTGGAATGCGCCGTGATTGACAGGCGCTGGGTTTGTTTTAAAAAGGGACACGCAGGCGTTCGCCGCACGACTCCGTTTTTCAAATATCGCAGAGAGAGAGAGAGAAAAGACGCTTTGAAATGTGCCGCTGCAGCCTGTTCGAACCCAGAGTCCGCACACAGGACCCCCCCCCCGAATGCCCACAGGTTGATTTACTACTAATCACCCGATTCAAAAAACACTGAAATATAGATTTGTTTTTAAAAAAGTCAGGTAATTCGGCAAAAAAACAACATTTGCAGCCGATCTCTCATCTTTTTATGTGTGGTTTGTTATTTCTCCGGAGATCTCGCCAAAGCAAATGTCCAACTGCTGCCCCGCAAGAATAATAGAGAGACTGAGCTGTGCGTGTCCGTGCCAATTATTGTCAACACCCGCGTCAGGAGAAGGAGTTGCCAGTCAGGAAAAAATGAAAGTTTGCACACAAAAAAAAACCCATTCGAACAATTAAGCCGGTAATTTGAAATGATTAAAATCACTAATAATGACAAGCTTTTCTGATCGCCAAGTTGAAGGCAGCTACCTTTGATGGAATAAAAGCTCTGCTGGAGCTGCAGGGGAAGATCTGCCTTACACTTTTACGCACATAAACGGCTCCCTAGAAAAATAAAACTTTGCTAAAGTGCACAAACAAAAAGTTGCTACTTCTACAGAAAAACAATAAGTTTAAGTAAGTAGGACTATACGAATTAAAAATGTCCTTCAGTGGACGTGGGGAAAACTACAGAACAAGATTTGTACGTTTGAGCCCAATATGGCATTGTGCAGATTACGTGAACTGTTCTCCACACATCACACACACACACACACACACACACACACACACACACACACACACACACACCTTCTTCTCATTAAAATAAATGAATAATCATGCATCTTGCAGGGAGCTCACTATACGCGTAAAACGTGTGGATGGCTTAAAGCTGGCCACTGTTCTGACTCAGATCAACTTTCCACTTTTTTGGGGGTGCTGTGAGGACAGGGAGCAGCTCTCTGCAGCACACACACACACACACACATATTTCTGCACGTGCCCTCTTTCTACTTATACACCAGTTTATTCACATTTCTTGATCTGTTGCTTTTATTTAAACATTTACGCACCGTGGCACAGGACCTCAGCTTTCAGGTTTAGGCTGAAAAGATACAACTAGTGGAGCTGGGTGAATGTAGTAGTTTTTTGGGTGAATGTAGTACTTTTTTTAAATAAAAAAAACCGACATTGTTATGCTGACGTCACCTGTAGTGGATCCTAGACAGAGACAAAGCGAAGGGGCCCACTTGACATTAAGTGCCGCAAAAAAAAAAAAAAAGCAGACAGGCCCAGGACTGGCCTAATTCAGTCATGATTGTAACGGACGCTCATGTTTGTCAACCTTTAACCTGATGCATTTCCGAAAAATGATTGAGGGCTGAAGGCCAATAAACTCGAAAGTTTCCAATCTGTCATTCAGACAGAATAAAAGGGCTGACAGCCCTAAATCAACCCAGGTCCTTATGAGCAGCAGAGAAAATAAAAATACATTAAATAAATAAATAAATAAAAAACTCAACTAGACTTTTTTAGAAAAACTCTACATTTGTGATTTAACATAATAGGCTGAGTTTATGAGTTTGCTCTGGTTTTCCTTTCAATAAATGAGACTAGACGCCAGTCATTTGTGTGCTAGACTATAAGCTCATTTCTGTTAACTGCAGCAGATTTTATAGTAACATACTATTTTAAGAACAAGATTATTAAAATCATCTCATCACATCTAAATTTGGCAAATTGTTCAAATTGTCCCTGTTGTGGTCATAACTTAGTTAGAGTTTTGCCTGATATGCAGTTTTTCATAAAGTGCATTTCATTCATTTCTTCTGCAACACAATTGTCTGGGGTGTAAGAATTTAATGAGTCCATTTGTGTGTTTAAAATTTGCCAGATAAGTTTGAATGCAACTTTGGGATTTTATTTGGAGTGGTGAGCTCATCTCCACAGCACAAACACACACCGTAAGACTGCTGGTTTAACACTGATGGCACAGGCGTGCAAATGTGTAACTACAATTATTTGATTTCGTCACAGATTTATTCCGTATATTCAACAAAATATCAGAAATCCGCCTAACATTAACTATGCATGGATGTGCACATACATTCAGTCTAAATAGCTCCATCATAACTTTTTTTTTTCTTTCTGACATTTGTAAAATCACTCCAACCCTCCAGCTTTATAAATCCGGTCAGTTGTGCTGGTTTGGTTGACAGGCCAGACAAAATCCTAGTGACTGTTGCACTCAAAATATTACTGCCAACCCATCAAAACATTCATGTCAGGGAATACTCTTTACACCCATAAGGTCCAAGTCACTCCTAGCGCAGTAAATATGGATCAAATAAATGACAAATATGCTCTGTTGAAATGAAATGAGTCAGATCCCAGCACGAAAGCCACAAGCCACAAGCCACAAGCGTTTAACAATATTTTAACAGACCTGGCTGAAAATTCTGCAAATTTTCTTTCTTTAACCACAGTGACGCGATCAGGAAAAAAACAAATTTTAACTTGTTGGGGGGGATTTTTGCACAACTGTGATGAAAAAGTGCATACACAGGAACAGGAATATATGTGTAAATATGTGTAAATGAATAAGAATCACTAACTAATACCGCTAAGTCATTCATTGGGGTTAATGTCACAAAAAATACTGCAGAAAAATTATTAAAAAAAATATTTAATCATGTGTCCAAATCTGTGTGACACAGAAACATAACATTTCTGTGTATTTGGTACTAACAGGGAAGCTTATGTGTGTGTTTACATTCAAACAACTGCATGCATTAGTGTGTGTGTGTGTGTGTGTGTGTGTGCTACAGTACTAGAACTGATGAGGGATAGCAATGCACAGTCTTGCCACGACTTTATGAAATTTAGATGAATTAACAGGTTTGGGATGAGTCCATTTGCAGACAGATGCTCCAGTAAATCACAGCAAGAAGTCAATTAGCCCTCTCCATCAGCCATATGAAGGCAAACACCCAATAGCAGTCGCTCAAGATCCAGTTGACCGTATAATCTATGAAATATAGTCAATGATTTGTGCAGTTATTGTGCAACATGCAAGCATAAAACCCGGGATGATTCCCATGGTTTAAATGCAGAATGACAAAACGTTTCCAGGTCTGTGTTTCTCTAATGACAGACAAAAGAAACAAACATGTCCACAGCACAAAAAATATATATACCCGATAGCGATGCAGCAACAATTCCAAATCTCAAACAGGGCGAAATCTTCACTCGTCATGAAAAGCTCTGGTGACAAAACCTGAGTCACCATCAACTACTACACATGCACAAACACACAAAGTAGCAATTGATATATGCAGGCTGCATGTATTTGTAAAGACAATGCATGATGCAAATATTTGCTTTAGCAAACCACTATGCATTCTGAATGTTGGGAGGAAACACAAATGTTGACTATTACTGTAACTGTGAGTCAAAATGGTAACATATTTACTCAAGATAATGTATGAAATCTAGTTTTTTGGTTAAAGTCTGGACGCAAACCAGAATCTGGTCCATGTAGCTACTGTTGATGGCGCAGTAGAAAAGGCTGTGGAAAATTTCATCTCATGCAGCATGCAGAAAATCAATCAATTAAGTCTCAATGTTAAAATGAGGGTTTAGTTGGGACAACCACGAGCAAACACATGCATGATCAACAAATGTTAGCAAAACAGTGCAGCCCAGCAGTTATTCATTCATCAACGTTTTTCTGTCTGTGTAGAAGGTCGACATGGGAAAACACATTCTAGTACAGTGCAGATAATATGGCTTCTGCAGAAGTACGTTGCACTTTTGGTTGGTCACTATTGAGTTAACTTCAAGTCCACAAACTTGTCTGTAGCACATAGCGGCCTGAGCCAGCCAAGTAGTTGTAGGCTACAGGCCAGACAACATGGACAGAAAAAAAATCACTTAATTTTACTTAAAAAAAAAAAAATTAAAGAAAAAAAGAAACCCTGAATATTTGGCTGCTACAGGCCAATTTGTTGAGATAGGAAAATAATTACCATGCATCTGGGTCAATAATTCTAAAAAAATAATAATAAATAAATAAAATTAATGCAGTGAAATAAGCTTTAATTTTTTTTAGCTGCTGACTCTAACCAGTTATAATAATTGTATAAATGTGGATGGTTTACCATTAAGGCTGGTGATTATGTTCTGCTCTTTTCCAACAGCATGGGCCTACTGTCACTGAGGTATGCACACTACAATATAGTGATATTTTAAGGTAACGCGCATGCTCAGTTAGTGGCAGATTATGTTATAACCAATGGGGTATCCCAACGCCCAAATGAGGTAATCCCTGCAGAGATGACTAAATAATAAATTATACTCCTGCAGAATAATCTAGTACAATTCACACCTTGCAGTATGCTGATTTAATCTGAACATTTTCCAAACAAAAGAAAATGTGCCTGAACCAATCATTTACCTAACAATTTATTACAATTAAAATAGATATTTATAATGAATAAACTAAATACAATATATTTATTTAAATATAAAAACAAGCTATTTTAAGTAATAGAATTTTCTATAATTAAATTATATAATGTAAATGTAATAAAAAAGAAAACTACGTGGTAAAAACATGATAGCGGAGGGCGGCGGTGTAAAATGTGTTTTTTTATTTTATTTTATTTATGAGGGGGGGGGGGGGGTTAAGGTTCGTTCGACTGAGCCAAACGGTGAAAGAAAGTGCAGCTTTACAAGAGCTTCATGAATCTGTCTCTCACACTGTTTATTAACTTTCTGCATTTCCCATTGTCCAATAAAATGGGCCTAAAGCGTTTAGGCAGTCTACTGCTTTCATAAAAGGCGGAGGCAGCTTAAAATAAATAAATATATATATATATATATATATACATATATTATTGCAATTCTAAATATATCCCAGCTTTGCCCTGTGACACAAATAGTCAGGTTTTTAGATTTGAATAATTCATTAGGTAAATGCTCAGTAAACAGGCTACGACTTCACCAGGAGACAACTGCAGTAGTTTTACATTGATCGTGCAACAGTTGCTTTACATTACCCCCCCCCCCCCCCCCCCCCCCCCCCACACACACACACACTGCTCTGTCGCTCACTGATATTTTGTGACTCATCTAAACCGCGTTACTTAATTATTTCACTGGGCTAATAAAGGCTGGAGTAGCCTTAAGTGGCTTACGCAGCCGTCGACGTTTCAACGAGCCAATAAAATATGGAGGGGAATTTAGAAAAACTTAACAGGCTGCTTGTCACTTTGCGGGGGGATCACAAAGGTCGCCATAAATCTCATACCGCAAAAAAACTGCAAAGGCAAACTGCGCGCGCGCGTGTGTGTGTGCATGCGTGCGCGCGTGCTGTGTGAGAAGGAGAGTGTGCGAGAGTGAAGGAGGGAGTAAAACTGTGAGAGGTTATGCCTTAGTGTGTGTGTGTGTGTGTGTGTGTGTGTGTGTGTGTGAGAGAGAGAGGGGGGGGCGAGAGAGAGGGAGAAAGAAGCTACTTACGGAGGAAAGGAGGAGATGGAAGGAATCTTATTCGTCGTTTTGCTTCAAGATAAGTTGCTGGGGTATAATGTGCAAAAAAAAAGCGCAAGTGCATCAATAAAAGCGTAAAAAAAGGGAGAAAGTAGCCTGTGCAACAATTAAATCGCCCTATGAGTAACAGGCCGAGACAGAAAACTAAATCCCGTTCAGCCTCCTGAAGCTTAAATATAATAAACTGTAGATTTACGCACTTGCACAACACGCACGGCGCACTGCTGCAACCCACAGCAGCTGCTCAGTCACACAGGAACACGCAGGAGAAGCAGCAAAACTCACCTTTTCAAATCTATAACTCTTTCTCGGGGAAATGTTCTGGGAGGGAATGAGGGGCGAAAGCAAGAATGAAGGAGTGATTTGAAGTTTTTTTTTTTTTTTTTTTAAAGTCCAGATCCCCTAAAATAAAGAATGTGAGCTCCTTCCTGGGACAGATTGAGGGGGGTGTTGGAGGAGGATGTGAAAGGCTTGGAGTTAAAAAGCGCCGCTTGAAGCACTCAGCGCGTCTCTGAACTTGATCAGATTTTATGTGTCCTGCAGCGAGTCAGCGGCAGCCCTGGGAAACTTGCTCAATGGCACGAATTTTGTGGGGCTGAGCGAAAAAAAAAATCTCAGGATATTACAATTACTGCCATCTTTCTTTCTGTCTTTTATTCGTCCGTCTTACACCCTATAGAGCTTTGCAAAAAAAAAAAAAAAAATAATACCCCCTCCCCTTTTCAAGCGGCTTCAAGAAAGCCACATTTTGGAACTGTGCCAAGTGGGCTACATTCAGTTTTTCAGTTTTTCAGAGCCAAACTGGTCCCAGGAAGAGCAAAAACCCACATAAGTCAACAGATAGGTAGATTTGAATAGATCGAAGCGTATCCTTTACATTAAAAACGAAAGTTACGCGTAGTTTCTACATGTATTGAAAAGTGTTTTCAACAACTAATGTCAAAACCAAAAGTAATTGATGCTGCAGGTTAATATAATAAAAATGCTCCTCGAAGTTTGGACGTTAAATAAAACCTGTAGCGGGTATTACAGTCCGCACATATTCTACTTAAGACTATTTATTTATTTATTTGTATTTAAGCCACTGCCGTGGAGTTTATTTGCGGATAGTTGGGCGTATTTTACACATACAGGACCCGCGCTCGCTTCTCGACATATACCTGCAAAACAGCGCCTGTAGGAGCCCATCAAATGAACCCAATCGAGACGACCTGCCATCTTCAATAGCAAACTGTGCCAATCACCAGAAATCTAGCCAATTAACACCCTCCTTCGAAGTCACGTGTCGGAGGGGTAGCTGCGCGCTGATTGGCTGTCGTAGCACTGCCTCCCGAGTTCATTTATGTTCTGGGAGTGAGTGATTGACTTTATCAGTCCAAGGACATCATCCGCCTGGAAAGGGGGGGAAGTTTGATCCTCTTTCTCACGGATCGCAGTCAACGGGAGTTTTTTTTTTTCCTCCCAACTCTTTTACGCATAGGATTTTTCCCCGTTTTGGCTTGGTTTGTTTTTTTTTTTTTTTTTTAATTTCAGGATTTTTTTTTTTTTTTGCAAAACGTGGTAAATCTCGGCGCGGCGGCTGCAGCTTGCGCGCTCCGCTAAACTGGATTTTAAATTTATTTTCTGTTTTCTTCACGTCTCCTAAGTTTCGCTTCGAGCTCATGACTATGCTGCTTGATAGCGGTCCGCAGTTCGCATCGTTAGGAATGGGGGGCTTCGGGACGCCGCGGCACCACGAGATCGGCAACAGAGACCCGAGCCTGGGACTGAATCCCTTCACCGATTCCTCCCACTCCGCGGCGTTCAAAATCAGCCCCGTGGCGCACGACATCGCCTCCAGCCAGACGTCGGCGTTCACCCCGCAAGCCACTGGATACGCGGCTGCCCTGGGACACTCTCACAGCGGGCAGGTGGGCTCGTACGGCGGCGGGGCGTTCAATTCCACGCGGGACTTTCTCTTCCGGAACCGGAGCGTCGAGTCCACCGCGCCGAGCGCCCAGCATGGGATCTTTGCGGCTTCGGCGGGGAGCCTCCACGGGCCGCCCGGGATCACCGATAACCCCGGGCATCTGTTGTTTCCGGGACTTCACGACCAGGGGGTGAGCCACACGTCGCCGAGCGGACACGTAGTTAACAGCCAAATGCATCTTGGCATACGCGGGGACATTTTCGGAAGACCCGATCCGTACCGTCCGGTCGCAAGCCCCCGGACAGACCCCTACGGGGCTCAGCTCCACAACTACAACCATCCCATCAACATGAACATGGGGATGAACGTGCCGACGCACCACGGTCCGGGGGCCTTCTTCAGATACATGAGGCAGCCGATCAAACAAGAATTATCCTGCAAATGGATAGACGAGAACCAGATGAACAGACCCAAAAAGACTTGCGACAGGACTTTCAGCACAATGCACGAGATGGTCACTCATGTGTCCATGGAGCACGTCGGCGGCCCCGAGCAGAGCAACCACATCTGCTTCTGGGAGGACTGTCCGAGGGAAGGGAAATCTTTTAAGGCCAAGTACAAACTCGTCAACCACATCCGTGTGCACACGGGCGAGAAACCGTTCCCGTGCCCGTTCCCCGGATGTGGGAAAATATTCGCCAGGTCGGAAAATTTGAAAATCCACAAAAGAACGCACACAGGTAGGCACCAGCGCCACGGCGTGCGCAAAATAGTAGTAATGCAATTCAACTTGCTGTGTGTTAGACATTTGTGGGTGCAGGGTTTATTTTTGTTGTTGTTGTCTGCGAGATCCATTTGAGAACTCGGGCCCACATTTACTGAGTAGTTCCCAGTGTTGCGCTCACATTGTTTGTTTTTGCTGCTTTTACCATTACGCACACTGACAAATCAGCTGTGGCTCAACAATGTGGCACAAAACGGGAAGCAACTTTTGCCCAGCTTGTCCGAGCCGTGTGAGGAGCTGTAACCCCGCTCCGCGCACTTGTCAAAGTTTAAGCCTGGCTCTACGAGCCGTGTTAGACTATTCAGGACCCCGTGTGTTTCCTGTGCGTAAAGTACAATTGTCGATAGTCACTTTTTTTTACGCCCGCGTTTGCATGCGTGGCCTTCGTTAACCCGGCGCCCGGTGCAGAAAATGCCCTGTTGATTCAGTGTTTACTATGCGCGAGCTGCAGACGCGCGGAGCAGGCCAGTAGTAGCGTGGAGGAGCAGGCCTCTTGAATAAATAAAGCCTGACAGAGCGGCGTGCAAGTAGTGGAAGCTGGATCCATGTCGCCGCCGAAAATGTAGGTTACTGTTATATAACACGTCTGCAGACAATTTAGCCTACATCTCCCAGAAGCTGCAGAGTTTACAGGTGGTGCTACAATAGGAGTTTGTTTGCGGACTATTGAAGGAACTCACGGTGTGTGTGTGTGTCTATGTGTGTTTAATCCTGCAGGTGAGAAGCCGTTTAAGTGTGAATTTGATGGCTGTGACAGACGCTTCGCCAACAGCAGCGACAGGAAAAAGCACATGCATGTGCACACATCAGATAAGCCATACATCTGCAAAGTGTGCGACAAGTCCTACACACACCCTAGCTCTCTCAGGAAACACATGAAGGTAATTAACGTCTTCATTACTCCTTAAACACATTAACACACACGCACACACACACACACACACACACACACACACGATCCATCACCCTCCCCCCTCCTCTCCCACAGACAGGGAACTATCACAACTTAAGGCACTTCTTCACATGCAATATCCCCTTCCGTGCATTGCAAACAACAAGACAAACGCACCATTTTAACACGCATTTAATCCATTAAGGCCACTTCCAATCTTTGCTGAATTTAACGACCGAAATGTAGGAACATGTGGGCTGTGCATATTTAATCCGCAGCCTTTCCCAGACTCACATTTGCCCCCTTTGCTTTGTTAAAGAAGCTGCTTAAGAAGAATTTAAATTACGCTTCCAATGATCTGTTTTTTTTAATATCCATTAAATTTAAGGAAAACTACATTTCAGGAGGTCGACGTAGGTGATTTTTTTGCAGTGCACAAGCTGCCTGTTTCAGGTTTGCTGCTGTGTGTTTTAATGCTAGTTGCCCTGTAAAAATCCAGACTTAATCTCCTCTATCAGGCCACTTCTGAGCGCACACAGAGCATTCAGGAATAGCGTGCTTCGGTGTCAGCAGCTGTCTGCTCACGTCCACGTTTCCTCCCCCCCCCCCAACCCCCCTCCTCCTCTGTAGGTACATGAGTCTCAAGGATCTGAATCATCTCCAGCAGCAAGCTCCGGATACGAGTCGTCCACGCCGCCGGTGCTGGTGTCGGCCACCACCGAGGACCCGACAAAAACGCCGCCGTCAGCCGTGCAAAACGCGTCTGGCCACGGCGAAGGACTGGCACCCAACTTTAATGAATGGTACGTTTGAAGTCAGAAGAACAACAAAAAAAACACACCCTCTTATCATGTGGACCATGGATAAACGAGGATATAAAAAAAACACACACACACCCTAAAAAACTATTCCTGTTCACTTCTCATTCACACACACACACACATGCATAAACACACACACTCATGCATACACACACACACACACAAATGGAATTGGGACAACAACAACAGGAGATGAGAGCAAAAGCCAGCACCAAGCAGGCCACATCCGTTCTCAGGATCACGAAAAAAAAAATTGACTTTTTATTCCGCAGTTTTGGAGGAAATCAAATCAATCACGACTAAATAAAAACGTAATAACTTTCTCAGTAGGCCTATAAATAAATGTTTGGGGATTTTTTTTTTTTTTTTTTTTACCTTTTTAGTTTACAGATTTCAGGAAAAAAAAATGTTTTATTTTTCATTTTATGTATTTTCTCAAATTTTTATTTAAAAAAAAAAAAGAATAAAAAGGAAAGATTATTTCACGCTGTTTTATATGACGGTGACGCGCTGTTGTCGCCTCTTCAAATCGATTGTTGGAACTTCAAACAGTCTTAAGAAACGTGCCAAAGTCTTTGTCATGAACTTGAACACAGAAAAAAAATAAAAATAAATAAATATTATACTCGTGAATGTATTTCCTTGTTTGATGGGGTCGAATCTGTTGTCAACGTCCGTTTTCAGGTGGAGAAATGTGGTATTAGGTTACGATTGTTACCGTTGAATATAACGTTGCCTTTTGTTAATACCGTTGTAAATACATATCCATGATGCCATATTTATCAATTTGTAATTTAATTATGGTTATAAGTTCTGAAACTTAAATGATATTTATGGAAATGTTTTCTAACAAGAACTGTACAGTTTTGGTCATAACCAGCTTAACATGGAACAAATGATAAACTCTAAAGCTCCAACATCGCGATTGTATCCTTCTGTTTTTGTTTTTTTCTTTTTAACCAATATAGGCCTACATGTGTCTTATTTGGATCGAAGAGAAATCATCTATATGAATATTATGGATTTGTCTATATATAATGCAGATATTTCCGTCACTTTTATTTTCTTTATGAGACCATTGACATGTAAATCATTGACTTTGTAGAACTGAGTTCAGTTGAGCTGCGAACCTGTGACACGGTTCTGTTGATATCTTTATTTTTGGTTAAATTTAAACTTTTTTGTGTATTTTACTTTTATAGAATCAGAAATAGATGTCAATTCGTAGCATAAACTCAGTTTTGGAAAAAATAAAATAATTAAAAATAAAAAAAAACAGAGTAAATAAACCCATCAGCCTATTGCACTCTTCCTGGACAGGTCGTAGAGGAGTGTTTAAGTTCATGATTTCCAAATCAAGGTGACAGTATTCTGAGTATTTCAAATTCGGGGTCATGCACCCGCATATATGCGCCTGTGTGGCAATCTTTATAGTTCCAGCAATGTCTTTGTGCAAGTATGTTTAAATGTGTGCATCGGCAACAATGGAACTGTCACAACACAGTATCTTCAAAAATAAAAATTGTTTTTTTGTCTGTCAGCTTGCATTGTTTTAAATGTAATTCTTCTGTGAAAACTAAGCGTGTTATTTGTTGTGGTGTTGCATATAGAGCAGTTTGATTACACATTTGCTTGTTTTTTTTGTGTGAATAACTTGTCAGGATGACATTTTTTTTTTGTGTTGACAAAAAAAAAAAAGAAAAAAAGAATAGTGGAAAGGAATTTTAGATCTATGTGGGTTGTTGGGGGGGAGGGGAGGGGGGGGGGGGGGTCCGTCCAGTGGCGAAAAGAGTTACAGCATTGCATTGTAACCTATTCTCAAGAATTAAATATTATGCATTCACAAAGTTTATTGTTACTCCTATGAGAACAATTTCAGACCACCAGCACTACTTTTAAGATAAAATGTAAAAAAAAAAACGGTACCTCGTGACAGTGATATATGAAATAAGTTTATTTAAATAATTTAAGGAATATATGTTTTATATGCTATTTTCTATACCTTAATTTAAAAGAAGTACTTTTTTCTTATTCCCGCCACCTTTCTGCCCCAATGTCCAGAGGTCAGAGACTAAAAGGAAAAAAAAAACAATAATATCTGATGTATAAACACAGCTAGAATGTGATGTTGTAACACTTTCTGGGAGAAATGGGTCACACTCCAAGTTATTCCTGAAGAGCAAAAATGTTTTACTGATGAACTGTGTCACTGTGCCACATTGAGGCAAACCATGTTACAGCAGCAGGCCTATGCGTTAGCCCCTTTAGCTACCAGAGGCAAAGGAGGAAAAAAAAAAGAGAAAAAAAGAAGGTTCCTTGTACTTTTTAGGCTACTGTATGTTGGTTGATTTGTTTTTACCAACTATTTATGACGAAATGTGAACGGAAATTTTGACTGAAATTAAAAAAAGACATTATGAAAAGAGACTTTGGGACTGCGAGGCTGATTCTTATCACCGTGTTGTTGTGCATCCTTTACGCATGAAGCCGACACTGTTTGTATCAGACCAGTCGGAGTCACTTGAACTTGACACTGATCAGGGCGCCATCTTAGTATCTCCGTGTGGGTGCGTGGGTGTGAGTGTGTGTGTGTGTGTGTGTGAGAGAGAGAGAGAGAGGGAATATTGGAAGTTTAGGAACCACTTTTCATACAGAGGGTGGAGGGGGGGGGTTTAGATCGGGAGGAGAAAGGGGGGGGGTCTTTCGTGTATGGCTGCAAAAGTTTTAAAACGAGCGCTTTACGCGTGATCATAATCCTGACGTGCAGACTGGGAGACGGGCAACTGAGGACACTGTGACCGTGAAAGTGGAGTTGGGACACGTTGCCAAAAGTGGCGCTGCCCCTCAACGATTAACAAGGAGCCGCTTCATAAAAAAAAAAAAGCAAAACAAGGAGTCACCCCACACCAATGGACGCCGTAATACGCATTAAAACGGCGAAAATGCGACAAGAGCTCGCGCGCGGGCCTGAAATCTCTCATTTTATCAAACCGCCGTCGTTTATCCGTTTTTTTTTTTCTTTTTAGTTGAACCGGATCCGCGCGATGTTTGAAACCTCACCGATGGAGCAGAGTTTTGCAGTTTTTTTTTTTTACTTGGAGTTGATCTCAGCTAAAGCAGAGGGTATTTAAGGTGCAACCCCCCCCACACACACACACTCTATATCCTTCAAACAGATTCAAGAATATTGATTCACTTTTCTCCCTTTTTTTTTTTTTTACACTTTTGCGCAAGCGCACCCGTTGCATTCCGTTTGATTTCATTTCTTTTCAACCCCTTCCCTCCACCCCCCCCTCTCTCTCCCTCTCCCCCATCCCATCCCTCCCTCCCTCCCTCCCCGGCTCGTCTAGTCGCACATTTCAAGTTCCTCCTCTCAGACACCGTGACGTCTAATAACAGAGACCCGGCTCTCTCCGGAACACGACGGGCTCGCACGGAGGCTGCGGATTTTTTCCGTTTTACGCACGCGTCGGTGCGGAGTGCACGGAAAGGTGGCTGCGCCCTGACCTGCAGTAGGTGATCATCCTCAGAGCAGAAGCACAAAAATAGGTTAAATACACGTTGTTGTTTTTTGTTAAACACCGTAACGTGGATTATGTTGCATCTCTCCTCCCGATAAGGATGTGGGTCAATGCTGCAGCCGCATTAAAAGCGGGTGTAACCCTGCAAATAAAAATAAAACAGCGGGTGATCCGCAGCTTTTAGGTGCGTTTACCTCCACCACCTCAGCCACAGCCCGCGTCCCCGCCCGTACACGCGCGTTCTGCTGACGCCCAAATACCAAGTCACCGTTTCCAGATTATATGAGAAACTGGAGCAGGAAGAGAGAGAGAGAGGGAGAGGGAGGGAGGGGGAGAGGGAGAGAGGGAGGGGGGGGCATGAAAACATGAAAGGCTCCTTTTCTGCCGGATTCTCAATGGATTAGAACGCGGTGGCGGTCACGTGGACGCAGTTGCGTGAAGACTGGCGGCCGTGTGACAACAATGAGTGCGCCGCGGCGGGCGGCTACAGCTGGCTCCCGAATTACGTTAGCAGCTCGTTCTCGGGTCATTTTTATGGATTGCTGTACAGGGAGTGTGTGTGTGTGTGTGTGGACCCGGCGGACGGCAGCTGGCTGCAGCCTGTAATCTGTGTGTGTGTGTGTGTGTGCGTATCCGGAGGAGGAAGGAGCGGAGGCTGCTGCTGTGAGTGGGGGTGCATGGGTGGAGGGGGTGTGGAAAATAAAAAAAACCCCATAGGACTGAGTTGTACTCCTGGCTCGCGTCAATCGCTGGAGTTTGATACCGGATTGATC
The DNA here is from genome assembly GCA_036785175.1 of Eupleurogrammus muticus. Taxonomy (NCBI): domain Eukaryota; kingdom Metazoa; phylum Chordata; class Actinopteri; order Scombriformes; family Trichiuridae; genus Eupleurogrammus; species Eupleurogrammus muticus. The sequence goes on along the minus strand of JAYKQN010000004.1, from coordinate 25,824,943 downwards.
GGTCAAACCTCTTTTTTTTCCTCCTTCCTTCCGTCGCCTCCGCAGAGTATTTGCGGGCTAAGCGGGGAGAGCGCGCTCTAAGAGGATAAACAGGTCCCCCCGACGCTGGGTTTTTTTGTTTGTCACGCAACGGAGAACTGTGATCTTAATAAAAGCCAGCGCCTAATGTGTCACCCATTAATCATTTATCATCACACTAGATCTGGGCAAATTATAAAGAAGTTATCCCCAATTTGTAAAATAAAAAAAGCTACTGCGCGCCGAGGCGTTTTGGAGTTGGCACACTCCTGGCACACAAGCTCCGCACAGCGAGGACTCTGCGGGCTGCACAGTCCCGCTCAGGGGCATTATTGATGGATTATTGGCTGATTAGGTTCGCTGAGACGCTCTGGACAACCACCAAACTCCTGCCTGTCACAGGAGGCTGAGATGTAACTCTCATTACTGCTCAAAATAGACAAATAGACAAGATGCTGATATATATATATATATATATATATATATATATATATATATACAAACATACACACACACACTGTATATATGCGCACGTGGATTACTGGGTGTATTTCAGTGGATTCTTTAATCAAGACATTATGGTAATGTGAATATTTATTCAGTAAACCCACCATGACAATTAGATTGAACTGAGATGGATTTGTAGGATCATAAAAGGGGGGAAATATGTTTTGATAAACAAATAATTGCAAACAAGCCATAATATACATCGGATAATTGCTTCTATTTGCGCGGAAGTTGATGATGTTCTCGCCAATTATCGATGCTTATTTCACCTCCAGCGGAGTGTTGAATATGCATCCGCATCATGTCTTTCTATCTGAACGTGTTTCATGGGCTTTTGTGATGCAAACTGATTAGCACAATGGCTTTGTCTTGGAGTTCAATTATTCTCCAATTGACTCCTAAGAGATATTTGCATACAGTATACTGCAGCCCATCATACTGTATAGTGCAGCCCCGGAGGCTTTTCATGATGGGGGGGGATGAGTGAAAGTACCAACTCTGAAACATTATGAAGTTGCTAAATGAGCGCAGCTCCCAGAGCACGCGTCCTGTACTCAGAATAAAGCTGAAAGAGCCTTTAACAGGCCAGCCAGACGCGTTGGGTCTGCTCCACGTAGCCACACATGCGCTCAATAAAAGCAAACACCAAAAAACACATAAACCACCCACCTCTCAAACAATGTGTGTGTTAACGCCGTGAGCTCAAAGACACGTTATTAGTAGGATGTCCAACAGGAGACAGACTTAATTCCCCAACATCTGGCGGGGTGTCAGAAACTTGATGAATTCCTTATCAGAGCAGGCGCAGGAATCGGCGCTAATAGGTCCCCGGAGCGCGCGGCTGCGGCAAATGCTCATTCAGCAAAGCAGATGTTAGGCAATTGTGCTTTGCGTTTGTCTTTTGACAGATATATTTTCAACACTTTTGAGAGGTGGTAAATGGCCAAATGAGCAATTGACATCATTTTAATGCTCTGCCCTGTAGAGATGCATCCCACCAACAAAAAAAAAAGGAGGAAAGAAAAAGGCGCAATAACAAGAAGTCCCCCAGAGGAGTTTACGCTGTTTTATGAAGCATTGAACAGCAGCTTATTGGAGAAGGTGTGGTGTTGCTGTTTCAAATTGAGGAGCAAACCACTGTTCTTAATTAGGATTTGATTAAAAATAAATCAGAACGACGTGTTTTGCCGTGAAGGATACCTGCCCAGTCAGCAGGCTTGGTTTCAGATTGCGCTGCGATCCAACACCTGGGACGCGAACCTTTCACCTGAGAACTTTTTTTTTTCCTCCTCTGCCCTGAGGGGCCGGACAGCAGCTCACATATTCATCACCCATTGAAAATAAAGAGGACAATGCTCGTTAATGTCCCCCCTTTTCTTCAGATAATGAATTAGAATTGGAAAGCGCCTTTTCCCCCCACCATTATTTAAAGCCTTCATTCATCGCCTCTCGTAGTCATTTTTCAGTCGAGAGTTCCATCACAAAAGGAGAAAAAAATATATTTATATATACCACAACGCAGAGAGCAGCTAAACTAGCCTATATCTCTTGCACAATTCCGATTTGTGTCCCAGAAATGCCAATCAAAGCAATAAAAGGCGAGCTTCGGTTGCATAATGTTTGCGCAATCTTTAATCCGTTATGGATATGCATGAGGCAGGGATAGCACCGGGGATAACAACCCGCCACAGCCTGTGTGCGCGCGTGCGTGCGTGCATGCGCGTGCGTGAGTGTGTGTTTGTAAGATAATTACGCTTAAAGTTTGTTTTTCTACAACTCAACACTCCGACAGGCGGTGGGAGGCTGACGCGCTTTTTTATATATTTCAGGAATAGAGTTCAGTCACTTTTCCAGGGGCTGATTCCACCAGAGGGAATACACCAGGGCGAAGGTTTCGTTTGAACATTGGGGGTCCTCCTCCAGGAAATTTTCAGTGTCAAAACACTTCTTTTTTTTTTGCATTCTGGGGATTTTTTTTCCTGCACAGATAAGTGGTGGAAATGTGTTTATTTTTGGAAAGGAACACAATAAATTCAGGCAGCAGGTGAGAATTCAACATGTAATATAATGCATTAAGCAGTGAGACTCACTCTGTGTTGATTTCACATATTTATTCTCCCCTAGATCAACTTTTCTCTTTTCGTATAATCCCTGCTGAGTCAAAACACATATGGATGATTTATTATGTTTTTTCAAGTGGTACAACTCATACATACATCATACAAGTGTTTTAAATATTCAGGCGTCTGTCAGAAATCTACACTATGGGAATACTTATACCAGCTAGTATTTGAAATATATATATTTTTAAATTGTTTCCTGTAACATCTGTTTATTAAATTGCTCTATTTACCACACAGCATTACTGACTGTTTCCATATTGGCACTTTCAGGTAAATCTTCCTCAGATACACTGAAACAATCATTAAGAGTATGAAAGAAAAAATATTTCCACGTTACTCCTCATGCATAATTCCCCTTGATGCGACATGGGTGTAATCTCTTAAGGTTAAATTTGTCCTTGAAATTAATTGAACCTGAAGCAAACTATCTCTATTAAATGAATTCATTTATTTCCAAGGGGAATTTCCTTTATGATTTATAGAACCAGCAAAATTATGTAATAAATCCTGTCTTTATGAACAGGACAGGAAGTGTCCTTGTGTGCTTTCTCAGCTAATTTCTGAAGGATTACTGGGGACTAAGAAGCCACTGCAGGAATATTGTGGTGTTTGTTAGGATCCGTGGCTGCAGGCAGTGTGTGAAGGACGACTGAAGAGAGGAAACGGGAGAGATAATAGCAGATAGACGCCCGAATAACAACAAGAACAACAGCACAGGGTGGATTTCGGGTGCTCAGGCCCTTGTTGTGTTCCTTGTAAGCAGAAGTGATCTGTCTGCAATCAGATGTGTTTGGCTAACTGGGCCTTGCAGGAAAGCAACAGGTTTGTGGGTGGTTGGGTGTCAGGGCTTCTACTAAAGGAGAGTGATATTCAACAGCTGTGTTATACAGGTTTTCAACAGCCATAATAAAAAGTGTTAGACATAGCACCAGTTATTTTCTCCCCACTTTTCCACTAATCTAGACTTGATTCTCCCACTGTGCCTTTTGGCCCCGAACAGAACACCGCTGCCTCGTATTTTCACAGCATTTAGGCGTACAATTATTCTGTGGGCTTTTTCGTCCTTGGATATTTTTTCACGGCTGTCGTTTTGTCATTTTTCTCCCCCTTGAAGTATCAACAAACACGTCCCGTCCTGATGGGAAACGACACAACGTGACCGCCACACCTTTAACTTCTGTCGTACTTGCCGGATTGGGCGGATATTTTTTTTTTTTTTCAACCCCTCTTTCTCTTTCTACAAAATGGTCCCCATCCTGGGACAATAACAGGCGAGCAGGGTCTGGAGAGAGGAGGAGGAGGAGGAATAAAAAAAAGGGGAACCAGGTAGGAGGGCCCTGGTGAAGGAGGGGGATGGGGAGGCCAGGTGCTGGTGGAAATTGGCAGGCGATTGCCAAAGCGACCTCATGCCAGGATAATGCAAGGGGCCATAGGTGTCCCGCAAGTCAATCCCAACCCTCATGCTGATAGCTTTTCAATGCCTGTGGGACAATCTCTCTAATAATTGCTTTTCCTGTTTCAGTTGTGGTCTCAGGGCCAGTAACAAAAGAGAAGGGACTTTGTTTCGAAGAACCATGGCAAAAAAAAAAAAGTGTGTGGAGTATTGCATTGGGAGCCAGTCATAGTCACCAGATAGTTCTTAAAAATAAAAGCTCAGAATGTATCATAGTAGGTTATGCAAAGCACCAAACTGATCAAAAGATTACCCCGAAAAAAGAAAAAAAAATCACAGCCCGGAATGTTAGAGTGCTCTTAAAGTTTGTGTGATTGGCAGATCCCCCTTAATCTATTACACATTTTCCTACAGGGAGCCTTTGGAGGTTGAAAACTTATCTCCTGTTTGTTAAAAAGTAACATAGGCAAATATTTTCATATGCATCTCTGAGACACCCTATCCATCCTCTGCTATGATGACCGATGACATATTTCTCTCCTGATGCAGGGGGAGAACCTCAGCGGGCCACAGCGAAACCTAAAACCTCCCTACACATTTCCCTACACACACACACACACACACACACACACACACACACACACAGTCCCAAAGTTAAAGGAAAGTTTGACTTGTTGCTCTGATAAGAATAACAGTCATTTCAAAAACTTTTTTTTCCCCCCCTGTCAAAATAAGTTATTCCCACTTCTATTTTAAACACATTTATTTTCTAGGGATTTAATTTGTTCTTTTGGTTTTATTAAGTATTTAAAATATAGTGTTGATATTAATGCTGCCGCTATTAAGCAGCTAGGATTAACATTTGTTTTATTTATCACTACATATACTATTTTATTTTGAAAAATAGGAGGCACAAATCAGGTCAGTGTGAAAACTCATTTAAATTCTGCATGCAGCACATGTAAAAAGTTCGCATCCACCCAACGGGGCTGGTTTCTCCCAGTAATAACCCTCCTCTCGCCGCTCCGCACACGGATCTAAATAATAGAGAAAGAAAAAATGTGCGCATTTCTAATTATGAACGACTCACTTGTCTCGTCCTTGAAAAGGTTTCGGCCGCAATGAAGTCAAGGGAAAGCGATTTCAATCACAGCAGAGGCACTTTTCTATAGAGGCATTATTAAAAGCGACCGTTCAAATAAGTAAGGAGGCTAATTAACGCGCCAGAAATCAAAACGCACTCGACTTTTATTTTGAAAAAAAAAAAAAAAAAAAAAAAAAAAAAGGGGTCAGCGTTTCAGAATCCAACTCTTTAAATTCTGCAGAGTTGCACATATTAACATTTCCCCTTTTAGGTGCAATGCGTTTTTTTTTTTAATCCATAATAACTATAACGTGATTTAGATAGATTTCTTCTCTAAATAAAACAAAAGGGTGGGGGGCTGCAACCTAAGACACATGCAGGTCAGGGTACAGTTTAATGCTGAGAAACGTTACCACGTAGGCAGTTTGTTTTCATTCTTGCCTAGCATTAATAATGTAGAGGCTCTCCTGTCTGTCAGTTACTGAATATGCCGTCCTTCATGCATTACACATGACGCTGGTGGAAGCCTGGAAGCTTGTAAAAGGTGAGATTATAAAACGTGACATTGGGGAACTTTACCTGCAACCTTCAAGAACTTGGCCTTTTGTTTCTATATATCTCACAGTATGGATAAATAAGGGAGCAGACATGGCAGGTCATGAAGGCAGCTGACATGTTGCAGTAAAATAACCGTGCGGGGGAATAATGCAGTTTTATGAAGTGGAATAAAGTCTGTCGGAGCTCAATTTCATTCCCAGTGTTTTACAGTCAAGTTTATGTGGTGAAATAAAAAAAATAAAAAAATAAAAAAAACCACCCGGATTCCATCTTATTGTGTTTTTCCTTTTTTTTGATATTTGGGTTGAAAAACCTGCAACAGTGTGCCAGTCCAGTAGCCAGTTTAATTTACCTTGTCTCGGGAATGATTTCTCTGTATTACCTAAATAAGGTGAAATCTGGGGCACGCAGAGTCTCCACTGCTTGTTGGAATCAGTGGAGTGTGAAATTGCAACACCAGACAGCCAGGATAATAGCTCAGAAGGGGGCTAATGTCCCTGCTACATTCACAGAACATTTTTATAATGACTGAATTAAAAAGGGGAAAAAATATAGATTCATGCTATAGTCATGTTGTAGCCCCCCCCCCCTCCGCACACTTATTCCTATCTTCCTGTGGGTGCCTTCCATGTTAGGATTAAGGAGTTTAAGTGAATTTAGATCCAAAATGCTGATTGTAAAGTGGAAATAAGCAACACGGGGTGAAGCCGTCCGGCCTTTCCTGGCTCAGATCCGGGCCCTTTTAGACCCTCCTCGCTCCGCCTGCCTCGTCACAGCACAAACATTTGGAATGAATATTATTGCTCTGTGTGGTTTCTGCTCACTCCAGCCCCACATACATGACCACAGACAGGGCCTGCGTGCACTGTAAAAGTTTCACAAACGTCTCCTTACACACGCACACACACTTATTTCACGGGGGATTACGAAGACTAGTTGTGTTCAGCCCGTACACCGAATTCAGCCTCCGCTTTTCAGATCATTCCTGAACGGCTCCCTGAAATCCCAGCGACTCACCATTCAACACTCCCAGCGGTTTCCTGTGACTGGGGGGGGGGGTCACCGTGCTGGCGATCTTAGGTTTCCAGCAACCGGACCGAGAGCTGGTCTCTCCCCAGTCTGCCCCACGTCAAAGCTCAGCTCACACAAGGACGTGTGTATTTCACAAGGCAGAGACTGGAGCAGCTGCCATTGGCTAGATGTACCAATAAAGGAAAACTAATTGAAATTAAAAATCAATTAATTAAAAGAAAAAGCATAAAGAAATTAGCGAATTAGGAGTGACATAATTAATTGATCAACTATGTAGAGGAAAAGTTGTTTTTTCTGAGGGTGTCAAAATAAGTATGTTTTTATGTTCTCTCGAGCCAGTGAAAATCGTCCTTCTTCGTTAGAAAGATATGGTGTTTTCAGACTGTTTTCATGTGGTCAGGCAGCAGACGGACCATTGGCTAAGCATCGCAGAGAGCAGACAGACAGCCCAAGCGGTTTAGCCTTGTTTAAAATTATTAATCCACTTCTAATTCCAGCTGGCCCCCTGACAGCATAGAACTCTATCAAAAAAATCAGCACCTCCATTGTGAGGCCTGGCAGAAGGGGACTGGGCGTATTTTTTCTGCTCCAATCAGTTTCCACAGAGGTTGGGGGGCGATTAAAAAAAGAATCCCAAACCCGCCCCCCCCTCCTTCCCCTCCTTGCACAGCAGGGGAATAACGGAATCATTAATTCCCCATTAATTTCAGTAAGGAAAAAAAAAAAAAAACGCGAAATGTCGACTCCATGTAGTGCCTTAGACAAAATAATAAGACAGGAGTGACAGGCAGGAGCGACAAGTGCTTTTGGTGGCTCAGAAAGCGCTGAAGGGTGACATTCCAAAACTCGACGCGACTGTACCGCATCGCACACAGAGTCTCGCACAAAGTCTTACGGGCACACAGGAACACTTCTTCCAAGCTAATGTCTTTCTGGGTTTTCTGTTTCCGGGTTATAATAAATGTCAAAAGGTGACGATGTGCAGGCCTCAGTAGTAGGAGTTATGTTTCTATGGTGGAGCAGCCAGTCTGACTCGTAGCCAAATCATGGAATTACAACTTGTGTGACTGCATCAAGCCCAGAAAACAGACCCCCCCCCTCCTCCCATTACACAATCATGACTATTAAACAGTAGATGAGAGTAGAGTTTTTGAAAAGTCACAACCAACCTGCAAAAACGACCAGTTTTCTGATCATATTTCAGTATGAACATAAACATAAACCTCACTGTAGTCACTGTCACTTTTTCACTGGTCACTTTTTCTCTACACACACATCCTGCACCTTAAGTGTGCATTAGCTATGTATGTGTACATGTGGGTATGTGGTGGATATGTATGTCCATATATATATATATGTAAATATGTGTGTATGTGTATGTATGTAGGTATGTACGTCCATGTATGTTTGTATATATGCTTTGCTTATGCATACTTTTTTTTCTTACTATTTATTAGCATTTTCTCTCCATTCTGTCCATAATGCATACTGTGTATGCGGATCAACAAATTCTGCGAATTTGTACATTGTGTTGTGTGTTTTTTATTTTTTTATAGTTTTTTTATCTTCTTCAACTTTATTTTTCTTTTTCTTTATCTGTAACGCTGCAGTAACACACAAATTTCCCCGTTGTGGGATCAATAAAGTTTTATCTTATCTTATCTTATCCTATGTCTGATAGCATTTGAAAAATCTAGCAGAGCCGCATGATTGAATTTTAACTTTTAATTTTTTTCACCCCCATTTAAGTTAGCCGGGAATAGCCAGGGAAAGTGCGGTGCGCATGCTTCACACGCCGCTGGATAAGTTCCATAGGAATGAATGAGGCCACGCCCCCAACGCCTCCAAATCAACCAGCTACGACCCACCTAGACTCAGAGTTTAGGTGATTGAGTCGCTTAAATCCTTAATTTTTCTTCCACGATGACTTCATATTCTTCTTTGTGGCCCCCCTGTACAAGCTGTTCATAAATACAGGGATGTTCCAGGCTGCTAACCTCACATACGGCAGGAAGGGGGGGGGGGTGATGTCAAAGCTCTGAAGGGACAAAGACGGTTCTGCTCCGTCTCTCCCAATGTAAACACCATACCACGAGTAGCCGGCCCGGCGGATGGGTTTTGATTAGGAATCGGGCCCCCACGCCCCCTCCCCCTGAGCGTGGGCCCCTATCATCACCTTTTCATGAATACACACAAGTACACACCCATACTCGTGGGGCCATTATAGCTGTCTCCGTACGGAGTGACAGCCTTTCATATCTGTCCGTCTCCAAGCCAAGTGGTTATCATCCATGCACCCGACCATTAGTAAATGTCACAAACACACAAGCTGGCACACACACATCTGTGCACCCACGTACACACACACACGCACATACACACACACTCACTCACACTATCTTTTCAGGAAATGAGGTCCAATTAGATATAATCAATGGCGGATAAGTAAAAAGCATTTCAAAAAACTCAATGCTTTTAATTTTTTTAAATTGATTTTTCCACTAATTTCTCTCTCTCACACACACACACACACACTCGCTTGCTCGCTCGCCCGCTTTCTCTCCCCAGCTCTCGGGGTGACTTTTGAATGTTGGGAGATTGACAGAACAAAAGAGATTGTTGTGGAGATACTAATTATTTAATGAATTCTTTATTTATTTTAAAAGTTCCCCGGGTAGCGATGTGCCCAGACTGTTACAGTAGATGGAAAATTACAGGCTGGGAGACAGTGAGTGACACATGAACAGAGGCAGGGGGTCAGGGGGGTGGGCCATGCCATCCAAACATGCCCATGCCCTTAAAGCCATGGCAACATCGCCCCCACCATCCTGCCAAACCCCCAGAATCCCCGTCACCGCCCCGACGCCTCCTCTCCTTCCCCACCTCAATTTGCCACATTCCATTTCAACAAAACTGCCATATCAATCATGTGTGCTCACTTCAATCCGGCTTCTGTGTCCCCCCCCCCACCACCCCACCACCCTTTTTTTTATTTTTATTGTTCTCCTCCATTCAAAGTTCCAATTTTCCAGAAACAATCCGTAAAATGACAACAAATGACGGCCAATTTACCACAGCGAGGGGCCATATGTCCACTACGGTGAATGCAAACCGCTAAAATATATTTTCTACACGTAACAAGCTTTTGTCAAAACGACTCTTCCCGCCCACCCTCCCCACCACCCAAAACCGATAAGTAGGGCATGGGGAGAGTAGGCCACTAAAGACCGGGTCATTATTGATTTGACAAGTGAGTGAATAATTCATCTCTAGCGGCAGGCATCAGCTGGGACAACCGTTTACCACTACTCCTGTTACTGAATCTGACCTCTCCTGTGTCTCCTCCACCGAGCTGTTATGTAGTCTCACACTCCGATACCTCTGCCGCCCTTTCAAGAAACTCCCCTTCATCGGCCCCGGTGAGTAATCTTTCCAAATGGTCCTTTCAATCACAGATTTTCTATGATTTCCTCGGGCCAGGCTCCGCTTAAATTTATGATCATTTCCAGCTTCCCCGTAGCTCTCGGCCAGTGGGAGACAAGGACAGCTTTATGCACGGGTGTAATTCACACACTCATTGGCACCGTCCCCGGCTACTGGCCTCTATGCAGAAACACTGATTTACGCAGCACCTCGGCGATGGCAGATATTAGAAAGCTGACAGTATTGATTGTCTGAGTCGTGTTCAAAGCTGTCGCCTAATAAACACGGGTTTGAGTGGCGGGCTGTTAATAGAAATCAGACTTCCTCACTTACTCCGGTTGGTCGGTGGTTACGACGCGCACGCTACCGCAAATCTGCTATAAGTCAGCCTTGTTAGCGCTTACAAAAACACAAGGGGGGATTCAAAACAGCCCTTGTAGTGGTAACCTCCCAAAAAAAAAAAAAGGTCGGAGGCGGATTCCCTAGAATTTAATTAGCTAAGGCCCAGTGACCATCTGAGACTAACAAATCAGCGGCACAAGGCCACGACTCCGGCTCCTTGTCTTGATTTCCTTAAACGAGTGTCACTTATATGCCGGAATTTGATCATAAAGTCGCAGCCTTGCAGGTTAAAAAAAAAAAAAAAATCAGAATCACATCAAGTCTCTGACACACACAAGCACCTTGTGAGGAAACGACTGGGAGCTGAGCAACCCCCGGACCTATCCCATCTGTACACAATAAAAAAAAAAAAAAAAAAAAAAAAGAACTCCCAGCAATTTATTCGACAATAAAAGGAACAGTCGTGCTCTTGAATAGAGCTCTCGGGGTGCGTGGAGCGCAGAAAGGCAGAGTTGGTTTCAATCTGTACGCGGACTACCTGCTGAGTTACCAGATCCCCCGTGAGTGTGAAGTCAAGCAGCCTGCTTCTGTGACTCACGCTGCCTGCCACCACCTCCGCCGCGCTACATCATGATTTATTCCATGACAGCCAGACGTCGCAAAACCGTAAGATTAAGACGTATTCGGCAGGATCGCCCGGCGGAGGAACACATGTAAGCACATGTGTTTAAGCAGATTTACATACGGCAACAGATTTGGTTACGTTTTTTTTTAATATACAGCACACACAGGCTATGCACACACACATACACACACACACACACACACTGTTCTTGCTTGTCAGTAGGTCAAAGCCCTATAAAGAGTGTCAGAGCAGGCTGAAAGATGAAGAGTTATGCGCTTGCACTGACTGTGACCTTTGCTGTTTGTTCATCTGATATCACTCATAGAGGAGGGAGCCGTGCTACGCCTCAGCCTGAGTCCCGCCGCTCTTCATACGCACGCGGGGCTCAGACTACACCCACACGTTGGCGGAACCTTTATCCACATTATATTGTATACGAGCAAATCTCCAATCGTCTCATTCTCCTTTTTCCCCACCTCCAAAAGCACCTGCATGGTTTGAAAAATCACTTTTCTTGCTTGCTTTCTTGCTTTCTTTCTTCTATCGACGTCTCCCCACTCACTCACTTACTCAGACACACACACACACACACACACACACACACACACACACACACACACACACACACACACACACACACACACACACACACACACACACACACACACACACACACACACACACACACACACACACACACACACACACACACACACACACACACACACACACACACACACACACAGGGGCCACAGGGAACTCCAACTTTCCATTCATGCTTCTCATTATCGGGGCATGTCGGTATTTTATGAGACCGTGTAAACCGCTGAATAACTGCACTTTAAAATGCGTCCTGACACTATTACGTGACCACGTTGATGGAGGGACCTTTGGCTGGCGGGGCGAGGGCCTGAAACGGCGGACGACAAAAGAGCATGACTTGTTAATTATTTTTAAGTGCCGGATAAAAATGATTATGAAGTAAAGCAGGATGCACAAATGGCCGAGGCCACGTCATAAAATGACCCCCGGTCTATAGGGAAGAAATAACTTTGGTTTTAGAGGGGAAACGGGAATACACAGCGAGTAGAACAGCACAGCGTCGCGCCGGCTCATAAAATACACTATTTCATCTAATTATAACAGCTGAATAACACTAACATTCACAAATGGGACACGATTTCCTGTTTGATTAGAAATAGGATAAACCAATTTGTCTTCAATAATGCACACCTGATTTTTCAAGCTCATGCCTGTTACTAACAGATCAAAAGAAAAGAATTAATAAAAAACAAATCAACCTCAAATTCACGATGGCACATTAAATGCCGATGAAAAATGCATTGCAGGGAATTCATTCAATTTATTTTGACATGCTATATTAATTACATTAGTGAGGGAATCACTCAAGAAAGAAGCACTTATTTAAGCAAATTTCTTTTTTTTCCCCTTGCGCTAATGCGGTGATTAAAAACACATTTCTGAAATATTTGTTATTACAAGTCCAAAAACAAAAACCCTGACCTTTTATGCTTCATTAAAAATGCAGATTTCCTCCTATTTGTCATAGATAGCTACTCACTCCCTTAGACTTTTAAATGCTGAATATTGGTGTACTTACACATATCTTAGACATTTAATTTCTCTGATGAGTCTCAGGCTGCTGATGGATATTATGTTAAATGTTCCACATTTGCAAAAAAAAAAAAAGAAATCATCATTACAGGGAATTTTCTTTTGATGAGCTATGAACCTTTTTCATGTTATATCACATGGATAATGTAACAAGTGGATCTCTCACACTCCTCCAGTACATTTAGAATGCTTATATGCTTTACTTGACCAGTGCTATCATCAAAGCCCATTCCAATCTTTGCAATCTCGTCAGCTCGCCCTGGGGTTTTTATGTATGTATGTATGTATGTGTGTGTGTTGGTTGTGTGCACACATGTGGGTTTTGCATATGCCTGTGTGCACGCGTGCACGCACATTAGCATTCCTCCTCGCGTGCACGAGCCTCGCGCGCATATGTTATCGCGAGCGCGTCTGTCAGGGAGCCACGGCGCCGGTGTAGCCGAGGCAGCAGCAAGCTGTTGATCGGCGGAGCTGTGACAATGAGAGGTGGCAGACCAGTCAAAACAAGCCCCGTTCTTCCAGGCTGGGCCAGAGTGCCGTTGAAGAGGTTTCTTTTGAGGCGCCCTTAATGTGGTAAAGTGATCTCCTGCACAATTGGGACACTCCAAGAGGCCATCCCCGACGAGCAGACCAAAGCACACTCCCTCCCTCCCTCCCTCCCTCCCTCCCTCCCGGCCTTGTCAGTTTCCATCTTACCCTCTTGGCCCCGGGCTCCTGTGAGTCGATATCCACAAACATGAGACTTCTCCATCCACAGTGTGAAAAGTAAAAATGTTTGTATTAGCATCACGTAGCAATCAACAGGTGCTATATGTAATATGTTTGCATGACATTATCCTATTTGTGCATGCAACACCTAAATATTTTCAGAATAAGGGTAATTAAATCAGCTGGATCAACATTTGGCTCAGGGACAACATGCATTTTTTTTGTCATTTCCCTGAGTATTTTAGTAGGTATTTTCCCCCTGTGTTATTTATTATCTGTTTGTGAATGTGCCGGTGACTTTGTGACTGAGCCAGTTCACCAGGGTAACCTCATTCGGCCCACATGAAAAGCCCCTGACTTTGTGGAGGAGCTGTCTGAATGAAACAGAGGCCTAGGTTGAGAAAAAGCCAGGCAGTGCCCAGAACACGACAGCGGAGCCCAGTTGGCCTACTGACAATTTGGCCGACAATACCAGCAGACTTAGCACTCACTTTTTTTTACAAGGGCTGCCTCAAATTGCTTCTCCCTTTCTCTCCGCGCGGCGCTCACAAAAGGGAGAGAGTGGCAAATTGAAACCGAACTTTATTGGAGGCTGTGGCCAGACATAGTCCGTAATAAGTACGGTCGCCCCGATTCAAATAAATAATCAGCATCAAAGGAGGCTGTCTGAAACACAGATCTGACCGTTCTGCCCAACTCCCCCGTAAAGCTTCTAAAGTGGGAATGGAACTTTGGGCCCAACTTAAATGAAAAGGGGATTTCTTTTCTTCTTCTCACCCTATTCTAACTCTTCCTCTTTTCTCTCCTTTACTTCGTCTTCTTGTCTGTTGAAACATGTGGTCAGCTGTTATGCTTCCATGTGGTCAGATGATCAAAGCCGGGGAGCAGCAGTAATTGTCCCCTGCTGAAGCCCTGCCCCGGCTGGGATCAGGATCCCAGCAGGTGGGGGGGACAGCCATGAGAACGGAGGGAGAGGGTGGAGGAACGCAAGAGGCCCTGCCTGGCAGAAATAAAGACTTCCTAAGGGCTGCTCTCTGACAACAGAGCCCCAAAGGGAGAGTGAAAAATGAAGCCTCCACACATTCTGAGGGGTTTTCACTCGGGGAAAAGGGGCCGCCATCGGGGTGAACATTAGGCAGAGAGGGCAAGATGGAAAGCATAAGAGAATAGGATTATAATATTTGCTCAGAGCGAAGAGGAACAATTGTGCGCCCATTTCACAGTGTCCTTAGAACTGAGCCTGTGTCGAATCCAAGAAGGCTTTTTTTTTTTCCTTTTTTTTTTTTTTTTGATGGTTCATGAAATATGGATGCTGTTTATTTCACCTGCTAACCCTGACTTCTCTGGTCAAACACCTTCCACTGGCAAACGCTGTTGCTGGCAAAAAAAAGGAAAAGAAATAAAAAAAAAAAAAAAAAAGATGAAAAACTACAGAAATAAACTTGGCAGCCTTTCTTGTAGAACACGCATGTTACACGAGCCACTGACATGGAAGCAAACACAAGAAAGTCAACTCTTTCCTCTCGCAGGCAGGCCAACAAACACATTATTACCATACACAAACAAAAATACACACACACACACACACACACACACACGGAGGTGGGGAAAGACCACGCATACCTCGGCCGGTTGGTGTTTACCTGAAAACCGAAGGGAGCTGTGAAAGCTCACAAGTCGGGGCTACTTTGCATGTACGTGGGAGCTCGCAAAACACTTCTCACTGCTGTCCGTCATTTTGATTGCCCAGCACGACTCCTCCGCCCCAAACCTCCCAACACCCCCACCTCGCTGCAGCGCCCCCACCACCCCGGCCAGATGGCTTTTTTTTTTTTTTTTTCTTAAACTGTCCGTCCTTCTCCTGCACCTCTGCTCCACCACACTAAATCCCCGAGATGGCCGGGGCGGACTGGAGGGTTTGGGAGCTCGGCGTAGGACAAATGGTTCGGAGGTAGCAGAGCAAATAAAACGGATTAAGAAGAGTCTTTTCACAGATACTTCAAAACTATTTTGGCGCTTAGCCATGGATCCCCCTCCACCACTCCACCACCCCTCGCTCCCACCACCTCCTCCTCCTCCTCAATACCCCCCCCCCCCTCGATAGAAGGAAAAATCAGACACCGACAAAGAAATTTTCAGAGCATACAGGCCTTGTCTTTGGGGCGATTTAGCCATGGGCAGATCGTGCAAGTGTTGTGTTAAAAGTGAGTTTTAAAACACAATTACAGCAAAAGTTATTTACCAGTGAGTGTACGGTATGGAAAATATTAACATCCCTTCTGCAATGCTGCTCAGGCTCTTCAACACACATGATTTCTACATATTGTGATATTAACCAAAAGCAGAGTTGAGTTATGCAGACGGACAGTGGCTACTTTAGGCTTAATTCCATGATCATATCATAGTTTCCCAGCTCTAGGTCCTCTTCCATTTTGCATTGTGGTTATAAATCATGCTGTTTTAGTTGATCTTACTAGCTACGTATTATTTTTGCTCTACGAGCAGCAACGTGAACCATGTAGCACGTGTGAATGCACATTCATGCACAGCATAATGACTCACACACGTCCGTATAAAAGAGACTGCGTAACATTGACTGAATGTTTTTACATTTTCTCACTGCAGCTTAAAACGTTTCCCTTTCTTAGCGTGCGACGAGCATTTTAAAAGCGCACCTCATGCCATTTGAAACTGTTTAGTGCAACGCGGCCGCAGCGAAAGCGGCGCATCAGGAAAAAACGGGTGATATGAAGGAAATTCAAATGTCACCTCTTGGGTCTATCCAGCCAAAGGTTAGATTCTTGACTCCCTGCTGTCGCCTGTCATTAGGTTGCCTAGCAACGGGCTACAAGCTGTAATTAGCTTAGCAAGATTAAGATTTCCATTTTGTTAACACAAAAACACTTATCTGAAAAGTGTCACATGTTCAGCGAGAGAGATTCCAGAAAGCAATGCATTGAAATATGAGTGATTTCTTTCTTTGACTTGGCATGCTCCGACTCTCACCACCGAGAGAGATGTACAAGTGCAGCTGTTGTAGCATACTTAATAGAAAATCATAAGACGAGGCATGGTATCACCCTGTGAGCATCTGTCAAGTGTTATTCTCATATGTTTGTAGCATACTGATTTCAAAAGAGTCCTCCCATCCCTTCTTCCTGTTCGTTACAGCAGCCTACCTGCAGAAGCTTTCTTATAAAGGGAACAATAAATGCTTCATTTCTACCTACAACCCTCGTATTCATCATCCACGTTTTCCAGAAGCCACAGGCCAGTGTGTGTTGAACGTTTTGAGTGATTCTGTGTGCTTTAAAGCACCGTGATGCAACCTCTTTTCGAGCTCTGCAAGGAGACAAATCAAAAAGCCATTGGCAGCATCAGCGTGGAGCCCCCCCCCCACCACTTCACCTTACATCCACCGCGTCCACCACGGTGCATCCTACAGCTCTGATTCAGCCGGTTCTGACTTTAAGTGGAAGGCGGCGACACCATCTCCTGCTGACGTGTTACCAGGCAGCGACGTCAGGGTCACCAGGATCACTCAATTAGCAGGGGTGACAAAAGACCCAGCAGGATCCAGCCCGGCGTCCCCCCCCCCCAACCACAACCCCAACAGAACATCAGCAACCACAAGCTGGGGCCCGCGTGCATGTGTTGCTAGCTAACATATCATAGATTTCACTAAAGAAACAAAGCTTTGCTTCAGAAGCTGCTGAATCTCCATGGTTTAGGTCAATATTCTGTTCATTCCACATGTTTATGCCGCTCAATGTAAGGATGTGTTCTCCATCATTTGTCATCATTGATATAAAAAAAGAAAAAACAATATAAAAGATCCAGATTACCAGTAGATCCAGTGAAAATTGTCCCGCCCTTTAACCATATATTGCCATCTTGCTCACTTGTTATGGAAATGCTATAGTAGCACAACCACATCTCCTATTTGTTTCCCCATTATTTCGCCAAATCTGATTTTGAAGGAAAGGTAATCACTTCTAAGATCATGTTCAGTTGTTCCAGTGAGAGAAGTTCCCTGTGCTTGACACCAGAGTGTGTTAGAATGCATGCTGGGTGCTGCATGTGGTTTAGGTTAGGTTGAAGGTTTTAAAGATCGTGGTCTTTGTTGAACCTTCATAAAGTAAAATCCACAACCTTTGCCTAACCTTAACCCAGTGCTTTGATTGGCTCAACATAACCATAAAACTATTAATCATCTTTAGTTGTTATGACATGGGGATATTCCTTTTTTAGAAGTATTTACTCTTGCAAATAATTAGTAAGAGACATGGTTTAGCAAGGAAGTCGTAAATGGAAATTCAATATAAATTAATCCCTTTGTTTAGTTGTTCCATTAATCATTTAGTGAATAATACATCAATACAACAAATACAAATTAAATATTTGTCCTTATTAGTCCAAAACTCAAAGATATTCTCTCAACGATGACATAAATAATAGAGCTGGAGGATTTTGTTTTACGACTTATGTCAAAAAGCGAATTCAGAGAAGCAGTTATAGAAAATGTTATAGAGCATATCATTAAGATCACCATGATACATTAAAATTAGGTAAAATTAAATAACCTAGTGGTTGTTTGTTACTTATATACATAATCACACACATATATATATATATACATATATATATACACACACATATACATACACATATATACATACACACACACACACACACACACATATATATATATATATATATATATACACACACATATATACATATATATATACATACATACATACACACACACACACATACATACATATATATACACACACACACATACATACATATATATACACACACACACACACACACACACACATATATACACACACACACACACACACACACATACATATATACATATACACACACACACACACACACACACGTGTGTAACATATGTAAAGGTGTGTAGTATATGTTGATGCATAATCCTGTGTGGATTCATGGCAACACAGCATGGGCTTACACGCTTCTGCAGGTATTTACATGCTTATACAATGTGTGTGTTTGTGTGTGTGTGTGTGTGTGTGTGTGTGTGTGTGTGTGTGTGTGTATGTCTGCAGTGTGTGTGTGTCTACTCTTTCCTCATCCTCTGTCAGTCTGTCAAGGCCATCTGTGTGTAGTTCCTCTTTGTGGCAACCTGCCTGCCTGCCTGCATTTCTCTCCCCACCCTTACTATCCTTTTTTTTTTGCTGCAAAATCACTCCTGTCTAGATCAGTGTTCTGTGTTTTTCCCGCAACAAAGAATGCACATAACCCTGTGTGTGTTTACGGCATTCCCTTTTGAACGGCTGCTTTGGCGCCGAAGACGTGGAGAGTTGAAGCGATGTTGCGGCAGATAGAGATGTCAGCGAGAATGGCAGCGGCGTTAATTAGAACATTCCCCTTGATGGGTCTCCACATGCATCTCCGATATGTAGGGCAGTAGCAACATAAAAAGAGACACCTTTGATTATAGAATAAAACAAGAAAGCATGCATGAGCACGCACACACACACACACACACACATACACACACATACAAAGAGTACTATGGAAATAAAAAGATCCAGAGCCTTAAAAAATAAAACAATTCTCCTGAGTCTTTCAAAGGCTTCCTCAATGAGAATATGTGTCTTTGTGAATGCGTGTGTGTGAAGAGTTTTATGGAATCACATGACCACTTGTATATTGTGTGTGTGTGTGTGTATAGCGTTCTAGGCAGGTCCTGAATCCTTGGAGAGGGTATTTTGGGGAGGATGAGTAAGACTCTTTAAGCTTCCAGCTTCCTTAGAAGTTCCTACATTCTGTGCTTCTCCCTCCACTGGATCCCACTGTCACTCACAAACTTACTTCCAGCCATTCATACAAAATTGATTTTTTTTTTTTTTTCCCCTAGAACATTCAACCTACAATAACAAGCACAACAACCACAATGACTATGTTTTCACACGGGAGGGCAAAGATTGAGGAGCGACTGCTTCCTGTTGCAGAGAAAAACAAATTGTTGGAGTCCATCATTTCACCCATTTCCTGTCAACTTTTATTTATTTATTTTATTTTTTTTGGCAAAATGGGAGAAGTAAGAATTAAATCTGTGATTGAATGAGTTAGCCGTCTGACTGATTGACAAGCGAGCACAAGGAAGACTGCTGGAAAGTAGAGGCCATTTGCTCTTTTTTTTTTTTTAGCTGAAACAAAATATATATATAACAAGCCATATAACACAGTTAAGTTTCAATAAAAGCATGTTGACAATGTGGTTGTTTGCTGTAAGTGCTTTTCCTGCAGAAACCCATTGTATTGCATGTCAACCCCTGCTCCGAGCAGCGAGAGGCCGGCACGCCGTCTCTTTGTAGTCCGCCTCGCACCTTTAATGGACAGGCCAGCGCGGCTTTATTCTGAGCTATTTGCAGCTTTTTGGGCTAAACCCAAAGTCCTGACCAGACAGCCGAGCGGCGATCAAGGTGAGATAAAACCAGCGGCCGCGTTATAACACTCTGGAACGCGGAGAGATGAGGAGAGGAACCCGGTGTGACACCGAGCAAATTCGCCTCCTGATCCTCCTCAGTATCGGAGCCTTTGAGTGATGGGGGCTGATCACTGTTATTATCAGTGGTTATCGCGTTTGCCGCTGCACATCTCGGCCTTTCGTGAAAACAAGGCTATTTCTCACACATCGAGTCAAACCGTGGTTTCATCAAAATTCTGTTTGTGTCCGCGCCACTTTCAGAATCTTTTTAATATTCATTTTCTCACACTACACTGCTATTTGGCCATCCTATTCTCAGAAATGAGCCACAGAACCCCCCCACCCCCCGATATATACACTCCCTAAAAATACAATACTCAGAATAGTACATTTCATCGTCTGCGGCCACAGACGCGTTCTGCCGACGCACGCTGAATGAACAAACAGCAATTCATAAAAAATGAAACGCCGACGGCAGCGGTTGGAGGCGTGTAATGAATCCTGAGAGAGAGAGAAGGTGGAAGCAAACCTCATCTCAGGTATAACCAATACTCGTAATGAAGGTAAGTACACGCCAGACTTACATAAAAAAGCTAACACATTTATCGACAGTGCTGTTATGTACAAGTATTGACGACGCGACTGCTGCGGGGGGGGGGTATAATCAGATTCTTTGATCGTTTCGTCTGCGTTTGTTGTGATTGAAGTTGCAAATGACATTACCCATCGATAGAGCCACAATCACGTACAATAGACCCATCAGTCCTGTTCTATAAAGTGTATATACACTAGTCCTACATACATAATTAAATAAATCTGAATTAGCTATTACCACCTGTATTATATAATTATATACTGTCTATTGTGACTGTGGTTTTGAAGGATTCTTATACACTTAAGCCTGTACACTTTAAGACACGATTCTTCACTCATGTGACTATTTCGAGGATCGGGTTTGATTTTTTGGCCTGGATAGCGAGGAGAAGTGATTATCATCACGTTACCATAGCTCCCAACATCAAAAACTTGCTTGCAATGCTGCAATCGCAGCTGTCGAAGCTGCGTTTGAGCAGTCGGCGTAGAGCGGGGAATCAGCGAGTTGTGAACTTTTAACCCCTGCGATTCCTTTGCTGCTGTGTGAGCAGGAGCGGAATAACACACTGTATAAAAAGCCATTACCGGTTCAGTACTTGTTCTCTTCTAAATGACCATAAAGGGAATCTCCTAGTGAATCGGGGGATCTCTCTGAGCCCTGGTCCTATCCTTAATCATAATGTATTCCATTCAGACTGAAATGTAAGGTAAACAGCGGCGTCGCAGCGCAACAGCTGGCGCCACAATTTACACAAGACGACTGGTACAGCTGCTCTCATCCAGCAGATAAATACTCATCAAAATAAACACGCCTCAGAGGCTAATTACCTTTATGACTCAATTCATAGCGTTCGCGTGGCGCAGTGTTAAATCCACGTTTGTTTTTCCTAGCGAGTTTAACCTTCTGGGTTCTCCCCATCCTCCTCTTAGGAGGAGGAGGAGGAGGAGGTCGCTTCGCACGCCACGGCAGGTATCACGACTTGACACGTCACTAATTGTTCCCTTTTGGCGCCCATTAATTGCCCGTGATTATCCTTCCATTCAGCCGGTCACACGTCACCTTGTGTCGCCACGGCGGGCGGCAAACTGCAGGTGTGGTGAGGGAGGACAGGACGGAGAAGAGTGGGACGCTAATCTACCCAACCTCCGTCAGCCAGGAGGAATCCACGGTCACGTGGAGGCATATTTATTTATTTCCTGTCTTTTTAAAATGCAGATTAAAACGTTACTTTACGACCCTGCGGTCTTTGTCTGAACTGTTCTTTAAATCTTCAGAGAAACGAGGGAGGGGGGGGGAGAAAATAAGAGCTGTGATGATATAGCCTCCTTATAAATCAAGCAAAAAAGTCTGAATATGTTTAACAATTAATAATACATCAAACAGAATGTTTAAGTTTAAGAAGTTTAAAAAAGAAAAAAAACACAGCTCAAAGTGGAGCTGTAACTAGTGTCTTCTGGCTTCTGTGGAGAAGTGGAAAGTCACAGGCGGAGGAAGGGGGGGGTGTACGACACCTCTGTCTGTTGACTCTACACGTGTGTAGTATTTAATTAGCCGTAATCCAATTGAGGGATACGGCTTCCTGTTAGGAGAGGTGCAAAGAGTCGGAATAAACAGCTTACGAGACTATTAAACCCTAAAGATGCAGCCTATAGGGAGACAACCCCACACACACACACACACACACACACACACACACACACACACACGACCCCGGCGTGACATGCCTGGTGTCGGCCCACTCCTCAGGTGTGACCCGACCTCTGGGAGCGTTTGCTCGGCTTTGGCTTCATCACGTCCATGAAAGAGTTTTTTTTTTTTATCTTCTTAGTGAAGTGATAAAATAGAAAGAGACAGAGACAGGAGGAAAATTGAAAGGATGAAATAATGAAACAGAAAGGACATATAGGATCAGAGTAAAGACAATTTGCTTTTTTTTAAAATCTTATCTCACTTTTATCCTATCTTGCCCAGGGGTGTCATTACGGTAAGTTTTTGGAAAATATCATTTTGAAAGGGAGAGATCAAAAAGTGTAAAAAAGGCGAGCATGTGTTTCTAACTAGAACCGCACAGCGTTATATAGTGATCTCTCTCTCTCTCTCTCTCGCTCTCATCAAAGCCTCTGTTTCAAAACCCACCCGTGAGCCAAAGGTGTCAGCTTGTAAAGACTATCTCTAATCCAAGCAAATCAGCATCAAACCCCGCCGCCGCTTCCAGATAAGCGAAATGCAGCGTACGGACCGATCAGAACAATTGGTCAACAGTTGGTTGATGCAGACGGCACCGGGTTTTTTTTTTTTTTTTTTTTGAGGAATGAATAAAGCTGAGCGGTCAAAAAAAAAAAAAAAAAAAAAGACGACTGATTGGAACATGGCTGCAACCATGGCAACAGACTCCTCAGTAAACAGTTTATGGAGCCCGGTAGGAACCGGGCGGCCTCGTGCTAATCAGCGCATACCAACACCTCCAGCTCCCAAACCTGCGTTTCCCAGCACCAGATGTGTGGGCCGTGGCGTCCCGCACGTCGCTGAGCCGCTGCAGGGCCCGAGCCAAGCGGCGCCGCAGAACGCAAAGAGGACGCCTGCTTAGCGTATGTATTTAGAAATTCTTTCAGAATTAAAAAAATCGCTCTTGAGACAAAGCTAACAAGCTCAGGTGCTGGACGTTGAAGCAGGCGAATTTCAAATTGGAGAGAATCAGGCTCTTTCTCGTTTCTGTGCAAGACGTAAAAGGTCAAACCTGCGTCGAATTCCAAAGAGCGGCGTGACCACAATAAAAAAAAAAAAAACGCTAAATATTACATTAGGTACTTGTGGGGAAAATCAAGACACATGAGCCTCCGCCTCCGACTGGGAGAGAAAAACGGAAAGGAGAATGTGAGGGGTACTTAAAACCACACGTTCAAAGAGAATTCTAAGAAGGAGAAGAAGAAAAAAAAAGCTGCATCTTGACCCATCTTCCTATAGGAGAAGCCCAGACGTGTTGTTAACGCGGTGGCTCGCCGCGCTCTGATCAATACGCCGGCGGCGGCAGAACCGCCGAGGCGATCTTACGGGGTGCGCACTACAAACACAACTCCTCTCATCATCTTCAAAAGTTTCGCGTGCCGCACGAAACCCGCGAAAAACCAGAGACCAACCAGCTCTCAATCAAATGAAAGGCGGTCGCCACGCCAACGGCCGGGAGGATACGCCACATGTGGCGCTTCCGCGCACAGATGTGCACACGCTACGCAGAGCAACTCTTGGCTGATAACGTATGAGTCGCACCTAATCATTCATCAAAATAATCTTCAGGAAGACGCTCGGTGGCGAAGTCACACACACACACACACACACACGAGGTCAAGGGGAATCGTCTTTCAGGGACGGCTCGGCGCTGGATGGCGACGGTGGCCGTGGCGACAGTGAACGGGGGAGAGGAGGGAGGCGTGTGTGTGTGTGTGTGTGTGTGTGTGTGTGTGTGTGTGTGTGTGTGTGTGTGTGTGTGGTGGGGGGGGGGCTGCCAGTACAGATGCCCACAGACAGACTGCCTTGCCTGAGAGACACGAGAGCTGCCGGAGCCCCAGACAGCTCTCTCCATCACCCCCTCCAACTCCCCCCCCCTCCCTACGCCATCTGTGAAAGGGTACACGCTCTCCACACACACACACACACACACACACACACACACACACACACACACACACACACACACACACACACACACACACACACACAGAAACATGGGAACCCACCAACTAAGAGGCCCCGGCACACTTAGCACACGTTAGCAGCCTGACTGAGGTTACTGCTGACACACTTCTGAAAATGAACCAGCAGACAGGGAGTGGTGGTGGTGGTGGAGCAGGAAGTGCTGAGCCAGATGGTCGCTCCCAGCCCAGCTCAGCACCGGAGGAGACGGAGACACCAGCCAGGTGAATATTCCCCCCCTCCTTTTTTTTTTTGATTTTTTATGACAGGTGGGCAGAGGAGAGCCGTCTGGGGATGACGGCGCTGCCATGTTTCCGATAAGCGGCGGGGCTATTGCACGCGTGCGCGCGTGTCCTGCCGTGTGGCATGTGCAGCCATGCCGATGGCGCAACTGTTTTTTGTGTGTGAATATGTATGTGTGTCTGTTATCCGGTTTCTGTGCGTCCATATGGGCAGTATGTGTGCATGTATGGTCCCATTTTGTTTATTTTGTGTGTATGTGTGTTTGCGCGCGTGTGTGTGTGTGTGTGCACAAGTCTTAGGGCTACGTCCAAAGGGCTACGTTTTCGGTGTAAGAACACACGACTATTTCTGTACCGCAACAAACAGAAAAGAGCATTGAAACCACTGTGGAACTCAGGCATAAACTGGGACACCTACATTTACTTCATGACTGGAGGTTATTGTGCATAGATTAATCCTGTGACTGATGCGTGGAGAGAGATCACTTTGGATTTAATTAAAAAAAAAAAAAAAAGAAAACTGTAGTAGTGTGGATGCAGCCTTGGGGGGTTGAGCCCTGCACTTGCAGCAATTACACAGGCCGGTGTTGACGTGCGTAATGACAGTGTTGGTTCTTCTAATAGGCCGACTGTCAGGGAGAGGAGTAAGCTACTGTTTTTTTCCACTCCTCTTTCTGTGCTATTCTTACTTTCCCCCCCTTTCGTTTCGTTTGTTTTCCCTCTTCTCCTCACCTCCTGTTCATGCTCCTTGAAGGTGAGAACAGGAAGAGGTAACACGACTTAAGCTGCACAGCACGATTCTGATGCTGATGCTAGAATAAGGCGGTTGAAAATGTAGTTATTCAACCATTAGTGTTCGATCTTCATCCTACCTGAAGGTAACAAATCCATATTTAGCTGAGAAGGCGGATTCTATTCGAAGCTTGAACAGTTACTGCAACATCTTGATTCTGCATTCATGCATTTATTTTGTCCAAGTGTTTAGCATCACAGCAAACTTGCGTCTGAAGCCCTGATCCGGATTCACTCCAGACTGCATGCACAAATTGCGACTGAGGCCACGATGGAACTTTCGTGTTCCTCGCGCATTTGGAATCGCTTTGATGCCGATGGAGGTAAAAATGACATTTTTGCACGCTTTGATACATCAATCAGAGAGGAGTTTCAATACAATTCTGGCAGACAAAAACAACAAGACACAAACAACAGTAAATATCAGTTCACTTTTATCACAATTTCCAGTGTTTGTGACATCCAAGCTGGAAGAAAGTCCCGAACAGAGAGTTAAAACCTTCCTGAAGGCTTCAAGCTGGCAGATAATTACGCACTAGTGCATATTTTCTCCTCTGATTGTACGATAACGTTCAGCTGGATGAAACCACCAACTCTGCAATAAATCATATTGTAGTAATCTACTGTCATGATGAGGATTTTTCAATAAAATCCCACATTTTCTTCAATAACATCTCCTTAAATTGGATTTAAGTGCAATTTTAATTGTCTAACAGTGGGTCGCCACGGCATCGATCTGGAATCCCAGGTCCAACCTGCCGTTAATAATTAATGATCAGTCTGGGAGAGGCAAATGCATTTCGTGATCACTTCAGCGAACGGAGACAGTGCAGATTTGTTCACGGAGGATAAAAGTGCTCTTGCACAGATGAGCTGTGCAGAAACACACACACACGCTCGCACGCAGACACACACGTCCGTGCGCACACGGCGGCGTCGGCTCTAATCTGTAATGCATCCAATATGTGGAGCTATCGGCCAGCGCTCTGGGAGGCGAAGCTAGATGGCACACAGAAACCTGCACGCCAGGCGCCGCGCATCTATCCAATCAGCATCTTGCCTGGCACCCGTGCCAGTGGGCCAATCAGATGCAACCCCCCCCCAACCCCCACCCGCCTCTACCCCAATTCCAAACACACACATACACACACCAATCCAGCTGTGATTCTTGGACATAATCCAAGTTGTCTGTCAGGCTGGGATATATAGTGAGAGGTGGTGTGTGTGTGTTCATTTCAGAGATCATTGTTGCCCATACAGGGACAAACAGGGAGATCACAAAAAAAAAAGCACCAGAACAGACAATACACGTTGACCACGAGAAAACAAGAGACACACTAAAGGAGAAAGAGAAAAGACGAGTGAGAGCTGTGGAATTGCAGCCAGTCACTGGCCCCAGATCAGCCGGACAGAGATAAAGGAGGAGGATTACGCTGGCTGAATAATTTGGAAGAATCCTGAGTGTCCTCTGACTCTCTGCCACTTCCACAAAGTCACCTCTGACAGACAAACTCTGTTAGCAGATCAACAACTGCGGAAAAACCACGAGGAGTTTTGTGATGTACGCTGCTGATGCAGAGATCCCTCAAAGATCTCAATTCATTTCAGTAGTTATTGCTCTGTGATGTTTCGCTGTGTTTATAGGGACTCACCAATGGTTCACACAGCTGGTTTGATGGCGTCCAGAACGACAGGTGTCAGCTTGAGTCCTGCAAGGAAGAAATAAAAGAT
Source organism: Eupleurogrammus muticus (assembly GCA_036785175.1). NCBI lineage: Eukaryota > Metazoa > Chordata > Actinopteri > Scombriformes > Trichiuridae > Eupleurogrammus > Eupleurogrammus muticus. Next base: position 25,797,964 of record JAYKQN010000004.1, on the reverse strand, counting down.
GATCAAGTATTAGACTGGTTGTGAACAAATGAATGGTTTACCCAGACATGTCGCTAATTTAATCCCTTCTAGCACTGACAATCTGGATGTGCAGGTCTCAGATGAACAAGAAAGCACGTTTAAAACACGTATGACTTGTGTTTCTTGTGGTTAATACTGATAGGAATGATGACCACTGTAACACTGAATGCAACACGTGAGTAAAAGTACAGATGTTTTTATCAGCTCCTATTAGAATATTATTGGGTAAAAGTCTTAAAGTGTGCTATTTATTGTGCTTAAGTAACAAACGTTATTTTTGGATTTAAAATGTACTTAAAAGTCCCAGGCCTAGTTTTCAGTATGAAAAGAATTCTACAACATTAAGTGACTACAGAAGTGTCAGATTTATGTTACTGCGACAGAGCAAATACAAACCCAACATTGTGTTTTACTACAAATATTTTATTTAAAACAAGGCCAAAACTGACCCAAATCAGGGAAAACTTGAACTAAGCAAAATTATCTGCAATGCAAAGCTCAATTATTAATAAGCTAAGAGTTCAAAGATGAATTATTTGCCCATAAAGTCATAGAAATCACACTGAGAATCATAACAGAACATGAAGAATATATTCTGTAAGATGTTTAAAAAGGAGATTATAAAGGAGCCAATGAAATAATTGGACAAACAGCTCAAATCTAAATTAACTACCGAAATAACTGAACTGATATTATATAAAACTAGTGTGTTATTGTACTGATGATGTGGATATTATCAATATACTGTATATTGATACTACTGTTGTAGCCAGGGTTTTATATATCTATATATATATATATATATATGCAATAAAAAATAAATCCTGCCCCCATATAAGGGTAAGTGAAAGTAAACCTGTGAGAATTATGAGGTTTATTCTTAGTGTTTGTGCGTCACAGGACGATTCAGGTTTCCACAGCACACTTAATATCACCCAATATTGAACCAGAATTGGCCTCCAAAGTATTTCTAAAATCAAAAGTCATTCTTCTATCTGGTCGATTACACATTATTTTTAACCAAATTTCAATTTTAGTCTGTGGTAAACAGGAAATACAGCAAACCTGCGGCTCTGCAGCCGTTTCCCAGCAGCCAGCTTCCAATCAGCTGGATTGTTTGGGACCAGGCTTGAGGCCTGTTGACGTTAACTCCATTTAGTGATTTATGTTGTCGGGCTGAGACATCACACACACGTGACGTATTTCAGCCTGTTAGTGGAAACCTTGAGGTTTGTTTGCTTAGCTTACCTCTGCCCTAAACTGCACTCGGACCCAGGAAGCGTCAAACCAGGACAGGGCCGTGTGGACCCGTTTTATGAGGGCGTGTTTGGGGAACGCGCCAAACACGAGTTGGAAGGAGGGGGGTTCGGTTGTGTTTTAGTTTTTCTGCTCGGATTAACGGTTTTGACGTGTTTTACGAGATGTGTTGGTTATTCTCTTACATGTCCCCACCTATAAATGACAGTTTATGACATTTCTTTTTTATTTGGAGCTTCTTTCTTGCTGGCAGACCAAGCCAGTGTTTTCTGTCTCTTGGAGGACCAGGGGGTGTCACACAAAACCTTGATAGGGGATTAGGCCATGGTCCTTCCAGTTATCCTGGCTGAATTTAGCTGTGATTCTGTTACACGATGGCAGGGCCACATAAATCACTGCAGAGGTTCCTTCTTTGCGGCTAGCCTGCTCCAGACCAGGCTAACAGCCAGGCTAGATTAATCCTGGTGCTTTATATGTCAGTCGGTTTACTAGCCCACATAAAAATACCACACCCAGCCCATATTTTCATTCAGTTAAGTAGCTCTACTCTTCGTATTAGGGCCCAGGTGGAAACTGCATCACAGGTTGCAAAGGAATATTTGTAAATTGTTGTTATAATTACTATTCTTCGACATTTTCTGCCCCAATTTCACTTCTACTTTTAAAATAAAATGGAAAAATACAGGTTAGTTTGGAAGATACACACCTTTATGATGCCACGGGACACACACAAAAGCTATGAAATACCAACAGGAAGTCAGGCTTGTTGAGTTGAAGTGTCACAACATTTTGGTCATTTCCACACCTCACATCAAGCAATTTTGTAATTGTGATCATTATAATTTTTATTATCATCTATGTGATAGCCATCATTAGACTCACTGGTTTATATTCAAAAGTGTTTAATTGCAATCATAGGTTTAATGAACAGGCCTGTGTGTTTAGAACTGCAGCTTCTGAGATGATTAGAGATGTGGCCGTGTTCATTTTTCTGTTTTTTTTTCCACTTTCTCGAAGCTTTATTTAGTCTAGTAAAGAAAGCCATGAATCTTTCTGGATTATTTACACCTGGTTGTACTCCTCCTGGTTTCGGCAATCGTGCAACCCATTAGGCCAGGATGCACAGAATCTAATCTGCACAATTGTTTGCTTTTTGTAATTTGCTTTTTTCATTTTGTCTTTTTTCAACACGTATACATGAACACTACAACTGAGATGTAGTTTTACACTAATCTTTATTTCCATCTACTCCTGTCACTAAAATTTAATTATTAGGGCCATATTAAGAGGAAAATTTATTTTTCTGTCTGAAATTCAGAGAATAAAATGGGAATACTATGAGGAAAAAAGGGTTATAGTATGGGGGAAAAGAGACTTTCGAAGAGCAAGATATTGTGTGTGCAAAATTGCATAACCCTCTATCCAATATTTGTTGATTTTTCGGGCTGGACACAAGTGGTGGAGCTCCTCCACTGGTGTGGCAAAAAAAAAAAAAAACAGTTTTCCACAATGTTGAATCTGTGAGAAGAATTTGTTGGTCACAGACTGCATGTGCCCTTCTGCAGAGCAATCCCAATTTCACAGTTAAAGTACTGAGAAGCACATGTTCAGTGTGTTTTGTAATATCCTGAATAAATGAGCTGTGAATAACGCCGTGCGCCGTTCTTCAGGGCAACGGCGGCGAAAGTTAGCGCGCCCTTCGCTCGCCGTGAGAGCCGGGCAACGGCTCAACGGCGATGCTCTACGATGACCTTAAATAGCTTATCGATTTCTGTGAAGGCAGGAATGGACAGATTGCACCCCCCCCCTCACCACCGCCACCACCACAACCACCGCGTTGCCCATTTCCTTTTGTGTGTGTTTTTTTTCTCCTCCTTTTCTGAAGCCACAGCAATTATCAGGGTCAGGGTTATTGTGCTATATAAAAAAAAAATAATTGTTTACTCACTCCGGCTTCTGCTGAAAAGAAAAAAAAGAAAAAAACACACACAAACACATGAACAAACCCTGGCGACGGTGTGTGTCAGCGTCTGAGGGGCAGACGTGGACTTGTTTAAAAGGGTCAAAGGCATAATGGTTTATAATCTGCTTGTGGACAACCTTCCCACCCAACAAAGAGCCCGGCCTCGGCTGCCTTTCCCCTCCTCGGCTTCCGCCGGCAGACCTCCGACCACCGCGCCATTGTCGCGCCGCCCATCGACTTGTTAGACGAATTCAGATTTCACATGTCAATTAAATGAGTGTCGCCCCGGTGATTAGCAGATCCCACTAATTGTCTCTCCCTCGCTACCTCCTCCTCCTCCACTTTTTTTTTTCGCTTCCTTCCCCTCCTCCTCCTCCTCCTCCTCCTCCTCCTCTTCCTCTCCTGCCATTTTCCACATGGAGAAGCAAGGAATGGGGCTTTGTGCTGCCGGGTCCCCATGCCCCATGTCAAAGATGGCTCCTCAACCCCCCCCCCCCCCCACTCAGACACACTCCCTTTTCTTCCCCTTATCTCTATGTGTTTGTGAGGGGAAGCGAAGGGGTGGGGCACATATAGATCACAGGAGCGTGAAGGAATATATATATATAGGGTTGAGTGGCTGTGCGTTTCATCCTGTTTAGAGCCACGGAACGGGTGCTAGCAAACATCCAGCGTCACAATCCCCGCAGACGTGGGCACGGCGACACGCCCGTTGTGACGCAGGCTCCCACACGTGCACCCTGGCAGATAATTACCCCAACAGCCTCTGGAGAGCAGAACGCCCATGTGGGCCCCATAACCGCCTTAGACAAGGGCCATGGCACACCCAAGACCCTCCTTCTTTGTGCGTCTCCCAAACCATGTGTTTGTTTTGCCTGACTCAATGACCTTGATTTGGGGACCTTTGCGGCATTTTCCAGTTCCATGTGCATCCCAGTGATGTTGCTAAAGTGATAAATCGGGCAATGAAAAATGTGTTTAAAATATAGCGTGTGCAGAGGCTAAAACCCGAGTTAAGTAGAAGTATGCATTTATATGTTATCCCATGCACATATGTGCCCATCAGATAATCATATTGTTTCATGTGGCAATATAAAAATGTTTGCACAATGAGATTTTTGATAAATAATCATCAGTAAGTGGGATATGATGACTAATTGGGTATCAAGTCACATCAATTTACTGTAATGCACACATCAACATCAGTATTATAACAGTACATAATGGACCATATCTAGCCTTGTATCACATTATCGATATAATAAGATTAGTTGCCACAGCCATGTTTGATCATGCTGTTGATTAATAAACTCCTGAGATTACGTTTAAGTACTTCGAAATACTAGGGTGGAAAATATACATGAAATGACATTTGTGAATCACCCAACAACATTGAAATCAAACTGTAATATTCCTAACACACTCTGATCTCTTTAACACTATCACTACTAGCAGCACTATCTGAGAACTTTTCAATATCTGGTTTTGAAACTTATACAAGTAAGCGAGATAGAGAACTCTCCTCCTGTCTTTTAATCATCCCTCATCACATGAATGGTCCCCCCCCACACACGCACACACACCACCACCACCATGTTCACCACTAACCAAGCATCACACAGACCCACATTCACAGGCTGAGCTACAATAGGAAACGCTGCAGCCGGCCTGTGCAGCGCAGACGGTTTCGTTTGCACTTTATCGGACCATAGAAAGCAGCAACGCCTCATTGAGCCGCAATTTGCTGCTGGTTTCCTACAAGAAGCAAAACAAAGGACGAGGCGGCCTGGACTTTTCTTTTTGTGCCAAAGCAGAGGACCAGAGAGAACACACACACACACACACACACACACACACACACAGAGCCAGACAGGGGAGAGGGAAAAAAAAAAGCAGAAAACACACAGCAGCACATTGTCTATCACATCCGTCAAAAGGCACACCTATGAAGCTTCTAATTATACTTTTAGTGGGAAGAAAGTATGTATAAAACATACACAATATAAGTTTCCACCTTAAATTCTCAAGCACTGCAGCTTTAAGTTGTTATTTAGGCCTTTCTACAGCAGCAACAAGAGAGAACAATGGTTTGTCCTCACGGCTGGGTCATGGACATGGCAGCGTTTAAAAAAAAACGCTCGGGGATAAAATACTTCTGTTGAGACAATCGCTCTCCCTTTCCCTCCCTCTGCTTCCCTGTGCTCAGCCTCTTTCTGTCTCTCCTGTCTCCCCCTCTCTCCCTCTAGTTGTACTACCAGGATAATTCCTGAGTGAGTAGGCGAGTGTGTTTTGTGTGCGTGAGCCAGCCCCGGCCGAGGTCCTGTTTGTGCATTTGTGCAGTCATGCGAAAGCGCGTGTGAATGAGCGCGTTGCTCGTGGATGAGTGCTGCGGCGGCGGCGGTGGTGGTGGTGGTGGGCGCGCTGAGGGAGACGGAAGTCTGCAAGAGCAAGAGGGGCTTCACTTACTGTACGGGCAGGCTAGCGCACAGACAAAAAAGCCAGTTAGGAGTTCAGCGCCTGCACGCACAGACGCGGGCGAATGAAAAGAAAAAACCCCGCAACCCGCCTGCAATTATCTGTTGGAATGAGGGTAATGCAAATGACACAATAATGTCTGAAGGATAAAGGCTCGGCATAAACCCATCTAAGTAAACAAAGGCAAAGAGCTGCTTTACAATGCACACACAAGACCAGATTCATTAGCATACAAACCGAGATCAAAAGACTTTCTCAAGTTCAGTACATCACAGCCTTCTCCTTTAAAGAATTTCTTATCAGAGTACAGTCAAGTGCACCCCCCCCCCTCCCACACACACACACACACACACACACACCTCCTCCCCTCCCGACAACCACCACCAGCATTACAGTGCAATTTGAAACAGAGAAGAGCGGCCCCCCTGGAGGAGTAAATTACGTCGCCATGACAACGCAGGGGAAGTTCAACTCCTGACACGAGGGTGCAGGTGATGTGCTGTGTGACCGGTACACCCCCCCCCCAGACCCAGACCCAGACCCTGACCCCGCTGGCAGCTGCTGCTGCAGGCACAAGATGGGCATGCGTTGCTTCGTCTGAATAAATGATGAGCGCCTCGGACCTCTGGGACGGGGGCTAGGCCGCGGCTCCCCCAGGTCCGGGGGGGCGGGCCAAAGAAGGGGTCCCGGGATGACCGCTAATTGAAAGTGGCGAGGTGATCTGATGACGCTGCGGGGATACTTTGGGTTTGTCACAACGCGTCAGGAGCCTCGCGTTTCAAGGGTGGCTGCCCTTCTCAGGGAGGAGTTAACCACTGAGCCGCTACACACAGACGGGACGGAGCGGAGGTGGCTGGGCCCCGGGTGGCCGGGGTTCAACTCTGCAAGACGTTTCAGGAGGACACGGACTTCCCCCGCTGACTATGACAAGCGATTACAACATAGATCACATAGGCAGAAAATACTCCACACAAAAAACTCTATCAATATATAATGTTAACACCATTGGTTTTATTGGAGCGTTGGGGCTGACACATAGGTCAGGGGTGTGGAGGTCCTCCCCGCAGGAAATGTTGCTTTTTTCATTTTTATGCACTTGATTTATGGTGGAAATGTCTTTACTTATGTAACAGGAAACACACAGTTCAGGCACCAGGTGATAAGTCATTATACACTGAACGGTGATATACACTATAGATTTGGAGTTGAAATAAAATATCTGAAACCTCTGATTTTGTCCACAAACGCCTTATTATTGTCGCCCTGCACTGGTCACAGAAGGTGACATATGTATGTGTTTTGAACATCGAGGAGAATGTAGCTGCACCCCCCATGAAATCTATGCATATATATAGTCAGGACTGCCGTTTAAGGCAGAGACAAGCAGGCAAGCTCCTGATTTTGGTATCCTACCTCAGCTATATGGACGGCAGACAGCAACGCACTCTGCAGACAGCCGTGATAGAGAGCCTGCAAAAGGGAAGATAAAAAATGCATAAGCTCAGAACATCAATCACGGTCAGAATATACTGATTCCATAGGCAATTGATTTCCATGGTGAGTTCACTCCTTACAGCTCATGTGATACTATATCCCACCTACTTCCTTCACCCTCACAGTGAACACCTGATATGGGTCACAGGGAGGAAAAAAAAAAAGACTAGTGCCACGCATATGTACAAATATGCATTGAAATGTGTCATGTGTAATTATCTAATTCCCTTCAAGAGTGATGAGCATAAGACAGAATACACCTCTCATGTCTGAAGTCTCAGTCACACACACACACACACACACAAACACGCACACACATTAACAGGCACGGTGTGCAACACTGACTCATAATGTTGTGATTTACACTTGTTTACTAAAAACAGCTTGAGACAAACAAACACATTGAAATCACAAATGCTGAGGTCTTCAAAGCGTAACAGCGGTTAGGGATAATTTATTGAAGCATCTTTAACGTAATAGAAAAAACAAAAGCAATTGTTGTTGTTTTTACGTAATTAACTTAAGCTTAGAAGGAAAGTTAGAAATGTAAAAGTTAGAAGCAGTCTGGTTCTCATGTGAGCTCCAGGACCACCTTTGGTGCTCCCCTAAGTGAAATTAAGGCCTTTAGAAACCAATTTACATTGTAAACACACCATGCAAATCTTGTTTGCTGTGTTGGGGGTCTGCAGGCGCGGGGGCCGCTTGCAGGACTGGAGGACGGACTTCTAGGGAGTCTCCCTGGGCCACCATACATGCATAAACACACACAGCACCCAACTGACTGCATGCACCCCCCCTCCACCCGCCTCCCCGGGAGAGAGTGCCCACCTCCTGACCTCCTCCAACAGGGGGGTCAAAGAGAATTTAACACAAGGATCCCACATTCCTCCAAGGTGATAATTGCTGTAGCTGCTGGCAGGGGGCCATCATGCTCAGGATAAACAAGCGTGGGCCCTCCACGCCCCGCCCCGTTCCCACCCCACTAAACAGCACGCGTGGCCGTGACCTGGGTAAATTCATCATAAATACATCAACCCCGGTGCGACAGGGGGGGACAGCCGTCTATGGGGTGTCTGGGCACCCAGGTGTCACTTAACTACGGACTTAAGCCCGCGGCCAGACGAGCCACTTCGCGCACACGCTCCGCTACGAGCGAGAGGCCGAGGGCTAGCCGCTTTAAATAGACCGTTAGCTGAGAGATAAGTGGAAGATCCACTCAGAAAGGCTCGGTGCACCAAAAGGGCTGCGCGGCCTAATCACACGTCTGCATCTACTTTGTAGATTTATAAACCAGGGAAAAGGTAAGGAGGCTGAACACAAAACAACAATTACACTGTTTGTGGCCAGAAATAAGAAAATATGTTTGTGTTTTTTTTTCTGGTATTACACTCTTGAAATCTCCATTAAAAGCAACAGCTAATTGATCCTACTACATGTATCCATAGTTGTATGAACAGGGCACTTAAGCTATATTTTCAAGTCAATGTCATCTACAGCATTTTTTATTTTATCATATTTGTGAATTGGGATTCCCCATTTAACATCCTGCTGCTGCAGAAACTCACCAGTGTTTGTTAACCAGCAGCTGGAACTAGAAAAGCCAATGTCAGGGAATTATTTATTATAGGGAATTATTAAAATTCTACGGATTTTGTACACAGTGTTGTGTATTTTTATAGCTTTTATCTTCTTTAGTTTTTATTTTCTTGTCTTTACGATGTACGCTGCAGTAACAGACAAATTTCCCCCATTGTGGGATCAATAAAGTCTCTTATCTTATCTTATTACAATGCAAAGATTTTACTAAAAGAAATGGACTCAGAGCTGGCTATAGACTGGGTACTGGAAAGCATTTTTGTCATAGTTGGTTGACAATTAAAAGATAGAATGAGGGCAAACCTACAGACAATATGAATAATTTTACATACTAAACATGGCAGTGTACCTGTTTTGTTACGGTGGTTAGTTCAGATAACGGTAGAGCCTGGCATTGCTGTTATTTCCTAGCCTCTGCCCACATGTGGTTCCCCCCCAGCCACACACTGAGGCTTGGGAAGGTTATAAAAGTAGAGGGGGTGATTAAGAAGCAGGAATAATGGCCTCCACAAAACTAGGAATGCGTTTAACTGCTACAACATTCTAAAAATCGGACTGCTGCCCTTCATATCTGGAATTATTCGGCCGCTCTTGAGCGGGGAAACGTACAGGGGTTTAAACATGATTTTTCAAAAGGGACTGGCCCTGGGAAAACATGAGAAGCATAGGCAGGATGTACTGTAGGTTTATGATTTATGTCTGAGGGTGACCTGGGAGGATTTAGGCTGGGTATATCTAGAGCTGCGCTGACCTACCCACCAGTTCTGCATTGTTGAAGTATGCTGGATCCTTCTAAATCCAGGATTAGAAGAGTCAAATATACAAACACCTTCACCTATTTTTTTCCCCTTTTCCAGTTCTCTTTCTCACATATAGACACGCCAAGGGTAGGGAAGCGTTAACCGACAGGCTGCAGCCTGCCTGCTAAGCGCGCTCAGACCCAAAAACCCCATCACTTTCCTCATTACCGGAGCTTCATGGCTTTTTAGGGCTCTGTGCTTTATCTGGGATTTCACATTTCCCAGCCTGGCACTTGACACGGCTCACCCAGCTGCCAGCAATCAAGGAGCGGAGGGCAGCGGCGGAGCCCGGCTGAGTCTCCAGGCTGCACCTTGATTCGAGAATTGCACATCACAGCCACCGGGGCCGCTAAGCTCCAGTAATTACAGGCCGCACATCCCACCGCGCCTCCAACCCTATTTCTACGCCCCACGTCTTACACTGACCTGGCATAATGTGTGGAGGAGACAGTGGAGGTGGAGGGGGGAAGAGTCGTGTGTGTGTGTGTGTGTGGAGAGGAGGGGAGGGGGTGCATAGTGCATACAGGGAGATAAAGATGGTCACGGGTCAGGGGCGGATTCTAGGGATCTGTGCCTCAAAAGCCATAAAGTGTGTGACAGTTGAAGAAAGAAGTGGGAATAAGCCTCCGTATTGTCAATCTCAGGTGGTTGCATGTACAGAACATCCTCATCTTTTCATGTGCGTGTGCCCTTGCATCTACAGTACACACATTGTATGTACGTGTGTGTGTGTGTGTGTGTGTGTGTGCCTAATTGAGAGGTAAGCAAAAAAGTTGCCTTTAAAGTTGCCAATAAATATCCTGCCAGTAATGTTAAACACCTGCCCGTAAAGCCCGGAGGAATGCTAAATGAAACCAAGTCGCAGGGCCTGTCTCCTGTCTGGGGTCTCCAGTCAAGACAGCAGGATTTGTAATGGCTGTAACCAGGATTATTGAGTTCAAGCAGAACAGCCAGGAAGCGAGAAAAAAACACGACATGGTCAGCAACACAACGCCCCCCCCCCTTTTTTTTTTTTTTTTTTTTTTAACGGCCAGCACAATGAGTCGTGTGTGTGTGTCTTTTTTTTTTTTTTTCTACAGTAATCCAGATTATTCCTCAGTGTAATTGCACGGCGGAATCAATGCGGGAACTTTCGGGCATCCAAAACATGTCAAAACACATCACGGCCCGATTCCTTCACCGCTGCCGTTACAGCCCAGCGATCAAAGCCTCCTCACGGACTGTTGTATAATAGCGGTGGACACATGGGCGTTTAAACAAAAAAAGTGTTCCCGATGTTCTTTGTGCGGCTGTGAGCCAGATATAGAACGACAGATGATTACTGTGGCTCAAAACATGCCCCCCGATCTTCTGACCCCCGGTGCCCCTCCTCACCCAAACCGCCCCAACACACACGCACACAAACACACGCACAAAGATAACTGTGCACGTGCGTTCACAACGACGAGGCTACGGGGCAGGAAGAGGCTCTCGCCGGGCTCTGGAGCCTCCGGGGGTGACAGGGAGCATCTGGGTCTGACCCCAGAAGCCAGAGACGCTGCGATTCAGCCCCCGTCTCTGGTTTCGATTCCCTACACTCCTGACGCCTTGCTCCCGCTGCACCTGTCGAGCACCAATAGACCCCCTGCCCAGACCCTTTCACCACAGAGGATATATGGCCCTGCTCCCTGGTCCAGTCTGGCCAATTACTACTGGCCCTCAGAACTGGCCACAAACGCCATAACGGGGCCGGGGAGTTTAAGCTGCTGTTGCCACCCTGAGGCCCCGGCTCAGCACTCCTCCTCCTCCTCCTTCCCTCGCCGGAGCCCCTCCGATGCTCGACGAGGGCCAGATAAGGCTGACCGAGCAGGGGCATTTACTTCCAGAGTCACAGGCTAGCCCCATTCAGCCCAGAGATTAAGCTCTGCTGTCTACACGCAACCATGAATAATGAAGCTATCACTCCAGACAGGCAGGCAACAGCAATGTGACTTATACACACACCAGTAATCCCATAGGCTGCTGCACACACGTGCTCCAACATATACGGCGGCAGCACCACTGTACAGCGTGCGTGGCTCATGCATTATTTCACATAGCAGAGGACTCGCATGTGACTGAATAAAGATGCTCTGTAATCTTCATCTTGAAAGTCTCACATAAATAGAGTTTGTGAAAGGACAAATTCATTAATGTAAACAAAAAGGCCCATTTGCAAAGAATTGCTATGTGATGTCACAATCATAGCCCCCATTCACAGCCATTTTAAATCAGCCAATCAGAGAAGAGGCTCGTTAATATTAATAGGACAGACTTGTTTTTGCAAGAGATGCAGAGAGAAGCCGAGAGCGGAGAAGTCAAACTATAAGGAAATGATTTTTGGTGGTTACAACCATAAATACAATATGTCTATATCAATCGTTTAAATACAAGCCAGGAAAAGAGGGAAATTATTGGACCTCTAAAAGGATCAGCACAAAATTTCTGTGGAAATATCTTTTTTTCTGAGGATGGATGGCAAATGTTAATCTAGCAGTTTGTGTTCACATTGCAGTTCAACTGTTCATTTAAGGCGGTTATTTGGCAGAGGGAAATCTGAACAGCCAGCAGGAGCAGTGATATTAATTTGACAGGAAGTGATTGTTGGGTGTCGTTGGAGCCGGGTCTAATATCACAAATAATTATCACCTGCAAGACCAGATCTGACCTCTCTAACTAAAGTGTCACACTAAGTGCTTTTTCTCTCAGTACAGCAGGTGGTGAGGTTCATCTTCAAATATTATGTCCATCTGTCCATTATTCTTTGACAGGCAGCTTTTTTTTTGCGACGAGGCATTTAAATGGAATCATTTTGGCCTCCTGCAGGAACGGATATACAAACAATTTCCCTCATGTTTTTGTTCTCTTTCATAATTCATTATTATTGTGTTAGTACCCATTGCTTTCTGGGCTTTTTTTCTCTTGAGTAAGAGAAAATTGTTTTAAAAGGTTGTGAACAGTTTTCACACTCCACAAACTGTTTGTCCAACACAAGGAGATGTAAAGTTTTAACTTGAGCTACATACAGTATGATTGAATATCATCTAATGAGTCAGTAGTTTATGTTTTACACTGATAATAATGCTTGGGTGATCAGATTTATGGGCTAAAGAAATGGTCCGTTAATGCCAATTAAGACTGCAGCCATAACCTGCTAAATGCAATGTACATTTTTGCACAACAACTGATGTATCTGTAAAAGTTCATTTACTGTGTGTCCCTCTGATACTGTAACAGCATCTCTCTTCTCTTTTTGTTAAAGTACAAGTAGATAAAAAGTTCTTCTTGTAGCATGTATGATATAGAGTTTACTCACGCTCATGATAAATAATCATCCATGCACCTTTTACAGTTTATGATCAACTTGGAATCATCATTCAACACATCTGCTTTAGAGCAGAGCTGTATAGTTACTAATATTTTGTGCAGCTATAGTTGATTTTTTTTCATCTCTTTACAAAAAATAAGAGAAAATACGAGCAAAATCTTAAAGAATCACTGTATCATGACTATAAATGGTGAATAGTGTGAGTTCACATGTATGAATAAGATTCAATAGTTCAGTGTTATATTTTCTAATTCTTTTCCATCTCCTTTTCCTCCTCTAACTGTGCAACAGCAACCCCCCTCCCCGGTTATTACAGGTCCATGGCGGTACCTGACGTGAGGGCGGATAATAGCAGACACCACGTGACTGCAGCACTCTCCGTCTGGACGCACGGCAGGAGACGCGCACGCACGCACACGCACCGGACACCGGATAAAAATAGACGCCATTCATGCGTCGAGAGGAGGCTTATGCGATGCACGTTCAACTTGAAGGAGGAGGAGGGGGGGGGGGACAACTTCCCAAACAGCCCGATGTCTGTGGTCGGCACAGACGCATCCTGTATCACAATGCGCAAAAGGAGCGCACCGAGCAGCGCGGCACGCATCTCCCTCCTCCCTCACGCCATTCAAGTAAAAAAACAACACACACACACACACACACACACACACACACACACGCAGAGGCGCTTTCTGTCTCATCGCAGCCCGACCTGATCTGATAAGAGCGACACCGACGCAGCCCGTTAATTCACACAATCCTTATCGCTCCTGGAGAGGAGGGGGGAGGTATGGCACCGGCTTTTTTTTCTCCCCCCCAACTTGCGTGAATCAAAGTGGCGGCGTTAGTCAGCAGGCGACTCACTCAGCCTCCAGTGCGTCTCCTGCATCCCTCAGTGAGCATCACTTTTGGTGGAGCCGGTGCGGGGGGGCATCCTCCCTTTCTCTGCTCTTTATTTATGTTCGTTAGTTTGACAAACACCGGTCCCGCAGACCCCCCCGTGCTAGGAACATCCCGTCCTGCGACATATTTCTTGAGTTCGGACCCGGTTGATGTCACTTCCTGCCTGGTACAGCTGAGCAGCGGGATGTGCAGAGGGCTGTCCGGGGGATCCCGGGATTTTGGTTTTTTTATTCTCTCGAGGTCACGCTGCAGGCGGGTTCACAAGGTCACGCGAGAAGCGAGGTTTCCCCGGTAGGAGCACGCCGGGCTTTAGAATGACCAGCACCGTCCCGTCCGCATCCACCCAACTGTGCACTATACTTTTTACATAACCAGTTACTTCCACATCATCCTGCCCCCCCCCCCCCGACGTGATGTTTCATTTCCTGGTAGCCGACGCTGTGCGCATTTACGGCCGCGATTATGCAACGAAAGGCGGCATCATCGGATGGTTTTGACTATTACTACACATTGTATTTGATTAAAATATAATAAAAGCACAAAAAAGCTGCAATCACCTGTTGAAATCAAAATAAAGTTTTAATGTAAAAAAAGTCCTCTCTGTCCTTTTATTCTGCAGATTTCAACTTTTATATTTTTTTTAAATTGCTTATTCTGTCAAACTCCTAAACAGTAACCGTTTTAAGAAGCTTCGTGTGCTTTTGCACATATTTAAGTGATAAGAAGGACGCATATTTCTCCTCGGGGTGCCAGGTTGTGGTCGACGCGCAGAAGGTGATGAGTGTTGGAAGCCTGTCACAGACCCGTCCAGTCCCTCTCATTCAGGTCTCCAGTCTTTTACCTTTGAACCCGGACCCAGCAGCCCACTTCAGATCTACAGAGGGTCTCCTCTTACCCCCCCCCCCCCAGCCGCCCGCTCCCCTCCATCCCCTGGCAGGGCCCTGTGATAGATGACCATCAGCACGCCAATACTGCACAATATTTCAATTTCCTGCCCAGGAAGAGGAATTTTTAAGGGTTGAGTGAAGTTCAGAGGCACAGTGTGGTGCCTCCGAGTTCGAACAACCACCCCCCCCCCCCCCCCCCAACACCCCCTCACCCCCAGCCTCGTGCCGAAGGACCACAGACCCAAACATTCAGCGGAGAACATTCCAGAAACCGGGTCCTCTGTGTCAACACAACAACCCCTGCTGCCGCGGCCCTGCCTGACAGACAGCGGCGCACAGGACACTGACAGGAGACCCCACCGCCTGGAGCTGGTCGACTTTTACAAACACCAAAAGAGTTGTTTTTTTTTACAATTCACCAGTGAGTATTTCGTAGTGTGTGCCAGCCACTGCTGGTATGACAGCTTTCGCTCAGGTGAGGATGCAATCCTGAGCCCCCCCCCCAAAAAAACAAGCATGTCTAGAAAAAATGTTATAACAAAATATTTTGTTGTTTGTCACTGTCACTGAAAAAAAAAACAGCCTTTGTTGCTTTCTATTTCAAATCATTGTCACTTTTGAGTGAGTGAAACATCAAATACCTCTGTGTATTTGTCGAGCATGAAAGGTCATTCTTGAACTTGAAAACACTTTGAGGAAAAAAAATATATCTTGGTTCATGAACCTTCCGCAAGCTTTTTCCTGTACTTTATTTTATTCTATTTGACTATTTATTTCACCTATATAGCACACCTAGATTAGAAATATTAAATATTCATATATTATATTCTGAGAATATGCAAACAACATTGCCACTTTCATTTATTCTAATTATATTGCACACACATATTATACACAACACAAAGATAATGAATCTGTGTTTGGCTTTATCATGTGGATTAGTTATATTTATATTCCATGGCGATTCAAATAAACATTATACATTTTTCATGTGGGTAAAGTATGTATGCATATATATATATAGATAATAGATGTTTTATGCTTGTTCTTAAAGACGTTTGCAGGATTTCTCCAACAACAATCTATATTTCCATACACTTTTTTAATTGTTATAGCATATTTGAGGAGGTTTGTCCTTCTAAAACAATGAGAAAAGTAGAGAAAGCAGCAGAGAGCATCCGGGTTTTCTGCACATAAACACACACACACCTTTATATATTGTTTTTTTAAGTGAAATCCATCATACTCTGCCTTTAAGTATACATGTGTGTGTAAAAGTGTCTAGTGTAGTATTTTATGATTGGACGTGGCTCTCTCGTGTTAAAGGCCTTTGATTGGCTGGATGGTTCAGAGCCGTGGCCGGCAGGAGGAGAGGCTGGGAGGCAGGCAGTGCGACCTAGTGGTGGAAGAGGAGTGTGTGGTGCAGGGGGGAGGGTGCACGGCGGATCACACAGATGCACAAACACACACCTTCTATTGCTTTTCATTAGCAAACACATACTACAGACTCAACCCTGCCTGCTCTGCAGATTCACCATATACTAATTTATCTCCCTGAAACACATGCGATTAACCTCTAGCCCATGTGTTTGAGCTATAATGTCTTCAGTATATAACATAGTGTCCCAGGTTTAAATGTAACACATAAATCATTATAATAAACATGACCTAACACTCTCTTACCAGGTGTATATGCATTGTTATGTCAGCCCACCCTCCTTAACCCCTATGCCTCGCTTCCACCCCCCCACAGCCAAGCCCTGCTGAACCAGTGGTACTGATGACGACTTCAAAGTCAGGAGGTCTGTGACTCCCCAACCTTTAAAAAAAAAAAAAAAGAAACACCCCTTGCATCCGCTATGGAATATTAGGACAGAATAAACCAGACCAGCTGAGGCGTCCACCTTTTTCCAATCAACCGGCTAACACGCCTGGCCTGTGTTTGGAGATGATCAGCGTAGAATCACCATTTATCCCCCACCCCCCTACAAAAAAAAAAAAAGACAGATTACCCCACCCTTCCAGATGTGTTTCAGAAGAGATTAAGTGGACAGAAGGAGGAGCTTTGATAAAGAGGGGGCTGGGTGTAGTCGGGTGGGTGGTGCTGGTCACCAATTTTGGGAGCGCCAGGAGTGCAGCTTTGACGAGTGGAGTTGCACCAGCAGGTTTTAGCTGGGGCCCAGCTCCACCAGCGCCACAGCCCATTTTGCCTTGAAGGGGATTAATAATGAATTAAGCGGTCCCCCCCCCCTCCTCCTAAAAAGATATTCATGCATGCTAATGCATCCATTATTTATAGTGTGCATAGAGGCAGGCTAGTGGTGGCCACATGCAAGTGGGAGGGATGTAAGGATGAAGTAAGGAGGCGGGGGCCCTCTTCCCCCCGAATGAAGCTGCGAGGCTCTGGAAGCAACATCCGCCCATTGTGGCTGGGCTGGGGCTGAGTGGGGATGGGATGGGGACTGGATGTGGACAAGTAGGGGCTGAGGGCGCGGGTGGGGGGGGGGGGGGGGGGGGGCCCTCTGCCAGACAGGCAGCTCGTGCATCAGGAGAGGGGGGCTGCCAAGTGTTGTGGGGGGATGGGTGGATTAAACAAATAAATACATGATAAGAAATAATCATGCCAGGGGAGGGAGGGAGCGATGGAGACAAAGGGGCTAAAAGGGATGTGTGGAGGTGTGTGTGTGTGTATGGGGGGGGGCGTTGACCAAACATTGTTGTGGAGACATTGTTTTTGTGATACTTTTAAAGAAATGCTCATTAAAGCTTTTCTACTATCAAGATCTGAAATACATTCCTAATCTGATTTTGAGTTTCTTTTGTCATTTTCAATGCCAAACCTACAAACACACATACTGTCAGGCAGTGAATGATAATCCAATAAAACGTCATAGAAGTTAATGCCGTGGCCGCAAAAGATGAAATGTAGTGGTGTGAAATAGAGGAATAGGTGAGGGGGGTGAGGAGGCTGCAGCCTTTTCATGTGCGCAGCGTGTCAGGTATGTGCCGGTGATGCAGTGCAGAGAAGGAGATGGCTGAGTGGAGTGATAAGATAAAGAGAAAGCCTCTTGCTTTTCCAGATGAAATTTCTCCCTTTCTGATCCCCATATTAGCATAGATACAGCGTCATCGGCCTGGTGACACCGGGGCCATGACACCCCATCTCATCTCCATAGATAGCACCGGGGGGGCTGTGCAGGTAAATCTTACATCAGGCTTATCTTTGTTACGTCTGCGGAGCGTGCCATTCTGCCAACAAGCTGCCACCTTAAGTTTCAGTAATCTCTGTAAGTGATTGATCCCTAATACTGCTTTGGTTTTTTTCCCCAAATGTAAGAAATAAAGCACTACTTAAATGCTACTTAAATGGGATTTGCTGCCAGGGCGATTGATTTGGTCGCAAACTCAGCATTTGTGACAGGCTGCATGATTTATAGATAATCCTGGAGAGGCTACTCAAACTTCAGTGTTTATCTCCTTGCTTCTTGCATGCGTGAACGCACATCTGCTCGAGATGTGGCAAAATCTGGGGTAAGAGGTTATCAGTGTGGCTCAAAAAACCTGTTTCAGTGGGATTGCTGACCCACTTTGGCGTGCCGGCATGGTATTATATCCATGACAGCCCAGCGAAACAAATCCCCTCGTATGATGGAGTTATGAATGGTTGTGCCGTAAATGGACCAAATACTGTTACATGAACTGTATGATTTGGACACAATGCAGGTAAGAACCAGACACCCATTAATGGCAGACATGCAACATGTTTTTACAACAAGTAGCACCAGAGGCGAGACCTCCCAGAAGGGAGAATCTGCATTGTGCAAACATTGCAAGCTTTGTTCCCCCAACAAAACACAAGGTGAGGCACTCAAGTGGTTTTTTTTAATACCGAAACCTCAACCACACAGGAAAATCCATAAACATTGGAATGATGTCAAAACAACATTGTGAGGTTTTGACTGTTTTAATTTTCCACTGCTTGAGTAAAAAAAAAAAAAAAGAAAAACGGCTCCTGCAACATTTCCTGCACCCCCGGTGATTTTTATGACAAATACAACAGCAGCTTAATTATACATGCGACCACCGCCATAAAAGCAAACCATTAACTACCATCTTGTTAACACAGAGGACCTGCCTTGAAAGTGCTGGAGTCGCATTTTAAAATCTTTTCACTCAAGCGCCTGTCTGCTGTGGCAGATTGGCACCATTTAGAGGAAATATAAAAATTAACGTGACAGTGCGTACACGCCTCGTATATGGATGTGTGCTGACCGCTGACGGTAATTATAATGGCTATTCTTAAATGCATCGGCTGAAACACAATTAAAAAAGAATGTAGCTCTAATTCACAGACATGCCCACAAAGCCAAAACTGGAGCAAAGACACGTTCCCCGGCTATAAGTTCATCGTACAGCTGCATGGATGCAGGGAGAAAGGTGGCTTCTGGTGTCCCTGACCTGCCCCAGTGTGTCTGAGGAGAGCGCTTTGGAGTCTCCAAATAAGAGTCAACTTCCAACCTCTTCCTGAAGAGACTTTGGTTGGGTTTCAAAGGCTTCCTGGTTTTACGTTACTGGCCAAACAGGCCCCAGCTGTACACAAAGTGGCCGCTCTCAACGAGACCCTATGGAGGCAGAGGGAGATCAGGCACCCCTTGACGTAACCAAACATCCAGTTAAAAGCAAAGAGAACAGAGGGGATGCCATCGGTGTTATTGCTTGCTCGAAACAGGTCAGCGTTCACTCATGGCAAGTGTGATATTACAGAAAGCAATAACATAGTCGAGAGCAGCGGTTCAGACCTGGAGGCCTCTACAAAGAGAACTCAAAGTTTGTCACTGTCATGGAGTAGGGCGGCCATCTGAATATTTCACACTCCTCCAGTTTATCCTTAAGATGTCCATATGGACTTCATAGAATGTGTCAATCTCTTGAGTGATAGAATGTAAAACCCACAGAACACCCCCGTAAAGGCAATCCCATCAAGCGCCATTCAATAAGAGATGTATAGCCCTATGTTAAGCAAATGGGCAGAGAAATGGTGACCTACTGAATCCATTATTTCTCCTCCTATATCTATTGTCTTACAGCCAGCCTTATGTGCCCAAAGTGCCTTTAAAAGACATGTTGAGAGAAAAGAGCTCTCTGCCTTGGAATGGGCTAACTTAATTATCATAGCAACTGGCAGTGCTCTTTAACATGTCAATGGTACTTGGCCTGCATGCATAATTTTGCTGTGTTATTGTGGTGGCCTCTGCATTTCTCACTGACAAAAAAACCCAAACCACAGGCACGGGGGCCTATTGTCATGGGCACATCCATCTGGATCAAGGCCATTAGAGGATATTTGCACTTCCTCTGTGGCTCCTGGCTCTTTTTGACATGCAGCAGAAGGAGCAGGCATCACCCACCAGTACAGGGCCAATTGAGGTGCAGATTGACCAGAGGGACAGTGGAGAAGGGCGGCCAGCAGGGCAGTGCTGCTGTCAAACCCGCTGATGGACACCCACGTGGGGGCTGGTACTCGGTCCGCAGTTTCCCAGGTCCTATTGCAATTGATGGGACATGACGAGGCAGGCGCCCTGGTTTTATTCTTTTGTCCCTAGGGATGTTGGAGGGTGTATCAGAATGTCAGAGGCTCCTGGCTCCAGCACACTTCTGGTGTCAACTGCTTACATTATACAACTACCCCTTGCCTGCCCACACAGGCTCTGACAAGCAAAGAGACATTCAGGTGGCTGTGCAATAGAAAAGGAAAGAAATGGCTGTTTTTTCATTCAAACTCAATATGCGAATGAATAAAACATGAACGTGAAGAACCTACGGTATATGCTAAAGAGACCGTTTGCATGTCGCTGAGACCACAAACAATCTGCAAACGTAAATGCATAAATGGTGCACTTTGAAGTGGTAGAAACACGCTGATAAGGTACACAGACGGACCCGATGCGGTTTACACTACAGCATTCACAGGGGCCTTGTATGCTCCTTCATAGCAAATGGGCATAGCATACGTAAGTGTGCACAGGTGCACAGGTGAGAAGCTTATTAGTAAAAATCTTTACACACGAACGGCAAAACATCTCTCTGAGACATATCAAATAGAAGCAATTTGGCTCAGCACATAAACACGTTAGCTGTCAATCCATATCTCCCCGCGTGTAACCTATACGCTTGTCGCTGCATGTGCAGCCTCTCTGAGCTGTGCTGGAATGCTGACAGCACAGAGATATGAATCTTGATTTGATTACGAGTCAAGAGTTGAGGGTCTCAGCGTCGTAGCCAATATCTGTTCGGGCGGGTGGGCGAAGGAGACTGTTGCGAAGGAGGTGAGTCGGAGGGGAAGGGGCAGAGTGTGATGGTAAGGGGGGGGGGGGTTACCTGTGGCCCTGGCTCCAACTGGGAGTAATTTGGAACAGACTGCTCCCAATGTGTTCATTAGGTTGTGATTGGACTGAGCGCAGGTGGGGAGGGTCTGCCCAGCCTGACGCTGAATAGTCCTGATTGTGCCCAGCATAAAACGCCATCTGTTTCAATGAGGGAATGAGGGAGAGAGAGAGAGAGGAAGGAGGAAGGAGGAGGGAGCTACCGGTGAAAAGTCATGTTTCATGATGTCTGGGCAATTTTGTGCACTAACAAGGGGCCAGAAAATAAAAATAAAAAGTCATATGCATTTGCAACTCTTATCTTAAGATCACTTTGGGGTATAATGAACAAATAAGCCATTCCCTTGAATGCAAAGCACATCAAAAGTTGAGAAAATAACTAAGAGTTTTAAATTATTGCTCTGTGTTAAAACACAAATGTGACTTATTCCAGGGGAGAGGTAAAATGGCGTCCATGTCCAGTCTAAATGGCAGATTTCGGTCGAGCTGGGGCCTGCTGCTGTGAGCAGACGGCTAAGGGGACAAGGGGATTGGAGATGGGGCAAAAGGAGTTTATTTATGGGCCGCCTGCTTCAAAGCCGGGATGTTTTTGGTTAATCCTCGCACTCATACCGAAAGCAGCCTTACAAATGTTAATCTAGGGGTTTACACACAAGTTTACTCTGTCTATTTTGCCATAGACACAACAAAATCACCCAAAAAGAAAAAAAAACCCTCCCATAGGTCTCACAGGAAAAACACTGGACAAAAATGTCTTTTCACTCGAGTCAGCTTCTCTTTCTCCCCTATGTTTTTTTTCTCTCTCACTGCAAGGCCCTGGGAAGAAAAAGAGGCGAGCAGAAGAGAAGAAGGCCACTGTTTGCTGCTCGACTTTTGAAGCGTCTTTATCGGGCTTGGCAGCGTGGTCCTGCGTGTCCAAGCCTCGTCGTGCTTTTCATCCTTTGTGCTGTCCAAGGTGTGTCCAATGCACTGGGGCTTTGTGTGGGGAAGGAGACGACACATCACATTTTGTCTTCTGTCCTGAGCTGGGGGATGGGGGGGGACAAGGGGGGGTTGTACAACAGAGCAGGAGGGGGGGGGGGGGACAAAAAGCAAACTTAGAGAAGGCCGCGGCGCTTCAAAGCCGCGATGCACAAAGGCTTATAAAGCGTTACTTCATGCAGAGTTGTGCCAGATGTAATTGCGGGGTTCCTGCAGATAGAGAATCACATGCAACGCTTGGCTCCGCCCCCCGACACCATGAAAGGGCCGTGGCTAAGAAGCTTCAACTGCAAAGGCGGGCGAGCGGGGAAAGTTTGCTTCACTTTGATGCACGTAAACAAGTGAGCAAATAAGTTACCTTAAAGGTTCTGTTACAGGCGCACAACTTGCTGCCTCGGAGAGGCTAATTTCATGCGTGGAGTTTGATAGATGCGGGCGGACTGGCTGTCTCCATTCCAAATCAGGGGAAGGAGGGGGGGGGGTGCAGAGCGACATGTGAATGCCCTCCCCCTTTTCCTCGCTCCGCCATCAGCTCCGCGCTATAGGCTCTTTCAAGTCTGATCGCGGCTTTCTACAGAAAATGATCTTGATCCATTGTTAATAAGCCCAGAGGTTGGCAGGATGAGCGGCGTGCGTGGCAGGTACGGGTAGGCTGTGGTTGTTCTGATCAGCCTGACTAGTCCTCATCTGTTTCCTGTGGGCTCCTGCTGAGATGGGACGGGTGTCGAGTGTGCATTGTTAAATATGTTCCAGGGCACAAACGCTGCCACAGCCGGGTACATCTGCACAGCCGGTCTCGTCTTTTCACTGTGTGTGTGTGTGTGTGTGTGTGTGTGTGTGTGTGTGTGCTGTTGTTGTCTCCCTGACTGACAGTAAACAGTGTTGGGTGTGGAGGAAAGGGTGGTACCATCACTTTAGGCCTGCAGATGGGGCTCCCAGAGGAGGGACACGCCCCGGCATTTTTCCAAAACAGAGGCGAAGGCAAACATGGCAGCAGATCTGTCTCCGCATGTGAAAGGATCGGCACAGGCTTCTGTTGCCGGAGAAGAACTTCTTGTTGTTTCTTCGCGTGTCATGTCCAAAGACCTCCTGCTAGGGCTGTGGAAACTCAGGCGTCTGTATCCACAAGGTCAAGGCGGAGACGTCTCGCACAAAGATGTTCTTTTGCAGGCTTCATTTTAAATATAGCAGAGAAAAAAAACTAAAATCCACAAGGTGACATAGTGGGAGCATGATAATAGCATATAAATGTACCTCAGTGGCTCTCATCTTTGCAGGATGGATTTACTCAGGGACTTGTGTTTGTTTTAGACTTCTTACTCACCACTGGAGCAGATCTTCTGTTTACTTTACATCTTCATTTCAGGGAAAAAAAGGCCATGTTTGTTCTATACCAGCAGAATTACAATAGTAATAAGAGTGGAAATGAAAGATCTCGTGCATATCCCAGTGATATTAAACGGCACCTGGCAGAACAGGAGTGCTGAAGCCTCACCCTGCTACTTCTTTGCATACCAATTAGGAGGCACTTCTGTGAAATGGAATAATTTAAACACCGTTTTATTGGACTTTATGAATTAGTTTTAAAGGAGCGTCCATGATTTAATGCCTGCACGAAATAATCAATTACATTTTTAAAGGAAACAAATGGACAAAGAGCTCCGAAAATCATCCCCTCGTTCACTCATTGATTAGCTGTTAATTGCCGACATGATAGTGAGAATTAAATTAAGACATGGACACTACTGAGCCAGTGCTCATATTCAATTTTTAATGTTAAAAACTGCAAAGCGAAACCGAAATCTCTGTAGAGTCATTGGCTCAGACCTGAATTTTAACATGATAATTTCAGTCTATCTACAACCTGAAGAATACATGAGGAGAATTAAAGGACTTATGTCTCAGCAGGATTTGAAAAAACAAATCAATGAAGTGGATCACATCATTCCCTCCTGTGGTCTTTACACTGACATATCACATCTGTCTCATAAGAATTGATTTCAAAATGATGCTGTTCATAAAGCACTAAATGGTACTGGGAAGATCTACATTCTGAATTTGCTGCTACAGTAAGAACCATCCGGACCTCTCAGACTGTCTGGAACATGTCTGCTTTTTGTTCTCAGAGATCAAGACGAAGGACTTTTTCTGTTTGCTGCCTTTTATTAAATAAAATATGAGCCTTTTGATTAATATCTTACACTACACTGTAATTTTTATACTCCTGTTTTATCCATCTTATTTTTTTTATTTTCTATTGAAATGTTTTTTTCATATCGCCTTATGTTGCTTTTACATTGTGTCTTGATGTCTTTTATGTTTTATGTAACACACTTTGAATTGCCTTGTTGTTGGAATGTGCTATACAAATAAACTTGCCTCGCCTTCATCACGTTATTGAATCTCCGCAGTATATAGAGGACACATTTATACAGCCAGAATCCAGACGCTGGTGGACAGTATATGCCGGAATTATATAGGCTGGTGAATAGGGGGTGATTTCAGACACAGCCCTCTTTTCATAATGGCTGCCATTAGAGCAGACAGCAGTGGATGGAAGTTAAACATTACATGCAAATGCAGGGAAACATACTGTAACAACATGCATAATAGCGCTGGTAATGATGTGCCAATGTGTCTGTGTAAAATGTGTTCAGGAATAATTTCACCAACCCTTTAAAACTTTGGGATTTTCTTTAAAACCGGCTCGTGTGTCTCTCTCTCTCCACATGTAGGCGCTGTTCTAAGGTCACAGAACAAAGCGCCAAGGCCAGCGAGCAGGTGTCAAGGTTCACGGTATCCCGAGGGTACCTCCGGGTCTCATCCCAAATAAAAACTCTAGCGTTTTTCAAAGCCCCCCCGCGGCCCGGCCCCCCCTCGTCAGAGGGTGCCCCCCGATGGCCCCTCGCACACATGCACCGGCCCACGCTTCTCTCTGGTGGGCGAAAGGTGGAACCCGAGTGCATCACCTGGAACAGGCTTAGTCTGTTCAAAACCAGCCTGAGAACCGGCAGGGGGGGGGCAGTAATTAAACTGAGGGTGCAGAAACATATAGAAGGGGCAGGTTTAATTTCGTCCATATTCCACAATGGGTTTTCACACATTCTTGTTGGAATCCAATCCGAGATAGAATGAGAGTCACTCCACCAGAGATAATTACGTCTAACCTACACACAGCGTGTGTGACTGATCCCCTCAGCTGAATCCTCTCCCTTAAAAAAATACTTTTATAGCTTTAAGTAAAATTAAGTATTATTATTACTGTAATTAATTACAAGGTTGAACTTAGTTAGTTAGTTACATAGGGAGGTTGATGGGTGGTAATTACGTGGATATTTTCTTGTCAGTAAAAAAAGGCTAATTCGTTAAATGCAATGTGCAAAGTATGGCCTTCATTCAATTAATCTGGAGAGGAGAAAAGTAGTTTGGACCAGAACTCAATGCAGCCCAAGCTCACAGCTAAAGACTCGTCTAATATTCGCTCAGCTGGCTACCTCACATGATCCCAACACACATACAAGCCACGGAGGGAATGTTAGCATTCCTGAAGCCACCGATGCTGCAGGGGCTACAGCAGCCTACGCAAGGCAGATATGAAAATGTCTCTTTGAAACTGAAAAGAGGTCATTCATGTCACCGTGGCATAACATGCAGAAGTGGCTCAAATATTCCGTCAGGCCAGAGGCTGCTTCATGTTACCCGTGCAGAACATTCACTCACAGTCTGAATGTGACGCAGCTTTCACTAGTAAAGGCTTCGCTGACTGGAGACACACAGTGGAGGCTAATAAGGGACTTAACAGAACTCCAAGGGAGTATAGAGTGCATGCAAAGAGACAAAGGGGGAAAATAGTGATGCAAATCAGCTTCAGAAAAATCTGCACGATGTTTCTAGTATTATTGATTTTAACAGAGTTTGTAGTTTTTTAACCAGTCGCCTTTACAAGGTAAATCAGACGCATATGTCAGAAGGAGAAAGCGGGCATTTTCTGTCCTTATTTGACTTCAACATGAGGAAAGAGTTGGCCCAAATTGTGAAGTCGATTCCCCGAAACGCTACTTGCACAAGTCATGAGATGCAAATTGAGCTTATTTGCATAATGAGCAATGTTGTGACTGAGGTAATTGTGAGAGGAATTGGAAAATCATGGATTACGATCAAAGTAGATGGAACAAGGGATCCCACCACAATCAGGAAAGATTGGAAATAGGTGGCGATGGCATGTGATGGACTCTGGTCCCACCAAGTCAAGCGTATGAGGGTCTAGGTGATGTTAGGACAGCATGGAGTTAAAAAAAAACAGGGCCATGAGGTGCCTTATGTCCCCTGCCTGGAGCATGACTTTCTTCTTTTTGTGCACACATTGTCCGCAGAGCAAACCACCAGTGATTTCCCCATTATGCACATACAATGCAAAATTCTTCATTTTCACTATATTAATTCTTGGTTAATTTGATGACATGAAATGCATAAAATGATGCTACAAAGAGCCATGAAGGAGGATTACGGATTTGGATTTTGTGATGTATTGTGTTCATTGCTCATCTAGTAGTAGTAATGTATTGGGGATTTCCAGTGAAATTGTGTCTAGGCCTATTTGTGGTACCCTGTCCTCTGTTTTTGTGTCTGTACTTTCCTTGTAAATAAAATTTCCTTTTTTATATGTGCTTCTGTTGATGGATCCTGCTGTAAAGGAAGTAGGGAGACATTCTAAATTGATTGATTCTTGTGTCAACTGCTGTGGTTTGTATGTGTGTGGGATGCAGAGGGATTCCTCACACTCTGGGACAGACACAGTTACGTTGAGTCATTGCCACCACATCTTCCACCGTTCCAACAAAACACAGAAGTCAGTAAAACCTTCAACTTATATGTTCTTGAAGAAACTACCAGCTGTAAGTCCGACAACAAAACCGAGCTACAGAGACTGTATTTCACAGCCTCGTGTATACTTTGGGGAGATGGAGTCGTGCTTTAGTGTGGAATCGAAATGTATATGCAGCAAAAGTACCCAGGGCCATGCTGAGAGCGTTGTTGGCTCTTAAACCTTGTGTCACATTTGGTGCCTTTTACTGCCGCGTGTGAAAACTCATTCTCTACACTAAAGAGCGTTTTAACCCATCACAGATGTGCAATGTTGCACAGTTGCAAGTCAGCGTGTGTGGCTAGCTTTTTAGCATAGACTCGCGCAGAAATTGCAAAACAAATGGAAAGAAGTTGTGTCGTCACAACCTCTAACTCCAGCTGCTCTAATGGGGACTTTATAAATCCACTTTTGCACTTCTCCTGCTTTGTGCACTATGTTATTATGTTATTCAAGAGTGGTATTGATTGCACTTGTGTAATTGTAGCCACGTCTCTGGATGAACATGCATATAGTTGTAATTATGCACACAGGTTCTTTGTGGCTTAAATGATGTTGTTTATTCTTTAATTTGGCAAGGAGGGCTCAACGTAAAGTTGAAAATGTTACATGGAATTTCCTCTTGCAGTATTGCATTTAATGCATTTAAACACATACATTTGACAGAATTCCCAGTGCAACTGTGTGCAGTGGCAGTATTTATGTGTGCCTTTCTGTCATAGTTCATTTCTTTCATGAAACATGATAATGTTAATTATACACTTAATAAAAGTTGTGAGGTGAACAAAATGCCCCCTATCAAAGTTAATTGTGCGCCTGTTCCCTGTGCTCCGGTGCCGACCCTGCCCACATGGCCCTGTTAGCTCGGGTGCGTATACACATTCACTCACATTTCAAGCTAGGTTTACTCCAGCAGTCACAACAAAAGTTAGAGATCTAATCTCTTCTCATTTCAACATTTAATCATAGATATAAATCAAACCTTGACCACCACAGGCTTAGAAAGCAAGGACAACGAAGGGTGATCACTTAAAAAAGTCATGAATCTTACTCATACTATGCCTGTAATCATTTGATATGTGTGTGAGAGCGTCCACTGGGCCTTGATAAAGTGATGTGGTTGAAACCACTGATGCAGTAAACATAAACCTCCATCTCCTTGTTTGACCAATCAACCATCGATGTGATCCCTCCTCATCACCGCGGCAGACGATTCCAATACAGGCCGAGCCCTACCTGACATACGCAAACAGACGCCACGGCAAACTATGTTACATGCAAGCGCCTGGGGAAAAAAAAAAAAAAAAAAAAAAGAAAGTCTTATATATCTCTGAGCAGATTATACTTTATCCGAGATGAAGGGTTGAAAAAAGAAGGAGTGTAGTTCAGTCAAACTAGCTAAACGGATGAGAATTAAGATGTTGTAGCGTGGGATGAGGCAGTTATGCATACATAACATGTTGAGGCTGGGACCCCCTGCTGGGGAGAGGCACGACAAAGCCTCTCAAACAGCAATACCTCTGGGACAGCTAATGATTAATTAGCTTGTGTCATTAAGTGAGGCAAATGTCACCCGAGCTTCCTGGGGAAGCTGTCACACCATGTGCAGGCTACTCACAAGTTTCCCCCTCAGGTGCTGGTGAAGGTGGGGAGTGGGGGTGGGGGGGCCGGCACACCGTTAGTAGGCGAATCCTGACATCTAGTGGTGGGATAAAAAACTAAACCAGCCTCCAACTTGCAATACAAAAAGAAAAGTCTATGCAGAAGACTTTTTCCCCATCTTTTCCTGATAATGATCAAGAACAAAATATTACATTATATAACATTTCTAGCACCTAGGAGTACAACAAAGAGGTTATCCAGATTCTGTTTTGGGATTACTCGCTGATCTCTGTTCCCTGATCACTAAATTAGGTGAGGTGACCCCTGACCTTTAAGTATCATTCACCTCATTGACTGTGTCCCTGACGTCAAAATTAAAGAGCTAATACTTCCTCACACTCGAGTCTCTAAAGAGGCGAGTGCTGACATACGAGAGTGGAGACATTTTTCTGAATTGCCCAACAAACACATTTTGCCTTGTTATACTTGTTTGTAGTGTAAAAACAAAATGCACCGCTGTTTCAAATGTGAAAGCAGACAACTGAAAATTTTTCTTACCACAGATCCATGATGTAAGCTGGTTTTGACGGTTTTCTTGCACAGTTTGGGACTAATCCATGAAGGATGGCTGAATCAAGTTACAGACTTTACTCTATCGCCTGCCACTGGCGTTTCACTGCACACATGCATTTATTTCTCTGTCTATCTGCCCCAGGATCAGTGCGTCCTGTGAAGGTCAGCACTGAATCCTGGCCTGCTGCAAGACCAGACCAAGAAGAAGTGAGAAGGCCCCTCTCTTCACCAGAGAGAGGCAGCACAATGTGAAGAGGCTTAACACACACACACACACACACACGCACACACACTTATACACTTTATGGCTCTGTTTATTCGCATCCGCAAGCATGCACGCACACACACACGCACACACACACACAGACACACACAATCTGCCTCACCCTCACATAGACATACGCATGCATACAAAAGCACACCTGTCAGGGCCTTTCCACTATGTGAGCAAAAGCAAAGAAGTCTGGCCCCCCCTCTGTCTCTCTGTATGTGGTATCCCATGTCTGTTATATTAAAGCAAATCTATTCAGTTCCCACTTTCTCATCTGAAATAATGGCATGAGCAATTTTCACATTTAAGCAAGCAGGGACACATGGAGTCTCTCCCTCTCTCCCTCTCTCGGCTTAATGAATGGAATCGGATCCGGGCCCCTGTGGCTGCAGTCTAATCTGCCTTTGAAGATTTTTACAATTTACAGACGAGAAAAAAAAATAAATAAATACCCCACAACCGCTCACACGGTTGTATTATTTTGCTAAACACACAAACAAACACGTCACCTTCTCATATCTACAAGTGTGTGTGATTTAATTTTTTTCCCTTCTGTTATTTACAGTGGCCAGAGGGGCCCGGGGCCCGGGGGCCTGCCAGGAGCCCCCCGATTGTGCCAGTCTACTGGTGTGTGACGTCCATTTGAAGGGAAGGAATCTGTCAAATAGAATGATTGAATTAAAGTGCACTTTGGTCAGGAGTGCTCCCTCTTTGCCACTTTGCACCATAACATGTCTTGTCCTGAAATAATTAGATTGAGGCCTTGGGTGGTGGAGTGGCCGGATCCTCAATGGTCAAAAGGAGGAATGGCCTGGCTTTGAATGGAAGCCTCCCATCTTAAAAAACACTTTATTTCTTTACACTTGAGGTTTGTTGTCTTTTGTGACTATTATCCCCATTCACCATTTGCTTTCATGCAGCTGTGCCCCTCTTAGAAAAAGCCTTTGTGCCCGCACCATGAATACAGGGAATGTGTCCATGGCAGGTAGCCCTTCTTGCAAGTTAATCTCCTGAAAGAGCCTCATACAAGTACTTTTAAATTCTCCCCGAGCCACAGAGGGCTCATCATCAATCGAGCACTTCTCCCCTTTGTAGGACTGATGAGTGTGGTGCGCGCCCGGTGACAATGGCTGCCAAGTGTGGCAAAGTAATCACCTTCTGGGGAAAACACTAGTAATTACTTCTAAACTGTTTGGGCTTCGGAGACAACTACTATTGTGCAATAAAATGAAAGCCTTTAGAGAGCAGCGCTGTGATGGCTGCTCTCAATCTGTTTGTCATCTGTTTGCTTACAGATATTTCTCCTCGCGGTTACCCACAGCAACCGTGCTTCATCGTATATACGCTCCGCGTGACGCGTTCGATCTGTGACCATTTTAACTCATCTGGATGATGCAGTAAGCAGCAGTAAGGTAGAAAATATAATATACAAAACACATTCTGAATGCTCAGGCTACTTTAAATGATGGGTTGCACTTTAGCCAATGAATTACTGTTTATCCTCCTACCCCAAATATATAAATAATTAACTGTACACCTACAGTAGCTGTAGTCATCATTTTTCCCCCACTATGATATTAAATAGCACTAATGAGCATCTCTAACTCTGGTAGTATTGCATCCATGTTGCTCATTTTGCACGATAACAGCTCCTGACCCAGTTGGATTTATTGTTCTAGTAGGATTTAGGTCCATCAGTTCAATAAAGATCAGTAACACCTGCATTTATAGATTAAGGTGCATATGATGCAGAGTTCAGACACTAAAGTTTTGTTGACTTTTAGTTAGTTAATTGCTTTTATTTTACCAAAACTAAAAGAGTTTAATTACATTATTTTGAAAAATTAATTTATTAGTTTCTGGGGTGAACACTTGCTTGTAACATCATTAGTGAAATATCACTTGTTGATCAGTTAACGCCTATTAACAGAGCTAATGTCTTTTCCATGCTATAGGTGGGAAATAATGTTCACAAATTTGTTAAAGATGGCCGAAAATATCCCATTGTTGTGTTTATAGTTGAGGCTGTTGTGATAAGCTGAGCAGAAAGTCAGAATAAACCTGAGCTGCTGTTTTAGCCGCTGTGTGATGTGATGTGTGGTGAAGCTACTCCTCATCTCCCGTGAAGGCCTTTACGCGTCTTTCCGGTTCACATCCTGGTGTTAGAGGCTTTCAACACACTAACAATCACACACGGCTCACATGCAATCAGCCTGCCGCTATTTTCATATTGAGCAAACACTAAGTAACATTAGCATTCATTTGGGTGTCTGTGTTCTGATCAGCAAATGTAAGTTCAACATTTACTCACTGTTTTAGCTCTAGTTTTGGACGCCACCATCTTCTTAGAAAAGCTCTGGTCCTAGAGAGCTGCAGGTTTCTGTTCCAACCAGGCAGACACACACCTGATTCTACTAATGAAGGTCTCAGCTAGAGCTCTAATGGTTGATGAGTAGAATCAGGTGTGCAACAACAAAACAAGTTCTCAGATTCCTTGGAGATATAAAGCAAAACTTAACCACCACAGGCTTAGAAGCAAGGACGACGAAGGGGGATCATTCGATATGTGTGAGAGAGCGTCCACTGGACCTTGATTAAGTGATGTGGTTGTAAACATAAACCTCCATCTCCTTGTTTGACCAATCAGCCATTGATATGATCCCTCCTCATCACTGCAGCAGACAATTCTAATACAGGCAATACACTCACTGTTTTAGCTGTGTTTTGCACCCATTGCAGCTCTGCAGCACCAGGGTTCCCAACTATGATCTGTCACTGACCCATGTACAGTTTGTGGTTTAGTCCAGTGATTCTGGCCCCTCTAAAGACGCCTATACCCGTTTATTCCTCACTGGGGTCGCGGGGCCCCGCTAAAGGGTCACCAGATAAACATGAGGGGCCGTGGGATGATTTAAGAGAGAAGACAATGTTCTGATTCACAAATCTGTTTTCACTTTTCATCATTCGAACATTTATTGAAATGAAACCACCATGTGAGAGGTTTAGAGAGGGGGAAAAAAAATCACAATTTACTGGAGCTGTTAACATCTCATAAACATGTGAAATATGAGCTGCGTACACGCTGCTTTTTTATAATATGTCAAAAGAAAGAAAAATAAGGTTGTAAACCACTGGTTTCATATTTTACAACGTGTTGTGAAATTTTAAAAGGTTGTTATTACCTATTGTGTAAAATCTAAATTTAAAAAGCAACTAAAGCTGTCAAATGAATTTAGCCGTTCCCTCTGAAATATAGCGGAGTGTAGCATAGTGCATACATCATACTTATATACAGTACTTGTGTATATGTCCTTATTCCTTCACTGCATTATAGCTGTTTAAAGCTTCACCTCTAACTGTGACTTATAGCTCTTTAGCTGAATAAATACAGCTCACCAGGCGTTTCGTAACTGTAATAAAACAGGCGGCTTTATGCCGTAAATCAGAGCCTTTTGCTGATACGTTGACTCTAGCAGCATTGGGGCCTTTTTCAGGAAGATTGACAGGAATGCATAGCTTAAGACCCATATTTCGTCTTACTGATGATCACTAATGTTAAGAGATTGCTCCACATTTCTTTATTTTTTATTTTTTATTGGAAAGACTTTCTGTCAGTGCTTAACAAATACTAGATTTATACCTGTATTGTTTACGGTCATCTTAATGTCATATAGTCTATAGGGATATGAAACAATTAAAAGGTTCAATTGTGATTATGAAGCAGAATAAATAAATACAAAGAGACAGAGAAGGGAGAAGGCTGTGTTTCCTGCATCCTTGCTGCCAATTGTGTGCTGCAGTGTTTCAGCCCGTAGGTGTCAGTGAGTGACAGCAAGTGAGGAGGAGAAAAAAAAAAGCAAACATGCTGCCAGTCATGAGGCAACAGGCTCCATTCAGCAGGAGAACGGGGAAATATGCCTCCCCCACCGTGTTGTGGTCACTTGTAATTCATTTGCATTCTAAATCTAAAACACGGAGACACATCAAAGGGCTTTTTGATAGCTCGCACCGAGGAGACTTGAAATAAAACGTCTAATTGCGAGTGTTGATTAGGAGGCCATGTAAGCTACCGACTAATTGGATTGCACAATGAAGTACTGCTTTTATTTTCTGTGCACTTTAATTAAGTCTTTCTGCTGGAGATGTTCAACCCGTTTCTGTTTCCAGTGTTACGTATTACAGCTTATATGAATAATAATTTGACACACAAACACACACACACACACATATATCAAATCTGAGGTTGTGGTTATTCATTCATTCATTTATTTATTTATATATATATATATATAATTCAGCCTAATATTTTCTGTGGTTACAGACTGTCCATACATGTCAAGACATATATGAAATATTGCATTGAATAATAATTTTGCTCTTGCGGTCTTTCCATGAAAGTGTAAAAATCTAATTCCTTGAGTGAAAAATCTTCGTCCTCCAGCAAACCCATATGAAAAGAACCTCCTAGTGCCAAATACATCATCAGAATCAGCTTTTTTGACATTGCACAGAAATAGAACAGCAAGTTTTGCTGTGGCAGCACCTAAAACTGACACATACGTACACACACTCCTACACACACACATGCCCGTGCATTTGGATGTATTCAGAATATGTGAAGAACAAAAATACATAAATAAAATAGAGGCGCTGTATAAGCTATAAATTATTGCCCTATATAAATATTGCAGCCTGAGATGTTATGATAATGCAGGAGTACTGTGGTGGAGTTTGTGCAAGGGGAAAGGGGGGGTTGTTTATTCAGTTCAATGACGGCTTGTGGAAAAAAAAGCAGTTTTTCAGCTTTACGGGCCCTGCAGCACCTACCAGACGGCGGCAGAGACTGCTGGTTCTGTGGAGGCAACGTTTTGCAAAGATTTCATCCAGTGCGGGCATGAGGAGTCCAGCGATTTTTCTGCGACGTGTTTATGACCCTCCGGACTGTTTTCCTTTCTGCTTCTGTGCAGTTTGCACAGCAAGCTGTGACACAGTATGTTAAGAGACTCAGCGGAGCAGTGATAAAAGACCTTGAGCAGCTCTGCAGACAGATTGGCCTTTTTAAGTAGCCTCAGAAAGTAGAGCCACTGTTGAGCCTCTAGACTTGATTGACCATATGAGTTCCTCAGTGATGCAGAACCCCAGGAACTTAAAACAGGAGTCACTCTCAGTCAAATCAATGATTTCTTTTGTCTTTTTAGTGTTCAGTGTGAGACTGTTTTCTGCACACAGTTCTGTCAGCGTGTATACTTTATCTTGTCATTGTTGGATATCGGTAGCACTACTACAGCTGTACAGTCGTCTGCAAATGTGATTATTGGATTCGAGGGGTGAGTAGAGCAGAGGAGCCTTGTCGAGAAGAAGTGGAGCAATTTTCACTATTTAAATCACATTATATTTATAGGGAAGGAGGCTATTTGATATATGAAAATATGTACCAATATCTCATACAATACAGCAGCTAGTAAATAGGCAGAACGAGGCTACTTTGTGATTATCATTGCAACTCTGGGTGCTTTCTAGTACAGTCGATGAGATTTTGTTCGGACAGAGATTCATGCTCAGCTGATGCATCCATTGTTGAAAACTGTTGAAAGCCTTGTTTTGACGTCTTTTACCTACGCGAGGCTGGCCGTGGAGCTAAAATCGTTCTCAAGATCACCTGATGAGCATCATATGATCATATGGTATCATGTGATGCAGCTGCAAACACCCTGGCAGCTACTGTATAGATCTGCAGGCGAGGTTGTTCTAATATAGACAGACATGCACATAGCGTCCTCAAAGTGCTCAAGAAGATGAGAAATTCAACATCCACAATTCCACCACAATTAGCCAAACCAAGTCTCATGTAATCAGACTCAACAGCCTCAGAACAACCACATTTTGGATATTGAGTTGTAAAGGAAATGACATTATTTCATTACTGTGATTCTGCAGTATAATATATCACCAAAAACCTCGAAAATAAAGAACAGATTTTTTTGTGCATTGAGGTTTTAAGCCTCAAAATGTTATTTTATATATTGCACAGTGTTCTGCAGAGACGCCTGCAATGGAGGTTTAATTCCTATTTTGTGGCTGGTTCTGCCCTGATAGCCATCCACTTATTTGAGGAGCATCATCTGATTGAATCACTTGTTGCTAGGGAGACTGGTCAAGATGAGTAAAGGGAAAATCAAGCCTTTTATTGGGAGAAATAAAGACATTTATTTATGTGTTCACGTGTTGCTGAAAAGAGCAAACATAGGTTTTATACAAAATATTCATAGAAAAAAGGCAGATTGCTTATAATAAAAAAACAGGGATTCTAACCTATATCTTGTGATTTTGCATTGAAAAAGAACAAGTGTCAGACAGGATCGTGCAAAGAGACTTTACAGGGGGAAAGGGAAAAGGGATGGGAGGGGGTCGGTGACAAGCAGCTCCAGCTGGAGGCGGATTTCAGGGCAGGTGTCCTTGCTTTTTTTTTTTTCTTATTTCTAACACCCTCGGAGACGGCAGACCCGACCGTAAGTAGACTGTTGAATCAGAGCTGATAGATAACCAAAAAAAAAAAGAAATGCCTGATCTGCCACGAAAATCCCGGATGGAATAAAAAAAAAAAAAAAAAAAAAGAGCAGCGGATGGGAGACAGCTCGTCTGGATGAGGGAGACCCCGCTGGGAGAAGACACGCAGCGTGAGGCTGAGCCGTGAAAAAAAAACAAAAAAAGAAAAAAGAGCGACGGTGCAGCCGATCCAGCAGACGCAGCGTCCTCCGGTCATTTCAAGGGACGACGCGTCCCTCGCGGATTCGCAGATGTTTGCCGCTGCCTGGTCGATGCTGATGCTGTGGCATGTATCGCCTTTTTTTTGTTGCATTCTGCAGATGTGGGCTTGCAAGAAGACTGAGGCCTGTGCACGGCGATGAGCAGCGAAGCGGCGTTTGGTAATCTCCAGCCGTCGGACGGCTGCGGTTGCACCGTGTTCACGCGCCATGGATGTGCGCTGTTTGCAGCTGAGACGCTTCTGCACATGAAATTCAGAGAACCTGCGTCCTATTGTTCAACCGTCCTCACAGAGGAGTGACACCCCAGCCTGCTCGCCTGCTCTCCTGTCCAAGCGTCCATCACAGGTTGGAGCTCGGGCTTCATGTCAGCACTCTGCCGGGTGTGAGGTCACACATGCACCTGACCCGGCGTCGGGTGCCGAGCGATGCCGATCTCCCTGGCGCTGGTGGCGGGCAGCAACCACAGCGGTGCCCTCTGGGAGCCTGACCCCAGCGGCGGCGCAGCGCCCGAGGCCCCGGCGTGGTCGCCCACGGCCAACAGCGCGGTGAAGATCGCGCTCATATCGCTGATCGTGTGCGTGTCCCTGTTCGGGAACGTGGTGGTCCTGCTGGTGTTCCAGAGGAAGCCCCAGCTGCTCCACGTGGCCAACCGCTTCGTCCTCAACCTGCTGCTGGCCGACCTCCTGCAGACCATCCTGGTCATGCCGTTCGCCATCGCCGCCACCGTGCCCGGCGTGTGGCCCCTGGACGCCCGGCTGTGCCAGGCACTGGTGGTGCTCATGCACCTTTTCGCGTTCGCCGGCGTCAACACCATCATAGTCGTCTCTGTGGACCGCTACCTGGCCATCATCCACCCTCTGTCCTACCCCACCCGCATGACCCCTCACCTGGGCACCAACCTCATCGTCTGCACCTGGGTGCTCAGCTTCCTGCAGAGCACGCCGCCCCTCTACGGCTGGGGGGCCATCGACTTCGACCGGCGCCACAACGTGTGCTCGGTGGTGTGGTCCTCCAGCACGTCCTACTCCGCCGTGGTGTCCACCTTCTCCTTCTGGCTGCCGGTGCTCATCATGCTCGTGTGCTACTGGATGGTGTTCAGGGCGGCCCGTAGGCAGAACGCGCTCGTGCACCCCATCCAGACGCAGTCCTACTTACAGCCGTGCCCGCAGCAGGACGTCCACGCGCCGGGCAGCCCGCCGCGGCAGCCCCAGGCCCAGCAGGCCCGCTCCCCCGACGGCCCCTGCAGGTACCCTGTCAGAGTCCGGCATCGGCGTTTCCATTACCACTGCAAGGCGGCGCGTGTGGTTTTCGTCATCATGGCGTCCTACGTGCTCAGCATGGGGCCTTACAGCGTGCTCAACACCATATCTATAAGCTCCAGGGCAGCCGTGCCCCCCTGGTTGTCCTCCCTCGCCCTGGTGCTCTTCTTCCTGCAGTGCTGCCTCCACCCCTACATCTACGGCTACATGCACCGCAGTGTGAGGAAGGAGTTCCTGGCCCTGCTCTGCGGGCTCTTCTGCAAACGGGGCCGCGCCGGCCAGAGCTCGGCGGTGGAGAGCTGCTTCACCACCACGGAGGGACGCTCCGGGGCCCAGCCCCACCACCCGCCCAGCCTGGCGGCGCGGGTCTTCCCCCTGCGGACGTGGGAGGAGTGCACCACGTCGTCCTCTCCCACTTTCGAGAGGAGGTCGAGGGACAGCCGCAAGGAGACCACCTCGACCAGCGCCAGCTCGGAGAGGGAGATCACGGTGCACAGCAGCAACAGAAGCACATGAACTCATCTCATTACACCTTTAACAACAGGGTTATTCTTGTTGTATTACCTACATAATGGTCTTTTTCTATTTTGCCATAAGCTCTTTCAAATATATCCCTTTGAAAGGTTACTGGGTCCATTCCTTGTTGCATCATGAATGTATAGTACAACTGACTGTGTGAGAGAAATCATGAACTATGAAGATTACTTTGATTCCTCCAGCAAAAAACGTAGTTTTATATGTAAATGCAGTTCTAAGAGTTATATACGGTAGGCCAGATACGCCTATAAATAATCTCCACAAATCACCTTTATTGTTTTAGATGTATGCATTTATTGTACTAGTAACTGTTACATAAAATGGGCATTTATGAGAAAAAAACCTCAATTAAGAAAAAAAAAAGAAAGTAGAACCAGAAACTACATTTGATTTGTATTTAAAATATTATTTCATTATAGGGATGCTGTGTCAAGACAGGTGTGCTCACCCCTTTGCTCCTATTATGGGCCATAGATGTCTATAGTGAGGTATTGGTCGATCTGCAATATCTGCACAGCTCCTCAGCCTCCTTTAAACTTTCCGTGTCGCGTCCTGTGTGTTCGTTCGAGCAAACTTCGCCTGCAACTACTGAACTCAGGGTACGTTTGTGTGTGGAGGAATTCGTAGTGTTTTTGTGTCATGTCTACGTGTGTCCTTGTCATTAGTGACTATTCTTAGTCTCAAAGCGCCTTTAAAACACGTGAGTAGTGTAGTGATATTGTGCCTGTCAGTACGGAATACACAAAGGTTGATGACTTTCCCCCTCGATGGGATGGTCACACGTAAAAGTTTCGTCGTTGTTTCCTTTAACTCCAGCTTAACTGAGGCGGAATTTGCTGCCTATTATTTCAGTGTGCTACTCTATATTTGGACTCAGTATTTGCGGCCTTTGTAAATTAACTCTTACAATATTTCTGTCAAAAAATACTGTCCATAGACACCAGGTTATGTTTTTTTTTTAAGAAAAAAAAGAGAACTCCAGTGGACTAGCACCATTTATATATTGTATGCTTCATACCGCAAGATCCGCATCTCCTTGAAGCCGCGAAGAGGTTTATTCATGGGAGCATCATGTACTTGACGTGACTCATCTTATAGAAACGCAGCTGAGGTTGACGTGTGGATGATGTGTGTATCGCAGCGTTATTTAATACTGTGTAAATTCCCCATTTGTCAGGTTTTACCAACATTTTCGAAAAAAAAAAATACAACAGTATTATAATTGACAATCATACTGGTGTAATACCTTAGTCAGAGGGTTGCTCCGTAAAGGACGACGGGGGACGGTTCTGTGTGTAATACAGTTTATCATCAAATAAGAAAAAAAATATCTTTTTAGGTGCTTTAAATCTACATATTTTTGTGATTTCTATTGTGCTTTTGTATTATTTCCTGGTTTCATTATCTAACGTCAAAAAAAAAAAATGTCTGTTGTTTAATAAAGGTGAAATATATTTATTATGTCTAAAAGATGTTCAATTGGATGATTTTTTTTATGAAGCCAATGCTCAGGTCTCAGTTGATTACAGGAGTGCACATGTCCCCATCAAACAACTACGAACTTTAGAAAATACTGTACAAATATTTACATTTGACGGCATTTAGAACAACTTTCTATAAAACCCTCAGGACATCCAGGGAATATTTGAACCGGAAAATCCCAGAACTCAAAGTGAGACTAAATATATTCATAAGTGAGGTTTTAATAAGCTGCTGTTAGGACTCAATTAGCTTTAGAATTTTTATTTTAGCTAAAGGCATGTCTATGCAGCCTTTTTTTTTAAATACTCTGCTGAAATAAAGTATTAAGACAAAAGCCAGGTTTTCTTGAAAGTTTTGCAGATGTAAAGTTCCACATTTTTATAGTCAGGGCAAAAAGAGAACATCATTCCCATGATCATATGTTACATGTCATCATTTATGATCAAATGTTAAAATGTTCCATTAAAAAAAAAAGCATGTGGCCATCACTTTGAATTAATTGCATTTATTTGTAAAAACGTTATCACCTCGGGTGATGACTCCCCACTGCCTGACGCAAAACTCAGCAGTGTTTTCTGTAGTTACAATTCAATCGCCTATTAACATCTAAAAGGGTGCATACGTACTTCATCAATAAACTCATGGACCGTCTTCTTATTAACTAGGTGAGAATCCCTTATGTGCCCCCCCCCAAATAAAACAGCACATCACAGAGATCATTCTGAATGTCGCTGTAGCATATTCATCTATGATACAGATGGGCTTTTTAACCAAGGATACCATTTGATTTTATGCAAACTTGACTGTAGCCATTAAATACAACAGAAGGGACGTGTATCAGAGCAATGTCAGTGTTTTATATCATTTCTGAACTACAATACAGGCTGATATTTAAGGATTTATAGCCCCATTTTTACCTAAAAAAGAAAGAAAGAAGAACTCCTACGGAAGGTTTATAATGGTGACAATCTTTAAGTAGCATTCTCTCGCTCGCTCTCTATACAATATATGTACACACATTTTTTTTTTCGTCATTACAATACAGGTAATGAAAAACAAAACCCTTTTCCATAAGGGAATAGAAAAGCAAAATAGACATCATCTTACTTTCTTTAGAAAATTAAAATAAAAACATTTCAGCTTTTTTTTTTTTTTTTGTTAAACCCACCAAAACAAACGGTTCACGATGACGAACGGATCACTGGGAGCCACAACGATGTTCGACGTCCCACTCAAAATGATTACTGGTCAACAGTGAACACAAAAAAATTATACATTTATTAAAAATAAAAAAAAAGAAATAACAGCAACATAAGTTTAAAGCACAAACGAGGACGGGCTCTGCTCTTCGGGTCTTTTCTTGATAAGTGATGGTTTCAGTTCAGATCCGCTCAGCCAGCGCTGAGGAGGCCAGCAACCAGTCAGTCTTTCCTTCAGTCCTCTAGTCCACCTTGACCACACTGTAGATCTTATTTACAAACCAGAAGCAGGCGAAGAAGCCGATTGTACCTGAGAAGAGAGAATATATTAGTGGAGTGACATAGCAAATGACGGGCGAACCAGATTTTAAAACGGTGTAGGCTCTTTGCTGCATAACCAAACTTCACTAAGCTCAACTTTTGACAGAGTTTTTTTCCTCTCCTCGAGACTCTGCAATGTCGAGAAGTCAGATTGGTCAAAATCCTGGATCAATTTATCCGGGTATAAAAGTCCTATCTGACTTCTCAATGGGGGCCATGCAGCCAGAACCAGAATTAAGTTGAGATCAAAGTTGGGGGGGATGAGGTGAAACAGCAAGACAAGAACATTAACGACTTTAAAAATGGGAAATGAGGGAGATTTGGATTATTCGGTTCAAATCTGAAAGCATGGGGGGAAACTGATAATCCTTGGATTATTCCTCCGTGATAATCTTTTGACATCTCGTCCCCTCGCTACTTACAGCTCTGCCTTAAGATAGTGTCAAAAAGTGCTGCAGTGACATGCAATGCTACAGGCTAACTTTTATCAGTCCTAAGGACCGTAGAACGGTGGAAAGTATTCCATCATCTGCTGAGCCCGCGCTGCTAGGTGTGTGTTTGCTTGTTTTCCCCTGAGCATCATCCTTTTACTCATCTGAGTGGGTGTGCGCTAGAGCAGGACAAAGCCAGGGAGCGCTGTTGCCATGTCAACATGTGTCAATCTTTGTCTCCCTGACAAAAACGGCAATGATTTTATATTCATTCCAGCCCTGTAAAGAACGTGTGTGTGTGTGTGTGTGTGTGTGTGTGTGGCAGACCCACACACCTTTGTTTACAGATAGATTTTGAGTGCGAGCATGGAAAAATTGCCCCAACAGCAAAGGTCAAGAATCCTAAGTGCATACGGGCTTATTATCATCCATGGCAACGACTCAGTGTGGTGTGAGCCTTTTGTCTTTTGATCAACGGAAGTAAAGAGAAAAACACAAACTGGAAAAAAAAAAAAGGCTCCAGTCACTCTGACCTAAATGAGTCTGCCAAACCAGATCTGACCAAGACACTTTGAATGCTCCAGGCTCATTTCCAACAGTCTCTGTGATTTTTCTACTAGACTTCAAACGGGCTGAAAAATGAAATGTTCAAATGGGACCCTTGCAAATAAATTCTCTTTAACCATTAGACACAGAGCTTCGTTGCTGCCAGTGTAGCAGCAAAAACGGCCATGATCAAATTTAACTTAATGACGAGTGAACAAATGTTGCACAACAGCGTGGTCTACTTCCTGGTGTTGTATTTGACGAGAACAGGATGAATATCCTGGATCATTTCAGATTTGACAGGTGAGATGTCATTAAATTACTCTACAAACACTGAGCAAACACTGACTACACACCTCAGTCACCTCTGACATCAAAAAGCGAGAAAATCCTCTTTACTATCACGCTACAGTGCAGGAAAAAGGTTTGGCCACACCTTCTCATTCAATTAAATGACAAGGTGTGTCCCAAACCTTTGTTCTGTACACTACGACATCAGATATATTGTAACAAGACAAGTAGGAAACCGCTGTTGCCGCTTACACAGTTCACATAATCTCACCTGTCAAGAGGAAGAAGATGAGGACCATAATCATAGTGTATCCAAAGTAGAGGAAAGTGCTGGCCGCTCCAATTATTTGCAGCTTTGAGAAGAAGTAATGCACAGCGTAGATAAACAGGTAGACTGCTGTGAAGCCACTGGTCAGGAAGGAACGCCACCACCAGTGGTAGTCCTGGACACAGATAAACGGAATGATAGGATCCAGTAATGTGGGTAGATGAACTGAATTCTAATCTTGATGGGAAATCCAGAAATTAATGAGCTTCATTTAGGAGCATGATTTGAAAATATAATTGCCACTTTTGCATGCATATCTTACATTAACCACATTGGTATTGCATAATATAGTTATTAAAAGTGAATTAATTTTCAAGTGAAAGTGGATCATTGTCATGAACCAAAATTCTTAGAACATCCAAGTACCTCAGCACATAAGTGGAAGTAGCAGAGCAAAATGGTGGCTTCAGAGCATGTGATGAGTAGAATGATGAAAACCAGGAACAGGAAGCCAAACATGTAGTACATCTGATGAGACCTAAGACACAAGCACAACGTTTAGAGCACACTTCATCCCAGCTATAAATAACAAGAATGACAGCATTCCTTTCTTCTTACCAAATGCTGTTGAGGATGAAGAAAAGCTGGATGAAGATGCAGCCGAAGGGCAGGATCCCACCCATTACTATACCAGGGATGGGTTTAGTGAAGAATGACTGCTCAGGAATCTGACGAGGAATCTGGTTTGTTCGCACCGGTTGCTCAATTGCCTGTAGAAGCA
Source organism: Eupleurogrammus muticus (assembly GCA_036785175.1). Classification (NCBI taxonomy): domain Eukaryota; kingdom Metazoa; phylum Chordata; class Actinopteri; order Scombriformes; family Trichiuridae; genus Eupleurogrammus; species Eupleurogrammus muticus. The sequence continues at coordinate 25,754,666 of JAYKQN010000004.1, read as the reverse complement.
GAAAAAATAATTAATTCCAAAATTCCACACTCGCATAATTTTTTTATAGCTAGATAAATTCCTAGAACCGGTGGATGCTCAGCTTACAGGTTTTTTGAATCCAAAGTAGGCCCCAACAAAGGTGAGGGGCACAGAGATTCCGAACCACAGCGCCAAAATGGCCACCAAAGTGCCAAAGGGGATTGCTGCTGATGAGCCCTCCACCCAAAGGATCAGGTTCATCAGGAAGAAGTCTGCAAACACAATACTGGAGAAGAGAGATGGATAAGTAACAATGCACAGAGAAATAGGATACAAATAAGAATAGCAGTTTAACAGGAAAAAGAAATAGCGTAAACATTTCACTCCAGTAATCAAAGGCAGAAACGAAGTCCAAAAATAACAGATGAAACAAACTGCAGCAGAAATGATCACTGAACTCACCCTGGGCACAGGAGAGCTGTCAGCAGGACGTTTGTCTTCCACTTTTCACCTCCAAAAGCTGAAAACACAAAACACGGATATATGAATATATGGATAAGAAAGGCGACAACAAATACCGTGTTGACTTTTACGACTATAATGACTTCTTCTAGAGAGTTGTCTCGGGACTCTTACTTTTATAAAGGCGAGCAGACACGTAGCCAGCAGGGGTGCCCAGCAGAACCCAGAGGACCACAGCACACGTCATGAGAGCCCCTCTGTTGGCCGGCGACAAGAAGCCCAGACAGGCCAGGACTACAGTAGACAAACAGCCATCAGCAGTGCACATTTAATACAGTGAACGTTTTTAATATAGCTCTGTTCAAATGGGTAGCACTGCCTCAAAAACTGCCTTTAATTTAAGTTGATCGTGTAGATTGCTATGTTTTGAAGGCTTCCACTTTCTAGATATTTTGATTCATTTAATCATTTTACATTTGACAGCAAGATGTAAAACAGTCCTTACAGAGCGTGATGAAGGTCATGATGAAGATCTGGGTGCCCTGTCCGAGGAACACAGACAGCAACATGCCTTTCCTGGGAGGACGGAACACATCTCCATGAACCTGCTTCCACCCCGACTCCTCCTGTGCGTCCTCCTGGGGAGGGAGCAAGACAAAACAGCACAGCAGCAGTCACAACCAAGAAAAGCGCTGGTGGTGTGCAGGAAAGGTGAAAGAGTAACTGACCACCACGTTAAACACCTCACAATCTGACACCTGCTAGCAAAGCAGAATAATGTGAAGAATGAAAACATTTCATTCACCAAGAGCTGTAAAATTTGGTGTGAAACACTCCAGTCAATTCATAGGTATAGGCCAGTATTTTGTAGAACTAAACTCCACACCACATTTTACATTCTTTTTTGAATGTGCCTGTTTGCTGCAATCACACACCCATCCCCTTAATTACCATGATAGCAGGTTCTGCTGATATGGCTTTCAATAAGCTTACATAGAGTAGAGAGGATTTTTCCTTGGTCGGTGGAAGCTTTATCAAGTCTGCCTGTGAAATGTAACAAAACATCTTATAATTCTCTGTACTATTACCACACAGTGTGCTGGGTAGTATTTCACACTGAGAATGAATGCATCAGTATAACCTAAAAAATGCAGTTATCCACATAAAAAAAGAAGGCTGGTCCTTGAATCTCCTGCATCTTCAAAAAAAAAATCTTCACTTGCATGTTAGTGAATCATGTATACACATCTAGATGAGCTCCAACAAAGCGAAGCAACTTTTTACCTGGTCCACCTGGTTGTATCTGGCAATATCCTTGTGCAGAGTTCTCAGCATGATCATGGCGACCATGCCAGACAGGAACAGGACAATGACCAAGGAGTTCATGATGCTACAAAAACACACAAAACACATCCTCGGTTAAAAACTAATGAAAGAATATCTGCTTTAGTCACAGCCTAATAGACTCTCTGTTTCACCTGAAAACTAATGTCATATGTTTACATAACAAAGCTTTGTTTTCAGATTCAGATTCATTCTTTATTGGCTCTGGTGAATGGAATGGTTTACTCCGGTACAGGAGGGGGAGGTGGGGTTTGCCTGAGTGTGGATGTGTCATGTTGCCTCTATTGACAGCATTTATGGATGTCATGTATTGGTAAAACTTCAGTTCATTGCTGGTGCTGAGGTATTTGACCCATCTTTCCACAATCTCCACAGGTTGGTTGTTAATGATTATGTGGACATGTGGGTTGGTGTTTTTGTCCGTGTCAAATGAGTGCTTTTGTTTTTCGAGATATTCAAAACAAGATGATGGTGGTGTGTTCACCACTATGGTGGTAAATGGTGGATTGTTTTTTTCGGCTGTGGCTGAGTCCTTGTGTGTTCTACACAAACAAAATTGTAATCCTCATTAACTAAGCAAGCATCAAGAGCTTTAGGGAGACTTGGTTTCTATGTGATATAAAAAAAAATATACACACATACCTAAACCACTGGATGTTGGTGTGAGGCATGGAGACCAGAATGTAGTCCCACCTGGAGGCCCACTTGATAGTATTGGTTTCCTGTTCAAGGAGGCAAAAATATCACAGTATTTTTGTCACACTTATGTAGAAATAATTTTATATTAGTTATATATAATTAGCAACAATAGAAATAGTCATATAGAATGGAGACCTACGTCAAATGTAACCGAGTAGCTGTAAACTATGTTCACATCGGTACCAAACTCCCCAGGGACCTCCATCGGGGTACCGCCATCACAATTCAGATTTTTCTCGTCCACATGTTTGATACTGTTGTGCACAAGATACTTCAATTTAATCATTAATGCATGTAGTGTCTTTCTTTTACATTGAACTTTCTATTCTATTGGAACATGCTGAGGGGGATTTGACCTAAATCAAAATGCCGTATCATTGTCATATTTACTAGCAAATAACATTTACCTCTTTGGCTCCAGAGTGGCAGCGACCAGCCGAGCACCGGTCCATCCTTCTGATGCTCCGTGGTAAGTGATCTTAATGTCTACATGGTTGAAGACGTAAAATGTGTTCTTCTTGTTGAACTCAGACTGAAAAAAAAAGGAATATTCAATATCAAACACAAGTTTTAGAACATGACTTCCAACCTCAACTTCATCCAAATTATAAATTGTGCTCTTGTGCATCTACATGGCCTGGGATCCTAACACAGTAATTACAATATCAGCTTCAATATTATATACACAATATATTTGTAAGAATCCTATAAATATTGACTTAAATAAGTGAAAATTACCACTATTATCAACAAACTATGCAGAGAACAAATATTATCACGAGTCTGAATAAAAACTTCAAAATTGCTATATCTTTCGTTGACATAAAATATGTTGAAATGAAGACCACTTCACGAGAAGATTGACAAATTAGGACAAATTCAATATGTCAATTACAGTACAACTCAAGGAACAAAACTCACATTGATGACACAAGCATCTTTGGACCTGCCATCTGCGGTAACCAGACAGCCAATGGGGAAGCCCGGGTTGCAGTACTTCTGACCATCTTCAACATCATAGCACCAAGTGACCGGCATGTTGTCAATGATCCTGGAAAAAAAATAAGTGGTTAACCACAATTCTGGATAAATTAAGTTTGTGGAAACATCTGATTGCTTCAACCCACGTTAAGTAACTCCTCCATGAATAATTACATTACAGAAGGCACTATATCTACTAACCAGTGGTGCTGATAGTTCAGCTGCATTCCCATCTTAAGAAAATCCAGTTTGGTGGCATCGTCAGGATTGGATTTTGTGTATGTCTTCTTGCAGACTGCCTGGCATTTGACGTTTTGCTTAAACTTAAACTGTAAAAAAAAAACGAGGTCACGTCACATTAACAAAGCGCATTCAACAAAAGGGAGATGAAATGGAACTCATAATAGGTGACACAATAACTGCCAAACAGGTTTAGAAAAACAAGTACCTTGTACGGCGAAGACTCGATTCGTTCACCAAAGAGCACCTGTCCAAGGTTCTCGGAGGGCCTCTGCTCCTTCACATCTTTGCAAAAGTCAAACCTTTAACAGATTCATGGATTGTGGATACTGGGGTGAACACTACATATGTAGACATAACTCATATGGCTTCAAGCATGAACTACCATTTAGTGTATGTACTTGTCTGTTTACTTACACATCATATTCATACGGGAGGACTGACTCCACTGAATCCAAGCGATTGACGAACAGCTGAATCAATGTCTGTAAACCAGTCATAAATAAAAATATATTTCATACATACATTCTGTAGCTGTCAAATTCAGGCCAAATGGTGGACTACATCCAAGAAACTTGTGGCAGCTGACAGATCCTGAGTGTTTCATGCGTCCATCGGTTTAATATAATTAAGAAGTAAATCAGCTGATTAATTCACTGTCAAAGAAATGAATGAGTTGACCTAACTTTACCTGGACCACGTAGCAGAGAAGTGTCCAGTCAACCTTACTACAGTTACGGCGATTATCTGTCATACTTCCTTATTGTATGTAGAGTTAATGTTCTAACACTGTGGTGAGAGGCTGGTGAAAAACCCAGAAATGGATGACAGTGGAGAGTATATGTCAGCGACCATTACATTTAGCAAGCAGCAGAATATGATGCTAACCCCCGGCTCCAGGCAATAGCCTGGGCCTACGAGGAGGACTGGCTAGCTAGCAAAATTCAGGAGGCTAACAAAATAACACATCAATTCCATTTTAGGCAAAACAGTTACTACACTAGAGAGGAATTGAGGGTTTTTTTACGAATGAACCATACCTGGCAATCTTCACCACCTTTGCCTTCTTCACAGAAACTCACGGGGGCCAAACCCGGAAGATAAAACGCCGAGCACGAACAGAAATGTGAAACCAGTAAGCAAACCAGCGCAAAACCGAAGTGTATCCGCCTCTTCATTTTACACGCGGATAGCGGCTACTCGCGGAGAGTTTTGTCTTCTCGTGTCAGAGGAGAGGGGTCCTTCTCCTGGGGGAAACGGTTCGCTAGCCGTCCTCGGTTAGCTGCCTCTTTCTGCTCGCGACGCAGCGGCTGAGCTTGACCTGTCTGACGAAACCAAGCTCTGCCAAGCTATGCGGAAGCTAATAGATAACCACCGGAAGTCAGGCGGTTTGGCCTTCAAACGAAAATACACAATGTTGAGTAGATGCATTTCTATACATATTTATAGCTGTTATCGATATACATACAGTCAATATATATTTTCTATGATAATATGTCTTTTGTGTATGTTACAAAACCTCTTAGAAACGGATGCATTTTCAAACTGAACAGCTATTATATTTGGAATAATTTTATTTTGAATAAAAATAACCGGATGTTGCACTTTGTTCTGAACAGTTGACAACGTGGAAGTAATAGTGACGTTGCTTACCTCTATCTCTATAAACATTTTTTGTTAAATATATAAAATATATTATGACATGTTTTGCATGATACAGTATGTCGGTTTGCTTTATGTTGGACACAAAATGAGCGTTAAGATTAAGCAGAAGAAACTAGTTTATTACATTATTGTAAAGGCGTCTGGACAAACCAGAAAAACAGGACGCGGGGAACAACTCACCACCTTAGAAATAGCCGGTGGCGGAAAGTAAAGAAGTACATTTGATAAGTTTCTGTTGAGGTACTTACACTTTACTCGTGTCTTTCCATGTCATTCTATTTCATACTTCCACTCCATTCCACTCACTTTCAGATGATTTTAATATTTTACATACAATAAATATACTGACACACTCTATTATCTATATTGTATACAATTGTTTTCTTTCATGTTTATTTTCTATACACGTTTTTTAAAACAATACGATTCGCTCCACATGGATAAACTCAAACATTAACATGCTTTCACATTTATTTATTGATTGAAAACAAGTAGTATAATATATTATAATAATATCCACTGAATTTATTTACCAGCATTAGTTATTTTTCACTTGTTGCTTTTAAATATTTGACTTATGTCAAATAATAAAATAATATTCATTCATAAACTGTATTCTTTTTTTATTGTGTAATGCACTTTGTGTGAAAAACAAACTGTGATACTCTTATGTATAATATGATGCAGTACTGATGAATTACAACGTAAAAATGCTCTCCTGTATTTATTAGTGTTGAAAAACGATAATATAATATACTATATATATATATATATATATATATATATATATATATATATATATATATATATTAATTTATAGCCTGCATCAAGTACTTTTACTTTTGATACTTCAAGTACATCAAGTAGCTGAAATCACCCCTTTTTTACCTTTTTAATTTAGCACATCAAAAATTATAACAATTATATATTAGTTATAATATTACCAATTATGATTAATCGTTAGGAAGTATTTTTAAACCAATATTCCTACTTTGTAAGTACTAGGTCTAATTCCACCACTGGAATTAGCCCACATAAAACTATCCACTACATATTGTCTTAAATTAAATTATACATTATTATTCTATTCTATATGCTACTGTGTTCATTAGAGAGCATATTCAGCTCATTCAGGACTACATGCAACAGGGTATTTACAACCAAAGAAGATAAACTACATTTTAATGCATTGTAAATAATAATGAAATTAGTAGGATACCCATTATAATCTGTAAGGAAGTAATAAATGATTGTTGAAGAAAGCAAAGTAGGATTGTAGCATTAAAAATTGTTGTATTCTTTTACTATGGATTAGTCTCTCTTTGTGTATTTACAGTCAAAACAATAATCTTCACAAATATACACAAAGAAACTTCTTTGCTATTACACTTCTGTGGACTGTAGAAGGACAAAATCCTGGAAAGAAGTGAAAAGTGTTGAAATAAAAGAGTGACATGTTATTGTATAAACAAAGTTTTATACACAATATATAGGGCCAGTTCATATTGTATACAGTGTATTTATTCGGTTTTATTAGGACAAACAGTACATGTTTAAGTACAAATAAAAACTAATTAAAAAATAACTACTTTTGTAAAAAAAAGACTTTCTCCGAACTAAGTATTGAAATTAAACAACTAAATTAACTTCAATCCCAATATAATGTAAATGTAGATCTGTACAGTTTTGAATATATATTATTAGCAGGATACAACCTACAAACTCATTAAGTTATAATGTACACGATATTTTTACAGCTACAAACGAGTTTTTTGCGAGTTTAAAATATTATTGGCCCTTTTTTAATCGCATGAATGAACTCCGCCTCTGATTGGCTTGCCCTGTATTCTTAAACTTACATCTACCTAATCCCAACGACGAAGGCAACGAGTACTAGCCAATCATATGCCGCGTAGGGCGGGTCATCCCATACTCATCCTAGAAAAAAAAAATAATAATGTGCCCCCGGTACAGCAGGGGGCGACATATAATGTGTTGCATTGGTTTGCGCCCACGACGCCATTAAACAAAAGAAGAAGAGGAAAAAAGCTGAAGAAGGGGAAGAGGCGCTGTTGCTGAGTTCTTTACAGCTGCACCCATTCGCGCTGTTAATATAAACTACATCAATACTACCGTTTGTGTTAATGTTTCAACAGTAGCGCGTGGGCAATCGCAAAGCCCGCGTCTCCCGCTGGAATAGCAGCTAGCTAGCTAGCGTTAGCAGCAAACTAGCTAACGTTGCAACCGCTGGCACATTAATCGCCATTTTGCGCATTCAACCGCCCAAGACTTTCGCCAGCAGTAGGTAATAAACCCCGGAGGAATCTCTGGCTACGGATGGCAAAATTAACACGATTGTAATATACAATCTTATATCATATATGACTTGTTTTTGTTTTTCTTTTTTTGCAGGTGGTGGATTTTTGCAGCATGGCAGAGGCAGACCGACCGGGGAAGCTGTTTATCGGTGGACTGAACACCGAGACCACCGAGAAGGCCCTGGAGCAGTACTTCAGCAAATATGGCAGGATTGTCGAAGGTGGGAATGGAAACATTGCTGGCCATCTTGGTTCACCCAGATACACAATAAATGAACAACTGCATGTTAGAATTAACAACAAAAAGTCCTAATCAGCTACTGTTTAATTAATTGTCTACTTCGCTTAATTAGACCCCATTTGGTAACGTTATGACCCAGGCTGAACTGAGTGATTTTACCAGACAACATACAGCAGACATACCTAGATCTGTTTGAAGAAATGATTGTGTCATTTCACATTGATCAAGCTCGTCTGGTCAGTCTGCAGTTTCTGTGAAAGCTGCACATTCTTGGAATTCCTGGCATTTACCAGTTCACACCAAAATATAAAATAAAACAAAGCCTTCAAACATGACCTTAAGGAATGGCTTATTGGCCATCGAACTTGTGAGCATTAATGAACTGTTCTATCCTGCTTGTCTTGAATTTATGTGCAGTTTATATCGCCTAATATTGCTCTTGTTACATACCAGTGTGGGGGATAGCTGATGAAAACTAGCTGATGAACTATGAAGGAAACATTTGTTAAAGCAATAAGTCACGGCTATGGTTGGTTAAAAATGGGAATAGCAATAGAAACACTTTTTGAACGTTAGTCAATGTAAAACTAAAACAGTCTAATATAAAGCCTCTTATTGTGCATTTCTTCATTTTAGTTCTTTTGATGAAAGACCGCGAGACAAACAAATCAAGAGGATTTGCTTTTGTGACTTTCGAGAGTCCGGCCGACGCAAAGGATGCAGCACGTGAGATGAACGGAAAGGCAAGTCCTCTTCTTAACCAGGTCTAACTTGGAGCCTAATGGAAATCTTTCTTGAATAATCTAATAATCATGCTTTTCATGCCATAGTCCCTTGATGGCAAGCCTATCAAAGTGGAGCAAGCCACCAAACCTCAGTTTGAGAGTGCTGGCAGGCGAGGACCGCCACCCATGCACTCCCGCAGTCGTGGTCCACCCAGGGGCCCCCGTGGGTCCAGGGGAGGTCCTGGTGGTATGAGGGGCCCACCATCCAGAGGTAAATGAATTTCTGTCAAATTTATGAGATTCTAATAGTAAAATATACCAGTTTAATGTGTTTTTAAAAAAAAAAAACAGTTTTAACATTTATATTTCTTGTCTGTTATAAGACTACTATGATAATTCAGGGAATGTAGAACCCTTCTTTAAAGGGATGTCATCCAGAGGTCCCCCTCCAATGAAGAGAGGACCCCCAGTTCGCAATGGAGGTCCCCCACCCAAGAGGTCAGCCCCATCCGGTCCCATGAGTAGATGTAAGTGTGAAGCATTTCTGTTGGTACTTATCCCAGTTTAATGCACCCAGAGGTGTGTAACTAATCTTGTTTTTAACAAAACTGTACCAGTTACATGCTTGGAAATCCCCTCTTGCGCAATGGTGTTTATTTATTTTAAATATGCTGAGTGTGCAACTTATTATCAAGCTCCTTCACATGCATCTAGGTGAGCTGTGTTTATCTCAGGGTTAGTTCGGAATTAATAAACATGTATGCCTTTATTTTGTGTCTTCTAGCCCCTATGTCAAGGGACAGGGATCCCTATGGTCCCCCCCCTCCTCGCAGAGACTCCATGATGTCCAGAAGGGATGATTATCCATCACCAAGAGATGACCATTACTCATCAAAAGATAGGTAGGATGTTTAAAATTAAGGTAAACTGTGCACTGGTTTAAAACCAGCATTGGGGAAGGTACACTTGAGGTGGCATTTTACAAGCTTCCAATTACCACTGGGATAAAGTTGCAAAAGTTTATTTTTAGAATTGCCAAAAAAATCATTTTCAACTAACAGGAAAAAACAACACATTTTAAAGTTGTAAAACTGCATTTGTGTCTAAATGTTGATTTTAAAATTTGCCTGTAAAGATTCTCAGTCATTTAGGTCATGGTAATATAAGGAGGGTTGGATTGAGGTCAACTGGGAACTGAACACTCCAGAACTGTAGAATCCCTTTGGATGACAAGCAAAACGTCTTCAAGTATCTACAACCAAGTCTGGTTTCCCTCGATTCAACTCTCCTTGGATAACTTAAAACCTGTTGCCATGACAATGGTTACATGTTGGCAAAATTGTGAGAGAAGATTCTCTTGTCTATTAGCCTCCTGTCAAAGATAATGATATAGTTAAAGTGCTATATTAAATTCAGGAAGTGAAACGACTCCCCATTATTGCTGTAAACATTTGACACAAAGTTTTTGCAGTTGGTTGAGGTTATAAATTCAGTTCTGTTCAATGTAATATTCCATAGTAGTATTCAATATAACATCAATAGAAGTGGAGCACATGGAGTATTTACACTGTTTTCAAATCATTGCTTTAACTTGTAAAATAGTGATAGTTGACCCTTTACTCACAATACAGATAATTTAACTTGTTTTGTTAGCTTGCGTGGTTACAGCTCTGAGATTAATTGTGCTATTTTTGACAGTTACTCCAGTCGGGATTATAACTCCAGAGATTCCCGCGACTATGGACCTCCTCCCAGAGATTATTCATATCGAGAATACTCCAATTCCAGTTCCCGAGATGACTACGGCTCAATGTCAAGGGGATACAGGTAGAAGTCTGGGTTGATTACAAAAGGTTATAAACATGGATTTGATTGGACCTTTTTCACCACGCAACAACTCTCCCTGTTATGTAGTGACCGCGATGGCTACAGTGGAGGCCGGGAACCTCGAAGCTACACAGACCGTCCAAGTGGTGGCTCCTACAGAGATTCATATGATGGTTACGGTAAGATATGCCTACATGAGTGTAATGAGGACAGATAACCACTGTGGCACAAAGAAGAGCTGCATTAAATAATCAAGCAACCAACCAAATCATAGCATTGACTACGACAACCTCCAGGTACAAGAAGCTGCAGTTTTTACCCTAAACCAGAGGAAACCGCAAATCAGGCTGCCTCTTATACGTTTTCTTTCCATTTGCTGCATCCCTGACCTGCAAACCAAGTGGCAATTTTCCTACTATTAGAAATGATTAAGTATTGGCATCTCAACTGAACAACCCAAATATTTTGGAAAGCTGTGCCTACATATCACAACCTATATTACTGCCGCATTCTTCAAAAGAATAAATATTTGACAATGTCTCTCAGAAATAATGCAGACTACTTAATGTGCCCCAGAGAGTTGGCAACCATAAGGAAACCCCCCAAAAATCCTTGGAAACTTCTGTTGACCATTCCGTATATGCCTATCAAAGCACTCCCTCAAGGAGTAACCTTCCAAAAACCGTCAAGACAACTGTGAATACCTCGTCCTTACCTGCAGTTCTAACACTTGGAGCTCTAAAAGGAAAATGGCTACACAAAAATCAATGGCATGCTGAAACGAGTAACATTGCCCATTTATTCCCTGTGCTTGGATATATTACTGCCCATGTCAACTAAATATCCAATGTTAAATTTAATATTTCTTAAGTGACGGGACATTTAAACATGTCGTCCATTTAAATTAACATTTTTTGAGTGAATTCTATTGGCAAAAAGTGAGCACTTGACCGTGCAAGAAAATGTGTAAATTTGAACCTTGCCAATTACCTGACCCATTGACCCTGCAGGTAACTCTCGCAGCGCCCCACCTTCACGGGGCCCCCCACCATCCTATGGTGGGAGCAGTGGAAGCAGTCGTTACGATGACTATGGCAGCAGCTCCCGGGACGGCTATGGCAGTCGTGACAGTTATCCCAGCAGTCGGAGTGACCCATACCCACCTAGCCGTGGGGAGCGAATGGGCAGGCAGGATAGGGGCCCCGCTCTCCCTGTCGAGAGAGGCTACCCTCCTCGTGATTCGTACAGCAGCTCAAGTCGTGGAGGGCCACGCGGTGGCCGCGGCAACAATCGAGCCGACAGAGGAATGGCTCGCAGCAGATACTGAAATGGACATGGAAACCACGTTAAAGCAAACTAGTGTTCGTGCACAGTTAACACGTGTTTTTTTGGAAGAAATCTTACAACAAGACAAACTATCCATGTCTGAATCTGTGGAATATGGAGCATAACTATAAAATGTATCTTGAATTTCCCAGTTTTTTTTAATGTGTAAAGTTTTTTTTATTAGTATTTCTCTTGCTCATGTAACAGTACAGTTACCAAGTGAGTGTTAGTTTTTGTACATTCAGTGCTGTTGGAATCTGCAATGCCCTATAAGTTTGGCTTTCCTACTCTCTAATAAAGCTTTTAGTTGTACCTTGACCACTGCTCATCGATATTCAAAAGGACCTCAAAAACGGTGACATGAATGGTAATTAACATTATCTCCTTCACAAAGTTCTCTGTAAAGCTTAGGTGAGTCTGCTCGTGCTTTTATAGTCGAATGACTTAAGTTCATTCTTCACACAAATGTGCTTCCAACTGGTCACTGCTGTCTTTAAGGGTTAGGCAAATGTTACTGTCAAAATGTTCCAATGTAGTTTCCTTGGAAATGGATCCATCACCCTAGAGCCATTTGATGGCATGCACCGACAAAACCAAAGGCAACAACAACCAAATGCAAGAGTCTTTTCAACTCGACCGATAGTCAACAGCTGGTAAGCAAAGCAAACCTCTTTGTTTCTCATCTGTAAATGAGTTTCTCATTGTCCTGTTATGCAATCTTCACTCAGAAGGGTGATATTCAAGACAACTTTTGCCTCAGAGCACAAAAAGAAAAAATGGAGGTCAACTGAATGTGCCTTTTTCATTGTAGTCCGTTTTCATCAGCTTAAATTGTCAAAGTGCAGCAACATCCTAAGAAGTTTCATCTTTTGTCAGCAGTGAAAGTTTGCCGTTTTTTCACAACTGAGCCTTCAGAACGGAGATCGTTTTTTCCCTAACCAATCGTCCAACCTGAGTAAGAATGATTGGCGACAGTACTTTTTTTTTTTTTTTTAATTATTGGTAAACACTCGCTAGTTATTTGTAAGATTTTTTTTTCTCCGTCAAATTTAATAGCCATTTTCTCAGTGTCAAAACCTTTTCCACAAGCATGCCAAATCAAACAATGGAGACCTCTGGAAGAACCGCACCGTCCTAACTGCCAAACTGGAAGCGATCACTAACGAGAATTCTCAATCGGAAGGACTTAAAGATTATTAAACATTTTATAAATACAAGATTAAGAGAAGGGCAGCATGTTAATATTATTCTCTTGTTGCAGGATGAACACCCACCAACACACAATGGAACTGCTCATGCATCATACCTGAATTGTGTCCTCCGTTCATTGGACCAATGAATCCACAGCCCACCAGTGCAGGTATGTTCATCATATTGTTATCCCTGCAATATCTGTACATTAAAAAATGCGTGTTCAGTGTTGTTCACAAAGCAATTAGTTATAGTTATTAGTTAATACTCCAAAAAATGTACTACACTATAAATAAATAAATAAATAAATAGTTACCAGGGAAAGAAACTTTTCAAGTGTAAAAAAATGTGCTGAGATTTCCTGAGGGTCCATGAATGTGTCTTTTTGGTGTTGGCTACATCCACAGTAACCTGTTAGTGAGGGATAAAGCAGCAGCTAACCCTGCTAAAGCTCATAGCTTAACTCTGACTTTTCTTCAGTAAGTCACTGCTTTACACTCAAGGTTTTGACTTGCCAGGTGCTTGATGCTATGATTCAAAGATTGGGGGTCACTTGTTTTTCAATGCCGATAATATCAACCAGAAATACACTACAATGTTAATGTGGTAAATAACTAATGTAGCTACGAATGTCTGTATTTAATGCAGTATCTACATAGGTGTATAAAGGCCCTATTTCCATTGTTCTAATTGTACACCATTTGTAATTGCATTAAAAGCTACTGGATAGTTAGAAACCCCTAATTATGATAGCACAGCTAAAACAGTTTGCTGCTTAGGTTGAGTATTTTTTGACAAAAGCAAAGTTTAAAGGAGAAAATTATTTCAAATAAAAATATTTTTAACTGTGTCAATGTCATAGTAGATTATATATAGATATATGTATGAATATATGTTGAAGTTGGTTGTTTGAAAGAAATGTACCTGGAAGTTAATAAAGTTCTTTTGCATGTATTTTTTTCCTTTTTACATAAAAAATGCTGTAATATCAACCTGTTTATATGTAAATCCGTCTTTCAGATGCTGGCACAGGCCACTGTGGAGACTACAGCTGGGATCTTCTCAAGTGAGGCATGTTGAAAGTGAGAAGAACACTGGCTGAGGATTTGATGAAATGACATTCTGGTGTTTTCAATAAAGATGAGAAAGGAAGAAAATGTTTGCAGTTTTTTGACTTCATGAAATAATTGCATTATCTAACAATTGTAAAAGTTTTATTTATCCTTATAGTGATAAATGGGTAGCTGTGCTTTGCATTAGCATTTCCCTTACTAAACATTTACCTTAAACAATAAAATGACTCATGATTTCCGTTTTTAAAAAAATCACATTTCAACAGAACTTGCTGTTCAGGCTTGTGTGATCATCTCAATCAAAAAAGGGGGAAAGAACCACAGATCTTATCACACTTTTTTATTCGATTCATAATGAATGTCAGCCGACAGGACGTCAGGCCTCTTTGGGTTTATGATTCTTTTAGACGCCACTTTCTTGTCTTGCTGGTGCACCACCTCCGTGTTTCCTGATCCCTGCTGCAACTTGACTTGTGAGTGCAACATGAGCCTGAGCGGCTCGGCCTATTGTTGAGGTTCCCGTTTGCCAGTAGGGGTGATCATCAGTTTTAGCGTGTAGAAACAGCGACCGTCCTTCCCCCCGCCGCCTCTTTTTTTTTTAACTAGTAGCAGAAGTGCGGATGTGAGTTGTTGCATATTGATACGGAACACACACACAGACGGGTTTTTTTTGTACCCCCCTCTTTCTTTATTTTTTTGGGGTTTCCAGCAATGCTTGGGCAATGATCGTATTCTCGGAGCTATGAATCCAGAGGAGCAGACTGTAACGTGGTTAATATCACTCGGAGTGCTCAGCTCGCCTAAAAAGAATATCGCGGACCCGGAGGAGTTTCTGAAAACCTCCCTGAAGGATGGGGTCGTCCTGTGCAAGCTCGCGGAGCGGCTCGTGCCTGGCTTCACCCCCAAGGTGAGTTGTGGATAGAGGTAAAAAACTTTTTTTTTTTTTTTAAATGCGAAACGATCGACGGCTCCGGCTGAGGGGGGAAAAAGAAGGGAGGGGTTTGTTGAAAACGATACGGGACAAGAACTTCCCCTGCAGCAGCAGCAGGCCCTTTTTTTTCTCCCCATTTGTGTCGCTCGAAACTTGAGCCGCTAAGTTCGCAGCCTGTTTAATCGCACGCGACGCGGCGCATCTAAGCAGCACATTCTGCTAACTTTGACATTTTATTTTTTAACCAAAAAAAAAAAATGCTGTTTCCTGTGAAGCGGCGGACAAATGTTCCGCATTCTTTGACAAGAGTGAGTCGAACAAACACCCACCAAAAAAAAAGGACAAATTCGGTAACGGGGGTGCATTATTCATTGAAAGATTCCGAGCAAATGCTAATTGGGTCACGTGACTTTTTTAGCAGACAACAAGATCAAACACGATGAAGAGATTCAGAATTTTTGGCGATGACAAAGTTGATAATGATAAATAACAGTTGCAGAAGACTGTTCGTCACTTCCTCTCCAAAGGGCTGGGCTCTTCCCGGTGCGGCCTCCCTCTTTTGCAAAAACACTAAATAATACAGGAAGTAGTTACTTCCAATTAACATCGCCGTTTTAGTTTCTGACTCTAACGCCACTTTTTTTTTCGTGTGACAGTCACGTGCGTCTCCGTAAACACCCCGCGCGCACCTTACTCTTTAAACGGCGGAAAGGTCCCCCCCCCCCCTTCGCGAGCGCCGACGCGGCTTTTATTTTGAAAATCCCGAAAAGTCGGCGGACGTTGGCCTTAAGTATCGCGAGTTTTACACTTCGGCGGCGTTAATGGGTCTGTGTGCATGAAGGAGACGCAGGAAGACTCCACAGTTATTTCATAAACTGTAGGTTAGCACTTCCGACTGTGTTACTTTGCGCTCTCTCCCGCGTAGCTCCGGTTAAATGACAGTGGCATTGGATCTAATGAGTGTTTGTGTCAGATGTGTATCTGGCTTTACTAAGCTGGGGTTTATATATTTATTTCGTGTGTGTGTTTATGTGTGTGTGTGTCTATGTGTGTGATCAGTATTGTCAGGATCCGAGAACTGAAGCCGACTGTATTTCCAACATCAAAGAGTTTTTAAGAGGATGCTCGACCTTGAAAGTGGAGGTAAGTTGCCTCATGTGTGTATGTATGGATGTGTGTGTGTGTCAAAGTTTGGTGTAGCAACACAGCGTGTGTGTGTGTGTCATTACCTCATCACTCAGCCCCATTCTCAGCCCCCTGCAGTGTACAGGAAAAAAAAAAGGAGGACTTGCCTGCACCTCCTTGTCACCCGGCTGGGATGTGTGCTCCTCACACCTCCATGTGGAGCGAGCCACATAGACGAGCATGCTGTCATTCACCCCCACCGGCCACACAGGATCCAAACAGTTCATCTGCCGCAAAAAAAACTATGTTTTTATGGTGTTTTACATGATTAGGAATTCACGGTCTCTCTTACGCGTATGCATGTTTTTAAAAAGTAATAAAAATCTCCCTTTTTTCCACCCCCTTCAAAGGCATAAAACAAGTTGGGGGCACATATTCCCGAGATGTCCCAATGTTCAAAAAGGGGAGAAATGATTTACAGATGTTGGGAGTGTCTCTTTGTCGCCGTACCAGCCTGTTTTTGACGGCCACGCTAGACAGTAATTTCTCCCACCGGCATTATAAATAATCTTTTTCTGGTCTCGGATCGCATCACTCGGTTTCTTTAAACAGCTAATTGGGTCAGAAAGCCTGGCTCACTGCAAAGTCAAGTGGTTCAGGACTTTCTGCCCAGCTGGCTTGTTATGTCTGGGAGGTCCCCTTGTGATTTTATCCGCCAACCCTACTTTAACCCATAATTAGACTTTTTTGCGGGCAGCCAGTAGCTCATGGGCAGCAGCTTTTAGAGAGGCGCTCCTAAAACGTATCAGTGGATGTCTGTGGCGCTCGCGTTGAGCCCTGCCCATCCTTTGGTCAGTGATGTGATCGTGTTTAGAGAACTTTTTCTGTCTGTCTTTTTTTTTTTTTCTCTTTGCCATGGCAAATAGTGCCTGTTTGTCCTGTGACTGCACAAAGAGAGCAGTCATACCGCTTTCACTTCTGCCTTGAGATGCAGAAAGAGGAAGCGCCAATAACTGTTCAGGGCCTGATATTTTTTTTTTTCTGTCATGTTATGAACCCGAGCGAGATGATTTGTTTTGCTCAGATTTTATACACTACTACAGTCATTTAGAGTGGCATGTGTTCAGAACATGACTCACTGAAACTACTGACCCCGATCAAGATTAGGGTTTTTATACTAGAAATCACTTTTACTGATTGAAGTCAATAATGTGATGTAAGAGGCACCCAGTCGGTCATTTTGATTCATAAGTACAATTTTTTCTCCAATATTTCATCATTACGCATGACGCTGACATTATGGTGAGGCTGTTTACATACATGTTGAGAAGCTGGCTGCATAAATCCTGGTGGACATGTATACCCCGAGGCTGATGCCATGCCTAGAGATGTTATGGTCACACTTGCTTTACCTCTGAATGAGGCCGGATACGACGCGCGACTTAAGGCTGTACTACTCAAAGTCTATATTTAAGATGTTTTATTTAAAATGTGAAACCTTATCTGCTGAAGGAAAGAAGATCGCTGTCTAAGACACAGCGATCAAGCTGCTCTGTGTGTGTGTGTCTATGTGTGTGTGTTTCTGTATTATTACAAACCACTAAGTCACAAATATGGGTCACATTCAACATGTCAGTTTTTATCTCTGTCTTGTTATAGGCTTATTCAAATCCCCATGTGCATTTCATTGCCTGTGTTTGTATATTTCTATTATTTGTGCTGCAGCCTGGAGATTAAGTATTGTTCTCCCAGTGCAGAAATATTTCTAATTTTGACTTGTGGTCTTGAATGAAAAAGTTTTTTTTTTTTTTTTTTTGGTCTGACCTTTCCTTCTTCTTTTCCCATCCAGGGTTTTGAACCAGAGTGGTTGTATTCTGGTGAAAACTTTGGCAAGGTCCTGACCACTCTGTTGGCGGTCAACTTTGCAACACAAGGTAAGAGCTGAGCTGTGTCTCTCTTTCTGTCTGAACTTCCCAGGATGACTTCACGTCAGCGATTCATCTACCAATTCTTTCCAATCAATCAGTTAATCAATTATTCATGTGGTCTGTAAAGTTTCACCAAATGGTGAAATATGTCCAGGGAGATGTGAGTTGTCTGACTATTTGTCTAACTTAGCATCTAAATGACTGTTTTCATTACAGCCATATTGACAAGAAAATAATACAACAGGCGTTACCAATGATCCCACTTGAGGTTCCGTTTAGTAAAGTAGAGCCTTACTAGTGAGCCAACACTGAACCTAGCAGCACCCTGGCTCTGTTTGAATGGAATGGATCATAATTAGCATTATTGGTAACACCTGTTACCTGTGGAAAAAGACTTGATTAGTTTATACAGAGACAATTTAGTAGCAGCACTTTTGAATTATTATTTAAAGTCATGTTGGAAGGAAAACAAAATTCTCTTGAATGTGAACATTTTTAGGGCGATCAACATTTTTTCATCATTTCCTGACATGTTGGTTGCAGCTGTAGCTAGAAATCTGTATATCAGGCTACACAATGTATGAATACATACATATGTCTCTTAGTGTTCAGCTCTCAGGTCATGGTGTGAACCTGAAGGCAAAAAGAATATTAAATACACACTACATGTAACTACACATCAGATGTGGCTGCTTGCCGTGCCCAAGTACTATGAAGGACAAAGGTTTGTGTGTTTTTAGTAGTGGTTTTGTTCCTTCCCCTGATTGGATGCGTTACCCATGGGCAGCTGGCATGGCAGTGTGTGTTTGTGTCATGCTGGGTGCCATATTTACTCCCGTGCACCCATAGCTCTTTATACCCTGTTATCCTGCTTAGTGGCCTTTTTTTCCCTTCCTATTTTGTATATTCAAATTAAGCTGCAGTATGAGGCCAAATGAATAATGGAATCGAATATGAGTTTATCTCTTTTCTAGACACACAACCTTTACTCAAGCGCGTGTGTTTTAATAAGGACGCAGCAGAAACTGGTCCTCGGTGCAGCAGTTCGGGCTAAACGCTCCGCTCCAGAGTCCTTGTTTGAGGGCACCGGAGAGACTCTCTCCACTTTCCAGCTCACAGCTGCCAGAGAACCACCAACATCGCAATTATTTAGTCAGCAGTTTATGTAGTTTCTGCCTGTATGCCGATAGATGCTCACCGCTGTATGAGAACATCTGAGATGAGATGCAACAAAACATTTATTTACATGATCACCTAACCTGCAAATTAGGTTTCTGATTAATCAATTAACGTCTTTAAGTTTCTTAATAAAGCAGCAGATATACACAATTGTTTGGCATTTTCTTGGTGAATGATGTATATTTTGTCAATTTACTGATTATTTTGAACTCCTTTGTAGTGATGCTTGTTTTTTCTTCCATGTTGTGATGCTGAGTGAGGTTAAGTAAAGAGGCGATAGTACTTCACATGTAGAGATGTGGACCAGAAGCGTCTGCCAGTGCCGTGCTGTGCTCGATATGCAAATGTTTATCAGCCGGCCTCTACCCGGCAGCAGCTCAGCGATCGGCAGAAGTGAAAATGATTTGATGTGGGTAATGGTCACAAGTTCGTTGATGTGATCAAACATAAGGGGCTTCTGTTCTTTTACTCGTGATGCTTTTTTTTTTTTTTTTTGCTGCTTCCTGACGCCTTACGCCTGTGAGTGGCTGCGTAGCCATTGTGTTTGTGTAGGGTTGCTACTTTGGACATTGCCTGCATACAAAAAAAACAAGCGACGGCGTATCCGCCACAGAGCGTAGCGGCTTCTCTGTGCGTTGGCTGTAATGCACCCTGACGTCTCAGCATATGGAAGCCATCTCCAGCTGGCCGTCCGGGCTTCCGTCATCATAACACGCTGCACATAGATTCCAGATGATCTGACGATAAAACGGGATCACACGAAACGTGTTTACCGCCGCGCATTTCGCTGCCTCTGTGTGAAAGTGCTCTTTAAGTGTTTGTCAATTTCACGGCTTCCGTGTTCAGCTCCTTATTGGATTTTGAAAGGGATGGTATGAAGTTTGAGGGCACATTTTTTTTACACAGGAATTAGACAGTGTGCGTGGCCGGCATCCAGCTGGCACTTGTTAGCGCTTCTTCAGAGAGTGTGTTTCTGCCTGTTAGCATGTAAGGGCAGGGCCGCCATGTGTCACCAGTCAAGTGAACGCTGGCAACTAAATTGATACCTCTGTCAGCGCATCTCAATGACTGAACTCGCAGTGCAGGACAGCTGGCAGCGGCTGACCCTAAATTACCGTTCCTCCACTGCAGCAGCTCGCCAATGACAGTGTGGAGAGAGGTTGGACGTTGGCGTTTTATTTTCCTTCACGAGTCACTCCCTCGACTGCGTTTTTGGATCAGAGACAGTGTAGGAGGAAATCATGTTAAATGTGTGTATTTGCTGGAGCAGCACACACAGACACACTATTACCTACATATCCTAAGCTATACACGACTGATGAACCGTGATGAATCATTTGTAAAGGAGAGGTAGGCCACTATAAGCATATATTATTAGCTCAAAACTACATGTTATGTTCCATTTTTTTTCCACAGCTGCTTTGTTATTACGGAGCAGTGTGCCAGTTTTGGTTAAATCAGATGATTCAGGACGGTCAGGCAGCATAAAAGTGGTGTGTGTGCGTGTGTGTGTGTGTGTGTGCGCGCGCGCGTGCGTGCGTGCGTGCGTGCGTGCGTGCGTGCGTGCGTGCGTGCGTGCGTGTGTGCGCGCGCGCGCGCGCGCGCGCGCGCGCGCGTGTGTGTGCGTTCGGTTCACTGTCCTCAGGCTGTGCAGAGCAGCGGCCCATAGATGCATGAATTATCAGTTTGTCAGTACCCAAAATACACGCACCTGGGTCAGTTGTGACATGTGCACGTTCATAAGTTCAAACTCCACAAAATGTGTGTGTGTGTGTGTGTGGCTTAATTACATATTCACAGCTTTGTTACATTTATATTTTCTATGTTAGTGTGTGTGTGTGTGTGTGGTTTTTTTTTAACATAGCTCTATTGTTTAGTGTATCTTTAGGTTTTAATAGAGTTGTATGTGGTGGAGTTTTAATTTCCCTAAGGAAAACCCTCCAAAGGGATCAATATAGTTTTATCCTATCTTGTCTTATAATGGAGGCTCCATGTTTCCGCTGTGTGTGTGTGTGTGTGTCCACAGACTGTGCTGCTGAGAGGTCATGTTCACAGTCCGGTGCCTCCTCTCCTAGTCAGTCGACATCCTCACACACGCTCTCTGGCAAATCCAAAGGCTCCCTGCGTAGACAATCCAAATCAGCGGTATGGTCTTTTTATATACACACACACGTCACATGCTTGAAAATGTTTTTTTTTTTAAACATTGAATTTCATCATTTTGTGAGTTGCAGTAGTTATTTTACCCAAGAGGACTAGACATTGCATTCCCTTGCACAATAGCCCTGATTTTAAAGATAAGCACAAAATGCTCTGCTACACCCATCAAGGAGATGTCTGAGAACGGCGGCGGCGGGCAGCAGATGGTGAAGGCCCGCTTCAACTTCAAACAGAACAACGAGGACGAGCTGTCGTTCAATAAGGGCGACATGCTGCTGGTGACGCGGCAGGAGGAGGGCGGCTGGTGGGAGGGCTCGCTCAACGGCAAGACGGGCTGGTTCCCCAGCAACTACGTCAGAGAGATCAAACCCTGTGGTGAGCGTGGCCTCAGGCGGCCCTCAGCGTCTGGATGTTCAACACGCATGTTTGTTCAATCGGCATTCAAGATTCTAACGTAGTTCCGAGTCACGTCCTTAACATTGTCTGCTGTCCCATTCACAGATAAACAAGTGTCTCCTAAAGGAACTCAGCTGACAAAGAACTACTACAGTGTGGTGAGTAAAAGTTTGGTGGAACTCTCAAAATAGATCTCTCTCACATCTGGTAAAATCCCCTTAATCCTGAGTTGAAAGGAAAATTCTCTTTATGCCCTTTAGGACAATAGGGATTTTAGGGAAGTTAGGATAAAAAAAAAAGTCTGAATTGGGCATTTTAAGAAGCAGCTGCTTCAAGAAGCATAATTCTATAGTAGTAAATTATGCTTCTTGAATTTCTATTGGTGAACAATAAAGGCTATGATGTTTTATAGCACTTTGTTCCAAATTTCATAGTTATAGTTTAACAATAATTGAATTTAAAATGCTGTGCATGTCAATAAATTCAGTAAATGTGTAGCCAATTATAAAGAAAGAAAGTTCAAGAATCTTCAGTACATTAAACATGTCATCCCTTCATAGAAAATTCACCACATCTCAGGTTTCAAAAACTGGATGTTGGGGATTAAATGTCATATTGTGACATTTTTTGCACTATAGGAATAATAGGACAGTTTATGTTCACTTTATTCTTTAATGCTACATAAAAGTGAGACACAGCGTTCATGCATGTCCACAGTCACCCACTGTCAAAGCCTTTTGAAATTAAAATGCATTTAATCATCTCTGCGTTTAATCAAAAAATTATTCATTTAATTTTCATTTAATAAAAAAAAGCCTAGGACTATTATTTTTTTAGGGTGCAGCACTACATTTGAAACATGTTATTTGGTTGATGGACTGCATTTTCAAACATCTGTGACTCCTACTCATATTTCATCAAAAACGCTCATGATGAAAAGAACAATCTGTTTTCCTGTTTTTTTACTTCAACAAATGAGTAACTTCTCTATTTTTAAATGGCATTTCATCAGAACCGCATCACTTTGTTTGCTCACTATTTAATGTGCCTAAAATGGCCAAAATACTGATGGGAACTAATAAGAACACAACTCATCAAGATTATCTTTATTATTAACACATTTCCTGTCCAAACCACAGTAACCACCTATTTATGTTTCTGCTGATTGTGCTGTTTTTGCAGGTGGTTCAGGACATCTTGGAACATGAGCGGGAGTTTGTTAAAGAATTACAGACGGTGCTGACTTGTTACCTACGACCCCTGCAAGCAAGCGACAAGTAAGAGCGAGGACGACGTTAATATGGAAAAAAAAAAAAAAAAGCATATACATCAGCAAAATACACACTACCTGGGAAATATTTCGTTTACTGTATAATCCAAAACCTTTGTGCATTTCATCTACAGCTGCTAGTGTTCTCGCAATTATTTCGGTCAATAATGAATTCACGATCATTAAAAGGGGTTTTAGTTACACAGTACATTTATTCAACAATATTGACTTTGTGCTTTTGTTTGAGATGATCGAACAGATTTGTTGTGTTGCTAAGAGTCATAGATATTACCCGATATAGAATATTGCACGTTATGAACTTCTGGTTCTCGTCGGATTCTTGGAAACCGAAACCTTCCCATAAAAGAAAACTTTTCCGAACTCTTTTTTTTCTCAAAGAAACGACTCTCTCTGTAGGAATTTATCGTGCATGCGTGTCTCTTTCAGAAATTTTATAAAGGAAAAATCTCAAATGAATGGCTTCGACTCAATTGTATGGAGATGGTTCGACACTCAAAAAGAAACTACCTTAATTTCATTTAAGCATCTCTCCTGGTTTTAGCTGTAATTTCTAGGTGTGAGCAGAGGAGAGAAACAAAATACACTACTGTCATTCATTTCTCACCATCATTTACCAAGATCATCATTTACCAAAGGTAAACACAGCCGTGGACGGCAGGTTCACAGACGGACAGCCAGCAGTGAACTTCCTGTCTCTCGTCTGCCGGATGTCAAACTGGCACAGGACACGTTTGCATTCACACCGCTGAAGGAATGTGGCCACAACTGGCCCAGACCACCTCTGAGCTCTGGTGTGAGCTGGGTGAACACCTGGTATTAGATCTGTCCACTTGGGATTTGTTCACTCGGGGCAGATGTTAACACCAGGTGTGCACAGCTCCTTGAGTACAGCTGTTACTGCTGCTAATGTTAGACCAGGTTTAGGCATTGGTGTTGAATTGATTTAAACAGTAATTGATAATTCTTTAAAGTTTTTTTCCCATCATGCATTTTGCAGGCCCATCCCTGTTTTCTCTGCTCATGCTGAATCTTCTGTATTTTCAGGTTGAGCAGTGCAGACAGCGCCACCTTGTGTGGGAATCTGGAGGAGATCCTCACCTTCCAGCAGGGCCTGTGTGTTTCTCTGGAGGAATGTACTAAGTAAGTCACTGTGGACTGTTGTAATGTAATCGTGTACGTACGTGCATGCATGCATGTGTATGTGTGTGCGTCCTGTAAGACATAATTAAATGCTTTCAGAGGACAATCCCAGCTTTCATTTATGTTTTTAGGTCCGTTACCACACACACACTACACAGGACATTACTGCCAAGCGTTCCTCGAGGCACACCACACTTGATTATATTTCTTTAATCATCCCCTTCCTTTTAGGTATCCACTTCTTTCTACAAATTTCCTCGTGGAAATAATTAAGCTTGCAGAAACCTGAAAATTGCTTTAAATGGTAACCTAATGAATTGCTTCTTGGCGCATTGATTTTTTTTTTCTGATTTTGGAGGATGATTCAGTGCATCTACAAACCTTTCTCTTCCCGTGTGTCTCTGGCTTCTCCTTCCCCACCACGTGTTCTCTCCACCTCCTCTGACCTTGTCTTTGTGCCTCCGGCTTGGCAGAGTCCCAGAGGGCCAGCAGCGAGTGGCCGGCTGCTACTTAAACCTGATGTGCCAGATCAAGACTCTGTACCTGGCGTACTGCTCCAGCCACCCCTCAGCTGTCTGCATCCTCACTGACCACAGGTCAGCACCTGCACACACACACACGCACGCACACACACACACAGGTGCTGAGGGTATTTTGGAAATTGGTTTGTCTAATGCCAATGTAGTGCAATATATGACTACTGTGTAAACCCCTTTAGCTTAATGTTTCAAGAAGAAATGCCTATTATTTTTTTAGCAAAACAGAAACATATCTCAATACAAAAATGGTCAAACCTGGGGATTTGCATCAAGATGCATTGATGATTTTTTTAGTTTTTTAAGTTACTGTATAGTTATTACTTTATTGGTGCAGCATGCATACTGTCAACACAAAACAGAAATAATGGCATAAAATGATATTCAACAAAACTAACAATAAAAATAGTACAAACATGACCATACTATATACCAACAAATATTATAATAATGTCAGCCACTTCCGCCTATAGGGTTTTGTGTGTACGTGTGTGTGTGTGTGTGTGTGTGTGTGTGTGTGTGTGTGTGTGTGTGTGTGTGTGTGTACATGGGCATTCTATGCTCAACAGAAAAAAATAAAAGGGGATTCACAGACAACAGCATTTGCGGTCATTACAGTGCTCTCTAAATTCCACGGATGACTACTCTGATGCCACCTGGCTCTGCCCACCCATTCAGACTGAAGGGACATCTGTTAATGAAATGATCCTGCATTCTGGGTTGCAGCATTCCAATCCTCTCGCTTACCAAATGAACGGTCAACATAAACCTATTCTATTTAATTGGAGAAATGGAGGATTTCTCAGCGTCCCTGTGGTTTTATTTATTATCTAAAGGTCACACAGGGGGAATGGAGGAGTGCAAGGACTGGGACCTTCATCTGAGAGGACAAACCAAACTGCAAAACACTTTCTACTCTGTCCTGATTGACCTAGAAGCTGGTTCTGAAAGGGACTGATTAATTATTTGTTATTTCCATATTATTTAGCATAGTTTTTACTTTTTCACACCAGTAACATTTATTATAACTAGGCTGAGAAGGAAAATTCAACTTACCGCACTCGCCAATAAATCACTTAGTATTCGAGAAGGATTTCACACATTTTTCAAGTCTCAAAACAGTAGTAACCAGATGAACATTAAAATAGGTTTTTAAATATACCTATGAGCAGTGGTCACCAGTGCAAACACACCTGATTCTAATTATCATCACGTAGCTGAAGCTGGTCAGTGCTTACGAGTAAATGAGCATCAGGTGTGGTCTGCAGGAGCAGGTTGGTCATACCTGCTTTTAATGGATCACCCAATAATAAAACCTAATATATTTGACTTTAGAAGTTGCAGAGTTGTGAATAATAATCCCATGTATTTGTTTATTTAAATTCGACATTGCTCGCATGTTTCTTGTGCAGCTGCCGTTCAGCTATGAGCCACCAGGTGTCAGGCTTCCCATCGCTAAATGAGTCTGAGCATCTATAACACAGATGCAGTTGCTGTGTGCTCGAAGGCGACTTCACTGTAGAAACTGATGCATCGTTCTCATTGAGTGGGAAGTGTCAATATTGCATAAGTCGCAAGGAAATTGCAAAAGTGTCTGTTGGTTAAACTCTAGAGCGATGCATAGGGTGTCCTGTTCTACTCAACTGAAAAAAGGTTAAATTACACACAGGAAGTGACTGTTAACCGGATGTATAGACTTGTGGCTTATGTTGACAGGCAACCTTTTTTTTTTTCGCAGTAAGCACTTTTTTTTGGTTGCAGAATTCTTTTTTACATTTACCCAGTATTATCTGTTAATCTTGATTTTAAAGTTTTGGGTCACTCATGAATGGTTTTTCCTTTGAAGCACTTTGGTAGGTTTGCATTGGAGTCAATGTGTTGCAGTTGCAGGGAAAAAAAAGTGCATCATAAATACAAATGCAAGACATTGTGTTGCCACCTTCCATACTTTTTGCCACCTTTAGGGTTTCTTGCGGTTTATTCTCCCATTGGTGGAGAGGATGTTTCTAGAGAAATCCATTTTGTAGAAACAATAGTTTAAATTATTCTAGTTTGTAGGTGCTGGAGTTACATGGATTACAGAAAGTGCTTGTCTCTTTTTTTTTTTTTTTTTTGCTTCCACCTACTGTCAAGTCAAACTGCAGCTTTGTATTCTATACTTAAATACATACATGTGTAATTCAGTCATTATTTTTATCTTTTATATAAAATAATCAATACTATTATATAGTTTCTTGCCAGGCTCAAACATGCATTTTTATCAATCAATTTAATAAATCTAGATCAGTTGTATTTTTCTAAATTAAATTTAATAGTTTTAGGATAGCCTGGCCTACATGGCTAAAATTCCTATGCAATATATAGCATATTGCAAAATAGACTTCACAGACTTCTTTATAGTATGTAAAATATGTGAAACATACAGTTTGTGCTGAGGTATAATTTTAAGTCGTATAAATTCAGTACAATGATCGTCATGAAAGACTGAAGCTGTTTAAAGCGTCCTCTAACCTTGAAATCACTATTTGTAACTTTTGTGCATTAAAACGCTGTGTTTGTGTGTTTTAAACAGCGAGGAACTGGACAAGTTCATGGAGAGCCAGGGAGCCAGCGTGCCGGGCATCCTGACCCTCACCACCAGTCTCAGCAAACCCTTCATGAGGCTGGACAAATACCCCACACTGCTGCAGGAGCTGGAGAGACATGTGGAGGTAACGCTGTACTGAATATGAGATATACCACGATAGTATCCCTAATTTAGTTATCTGTAATAAATGTGCAGCCACAAATAAAAAAAAATGCATCAATTTCTGACATATTGCATATCTCTAGTAAATACGCTTGGTCTAATATTTAAAGGACTCTGCATTTGACCCGAATGTTCTATGTTTCCATCACAGGAAGCTCATCCAGACTTTGCTGATATTGTAAAGGCAACAGCTACATTTAGGAGCCTAGTGGTAAGTCAGGGATGTCCGGGGGGGGGGCTGCATGTTTTAAACTAGTTTTTCAGATATATCATCTTTAGTGAATCTCTGTGAGGGATTAGGCTTCCTCGCTTTATCAGCACAGGACAAGCTTGTGAGGTAATCAGCACGTATGCCTGGCGAATCAACTCTCAATTATTGGATTGTAGATCCACAAGATTTTGGCTTGTGTTAATTGAATCAGAAAGTGTGAAGTAGAAGGTCATAGGATATATATATATATATATATATATATATATATATATATACATACACAATGCAAAAAATTTCGACAATAGAAAGGATAGCTCCAAATATCTGTGTGTGTATTTATTTTTTAATATAGCTTTGATAAATTTGTCTGGCAGCTATGCAGTTTTCTTCTGATTTAGCAGTTTTGTTGAGGGGGGGGGAAACACAACTAAGGAACACGTCTGAGCTTTTCTCTGCTGCATGTTTGGTGAGCATGTTGTTCCTACGGTGGGTGTGAATTCATGCACACCCACCGTTTTTAGAAAAGAAGGATTAGACGCGACCGCATTGTGTACCTGAATGAACAAGGCTGTGAGCCACTGTTTCCCCGGTACAGCGCTGGCTTCCTAGCAAGAACAGATCAGGTGACTCACACGTCTCTTCGGCAGCGCTGCTGCACAGCGGGGGGGAAAAAAAAAGATCACACAGCACTTTAATTTGCAAGTCTTATTTACATTGTGTTCAGGTGGGCAGGCTTCTCAAGATGTGTGCAGATGTGTTTATTTAAATAGCCACCGTACACATTAATGAATACATAGAATCACATATAAATGCACCAGGTTTAGCCACCAGGCTAATTTCCCTCTTTTAAGATGGTACATACTAGCTAAACCACATATATATAACATTACATACTACCCTATACTTGCTCTATATAATAGCACATTCCTATATAATTGCACATTATGTTACTATATAATAGTAATATATATATATTATATAATTGTCAATTAAAACCAAGTAAACTATATGTCCCGATTGTGTGTGTGAAATGTAAGAGGACTTTTGATATGAAATGACTCCTGCAGAAAGTTGGGGCACTTGGCCGATTGATGGCAGACTCTATCGTTTGTGTTTATAGCACCGGCCAAAAAATGACAAAGCAACATCTGTCATTTTCCACTGCACATTCCACAAAAAAAAAAGCTTCTGCAGACGGAGCAGTGCAGAGGTGTAACTATTAGTTCTTACAGCGCCTGCACATCCGACCACACGATCAGAACAAAAAAAGAAATAAATAGCAGCAGCCCTGTGGTATGTAGCGCATGCTACGTACTGCGTTTATCAGTGTATGTCAAAGTTGGTTCGGATTATAGCTCCAGTCTGGTTCCTGTCTGAGGAGGGAGATCCCCTCTGACGAGCACCTGAAAACGTAGTATTTCATGTTGTAGTCTCAACATACCGATGACGAAGATGTTCTTGCTTGTCTTAAAACTGAAGTGAATGGTATCCACGCTGGAATAAAATGTGCCACTCATTGCTCAGTGTTTCTAAAAAGGAAAGACACCTTGCCCTACTTATGTTTGCCATTAGCCAAGCATTTTTTTTTTTACATTTTTAAATCATAAAAATGGACGTAAATAGCAATAATATTCAATGAAAGCAAGGTTCTATATCTAAATATTTTTTTTTCTTTTACTTTTTTTTGGCTTTTTTGCCTTTCATTTGGTAGTAAAGCAGAGAAATGACAGGAAGGGGTTAGCTAGACAATGATTTCAGTGAAATATTCCGACTGATATTTCTGATATCTAATCGTGTGTGTACTTGTGTTGCGTTGCAGACGCAGTGCCAGGACCGGCGGAAGCGCAAGAACCTGGAGCTCCAGATCCTGTCGGAACCAGTGCGTGGCTGGGAGGGCGACAGCATGAAGGGCCTGGGTCACGTCGCATACATGTCTCAGGTCCATGTGAGAAACGGGTCCAGCGAGGTGAGAGACAACGAGCCGTGTGGGGGGGGGGGGGGGGGGCTGATGGAATCACATTCTGTGGTCGGAGGAAAACTGTGATGCAGAGAGACTTTTTTTGTTGTGATTTCCTTATCTGATAAGGATTAGGCTGTTTTTAGTGAACGCTGCAGATTAGAGAGTCCCCAAGGTTCCATTTAGTTTGACGGGCTAGACATGCATTGCAGAAAGGGAAACTCACAGGATTTATTGCATTATTGAACATACAATGTGACTCTGTAGGCACTGGGTATGGTGTGAAAGGGACTTTTCCATCTCTAGACTGGAATAGCTTAAGTCATTTTCTTGTGACATTTAAAATGATCATGTGCCATTTGAAAATTAAAAAAGAAAAAAAAAGATTTGGAAATTTTGGGGATTTATTCATGAAAATAAATCAGAGTTTATGAAAGGAAACTTAATCCACAGACAGATCCTCACAGCTCATACTCAGTAATTAATGATCCACCATTGTGCACGTTTCCTGGGGTTAATTTGAGGTTCTGATACCCCCAACAAAGAAAAATTGTGATTTTGAGTAGCAGAAATCATCTTCATATAGATTTATATCTTCCTCTTTGGAGCTCGAGAACAGAAACTGCTTTTTGTGTCTGTCACATGACATTAATGAACCTCTGCATACTAATGACACCAAATAAATTCTTTTATGTTTAAGATGAAACTCCAGTCAAGTAAATTTTCTTACATGAGATGAACATACAAAGAATTGAAATTTCGTTTCTTGCTCTTCCCCTGCAGACATAACCCTAACATATAGACATTAGAGATAGATAAGATAAGATATGACTTTATTGATCCCACAACAGGGAAATTTGCTTGTACTGCAGCTAAAGAAAATAAAAGCTATAAAAAATAAAAATACACAACACTATGTACAAAATTTGTAGAATTTGTTGATTCGCATACACAGTATGCATTATGGACATAAGAATAGGGGAAAAAAATACTAATAAGTAGACATGTATTAGAACATGAATCAAGGCGCTGACATAAAAATAGTGCATTGCAGCATAATAAATACAACAGTTATATTGCAGTGCGAGATAATACATAATTAATTAATTAATGTAATACCAATCAGTAAGAACTATTATCTAACAGTAGAAAAGGTAAAAAAAAGAATAGCAATAATTGACCACAATAAGTACCATCATTTATCTACTATTCTTACAGCTTAAGTTTCTATATCTGGTCTTTATATTGCATTTCTCTTCTAGTGGAAAGCAGATGGAGGAGCTGTGAAGCACCGCTCTGCTTTAGCTGCAGGGCGCTACGTGCTGTTTTCACTCGTACAAATGAGGGCAATGATGTTACCTTAACTCGGAAACTTATCATTTCCTAAATGTGTCAAAAGGGGTTCCTTATATCCATAAACCCCGTGTAGTGAAAGGCTTCCTCCTTTGTTGCTAATTTAGTATTCCCTTTAGTGTCAGAACGAAAACCCTATGTAGGTCAAACCCAGAACGAAGAGCCACCTTCTTTCTTGTGTGGTTTCTCTGCAGGGGTCGACTTCCATCTCGATAGGCGTTAGCTTTCACCATATTTTAATCTCTGCCAACCACTTTCCAACCACCATGCCAGTCACTTATTTGTTTCAGAATTAATCTTTATTGCCTCCTTTTTCCGTTTCTATGCCAAGCAACGGCTTTTTGCAAGACCAGCATCTATTTATTAACTTTCATCGGTTCCTTTGCCGATTTCCTATCTGTGGGTGTGAATAACTACAGGTATTAATCAAGATCACATTTGTTTTTTTTTGTTTTTTGAGCAGCATATATAAAAAAATAGGTTGGGTTACTTCCACATTCATAACAAATGGAAAACATGTATGCAAATACTGTGTCTCACTCTGGAACCTAAAAATGTCGTGGGTCTTTCGCAGGAAAAAGAGGAGCGCTACCTGATGCTTTTCCCAAATGTGTTAGTAATGCTCTCCGCCAGCCCCCGGATGAGTGGCTTTATTTACCAGGTGAGCTATCGCACATACAGCACATCCGAACCAAATTACCATAAAACCAACGTATTCCCTCCAATGGAATCTAGACATGGAAGAGCTCAGGTTGTTGTTTGTAAGCTTTCATTTTCCCAGGTTTGAGATGTGTGAGGTTTCTGTTGCAGCAGTGATGGTGAAGGCAATTTGAGAATTTAACAGCAAAACATAGTGTTTAAAATAATTCTTGTGCATTGTGCTTAGGAAGTGATACAGGCCGGTATCTCAAACCTCGGCAAATAAAATACTATCTGCATGTCTAGATATTACTAGAGGTTTAAACAAGAGAATATGATTAATATTTACGGCTTCTAGATATCCTTTGAGTATTATTCTTATTTCGTCTCTCCTGTTCCTCCCAGGGAAGACTTCCACTGACGGGCACGACCGTGACGAGACACGCAGACGACACGGACAGCGTGCATTACGCGTTTGACGTCACAGGTCGGCGTCTGAATCTCTACTAATGTGGCACGACTATCAACTTATAGCAGAACCATGTCAATAAAGCTTAGGAGCTCATACGGTTGTTGCTGTTTATCAATGAAGATGACCGTGCTGCTAAATATTCATGTGGGATGTCCCGCTTGCCCCACATTTAAAACCTAGAAATGCAAAATTAAGATAATCCAGTAAATATGTAGGCTTAAATTGTGATTCTATTGATTCTGGTAGGAAATGAGTCTCCACCGCTGCAGGAGGGGGGGTAAACTACACTAGATCTAGATGAACCCAATTTCTGTAAATGACGTCTGTATTCCCGGTACTGTGTGTGTGTGTGTGTGTGTGTGTGACAGGCAGCATGATCGAACGCATGACGGTGTTCTGCAGCACGGCCCAGGAGTTACAGGAATGGCTCGAACACCTGCAGCCCTTCACCAAGGGAGGCAGCCCCGCAGGCACCATCTCCAAGGTTTGCACACACTCCCACGCCCGCTTTGCACGTTTACTGTACACGGGTCCGTGTCAACAACCCCCAATCTCACACCCCGGGGAGGCGGGGGGGGGAGCGTGGCGCTCGTCTCGTTTCACACAGATGAATCGCTTTTTGTTTGGTTTTTCTGTTGTGGTCCCGTGCAGGCCGGGGAAGGCAAGCCGCTGAGCATGGTCGGCCCGCCCACTCACCTGTCCCACCTGGGGAGCCTCAGCGCCGTCAGCCGCGGCCCGCTGGAGCCGCCGAAGATCAGCAAGCCCTGGTCGCTGAGCTGCCTGCGCCCCGCGCCCCCCCTCAAGCCCTCGGCCGCTCTGGGATACAAAGAGGTGGGAAACTGAGGAAAACTCCCACTCTGGCCGTGAGAAACATTATTATAACACAAGCCAATAGAATAAGGAGTGTTTGGCTGAAACACAAACGGGGTACGAGGAAGGTTCAGACAGGCTGGTACCAAGGTGTTCTGAGTGTCATTCTGCTCACTCTGTGGTTTTCATGGAAGTCAGAATCATCACTTTCAGTTAACAAGAACTCCCCCAGACTAGTGAGGTGTGGTATCGAGCGTACATGTCTGGTCCGGCATGTGTTCAGGTACGTCTGCGACAGTCATACTTAAACTCATCTCGTTCTTGAGTCTGGGTCTTTTTTTTTTAATTCTTTGCCCGTGCATAGTCTCGCATAACCTTCTTCTTGCCAATCCCCCCTCCCCCCCATTTCTCCATAAATCTTTTTTTTTTTTTAATCACGTGAAATAATCACCCTATTCTTCTATAAGAGGAAGAATAGGGGAAGGGTGGACAGTGTGTAAAGATGTTCACCGTTAACACTCTATCACGTCCCTTTTCTCATCATATTTTTCACGCACATTTCTCCCGTTTTTCTCTCTTTCTCCATCCTGCCTTCTGTAGAGGATGTCTTATATCATGAAGGTAAGGTTAGATCTCGTGTCTGCTTCTGTGTGTGGTAAAGGATATGGGGGGGAAAGGGGTTGGGGTGGGGTTGTCTATATATTTATATCTGTGTGTGTGTGTGTGTGTGTTGAGCTGGCATGCTACCGCTTCGTTCGCTTTCACATCTCCCTTCATCCGTTAGTTTCCTGTTCTCTGTGGCTCTGCGCGTTTGCCGTTTTCTCTTCTTATCCCCGGTACTGAGTCAAGGTGTAGTTTCAGTTTCCTGTTAGAGGGGCCTGTCGATGCAACCCCAGTCATCGTTTCTGCCTCGTAAGCTCTTCTTCTTTTGGGGGAAAAACCCAGACGGAGGGAATCCTTGGAGTGATTTTAATGGCCAGCAGCCCCAGTGTGCCGTCATGCACTGGGCAACACTTTTTTATTTTATTTAAGCAGTAATATGTCATAAATTCTGTAAATATCAGAATGCATGGCGGAGTTCTCGTCTGTTGGCGTGCTCCGAGCAGGTGTGCGGCCTTCTGCCGAGTCCCCGACACCCGTTGAGGGGAAAACATGTCGGTAGATCTCAAGGAAAAAGCTGCCTCACCAGAGCAGAATCACACTTTGTGGTCTGAGGGAATCCCTGAGAGGTTTTTAAGGTTTCCAGAAATAAGTTGCAGTCAGTTGTTCCTCCCGATTCCTACCAAAGTGTGCTATATGCGTCAGTATTCTCTTCAACGTGATGCACCGCGGCTGTGACGTTGGTAGAATTTCAGGACTCCACATGTATAGGTGTGTCCAAGGGGCAGATAACACTCATAATATGACGAGATGTGAAAGTCACAAGTTGGAGCCACATGTCTGCACTGAATAAAGTTTAAGAAATTAGCTCTTCACACCTCGGATTTTATTATATACATGAAAGAAAACTAGTCTTGCACCTATTTTCGAACCCCCTATCCATATACTACATCACTCTGGTTTCTTATAAGATGTCATTTTATTTATTTAGTATTTTATTCGCTAAAGTAAAGCCTGAATATGCCCTGACTGGGTGGATTAGGAAAGTCTCTGATACAAAAAAGCAGCTTAAAAAATGTGAAAAATCATTCTTATCATGTTTTGCTCTGTGTAGAGCAAATAGGCAGGACACACACACACACACACTGGTTTGGTCAGTCATCACCACACGCTTGCTGCCCTGTCTGTTGATGGAATTGTGTTCTCTGTTTTTTTTTTTTATGTGTAAGGGATACGCATCCCTATGAGCTTTTGCATACCGTTTGGTGTGGAGCTTTGGCTTTATAGGTGTGTGTGTGTGTGTGTGTTGCTCTGTGTGAGCGAGCGTGTGTGTGTGTGTGTGTGTGTGCGTATGGAGAAATACTGAATAAACGTCCCGCTCCACCAGGACTCCAGCAAGAGTCCACGGCCCATGAAAAAGTTCCTGCCAGGCAACAGGAAGAAAGAGCGGAAGCCCTCTGATGATGAGGTCCACACAAGGAAAAGTAGGAGTTTTTTTTTTTTATTCTCACTATAGAATGAATTATTTACTAAAACTAGGTCTGCTGATTTAAAACGTTTTGATTTTAACGTGTAAGGCACGGCTGCTCTGGAGGAGGACGCCCAGATCCTGAGGGTGATTGAGGCCTACTGCACAGGAGCCAGCCTCCACCAGACCACCGCAGGTTTGTGTTTCCACTGAAATCCTCGACCTGCCGCCTTCCTGGATCGCACAACCGCTCATAGAGCCATGAATCAAGTCCTCTATCTGTGTGTGTGTGTGTGTGCAGCGGTGAGGAAAGAGTGCGTGCCCCAGGTGCTTCTGCCAGAGGAAGAGAAGATCATCGTGGAGGAGATGAAGAGCAACGGGCAGACGGTTATTGAGGAAAAGTAAGCGGATAATTACCCTGGAAAATAGGTTTTCACACAGCTGTTGTGTTAACAGCTGACATGCACCGAGTTGAGGTTAAATAGATTCAATAGATTATTGATTCCATTCGAACCTTTGAGACGTGAATCCTCCTACAGAATGAATAAACTTATTTCTTTTTTTTCTTTAAGGAGCCTGGTTGATGCCGTGTACGCGTTGAAGGATGAGGTTCATGAATTGAAAAAGGTAATCGTTTATTTTTTAATGATTTAAATCCATATCTCCATGTTAGTACACACTAGTTTTGTTCATTTAATCCCGTCTTTAGGACTTAACGTGATGAGATGACGTGTCTGGTGAAAAACAGAAACAGTAACTGCAACCTAGCAGTAAATTCTGAAGATTAAATGTGATTAGACAAGCTGTAAATAAGCAGGACTTACCTATATACTGTGAGACTGTCATTTTAAAAAGAGCTGAATTCTAACAAGCCGCTATAATTTTCACCGTGCTCCCCCCATCTTAGTTTAGCAGGTTAACATTAACTACCACTTATAGATTAGCATGTATTTGCTTATAAGCTGAAGTAAAACTCTGATATGATAATGTCACCCGAAAAAACTCATCCTTGCACCTATGTCCACTCTATATCACAAATGAACCTTGTAGTGGCATTACAGGAAAAGTCTGTAATCATCCTTAAAATAGAAATTATAGCCAAATATACATTTAGAAAATGCTTAAAATAAAGCAACGAAAAAGCAATTCACTGCAACATGCCGACACCAATATATGTGTGAGCACCTGTTATTCACTAACCTGCATGCAATGCATCAGTTGGACATTTTGCAGTTCGTCTCACTCACGGCTTGTGTGTCTGTGTTTTTTGCAGGAGAATAAATGGATGAAACAGTTTCTGGAGGAGGAGCAGAAGTCTCGCAAAGACCTGGAGAGAGTGGTCAAAAAACTGGCCAAGCAGAAGAATGATTGTGCATGGGACGACAGCAGCCATTGAGCACGTCCTGCAAGCAGCCTCATCCCCCGTGTGTGTGTGTGTGTGTGTGTGTGTGCCTGAGTGTGTGTGTATGAGGTACATTTCTGTAAGCATGCTCGTGGAGGGACAGGAAGAGTGTGTGTGTGTGTGTGTGTGTGTGTGTGTGTGTGTGTGTGTGTGTGTGTTTCTGTGTGTGTTTGTCCACTTTGGGTCTCCACATTTCAACCACAGCAGAGTTGGACTCCTTTTTCTGACGATGATGCTCGGAGTTTCTTCTCTTCAAGCGCTGGAACCCGCTTTGACTTCCAACGATCAAATCCAGATCTCTTTGGTCTTCCCCCATCCGGCTCCGATCAGCCGAACCAGGACTGATGAAGCTGCTTCAAACGTAACGCCCACACGGCGACAGGCACTGTGAACACTCCCCAGAAAACATGAACTCTTTTTGGACAAGAAAAACAAGTTCTCTGTTGCTTCTTATGCTTCATCTGGAAATGGGAGAGGAGTACGGAGTCATTGTGTTTAATAGGTGTTGCTCTTGCATGCACTCCTGTCACAGAGGGGACTGTTTTCTTCCCTCCGCATCGTGTCATCGTCATATTTTATTTGTCATAAGGAACCTTCAGCGGGGGAAACAGCTTTCATGAGCATGTGCGACTGGCACTTTTGTACCATTCATCACAATTTTTTTTTTTTTGTTCGTAGGCGTTTTTAAGGAAGTTGATGAGGTTCGCTCGTCGCGTTTCGTTCAGTCGTTTCCCAAAACGCAGCCCTTGACTGTTTTATTTAAAGAAAAGAAAAAAAACTGCATGAATGTACAGTGTTTCTACAGTATGAATTCTGCATCAGAAATGTGATAATCAAGATATTCAGATATATAGTCCAAAGCTATCAGGGATGCAGCTGCATAATAAAATAGAAAAAGCTTAACTATGTATCATTTGCTATACAGAGTATGTGAATAATGACAAAGGTGTCACCCCTTCTCTTCTTACTCAAATATACTCAAGAATAATTTTAACCTATTAATTACATAGCCTTGCTTTATTTTTGATTTGAAAATATCTTTATTTATTGTTCATCCAAACATTTAATTGTGGTGTTTCCTTATAGATCCTATACATCAGCCCTGTGTGGACATTTTATTAAACTACACTGACGTGTAAAAGGCAAAAAAAAAAAAAAAAAGTAGAGGTTTTCTAATCCTAAAAATGAATTTCAGAGGCCTCTATGGCTGATGGAGCCAGACTGAAAAGAAATATACAGAGATTTATCATTGTGGGTGTAGAGTAGAGCTCAAAGTGCCTCCCGAAGGGCTCGATAAACCGAGACCAGATCGGGACAAAATGCGTGATGTGTGTTGGAAGTCGGCGGCGGTTCGTTTTATACGTTATAATATTTCAACAGAAACAGGGCGTGAACTCGGGTCTGGAAAAAAAATACGGCGCTTTGCCTAGTATTCAACATGCAGCCTCTTTCCAAGGACCCGCAGCGGTACATTTCCTCATGAGGTTGAGTGTGTGTGTGTGTGTGTGTGTGTGTGTGTGCGAGCGTGTGTGTGTGTGTGTGTGTGTGTGTGTGTGTGTGTGTGTGTGTGTGTGTGTGTGTGTGTGTGTGTGTGTGTGAGCACTGTCAACACTTATCTACTCTCGCTGCACTGCAGAGCAGCAGCGGACACTGTTGAAATGCAAAGAGTGACTGCTTCGCTGCACGGTAGCCTAGATTCGTGGTGAAAATTGCAATAATGACTCAAAACATTGACTCAATTTATTAACCAAAACCCCCCAGGCCCCCGACAAAGTCAAGCCTATTGCATTGCCTTTATTTAATCACGACTTTTTTTTTTTTTGATATTTGAAGCTTGTTTTGAACCAGGTCCAAATTTTCAACGCACGTTATCCAAAAACTTAATAATAATAATGATGTACTGTACAATCCCTGTTTTTCTCTCATGCACCTTCCTCACCGGGAGGTCGAGGCACTGTAGGGTACGAGGCGGCACCGGTACGCACGCAGCAGGGGTCGCGGCCTCGCTCTGAAGAGTGGGGGGGGGGGCACCGCGGCGTGGAAGGCGGTTTCAGGTGCTTGGGGCTGACCTTGAACGGCTATTTCTGTTGGGTTGGCAGCCAGAGACTTCCTGTACAGATGTGTGACTATCATCATTGTTGCTGTGGCTGTACCTTTTTGAGTTCCTTCATTGAGTATCGTATACTGTCCTTTTTTTTTTTTTCTTGGTTCCCAGTGAGCACTTACTGGTGGGGAGGGGGTTGAATTCCACTTTCATCCTGTTTGTCTGAAATCACATCTCCAGACCACTGTACGTATTTTTTTTAATGTTCTATGCAATTACTGTTGTTGCAAGTATTGTAATGCTTCTTTTTTTTTCTAGACACTCTGTACTTTATGTTTGGTATGGTCATTCTTTTATTAAAAATTTAATATAAGTGGAGTTTAGGTGATTTTAATTTCCGTCTACTAAGACTTTCAACATGTGCAAATACCACATAACAACCTCTGTGCCCTCTGCAGTGCTGGAAAGTACACCAGCATCAGGCAGGCTTTTCCATGCAGCTTTTCAGAACGTACAGTGCGTGTGGCTCAGGAATTCGTAGGTTGGTGCGATTCGGCAGCAAGAAACCCTTTACACGATGGAATGAGTGACTAGAATAGATGCACATCCTGTGAGCGTGCACCGTGATGCACCACCTCTGCTACACACGCCTCGATAGAAATTCACTCTTTCCGTCCTTTTTCGACACCACTGTAGTGTTGTGGTGTAAACGTTTTAACGTGGTTTCTCTACTGTCTGCGATGCCAAATTTAAACACCACTTCATTCTGCTTTTAGTGTATAGAGCTTTGAGAAATCATCATCTAGTATAGCTCTTAAAACCTTATATTAATCAATAGACAGGTTAAAGTTCTTTGTAATTACAAAATGATGTATTGAGTGCATATATTTAAAAAAAAAAAATGTCCAAGCTGTACATGTACTAAAACAAATATTTCACATTTATAATACATATTTTACAAAGTATGATCTTGTGTTTCTGATTTTAAAAAAAATGATCAAAATTCTGCTGGGTATGAACATCCACTGGAAGAATCTGCATTTCCACAGCATTACGACCTGGAAGTTTTAATTTGCACATATGTGTCTAAATGAATGGAAACCAGTGGTTCGAGGGTAAAAATGATGCATCACAAAACCTAAAAAATGCTTCAAATATTATATAATCTAGCTTGATAGATGATCTTTCCTATAACACTAATTTGTTCTCTATATTATTTTGTTTCCGCACAGCATGCTCCACATCTGGGCCCATGTCTTGTGGTTTAGTTTCATGAGAAAAAGCATCTTCGGTCTGTGGTTCCATGTGACACAGACGCTTTAAATCATGGTTCACAGGCAGAACCAGACCACAGAATTCAGCTTTCTCACTCACTATGGGTACTTCGGTGGTCTTCCACCCAGCTCAGCTGCTAAACTGCGTTAGTTTGCACCTTTCTGCTGACGGTTCAGCCTCTGGTTTAAAATGGCTGCGCAGCTCTACCGGCCACATGCACACGGTAGGTTTATATCTTCTATAGATTACTGCAGAAACTGAGCAAACAGAAGACAAACTAAGAAAAGGAGAAGAAATATCGTTGCTTTAGAACTTCATTTTACCTTCATGTAACTCCATTTACATTAATAAATACAGTATTACAAAACAACATTCACAGTACTACTACAGACACAGAATAGCACAACATAAACCTGATATAATAAATTATAGTTTGGAAATTCACTCCCTGAAATCCTTGGGGGGGGGAATAAAGGTCACAAATCATCAGTTTGATTCACAATCCGTTGCAGCTTAAAAAAATCCAAATCCATCCACGTGACAGAAAAGCTCCCGCTCGTCAGTTCGGCGGTGGCGGGAATTCCCTCATATTTTGTACATCCCAAAGGCCGTGACCTCCTCGCTGTAGTTCACCAGGGACAGGTCCTGTATCCACACGCCCAGCTGGTTCCCCTTCTCCAGCAGCATGACCTCCCCCTGCGTGGCCGTGCACATCTGCGGGTTGGAGGCGGCCGCGCCGCCGTGGTCCAGGCTGCAGTGGGCCCGCATCACCACCTCCTCCTCGCGGGCCGCGTCGCTCTTCCTCAGCACGACCGCGGTGGTCAGCGCGTGCCTGGAGTCGCCCTTCGAGAAGGTCACCCTGGAGAAGACGTAGTAGGCGCCGGGCTCCTTGATCGTCAGCCAGCTACTGCGGAAGTAGTTGATGTTCCTCAGCAGCGAGTGGGTCGTGTCCCACTTCAGGTAACCCGCTAAAAAGTGAAATCAGCATTATTATGCCTGAATTATACATTTGGATCAAAGTTGATCGCTGATTTCAGTCGTTTCTTACATGAAACCTGCGGCTCCTTCAGTGATTTCAGATCCACTCTCATGCGTGCCAAAGCATTGTGGGAAGATTCCTGTTTTACTGATGAGCGGAAGGCAGCTGGAAAGAAGAAATAAAAAAAAATAGCGTTTAGTGCTTTTTGTGTGACGGGGTTGTGTTTTATATGGAACTGACTTATGTATGCAATTGAAAGAAAGAAATTAAATTAATTTACCTCTTCCATCGGCAGGGGAATTGTTTTCCTATTTGAATTTAAGAAGAACAAAAAAACAGAACATTAGGAGCAGATATATTAATTAACATGTTAAATGTACTTTATTAAAGTAAGTAATTTATTCTGAGGCTATACATATATTATCATATATATATTTTTTACATTAAATAGGTTCATCTCTGTTTGCATATTACGAAACCTCGAGACGCTGTGCTATGAATATAACATTGTGCATGTGTTTAAGAGCATTTCCTGTTGCTTAGGCCGTGTCGCTGGTCTGACAGTTGCATTTTTACACAGAGCAAAAACAGTGTGAAGCAAACAGAAACAAGCAGCACAAGTGCACAGCACCTGTGTGCTTCGAGCGTTCAGTCCAAACTGAGTTCTATGTGTAGAACTAGTTGCAATCCTCATTCTATTAGAAAGCAGAAGTTTTTTTCTTTTTACCATTTTAAAGTGGTACAGGTAGATGAATCCGCCGACCGACAGCACGAAATTCAGCAACATGGCACCAGCCAGAAACCGGACCAGGGACCTGCTGTGGCCCGGCGGCGGCGGCGCTGGGAGCGGGGACGGCACGAGGACCGGGTGGGCCCTGTGCAGGCGGGGGGGCACGGCCGGGGCCGGCAGGCTGGTCTGGTAGGTGTTGATCATGGTGCAACCTGAAGAGGTCTGGCGTCCGTGGCATCCCAGGCACTTGTGAAGCGCCGCTCTCCCCAGCAGCCGGGTTTTGATCGCACTACTTCCTGGAAGCTCTGAACTCCTCGATATGCAGATGTGAGTTTGCGGTAGGCCTCTGTGACCTTTGCTGTGTGTGTTGTATGAAGTCCCTATTATATATATATATTTTTTTTTATGCATTTTTCCCTCCTTTCTGCCAGACATGCACCCTTGTGTTACTCAGTGTTTCTGTCACAGCTTTCCAGTGTAAATGTGTTTGAGGATGTGCTGAGGAGCTTTACCTGTAAGCAGTAGTGGAACCTAAGCACAGTGTTTCCATTTTATGGTGATCACCTTATACTTCCACTACTCTACGTCTCAGAGGGAAATATTGTACTTTCTACACCACTACCTTTCTTTCACCGCTTAAACTACTCTTTAAATAAAGATTTCAATATTTTAGATAAGCTGTATGTGCTTTTTAGTTTGAATTATCTATATCAAACTTTCTATTTTAAATTCAATATGTAATTTGTGTTAAAGTGGTTACTATTAATCGACCTAATCTATATAAAATTGACATTTATTTGTAAGATACCTAACACAGAATATTCAGTGCAAATGAGCATTTTAAAGGAGATGACAGCATCCTGAAAAAACTTCAGACTGACTGTCAAAACTAAACATATTTAACTTATTTTTATATTATTTTATTATTCTAATTTTGTGTCTTTTATGTCTATTGAAACACTTTGAGCTGCATTCCATGTATGAAAGATGCTATATAAATACCATTTTATTTTAATTATTATTGTTGCTTTTACTTTTGATAATTAAATTTAGCTGATAATACTTCTGTACTTTTACCTAAACATGTTCAATTCCGGACTTTTTTATTATTATTAGTTATTTTTTGACAACATATTCTGTTTTATAATGGGTCTTAGCTGATGTGAGGATTTATACAATACGCTTATTAGAAAGGGCAATTCAATTTATATAAAATATAAATTCTGTGCGAAAGCAACAATAATGCGATGAAAATGTATGAAATGTGTGAATAATGAACTTTGTTCAATGCTCAGTTTTACGTGAATTAGGAGTTAGAATTGAAAATGATGGCAAAAGCACATGAAAAAAAACTAAAAATTATAATGTCGGGCAATAAGATGAATGTATGAATGTCTGTGGACCTGGTTGTCAGAGATGCTATTAGAATTTATTTAAAGAAACAACTATTTTGCTGCAGATCTCCTTTATCTATACAACAATGCAGTGGCTCAGTGTTTAGTAGTGAGGTTCATAAAGTCCCAAACAGCCACACTAAATGTTCTAATTTAATCATAATAATACAGTTTTACTTTTAGCAAGTATGCAATGAACAAACTCCAAGTCCCCAAGTAAGTCCCCTAAGTGCATGAAAAACTCAATTAAAATCTGCTCAAATCATATTGTTTTATTCTAAGTGATAATAACGAATGTGTAAAGTTTTCTTTCTGTGCAGCATGAATAGGCAATCACAAAATATACAAACATAAATGCAAAAGTACAAGATGCCAAAACAACCACAGTGCATGTGAACTTCTTGGATGTGGTTATTCACGGAAAATGAAGCCAGTGATGTTTTTCATTGTAACCCACACCACCCGATTATGCTACTGTGAAATATGTAGGGGGGGGTGTAATAAACAGGTCACAGAGTGGTGCATAGAAAGATGCAGCTTCTGAATGGCTGCAGAACCGCCATGAATATCAGATCTCTTGCAATGACTCATAGCTTCCCCTAGTGGTTTAAACTTAAATATATATATATATATATATATATATATATATATATATATATATATATATATATATATATATATATATAATCAATACCCAGTCACTCAACACTATTTGACCACTATTACACTATTTTACACAAAGTTAATTGACTGTATCCTACAAGTGGCACATGCTGCAACATAGCACTATAATCATTATTTTACTATTGAATTCAGCACTCCTGTTTGCCGGGTCACTGTTTATTATGTGAACATAAAAAAATAAAGATAAAAATTAAGGATTTTAAAATCCCAAATACATACAGGTTTGTTTCCAGTGTAACTGATAGTGATTTATATTTAGAAATGTGCATGTATAATGTGTATGTGTAAAACCATAATACTGACACTTGTGTATGTGGAAGTTCAACATAACTGATAAAAATATACATTTAAGTAGAAATGCCAAAGACACTTAAGACATAATGTTTTTATATGATTCCTATCAAGCGTGTTTCAATACTTTTATGATTTTTTTCTAAATTCTAAACGCAGGAACACACCTACAACACACAATCGGCAAGAGTTAATTTCATGCTAAACTTCACACATAGTAAATTGAATACCAACATTATTACAGGAATAAACTGACACAATGCACTTATCTACCAAAACCCTAGAAACACGTGTCAAAAAGTATTAACACATGTTCTCTTCCAACTGGAACATTTAGTCAATGCAAAGGTGCAAACAGCAGATGGCGTTACTTCACTCCTGCTCTTATGATATAGACAATATATTGTATTGATCATCACTTGGTGTTGCACTGCAGTTCCTAATTAAGCCTCTTTATTGAATGCATGCA
Organism: Eupleurogrammus muticus; assembly: GCA_036785175.1. Classification (NCBI taxonomy): domain Eukaryota; kingdom Metazoa; phylum Chordata; class Actinopteri; order Scombriformes; family Trichiuridae; genus Eupleurogrammus; species Eupleurogrammus muticus. The sequence goes on along the minus strand of JAYKQN010000004.1, from coordinate 25,710,400 downwards.
TTTTTGATGCAAGCATGCAACACCAAAAATAAATTACCCATCTCTGAGTAGCTTAATTGCTGCTTTCTGGAATGTGCAGTTTATGAAAAAAAAAGAGAAGTGAAAGAATTATGCAATAAAGGGTTAGGTCATCATTTACAAGAGGTAATTACGGTAGCAAGAGAACACAAATATATAATATTGAATTTAACTGTGTGAAAATACACAATATAAAAACAGAAAAAGCTGCACTGAATTTAAAGATTAAAATATTCCTGAGCACCACCAGCTTTCAGCTTTTCCCTTGTCCAGATATTCCTCCTCCTCGTTTTCTGTTGCTCTATCTTGTTCTTTGTCCATGCAAGATCAGCCCAAAGAGGTTTCCTCTTTAAAGTGTATATTCATGTGATCGAAAGAACCTTCCACACCTGAGTGTAAACATATTAGTCTTAGTCTTAGAAATGTGTTAATTTTACAGCCCACACAGATGATGGTGTGTGAACTATGACACAAAAATATGACTATAGAACTAAAAACGGGTTGATAGTCATTGTGAAAACTGTATGGGCTGTGAATTTCATCTTCATGCTAATTAATAGCAGGTGATGAGAGATAGGAGGCAGCTTCGTCTCATATTGATGCACTTTTCTATTTGACCTTTCACAGTCAGCTTGTCATGATGATGGAGTTGAAAATCCTTCATGGTTTGTAGTGAACAACAACCGTGTGGCTGTCACTGCGCTTGCTGCAGAAAACAATGTTCCTGGAGCTGCTGCTGAGGGTCTGGGACTGCGACGAGCCGCGGGGGAAGGAGCCCGACGACTGTCTCCTCGGCTTCCGGTGCGCCTTCCGTCGTGCAGGTTGGGGCTCCTTTTCACACTTCATGAAGGCCACCAAACATCTGTAAAACTATTTAAAAAAAATAAAAAATGGAATCAAATACAGCCATTTGTAGTATGAGCATTGATTTGGTGATTTGAAGTTAATTTTGGGCTGCACAGTCAAACTAACTGCACAGGTGCATTCATTCTAACCAGGAAAGGTAAAATATACAGTATAAGGGTCTCGTAGTGACAGCTGGCAGACCTAGTCTGTCAGGGGCAGGGGTGGGCAACCCTGTGGCTGCAGGTTTTTGTTCCAACCAAACAGAAACACCTGATTCTACTAATGAAGGTTTCTTAGCAAGGAACCCCCAGCAGGACCTGGATTGCTGACCCCTGACCCCTCTAGGGTTCTGTTTTTAGCACCTGGCGATACTGAGAGTGACAGTGGAACAACTGAAATGAGACAGAGCTTGTCACAATATGACATTGAGTTATTTCCTGTCACTCTATTGCCTGGTCCACTTTATATTGAGATCCAGCTGAGCCCTCATAATGCACTCATGTCTGCACTTCATTTTCCATGTTATATAATTCACCCAAAGGACTAATTATACAACCCACAATCCTTCTTATAATCACAAAGCAATTCAAATCTCACTTTCTATGACATTTAAAACTTTAAACCCACAGGCAAATAATCCAGAAAAGACTCTGGGTCATTCCTCATCTTCACTCTTTCCGCGGGTCTCACCTGGTTGTTGAAGAACATGTAGATAATGGGGTTGATGACCGTGCTGAACTTGGCCAGGATGGACGGCACCACGATCACCATGGGGGTGACCATGCCCGGCCTCCCAAAGGTGGACAACAGGGCCACGATGCCGTAGGGCATCCAGCACAGCATGTAGCAGGACACCATGGACAGAACCATCAGCCCGATGTGCTGCTCCCTGCGCTGGGCCACCAGCAGGTTGATCTTAGCCACCTGGACACAAAGAGACGAAGAGGTTGACTCAGATGCTACAGATCATTAATTCATTTGCAAACCAACCCTGGTCCTGGAGCCACTGTGGGTTCAGCTTTTTGTTCCAACCAAGCAGCAACACACCTGAATCTACTAATGAAGATCCATAGCAAGGGCTCTAATTAACTAGTAGAATCAGGCGAGCTCCAGGACCTGGGTTGGTGACCCCTGGACTAAAGTGTCTAAAGGAGACAGAGCCAGGTCGGCTACAGGTAGATTTTTATTCTGTATCTTTTTATTCCGGTTATGTTTTGTGTTTTATGTTTTTTTTTTTATAGTCACCCTCTGCTCCGAGATGTATTCTTCTTATTGCTGTTTAATTTGGATTGTTTTGCTTTACTCCTCAGTATAGTTGGACTACTATTATTATCTCATTCCCAATAAATGACTGCAGAATTTGGTACTAGAAGGAAAAACACATTCCTCTGTGTTCATGCATGATGTTGTGACATTACAACAAGTTTTGAAGCCATCACGACTAGTTTTGAAAACACCAAAATTTGTTCTGTTCTCTTGCATCTTCAATATTGTTAGTATAACTTATAGTTGTATCATTGCATTAAATTGCATACAGTTATACTATAGTCTTAAAGATTTTCTCTTGGTGCATGTTCCTGAACCTCCAAACACAAGACCCTTCTTCTAGGGATGCGCCACTTGTAATTACCACTCATCTGCTCATCACGTAGGCCTGGTTAAAAGCATCCTCATCACATACATTCACACTTCTGCCTGCTGTTGAGCAAGACAAGGGTGAGCCTATGGGATCAGGGTGGTTTTAACCAGGCAATCATCGCGGTGCTTCACGAATAAATCCTCCAAAGGGAAAAAGCTCTGCCCTTTCTGTCAGGTCACTGCAACTCAATCACTTCACCTTCTGTGATTGGGTCGTAACCTTTGCTGCTCTCTGCTCCTTCATCCACAATCATGTAGTAACTATCCTGACAATATCCAATCAGCAGCGATCTGTCCAAGGCTAAACGCGTGTCCTTCTATTGAATATTAATCCCAGAGAAAAATCTGAGAGGCAAGATCCCACTAGAAACCGGTTGGCTTTTTTTCTTTCATTTTGAAAAACTAAAACCATAATTCTGTCTTATCTCCATCTTAATGGATGGACCCAAGCAACAGTGCAGGATTGTGCATCATTGATAAACTGTACTTTCCTCCAATGGGGATCTTGGTTTGAAGGTGACTGGTCCTCCTCTGCCTCCCTCAGGTGCATGGAGGGAGTAATAAGGGTGCTGATATATTAATAGGTGTCCAAAAGTAACAGGTGCTTCCTCATTCTAAAAATACCTTCTCTGTGACTCACTGATAGGAATAGTAGCAGTAAAGCATCAGATCTGAGCACTAATTACCAATTATGTGTACCAATGGCAGGTTTATTCAAGCCCTAACGAGATGAGGATGAAACATGGGCCAGCATTGATTTAAATCATAGCTTTATCTGCCTTGACCGAGTGTTCGCGCGCTCGGTATTCTGGGCCACGCTCTCGTTTCCCAAGATGCACCTTGACAAGAGAGACGCAGCCGAGGCCATTTTTTAGCAGAGTCATTAAAGCCTGAAAGTCGAGGCACAAGGTGACGCCGTGAGCTCATTAATCCGGAGAAAATTACAGCTCCACTCGGCCAGCCTGTGTCACGCGTGTTTTTAGAATGAAGAAAAGATAATTCAGATAAACTGATATGCAGTTTGGTTATGAGTAGACTGTGTGCTGTTTTATATCAGGATATCCAGTCCAAGTCACAGATAAACCAGAAATATACATTATATATATATATATATATATACACGTAAAACAAAACACACGCACACACAAATGTTATTTCACATTATTAAGAAGATTTATAGCATGTCCGAGTAAAAAAATCCCACTGTTGGTGAATGTGTATTGATCCACACTGTACACACACACACACTGGTTCTTGACATAGAATTTGTGTTATATGAACTTGCAAACCACCAACAGCAAAACTATTGATTATTCCTACTCTACTGACAATACACGCACAAGTAATAAACTTGATAGTTTGCACCCACCCTCCTGACTGCAACCAGGATCCGGCTGTAGGAGTAGATCATGAGCAGCAGGGGCATCAGCAGACAGAAGGTGAACAGACACACCACGTAGGAGATGCTGCCGGGTGACTGCAGATGCCACAGGACGGAGCAGGAGATGCCGGGAAGCTCGGGCCCGTAGCTGCTCCAGCCCAGGAGGGGGGGCAGGGTCCAGCAGAGCGAGTAGAGCCAGGAGCCCGTGACACACAGCCAGGCCTTCCTGAAGTCCGAGTTGTCGACCTGGGAGGAACGCAGCACAACCATGTAGCGCTCATAGGAGAGGAGGGACAAGGACACCAGAGACAAAATCCCTTATAGGGAAAGACAGAGAAAGGTTAAATCTAATGAACACAAGTTGCAGTTTTTTTTCTGACACCACAAATTGACTTTCAAGCCAATCAGATTAGGAAAAGTAAAGTACTGGTAAAACATGCACAGGAAAGCAATACTTTATGCATGATTATATACTCACTGCATCATTATATAACCTGTTGAAGCCCATGATGCATTGCATGCGTGCATGTAGTGGAGCAGTGTGGAACTGAAGCATCCTGACCATCAGTGAGCTATTGTCACATGGCTTCCAGTGTGACTATTGTTTGTCTTGATTGTTATATTTGGTCTCTATAAATGTATATTTTAAAGAATCAATGAACTGCAGTGAAAATGCACTTTATAATAAAACTTTTTTTAATGTTTTTTTGTGTTTTGGGATGTTCCTGTGCACTAATACAAACACAGCTAACAGATTATTTCTAAAACCACAGGCTATTAAATTCAGAGAATTCAAAACTGCACAATGAATGTGTGAAACAACTAATGTATTAAATAAATTATATGTGAATAAGAAGATGTTTCACTTTAGAGTGAGATCAGATGAACTGAGAGAGACATGTGTCACGTCTCGTCGTAAATGTTAAGTTGTCACTCGTGTTGTCTTGTCCTGCACTTCCTGTCTTATTGTGAAATGACTCTTCCCCCTTGTGTCAGGCACCTTTGCTTCCTGCCCTTGTGTGTTTCCCGCCACAGTGATTGCCTTCCCCTGCCCTGATTGTTTCCACCTGTGCCCTGTTACCTCTCCTATATATTGTCTGTGTCTCCCCTTGTCCTGTGCCAGTTCGTCACGTCCCATGTGTCAGAGCCAGCGCCCAGCCCCAAGTACTACCAGGTTTTGTTCTCTCATGCTCATGTTCCCAGTCTTGTTTTGTTGGTCTTTGCCTCGTTATTTTTCCTAGTCCCGTGTTCCTCGTTAAGAGTGATTTTTTGTTTGTTCCTCGTGAGAGTGATTTTTCGTTATCCTCGTTAGAGTGATTTTTTGTTGTTCCTCGTAAGAGTGATTTTTCGTTATCCTCGTTAGAGTGATTTTTTGTTTGTACCTCGCAAGAGCGATTTTTGTTTACCCCATGTTGAGTGATTCTTTTGTACCGAATCATAATAAAGACTTTTTCTTTTGATCAACCCGTGAAGAGTCGTGCATTTGGGTTCAGCCCCCGGCCCCCGCCTCGTGTCAACATGTTCATGAATCGTTTTGGGACTTTCGGGTGGACATATTTTCTAAAAAGAAAATACATCTATTTAAATATCTATTTAAACCTGGCCTAAACTGTCCTTTCATTCCATAATGCAAACTCAAAGTGACATTATCAGAACATAAATGAAACGAATGTCAGGTAAATCAGGCCCAAAACTCACTTTTATCAAAAAAAATATATATTTATTTTAATAGGGCGAAGGATTTCCACAAGGGATATCTTAGCAAGTATGCAATGCACACATTCCAACTTGCAAAATTCTGCTGAGTGCATGAAAATTTTCAGTTCAAATCAGCTTTTGCAAACAGCCTGAATCACTCACCAGTCCAAAGCGATTCAAGAATCATGTTTAAAGCTTCTTCTGCACATTGATTCCTGCTTACTGAACAGTTTGTTAAATTGCCTATGACTGACTTTTTTTTGTGCAAAAAACTTTGACTTAGGCATAAAGAAATGAAATGGCCTAAGACTCTTTATAGGGCATAAAGAATATGATATTTTCAGCTCGGGATTAAAAGGAGGTAAAGAAGTGTCCATCCCTCACTCACCAAAGAAGGAGTTGGCGAACGCGTACCACACGCATCCCGCCTCCCCCGCCAGCCAGCTGCCCCGCACGCTGGCGGCGAAGCTGAGCGGAGCCGCGAACACGCACACCAGGACGTCGCTGACGCTGATGTTGAGCAGCAGCAGGTTGATGGGCGTCCACAGCGAGCGGAACTTGGCGAACACGAGCAGCGTGAGCAGGTTGGACAGGACGCCGGCCACCAGGATGAGGCCGAGGCACGCGGCCACCACCGCGTGCGTGCTTCGGCTCAGCTCGGCCGGGTTCGGGTCCGCCGGGCCGGGTCCGGAGCTGGGTTCGGGGCCGGACCCGGTGCTGGCGTTGCAGCCGCGTGCGTGGACCACCATAGCAGCAGAGCACACACACACACACGCACGCGCGCACACACACACACACACACAGCGGGAGCAAGAGACGAACTGGACCTTATTAGTGTGTGTGTGTGTGTGTGTGTGTGTGTGCACTTCTTTATACCCTGCAACCCCCCACCCCCAACACCTCCCCCTGCCACACACACACACACACACACACTGTTTTTCATTTCGTTTCTTTTATTTTTCACACTGAAGAAAAAACATATTCTGACCCCTTGTAAATGTTACATATTTATAATAATAATAATTATTATTATTATAATTATTAACTAAATTATATTACTATTTAATTACTGAAAAAACATTCAACTTTTTTTATTTTTGGCAGAGATTTTCTGTGATGTTTCACTCCTTGTGCTGACTAGTCTTCCCCCACATAGACTATATTTCTGCATGCATGTCCATGCCATCCCGGAGGATATCACTGCAAATCTCCCTGGTCAATAAGTTTCATCTGAAACCCATATACTTGAGCTAAACCAACCTAAAACCTTCTTTGCATTCAGCATCATTAGTTTCATCATTAGTCCCCCCCCCATCTTCTGTCTGCAAATTTTCAAAAATGAATACAGCAGAAAGTTTCTTAAATTGCTAACAAGAGTGCAAATAAATCCCTGGAATATACAGCACCTTTCACTGCACACATGTAAGAGCCTATAAAGCAAAGAGGAATCAATCGCGGGCCTAATCGGCACCTGTCTATCTGCAGCTGGAACACTGCAATATTTGTTTTTCCATATTTACTCTGTTGGCCGTATTCCTTTTTAGATTTACCCTTATCTGCGTCAACAATTCAGATATGCTAGTTAACATTCATTTCCTAGTTCCACCTGCCACAATGGAATATGATTGTTTGAAGTGCACCGTGTTGTCCCTCAGGTCAGGTAGAGATGGCAGGTAGACAAATATTGGTTTGCTTGGAATGTATATACCATATGTATATATACATATGTGTAATTTTAAATAAGCAGCATTTCCTAAGTAAAGCCAAATGAAGATCACATGCTCACTTTTTTCTGTCTGATAGTTGTGATGATAAAAACAGGCTTTTTTTATTTTAACGTGTCTATGTTGTTCGTGGAAGTTCCAACACATTCCTATTTATTGTGTATGTGTTTCCTTTTGTGGTTTTTAGTTATTAACGTGCAAATCTTTTCTTATGATTTTATTTCCCTGTGACAAGTGGTTATATGAGTTGCTTTTGCCTTCCCATCAGTTCGAACCAGTCTGGCCATTCTTCATTCATCAATGAGGCATTTTCGCCCACAGAACTGTCGCTCGCCGGATATTTTCTCTTTTTTCGGACCCGTCTCTGTGAACCCTAGACCCCCAGTAGATCAGCAGTTTCTGAAACACTCAGACCAACCGGTCTGGCACCAAGCACCACATTCAAAGTGACTTAAATCAGCAGATTGTCCTGACAATGTCTACGACCCTAAATGCATTGACTTGCTGCCATGTGATTAGAAATTTACGTTAATAAGCAGTTGCATATGCAATGTTTGTGTATGTTTTATACATTTGAGAAATAGTATAGTTCCCTCACATTATAGCCTCTAAGTCAAAGTTTCTTAGTATATTTAAAATGCAAGGTCAATCCCTTGATGTGACAATCAAAGCAAAGTGTATAATTTGAAGTTTCACTTTGAGCATCAGAAAACCTGCATTTCACTGTTTGACCTCTGGATTCGTGGTTAAACCACTGGAGGTCAGCAAAAGCATGATTTTCAGTGGGTGTGATATTATCTATCTATTTATAGAGACTCTTTCTCATGTTTCAAGATTCTGGCAAAACAAACAACACTATCGTTGTTGGTCTAGTTAATCACAAATTTAATAAAATAAACCCTGTCCATTGGAAAAGGCCTCTATTATAACTTATGTGGCCTGTCAACACTGTTATTTCTCCATATTTCATTTTAAAAAACAGTTCACTTTTAGACTTATGGCCAAACTTACACAATACACCTTTAAGTTGATGCTATGCAGGTCTAATGTGGTAATATATGCATACATATTGTTTATTATGTATACTAGAAGTCTATATACACACTGTGTAGGCTTGTGCACATATGTTTTCATTCACATTTTTTAATCATACAAACACCAAACGCCATTCACTCCTCCAAAAGTAACCCAGTCTTTACCAGAGACTTCAATAAATGCAATGCTAACGGTGGCAATATTTCCTGCCAACATGTGTGTTACAGTATGGGTGTGTTCGCCGGTGATGATAGTTGAGGTGTTATCTTAAACGTAGTTCCACATCCCACACCTTAGGCCCAGCGCCCAGCAGCCCCCTTTATTAACATGTCACATGTTGCCCCTTACTGATTATATAAAAAAAACTGGATTGGTAATCCAACAGATAATATATCAGATTATGTGTCTTGATGACACATAATGAGATTAATCATGTCTCTCCAGGTGTCACAGCCTTTCTGAATGTACCTGTGATGTGTGTCCCTCTATTGTGTGTTACAGAGTCATTACAAGTTGAAATGCGTTAAAAAAATGTATTTATCATTGTAAATGTCAACAGTGCAATACTCACTTTTTTCAGGCTAAATTTAATGACAAGCATAATTGAAGATATTATTTATTTTACACTGTTCTACTATACCACACTCAACTAAGAATACACTGGAAGCTTTGACTACTGCCCACATTAGCACCTCACACAGCGACTTCTAGGTGTAGAAAAACCACATAAGTACAGTTCCTGCTGAAAAGCGCCAAACTGAAGGTGCTAAGATGCTGGAACAATAACCAAGGCTTACCAAGTTCTACTTAAAATGGCTGAAGTCTCCACAGTTCTGATTAAGCTACACTTGTACCACCTTTTCCTCGGGCCATAAGGGTGTGTAATGAGGGAAACGGGTGAATAGAGCTGAGAAAATGAACGTTTTTTTTCATAGACTCCTTGTTAAGCTCATCTCAGGCCGACACTTTTGGGTGATATTGGCAGGTCTAACAGACTCCACGCAACAGCAGGTTTCTATCTGCCATAAATGTCATGTATTTCTGCTCTCCTGACCACTCAGAGTATTTACAGCCAACAGGAGCAAAGAAATATCCTATTTAGCTGAACTGAATTGAAAAAAAAATCAATTTGTCTTTTTTTAGTATTATTTATTACATAGTGTCTTGTTTGCTCAATAATAATAGTGAACATCTTGGTTCTGCATAGTGCCTGAATCTAGAAAAATGTGTTTTAAATAACATATCATTTAAATTATGGTAAAAATGTGTCCATCAGGTGTCAGTATTGTTCACTGTCTGATGCTCATTATATTACAAATGCATGTACATTGACATCTGTTTCCTTGTTTGCTTTGATATTTATTTACATTTACATTATTGCAATTTCCTACAGTAAGACACACTTTAAAGGAAACCTGAAGTTAAGGAAAACTTAAGAAACAACTCAAACGTATTCAGGTGAACTATAGACAGATTTTAAACATTAATATTTATACAGTCAAGAAGCTCACAACGTCCACACTTAAACTTTAGTTATAGTCTATTTGCAGGCGCCGGTGCACAGAGGGAGTGTGACCGCAGACAGTACATCTGCAGAGGAACGACAATGTGGGAGAACAGGTTTGGCAGAGAACGTTTTTTTCTCCTTTCCAGTAAGGAGGAATGGCTCAGCGCGGTGAGCGTTTCTGCGGATGACGCTCACAGAGGCCTGTTGGGCAAGAAGGTGGCTTCTGTATGTGTGTGTGTGTGTCGCAACATTCTGCTGCTCCCTCCATCTGCTCTTCAGTACCAGTACAAGTCCTTCTTGTCCAGATGCCGTCCTGACAGAGAGGACACACACGGGTCAAGCATTTTATGACCATGTTGGTAACATGATGTGCAAAAACAAACGTGAAACAAGTAAGCAACGCTGCAAAGCTAAAAACGGATGATTGACAACTACGTAACCGCTCGGGCAAAAAGACAAATAATTACCTCTGCCTGTAAACTTTGTGTGCTTACCCCAGGGACTGCATTGCTGCTACAGGTCTAACTAGTTGCTTTTTTTTTTTTGGGCCCATTTAAAATCAGTTTTGATTATTCACCTGTTTGCAAAGGCTCTGCTGCAACATTTGAAACAAACACATAAATAATGAGAATGTAATCATTTTATTAGTAGTTATGTGCCTTTCAGCTTCTGGTTCAGAGCTGATCCACTAATCAAGCAATTTAATTTTATGTTTAAAGTTAGGGGAGTTACCAGAAACCAGTTATGAAACTGACACAGCAGAGACCACAGTAACTTTCTTTTAGTTCCCAGATTGCTTCATATTAAGTGGATCATTAGATACTTCCCATTAATTGTGATCTAACCATGGATTTTAATTCACTTAATCTGGATTGTTCCTTTATGAAGCCAATGAGGATTTTGGGGACCTTGTTGCAGCAGATAATGTAATAAAAAACCCCTCTTTAAAATGTAATAGGCCACTGATGTAATAAACTGATAAGCGTTTCTTTTTGCTAATAATGTTATTATTATAAATTGTTTAGTCACTAGGCCAATAATGTAATACCAGATAATAATAACAATATCATAATAGGTTATTATATATTATATCGTCCATAAGTTATTACATTATTGTGAGTTTTACCTTTTTAAATGTGAGGGTCTATGGACAGGCGATGTTGTGTTGCTTTTGTAAAACTGTAAAGCTCATTAGGGCGAATCTGTGATTTGTGATTCTGGGCTACACAAATAAAATTGAATTGAATTATTGTTTTAGCATTTTTTTTTTGTTAATGGGCAAATGTATTATGTTTTTGACCATTATTATGTTATCAACTGCTAATAACCTTATTTCAAAGCACTTGATTTCAAATTTTCTAAGCAGCTCGTATTTCTATTTCAATGGTTGGAAGATTTCCTATTACAGCTGAACACTCACCAGGTTCGAAGGCTGCGGGGGGGTCCATGGAGTCTCTGAACCCCTGGGGCATGGTCCAGCTGGGCAGCAGCTCGGGCTTGGAGGTGGAGGCCATGCTCGGTCCCATCTCGCTGCGGTCGCTGTGCAGCAGGTTGAGCAGGGAGTTGGCGTACTGCTGCCCCGTGAGACTCAGCCCCTCGGGGGACAGGGAGTACGCGATGGACGGCAGGCCCGCGGCGTCTCCCGTCCTGGCGGCGAAGGAGTGCCACGGGCTGGGGGAGTTGGCATCACGGCCATAGACCAGAGGGCGCCCCGCCGCAGGAGTGACCTGTGGCTCCGAGTAAAGGTCGGCGGCCCTGGCCTGACAGGAACTGCTGTCCTCTGCAGGCGGACACAGAACAAACAGAAGCGATGCTTGTGATGCCGTGCTTGTTGCAGCCGTGTAAGTCGTGAGTTCACCGTGTGCCCTTACCCGTTTTAATAAGTTTGCGGATTTTCTTGGGCCTGGCCGCCTCGGCCTTGGCCTTGGTCACTTTGCTGAGGGCTCGGCTGAAATGGGCGTCCACCATGCTGCTGATGTCCCCCCGGAAGTAAGTCAGGATGACGCAGTGCTCCTCCACCTTCACGGCTATGGGAGTATCTGTCTTGTCTTCCATGTGTCAGCTGTGACTGAGAGAAGAGGCGAAATGGGATCAGACAAAAATACTCAGAATAGACGACACATACAAATTCAATGAGGTGCAGAAAGGTGGAAATGACACTCTTATTCCACTTGAAGATTTTTTACAAGGTTCCATGATTTTTTTTTTCTTTTGAATTATATGTTAATTCTACTGAACTCGGAATTCTTTATTGTACACAGTCTCTCAACAAAAGGATTAAGGGCTTTGGTGTTATATACTGTAAATAGTGTCCTACCGCAGAAACCGTTCCTTAAAACAAGCTGTCAAGACTTCTGTAAAGTTGTGATGTCACAACTATACAGTCACCCCCTCCCCATTTACAGCCATTCAAATCAGAGGAGAGGATCATTGTTATTAATGAGAAAGAGACAAGAGAGGAACTATATTAAAATTATTTTTTCTACTTAAAAATATAAATATGTTTTAAAAACTACACCTAAAACAAAAAAAATAAGATATGGGACCTTTGAATAAAATAAAAGTATAATAAACTATGCAAGTAATCATGAATTGCTTCACTATGCAAACAACATATTCAATTTAACTTAAAATTTAGAGTTTAAAAATAACCTTAAAATAAACTAAAAAAGTGAGGATTGTACATCAGTGGCCAAAAATTAGCATTTAGTTATGAAAGTTGGAGAAAATATTCTCTTTAATGCCATTAAAGAGAGAAAAGTTAATTAAATAGTGCACATTTAGGCTTTAGGCCTACAAGTCTGGTGGACTGACCTCAGTGGCAAAATGATCAATGAAACATGAAAATATCATATTGTATGAATATGCATAGTTAAGGTGGCTGTGGCGTTTTTATTAATGTAAATATTACACAAACCTGATATTCCATCCAAAGGAGTAAAATGTACATAGCTTTATTATATCCATCACACAATAGTTCTAAAAATAAATCATGATGCCTATATTATTGAACGCCAACAGTCATTATGCCAAACATGACTTTTGCTCCTCTTACCTGACCTGATGATTGGCCAAAGATGGACGATGAATGCGTCCGTGCATTGACCGGTTGATCAAAGCTGATGCGTTCCACCTGCAGCCAAAGTCTATTGAGCAAAGTTTGCTTAGCCTGGGTTTGACACAATAACTTTAATTGGAGAGCAGGTGTCAGATGTCTTTTTTTCTTTCTTCTTTCTTCTCCTCCACGGACGGAAACATTTCGCGCACTAATCCGTGGAGTGTGGGACTAGGCGTGTGTGTGTGTGTGTGTGTGTGTGTGTGTGTGTGTGATGCATCTTGAATGTGCAAAGCTATGAACAGAATGTCATCCAGCAAGTTCGTCCAGTGCGTGAATGACACCTTATTAAAACATTCCCCCGTCACATGTCAAAAAAAGTTATGCACAGTTTACCAGCAACTGTGGTGGGATTCAATTAAGCATTAAACAAATAAATAGAAACATCAGTGATGTTAGAACATAAAAAAAACTCTTTTTACATAGACATCCATTCAGAAAAACTAACAATTGTACTCCTTTTGGTTCTGTGACTTGTTGTCACCACTGAAATAATCACTTTCTACATTCTCTGTATGCATCATGATCTAGAACAAATGCAGAAATCTGTAATTTAACTTACATGTTTGAGCATTTTTGCAATTTTCATATATGAAATTATTAAAAACATTTCTTTGTTTGTTGTTTACTGACATACAAAGCAAATTATAAGCTACTAAACAGACCAGTTCCAGAGTCAAGAGTCAATTTTCACAAAGATAAAAATGATGTTGGAAACATAAAAACACAATAATAAATGACTTTACTGACATGAAAATGATTTATTGTTTTATCATTAAAGCTTTACAAAGGAAAGAGTAAAATCTGTAAAAATGTTGAGAAGGCTTTGTATAGCACTGGATGTAGTTTGTAAGATATGATAAATTCCTTCACTTTTTTAATACAGACAACACACTATACTTTAATTCCCTATATTTACATGGACATTTCTTACCTGCATATTTATTTCTATTTGAAAACAAGTTTTACAAACTTACAATGAAAGCTGCCAGAGTGAGCATGAATAGGTCTACATTATGTTTTAATGTAAACTATGTAGGTAAAACTGTCTTTTACTGCATTAAATATGATCTTTTTCGTATAAAATTGGCTCCTATAAAAAAACAAATCTCTGCTGATATTACAGTAACATGTCAGCTTCCATTGTATCATGATAATGTGTTTTCTCTCATCTTTCCTCGCTCTTATACACATGTTCCATGTTGATGGTGAGGAGAGAAAGGGAGGGCTATGATAGCAGAGAAAAGGCCTGCTCATGCCCCCTGGTGGTGGTTCGGTCCGGATCCTGTCGAGGAGTCAGAGATCTTCCTGATGGTGGAGGTGTTGTCAGACGCGACTGAATCGGAGTTGATGAGGTTGCTCTTTTTGCAGCGGCCTCCTCCGGTCACGGAGCGGCTCCAGGCTGAACACGCACAGAGCAAGAAAGAGGGGAAACAGTGGGTCGTCAGGTGTGAAAATGCATCCCATCAGCCATCAATGCACCTTCACTGTACGGACCTGAGTAGTCACTGAGCCTGAAACGTCCGCAGCACAAGTGGATTCTCCATTGTTTCCTCACGTTCTCCTTCATCAGGCAGTGGAACAAAAAAATGAAGAATCCTGGGACACAGGGCAGAGACAGAGTCGTAGATGCACTACTTAGCTGTTTCATTACCTACAATGATGTGATGATGCAACACAATATACATATTCATTTTCTGTATTAACTTTAGTCATATTCCTATAGTCATCTTATGGTGCTGCATCTCTATGTTAGCAAACCTCAAAGAAACCCAACAAGGGGATGAAGTTTAAAAATGTGATAAATGTCCAAAAATAAATATGTCCATCAAATAAAAACTAACATTATTAAGTTTTGTTAAGGATAACATTTCATGTATATACACACTGCTGTTCAAAGGTTTGAGGTCACCCAGAAAATGTTTGCTTTCCATGAAGGGTCACACTTTTATTTATCAATATGAGTTGCAAAATGAAGAAAATTAGAAAAGATGATCAATCAATGCTCCATATAACAACCTAAATTATTTTCAGTTGTGCTAATATAAGTGCACGAGTTTTGTACCATTAGAACACTGGAGTGATGCTTGCTGGAAATGGGCCTGTATACACCTATGGAGATATTGCAATAAAAAACAGACATTTGCAGCTAGAAAAGTCAGTTAGTTTAATGTTATCCTCATTGAAAAAGCATTTTTTTTTCTAAGTGACCCCAAACTTTTGCACTCTAGTGTATGTTTATCTCTGTTTCTTCAACAGCTGCTGGTCCATCTTTACCCTGCAGTGAGTTGAAGATGCAGAACAAGTACACCATGACGACCTTGGCGGGCCCGAAGGAAAAGAAGCCCATGGACCACGTCAGGCCTAGCAGCACGGTGAGGCCGGCCACGGCCTTCAGGTTGCTCAGCGACCCGCGGCCGTCCGCCGTCGGCTTGTTGGCCCGCATCCGTCTGATCTGGACCAGGACCACGGTGAACACGGAGACGTTGCATAACACGATCAGGAGAGCAAACGCCACCACCGTGGCGTAGAAGAAGATGTCGTTCTGCAGCCAACAGCTGGGAGGTGGCGGCAGGGAGGGAGAGAGTCGCCCGTTGTGTAATTTACAGTCTGGTTTATGATTTGTTTTGTTCTGTGTCTAAGACAACGCTTGTTCTAAACTGTGCTGGAGTACTTACAACGAATCGGTGGACTGAAGCGCCACTGCAGTGTCTTTAGGGGCAGCGGCGCCATAGGCGTCTTTATCTATGGCCAGCACCAGGCTGACTATGACCAGAGGAACACCTGTGAGGACACGAAACCCTCTCTGTTTACCCTGTTAATCCACTGCAAACACAAGCAAAACACCTCGCTGCAACCTCCAATTCACATTTTATTGCTTGTTCCCTTTTGTTTTTACAGTCTATGCTGCGTAGATCCAACAAGCTAATTAAAAAAAAAACCCTGGACTACAGCGAGGGAGCGTTTCAGCTCCTGCCTTACCCCATCCTACAGCACAGAACTTGAGGATATACGAGGGGACGTAGATGTTGAAGACCTTGACTAGGGCGAGGTACATGTGCACGGCCTCCAGGCCCATCCACGTGAACGAGGCCAGCAGGAAGTAGTGGAGCGTCGCCGCGGTGACGATGCACAGGCTGTAGCTGGAGAAGGAGGAGAGCCAGGCGTCCAGCAGGAACAGCATGCTCATCCCCAGCAGGGCGGCAGACAGGTTGATGAGTATCTTAGAAGGGTAGTCCTGACGCAACTTTCTGACGTGCATAAACACAAGGACAGGCTCAAGCGGTGGGGAAAAATTATTGAAAAGTCTGGAGTGCGTTTAAAACAAAGCTCCCACCCAACATTGTTGTCCTACACTATGCAGGTTCCAGCTATCACCACCAGGTGGCGCCTGTTTAAAGGTCCAATTATTGCTATGCTAACACAAAACTGATGAAAATCTAACAAACAGACAAATGGACAAAAATAACATCCCTGGCGGAGCTAATAATTAGTATTTTATTGTCAGCCACGAGACTTACTCAAAAGCCAGGTATGTGAGAAGAGTGATGCCCAGAAACATGGAGGATAGACCACAACCGAGATAAGAAATCACTGTCAGAATCTCACTGTTCACCACGGAATCTCTGCTCACATCCTGAAACACACACACACACACATACACACACACAATAATTCTTGTTTGGAAGAATAAAAACTTTAGTGATATAAAAACATCATCACTTTCATGTTAGCATCCAGCATCAGTGCCAGAAAACGCAGCAAAAAAAGCGTGTTGGTGCTTGTGGGAGGTGATTCTTCGTTTATGAGCAGCCGGCCAATGACTCACCAGGAGCACAGCGAAGTGTGTGAGGTGATTACACAGACAGATGGTCTGATTAGGAGAAGTAGTGTTGGTTTCGCAACCGCTGCTGCTCCATCCGCCCTGTCCACCTGACACACACACACACACACATCGTAAGAATGGAACACAACTCCACCTGTGTGGATGGGTGGTGCTTTAAACTGGCGTTGCTGCTTATGAGAAGGCCTCATCACTACAGTAAATCACACACAAAAGACAATAAAAAAGGAACTCACCATTGTGCTGGAAATCCCAGAACATGCACTTTATCTTATCGCCTGACTGTGAAAAAGAGGAACGTGCCATAGGTGTCAAAACCAAAAGCAGAACCATCCTTCTCACTATCAAATTCCCTCTTTTTTCTCACCTCCCGATGTCTGAACGTCACCACCACTGGATCCGTCAGGTTTTTGACGAAGCTGTCGTTGATGCTGGCAGACACCACGTGAGAATTTAACATCCAGTTGCTGTGCGTCCCATTGGTCGTGAGCCGGTCCTGTTGGAAATCAAATGTCCCATAAACAGGAAGGACTATAAATCACAGTAGGTTAATAAGTGGAAGAAAAGTTCTATTAAAGTTTAAGCTAAATACCACCGAGAGAGAACGTGCAAAACTATTAATTATTATTTAATCTCTAACTGGGGATAAGTTGTGTTTTAACAGATAATGCAATGATTACACCACATTTCTTGTTATAGGAATTGAATAGAGAAATCAAATGTTGCAGCTTAGTTTATCTCAGCATGAAGACTGGAGTAAGTGGAACAACTCAATCTGATTCTATCTGAACAGAATCCACGTCGCCAGCATCTCTAAAGGTCACAACAGCGTTATCTGTTTGCTTAATGAAAGTGTACAATTTTTATTTAGGGCCTGACAATCACGTCTTGGCACAGTGACTTCCTGGAGTCTCCATTAGTTGCCTGGCAACCTCAAACGGTGGCAATTTTACCTGTTGACATAGTACCACAACATGTAATTTTTATATGGAGGAACCAATTAGATATAATGGGTTATACAGAGACTTCTGCTGTGAGGACGAAGAAGAGTCGCGTTTCCTGAGTGTACCTGGAAAAGTTCGCCTGTTCCGTAGAACTGGAACTGGACGCGGGTTGTGTTCCTGTCTGGTAAGTAGTTTTGGAGAGCAGACGGCAGGGAGATGGTTACGTCTGTTTCAGGGAGTGGTTCAGTCATAAAGTTCTGGTTGATAAAAATCTGAAAAAGAGAATAATAATAATAATATAATGCACAGTCCTGCAGCCTGGATCATGCATTTTACAGGATAGTTCTCAACCTACAAACTAAGTTTCAGAGGAGTTTCTTCCATCTTGCATTTTGCTTTCTCATTGCTTACTCAAATTAAATGTGCCACGAATGCCCGAGGCCACACTGACTATTCATTAACATGTTTTCCAGCATTTCCTGCTTAAGGACATTAATGCAAAAAGAAATCGCCCTGGAGCAGTTGGAAGGAAAAAGTTTCCAAGTTGCAAGTCTTGTTGTTTCCTCTTCATATCTCACTTTTGCAGCATGCAAAAAAAGCTTGTAAAGTAAAATAGCACTCATTGCGTCCCACCTGTGGGTCCAGGTTTGAAGAAACGGCGGCCACGCCGAACGTGAGGCCGATAAATGTGTCTGGGTCCACGTTCAGCATGGACAGAGCCAGTGAAGGCGCTGTGAGACTCACAGGTTCACCTTGGAAATTCATATAGTTCCCCATCCGGTCTGTCAGATAGAGGATACTAATAGACGAGGACAAATGACGAAGAGAGAGAGAGATTAACAAGGAAAGTCATGACAGAGTGTTGCATTCACAACCAGAAATATTTCCCTTCTATCTCTTACAGTTTAGCCACAGGAGAGACGTCTGTTTTGGAGAGCAGGATGTCGGCGACGATGTTGAAGACGCTGGCACCGAGAGCAGGTTGGATGACGCCGATGTCGAGCGAAACCACCTGGTTGAGCTTCTCCACCACCGTGTCCAGCTCGGAGAAGGAGAGTTCTGAGCTGTTCCCCAGGTGGACATTCACGAGCTCCTGAATAACGTCCACAATCTCAGCCGCGTTCCCTAGGAATCAATAACACAAGGAGACAGAATAAATAGTCAAAGAAAAAAAAACATTTTTGTATTGCTGTTCTTCACTGGTATCCGTGACTAATCCTCTTACCGGTGGTGATAGTGACATTGCTGAGGTCTGATATGGTTAAAAGGGAGCTGCATTGAGTCATATCTGGCTCGGCCCAGCTGGTTGCATCAGTTTCAATATCTAACTTACTGAGGAGAGAACAGAATGAGTGAGAATGAGCTGAAAACAGCAGAGGCAGAAGACATCAGTACATAGAAGGACAATGTTGGCCATGACTGAGCTTCCTTTTATGCACTTAACTATGTTCGAACTGTGGTGTTTCAGGGTTTTTCATGCACTTCACCATGCTCAGTTTATGCAACTGTGTTGTATGATTTTCTGTCTAATTGTTCGCTTCATTAAATCATCCCAGTCTTTCTCTAAGGGGCCATAAAACCGACTACCCGTATTACACAGTCATTTTTCCCCTCGAGTGATATAAATTTAAAATTTGATAGAGATGATGTAGGGACGACTGGAGCTCTTCATTACACTAATAATTCACTGGTAGGAAATTGATTTTGGTGCGAGCTGAAGGCGTGTGTGTGTGTGTTTGTGTGTGTGTGTGTGTGCAGAGTGGGATGAGTGCATGGAACGGAACGCTGTAATTGAGAAGATTTTCCTGTTGTGCCCGAGCTGTCGCTATGGAAACAGATTGTAGAATATAGAGCAATACGCACATTGCATGTAATAAGTAGGGACTAGCTGTGATTTGCTGCTGTGTGAATACAAGTGACTTGAGTGAAAAATCGTCTCTAAGAAGAATTTCCAGATCAGAATGACTCATTATGGGCATAATGTGTTTAGGCCAATTAAATAGTCGTCATGTTTCTGACCAAGTATTCAATCCACCAGCTAAATAAACGGGTGGTGACGTCTTACCACAGCCTGTAGGCTCTCTGTGATGTTGGCTTGTTACATCCTATGTCTTGATTGACTTGAGGATAAGTTTCAGGCCAAATATATTGTCCATAGATTGTTGTCGTAGTATCTTCTAAACAGTTTTCTGGCACTGAAAGAAATTCTATGTTAAAAAATGATGCAACACCCATTATGACAATGATCACAATATGATGGTTGTGTCTTTATTTTGGGGTCGAGGAAGCCACCTTACCTATGTGCCTGATTGCCACATTCAAGGTTTTAATACCAACGGAACCATTTTCATACTTAGTCATCAAGGCGTCATAAATAAAATGTTGAATTTCTTCAACACTGTTCAAGCTGCGGTCCTGAACGTGGAATTTAATGTCATATCTGTGAATAAAACACTGAATTAGTGGGAAACGACAGCACACGTTGGCGTGTAAAGTGAAAAAAGCGATTCCAGATTGCTCTCAGTTATAGTCACCCACTCTTGGTGCTGGCCACGGAAAATCTAAAATAAAGGAAATCAGAGAAGTGAACTTTTATGTAAACTTACAGTGTAATTAAAACAATATTTGAAATAGATTATTATATTTGTAGTACTAACTTCAAATACCACAAAGTGTAAAATGAACGGTGCTTTTATGGCTGTTATTTGTTGATTTACCCGGACGTAACACTCACCATCTGCCTGGTATATTGCTCCTCGTACCTATAATATATTACAGATGACTTTCTAACTCAAACACAGCTATTATATGAGTAATTAACAACATGCCACGTGACAATAAATGAATCTCACCTTCTAACCTTCTCCATTATCATAAGGTTCAGTACGACCATGGGCGTATTCACCTGCAGCTTTTCCTTCACCTTTTGCCAGGAGACAAAGTCAGTGTCAAGGAAAGTTGAGTAAAAAGACCTGTTGAGTGCTTAATGAGACTCGTACCCAGCTTTCAATGACTTCTCTTGGTTTCGTAGGGTTGCCACTCATATTCAAGTTAAGCTTAACTCTGAAGAATGTATCTGGTCCAACTGTGGTGATATAAAATAAAGCTGTCACGGTGATGCATCTTCATACAAAACATTATTCTTGTTGGACAGTAAATGTAATTTCACTGATATAAAGATTTATTCGTCTATGATGTTAACTGACCAGCCGTCCCGTTGACCTCTGAAGGCCCTTCTGTCGTCGACATATTAGCGGGGTGAGCTGGCAGACTTTGAGTTGGACCCCTTTCTGCGAATTACATAAAGTAATTTCACGAGAAGAAAGAACTGCACAAAAAATGTCTGGAAACATCATATGATCATTGCATTGGTTTTTATGCTTTGCATGCTCACCTGATGACGTTACACCGGTGGTGACAGTTGGTGGTGGTTGTGTTATATGAGTGAATGAATCTCAATAGAAATAAAATGATAATAATTAGATGAGCTTGTAGGAAAAAAGAAAACATCCCAAGAAAAGCATGAATCTTAATAAATATGCATTTTATGGTAACTAATTGGCAGCAATTATCCAGAAAGTTGCTTTAATTATTTTTTTAACAGTAGACTTAATTTACATCTATTTGCAGTATTGTGTCTTTGCTGTAACATTAAACTCTCTGATTTCTGTTATATTTACAATATTGGCTTATTGTTAAAATACAATAATGCCTAAAATACAGTATTGATTTAACAGCAAATACGGTGAATTATTTTAAAATATACAGCCATCTATTATAATCATGATTTACAGTAAGGTCACTGCATTTAACACAGTAAATAGCTGCAGCTTCCACAGCAAAGTTTTATTTAACCTCGTTTTATTATTGTATTGAAAGTGCACGGCCAATTGAATCATTTCAATGGATTTGCTAATGTTCACACCTCGAGTGAATATTTCCGGACAAACCCCTTTTGTCTATAAAACACATGTTACCTGATAATGGGAAATAAAACAACAAAGGTCACCTTCATGTCTCATTGGACAAACATCTTTTCACAGCAATAACAATGGTCATAAAAAAAAAAACCTACGTTCAGTTAATCTTTGACTCATCCGGTATTCTGCACAGCACTGAGTGCATTGTGTACGGACTATACCTACCTACAGGTAGGATGACGATGCTACTAGGTTCCGCCGTCAGGTTGAGGAAGTTGTTAGAGAAGGAGGAACTCAGCAAGGCAGAAACGTTGGCCTGGAACACTTCTACGCTGGCAGCAGGGTCCATGTTCACAACCACTTCACAACGGAAACTATAAGAGGGAACCACGATGAGTACCACAGCATCATACAGCCTTCGTATGCCATCATGTTCTGAACTTTTCAAAAAAATATTAGTAGTTGAACTCATCTTACCATTTGTCACAGGACAAGTTCAATACAGTTCGTGATTCCTGGAAACACATTTTTTTAAAAATATCTTAGAATGTTATATTATGTGATTTGTACTTGCCACCGTGCCTTTCCTTGAAAATAACACTGTCTTAATATAAAAGGCTTTCTGCTCTCTAATCAGCCACTCTTTGAGGATATTGCTTCCTCTTTACATGGACAATCAAAGTGGACGCACCTGAGGCTGCTGCACGTGTAGCGGAGCGGGATTATTGACCACATGGCCGCCACAGCTGTATGAGAACACAGATAACAGACGGATCGTTGTCGTAATCCAAATATACATACAATGCATGCACCAATCCACCCTGTCAGTCACCATCAACACACACACACACACACACACACGCACACAGACATATAGCGAGTGGAGTGCTGTTTTACCTCTGGGATGACACATTGATGTTATAGATAGAAACGCTGGGATGCAAAACAGCCTCCAACTGATAAGAGAGATAAGACTTATTTAAAAGGCAAATCCCGTTGACTGATTTATTGACAGTTGAAGTGCTTCATACCCAGTTTCTTGTGATTTCCTCCAATGGCACTGAACAATTTCCAGGGTTTGTGGTGTGAACAGTAACTGTCGATATTTTGATTTTAAAGAGTGACCATGCTATGAAAATATAAGCAAAAGAAAAAAAGATCAAATACAGCAAACCTAGTATATTTTAGTAGACATGTCAGACTTATACTACAGAACTCAGGATTGTGTGTGTGTGTGTGTGTGTTTTTTTGTAATATTTTCTCTGACCTTAATTGTCATTACCAACACATCCCATACACTTAACCAGAATTGACCAATGAATGCAGGTATATTTACAGCAGTGCAGGTCGGGGTCAGGCTCGGGGCTGCAGTCCTGTTTCCAGTGCCTCAGGTCCCAGCTCAGCACGTCTCCGTCGGCGCAGCTCCTCGCCCTCAGCTCCTCGCCGCTCCGCTCCCTCGCCCACATCCTGAACAGGCCGATCTCCCCCAGCAGGTCCGTGCCCGTCTCCTGGTGCAGATTCCCGCTTTCATCCACGTAATGCGAGCTCCCCAGGGTCAGGCTGCCGCTCGGGGTCAACTGCCCGGCCTGACCCGCGTAGAATTCCCCCTGGCTGCTCCCGTTGACATAGATCCGCAGCCTCTGGGCTCGGCCGCACCAGGTGAGGCAGACGGAGTGCCACTGCTTTACCCCCAGTTCCCTTTCGATGGAGAATTCTTTCCCAAAGAGCCACACTGACGTGTTTGTTTCATTCCCCGCAAGCCCCAGCTGTGCTGCTCTGCTCCCCGGAATCCCCGTTTTGTAGTCAAAACCTGTCCAAGGTGAAGCATGGCTGCGGCGTATGAGCACACACACACTCAGCTCCCTGAGGGCTGGGACCACAACATCTGGCTGGAGCTGCCACAAACATCTGAAACCTCTGAAATGCAGCTTCCGACCCCACAGGCTGGTACTGGCACAGGCTAACGCATGGAACAAGAGATGCAGATTATTAACCCTGGAATATCATCATAACCATTAATGCTGAATACTAATGAGAGCTTACTTGAACCCAGAAGGCACAGTAGTGATAGCTGGATACACAGACAGGTGGTTAGAGAAGTCAGGCTTCTAACAGAGTTCATGGCAACAAGAAGAAAAATCAGGTCGTTGACTGGAAAGTTGAAATGAGAAACACGTTAACTTTTAAATTTGCATATAATGCAGCTTGAAGAATCGCCACAGTAGCTAAGTACATGACTAGGACTTACCAGTGTAATCTTCTTGGAATGGTTGAATGTGAGATAAAGAATGATGTGTGTTCATGAGCCATAAGCCTGCTGACAGGCGTCATGGTATTTGTGTATAAGAAGAAGGTTCGTGGCAACCCCACCCTCTGCTTTTAGTTCCCTGAGTTACTCATTAATCACTGGTAATAAACATAACCAGCCAGCACCAAAAGAGTTCCAAACACGACTTTGTGCAAAACTTCTTCAAAAGTGACGATCTCTACATTTATGTCTGAACATTTATGTCTGGGGTTTAAATAAAAAAAAAAAGGTTTACACATGTTGAAAATACCTACGCTTAAAACAAAGCCTCGTTTATGTAAATGTTAAAATGTTAATGACCCTGATGCACCAAAAGTCGATGCATGCTTACTTTTTTCTAATTCTTCTATATATTTATTGTTTAATGTAAGTTTTTTTTTTCTTTTGCATGTTTTTAATTCTGTGTTTTGTATGTTGCTGCTATGGTAACCTGACGGCAAATTTCCAACCTGGTGTACAATAAAGTTATAGTCGATTCTATTCTATATTTTATGTTATGTATGTGGATGGACACTTCTAAAAAAACTGTCACATGATTCTCATTTTCATGATCATAGTATTTCAGGGTCTGATTGTGGTATCTGAAAAAAAAAACAAGTTGCTGCACAGGTTGTTATTGCTTCTACAAATTCTAATTCTTAGATTCTGTCAATTTAATTTAAGTGTAAAAATGTTCATGGGGCTACACAACAGGTTTGTGTGTGTGTGTGTGTGTGTGTGTGTGTGCGCTTGCCTGTGTGTTCTGTCGGGTTGCCATCCTACATTGTTTGCTAAAAAACTAATATTCTTGTCCCACTCTTGGGCTTTACGATTATCCCCAAGTTATTACTACTCAAACAAACCTAATTGACTTCCCTGTGCGACATGTGGCGGCCATGTCTGCCTGTCTGGCCTTTTCAGCCGCGTAGAGCTCAAAGTGATTTATGTCAACACCATGTTTTTTATAACTACAATATCCTCCTGTCAGGTTTTAACCCAGGAAGGATGGTTGGTGTCTGTTGTGCGGCTCCACAGCACCAACAAGTGGTCAAACAACATACGTCAACTACGAGATACTTCTGCTTTGCATGTATTCAGATTGTAAGGCCATTCCCCCCCCCTGTTTATCTCCCTGTAAACACGCACGCCCTTCTGTTACCGCCATAAATCATCCGTAAATGGGACGTTTATATATTCAATCATCCGCTGTGAAATGTTGGTATTGCTCAGCCCACCCCGGGCGTTTGGCCTTGTTTCTGCTCTTCAGAAGTGGTTTGCCGCTACTCATCCTCTGAGACCGCTACAAGACAGCCTTCTTCTTCTTCTTCTTCTTCTGACAGTGCAGTTGCTGATTCGGAGTCTCGCATTCTTTATTTAGCAAATTCTGTGTCTGCGATGAAGTCTGTCTCTCAGGGAACTAAGCTTAACATATTGATTTCCTGATGGTGTGGTCACTCTGAATTGTGCTTCAGATAGAACTGATCCGGTTTCTACGAAGTGTTTCAAAGTTCTATGCACCGCCCCCGTAACTTTTAGTCTGGCTGTGTCTGGCCCCTTTGGTTAGATTAGCAATTTGACTTTTGACCCTTTCCAATGAATCATAGTAAGCGAAGATCTGCTGGAAACATGAGGCACAGCCATATAAATATGAAATAACAGGTGAACACTGGCTGCAAGTGGCAAACAAACCTCTTCTGTGTTTAATAAAGACCTGAACGCTCCAGTGGAAGTGATCAAATTCAAGGAAATCTGACCTTTTGTGCAAAGGGTAAAGTTGGTCAATGCCACAAATTTGCTTAAATTTTATTGCGGATAGAAGTGAATACAGAATGTGATTGTTTTTTTTGGACGTCTCTCACTGAAACTTTCTCACCTTTTTTCTAGGTTTACGTGAAAATATTGAAATTTCAGGTTAGTGAGTTGCTCAGTCAACAAAAGAACAGTGGTCTCAGTATGCCTGCTTTTTATTCCATCACATTTGTTGGGAAACGGCTTCGTTAACAAGGCTCTCATTCAGGCGTTTTACCGCCGCGCCCCCCCCCCCCCCTCCCTGAGCAGGCGCAGCTGAAATAAGCGGGTTCCCCGCACAGAACCTGAGAAGACCAGGTGTGACGTGGGGTGCCCAGGTGGGAGTGTTCATCGCCGACAGTGTGCTTGGGAACCTCTCCTGCATCACATGTGGGCTGGAATGAGGGGATTCCCACAGATATTTCCCAGCACCCATTGCTACCCCTGCTGAGTTGGAGTGAAGGCTTGAACGGGTGTGAGGAGGGCTCGCTGGGACTGAACAAGTAAGGGTTTTTTTCCTTGGCATTTTTTCTGTCTCAGTTTGTGTATATGTGTAAAATGGAGTCTTATGAGTTCTTTTAAACCCCTGTTCACATGAAACGCTTCAGGGGTGCAGAAAGAAGTGAGGAGGAACATAAGAGAGCTTGTCAATGGAGGCGTTTCTCTATGCTGCCCTGCTCATGGTAGGTCTGGCTTTTCAGCTGTCTGCACCCTTATTCTCTGTTACAGAGTCATTTCCTCTGACGTGTGTTTCCTCAGGTGTGGTGTGTGCTGGGTCAGTCTGAGCCCAACTGTGATCAGACAGAGTTCCTTCACCCTAACGGCACTTGTGTTTCTTGCCCTGTGTGCGGGCCAGGAGAACAACTCTCAGAGGTAACGCGCATTTCTCCTGAGAAGCACCATTACCTCTCCCCACCCCCCACCCCCCCTTCAAGCTGGCTCCAAGCCGTCTGCATGTGTGTGTGTGTGTGTGTTTTTTTGCCTCGCCCCGCAGGACTGTGGCTTCGGGGACGGCGGTGGAGGTGTGTGTGCGGTGTGCAGAGAGGGGAGATTCAGCACGGATACAGATGTGGCTCCCTGCAAAAGGTGCACCCAGTGCAAGCTGCTGAACCGCCTGGAGATGGCAGGGTGCTCCCCCACCACCGATGCCCTGTGTGGCCACTGCCTGCCGGGGTGAATCTTATTAAATATTAGCCCGCTGATAAGTGCCAACATGTGTGTGTGTGCTTTTTTTATAAAGTGTGTGTGTGTGTGCAGGTTTTATGAACTCAGGAGCATCACCGGGGAGGTGGAGTTGCTCTGCGTGCCTTGTTACACCCGCGACATGGTCCATAAAGAGTGTTCTGGCTCGACAGCTCATGGATACAAAGAAGGTAACATGCAGAGATAAGCCAGCGCAGTTATAGAAAGAAATATATATTAATAAGAATAAATAGTTTGTGATGGTGATTTTTCCAGGGTTGACAAGGAATAGTTGTCTTGCTTGTTCTCTGACAGAGACTCCTATCACCGTGCCCAGGGGGAATTTCAAAGAACCTAATGAGAAAAGTGAGTAACGCTATGGATTTTCGTGTTTTTTATTCATTAATTTTTACTCCTTCTGACATCTTTTGTTTAATCAAGGGGTTAAAGCAGAAACTTTTTCAATGGTCCTGATCGGCTCGGCCACAGCTTCCTTGGTTTTTCTCATTGTTCTGCTGCTTTGGGCTTTCCTTCTAACTGCTGAGAAATTCAGTAAGTTGCAAAAAAATTCCAGCCGTTTTTTTTTTTCTCCACCTGTTTTATATTTGCCTCATCACGTACGGCTCATATTCGCTTGTACTGTTCAGAACAGGTTCCAGAGTACTTCCCCGGGCCTGAAGGCCTGTTGTCTGCAGCGGATCTTCAGCTCCCATGTCTGTCCAGCACCAAACCAGCGGAGTTCCCATCGCAGGCACCTGCTCTCACCGAGGATTCCCAGAGGTGCTTTGCAAATATATGCATGGTGGAGCAGATGTTCGATTACTTCATTTAGTGCTTATGGAATTATTTACGACATTAATTACCTCTCCACTCAGACGCCTGAGCTCACTCAGCCACGAGAACGAGGCGCATCCTCCCTCAATCGTGATTAATGTCACCACCAACGTCAAACCCTCCAGGCAGAAACAAGAGAGCTCTCACATCTCAAAGGAGGAACAGCAACGCAGCTGCTGCCCCACGGAGGAGGTAAAATGCCCTATTGTGTCTTTTTATTAAAATATTGGGCAGAAATGCTTTGTGCTTTACATGATAAGTTCTCAATCATCTTCAACTATTAATCAACTAAATAAAACAATCAAGCTCAATAAAAATAGCCCTTGTAGTGTATCGTAATCTATTTTACACCTGTGGGAATATTGTGAGAATTAGGAGAACGTTTCCTTATTGTCCTCGTTTTTATGTCATAATCAGATGGAACGGAAGCTACAGAACATTTGGGAGGTGGCTCAAGGTACATTATGATATCTCACACACTGACTTTTCATTTTCAAAAATTACAACTTTTTGACTGGTTAATAGAAAAAGAGATTTCACTGTTCCTGTTCTGTTCTGTCCAGGTCAGGGCATCGAGACGCTTGACTATGACTCGGTCCAGGACCTCTCACTGCTGCTGGACTCTGCGGACAACAGGGCCCCGTTGAGAAGACTGGGCCGGTCTCTGGGCGTCCCCGCTCAGGTGCTCGCTCATCTCCGAGGCTTCCAGGATCTCTTCCAGTACCTGCGCACCTCCACCTGCACGCCGCTGCCCCAACTGGCCCAGGCTGCCGCTCTCTTGCCTAACCCTGAGGTCGTTGCTAGGATACACCAAGCTGTCGCAAACCAGTGACCGTTCTAAGCCTTAGGATGCGTTACCATGACTCCAGCTGTCACGCAGCATTTCTGACCCACTTTGCTGTGCCGCAAAACCAAACTCCTACTGCTTAGACAGGAACACAATCTACTAACTGAAATGAACAGGATTTTGAGTGTGATATTACTAGATGTGGAATGGGCAGTGAAACCTAAAGGACTCACTTCCTTTTTTCTTGGCCATTGTTATACTTTGCATGTTTGCAATGCTTGCTTCATAAACTGAATAAATGAATCATGTTTTAGTGACAAAAGGATAACGATTTGTGCTCTGAGTGTTAAATAACATTATATTCAGGTCATTGCAACTGAACCCTAGGTGTTCTTCCTGTTTACCATGTAAAATAGATGAGAGGCCCTCTGGCTTAAGCATGTGAGACAGACCCGGACAGAGGATGTAGTGTTCATAGCAAGAGAAAGAGCATAGAGTCATGAGAAAATGTGTTATTCTCTCATTGGGAGGAGTTGCCAACTGACCATTTTCCTTATTCCTTAGTACCAAAGATTCTTCTGCATAATCAGTCCGGTAAGGTTTTTTCATTTATTTGTATTATTGTTTTATTATTTTTTGTTTTAATCTCCACTTTGTATATTTTCAACATTTATCAGAGAGGAAATGATGTAAATGAGAAAATACTGAACATATTCGTAGCTGGCTTCTGTAAAGTTTGCTGTATTGTATGATATTCTTATCTATGAATTATAGAATTCTATATTGTTCAAATATTTTTTAATGAGAATCACACGCATGTTTGATGAGTCCAAAACAGAATTGCCGCTGTTGTCTGCATCGGTTGTAAATTAACCTCCAGTTTATTGGTCAGTGGTTTATTACACAGACAGCAGGGGGCGCTGCTGTGTCGCCGTGACAGTTTTAACGAGTCTGATATTTTCCTGGCACCCAGAGGAAGATCGTCTATTTAAAAATGATGGATTACTCTCTCTATTAAAATGTCACACTTTGAGATTTGCGTAACTTTTATGAATAAATTCGTCACGGGCTGCAATGGCGTTGTTTTACATGTATGTACTGTTAAATGTATCTGAACTAAGCGCATATTTAGCCTATTTATATATAATACTTAAGTATTTAAATTCCCTGCTACTTTATAATGTTATTATCGTATTGCAGAAGGAAACGTTTAACTTTTTACTCTGTTACATTTATTTGACAGCTTAGGATATTATATTATTATATTACTTTTAGGTACACATTTTCAGATATGATTGTGTTACATATGCTGATGATAGCATTGTATGCTGTGAAAAATTATGTTAGATGCCCAAAATATATATATTTACACCAATGCAATTACACGCCCTGTTTAAAGTAGATTAAAGAAGCGGTTTATGGGTCCTCCCCACTGAAATTTTAAATGTCAAACTTTATTTTCTTGCTTTTTGAGAAATATTTATCCACCAATGTGTGTCTTTTTGCATCCAGTCATGGTGTTAATGCTTTAATTTGTGTAAATAATTAAGCAAAATGCCACTGTGTGACAATATATATAATATAATGCAGTCAGACTCTCAGACGTCATGTGTTTTTTTCACATTTTTATTCTCCTGTTGATCAATTTACTCACTGAGTCAACACACAGACAAGTTTTAGTGTTTCATTTTTTTCTTTTTCAAAATAAAGGTCATCTGCTTCTCCTATATTTTGGGACGCAAATGCATGCGGAAAATATTCCCTTCATCTCTCCTCCAAAGCTACACATACATATATATGCATGTCTGCAGCACACTTCAAAAACTTTGCTTTTCGCGCTTTTTGCGAATCTGTGGTTTTCCGGAAATGGAACAGAGTGGTGCTTCCTGCGTTCTCGCAACTCTCTTTGATGTCCACGTCCCCGTGGTGTCCGTTACGCGCCCTGCTTAGAAAAAAAACACAGAAGGAAAACTTCGTAGAAATGGCGGAGGGCGCAACGACTCTCAAAGGCTTGCGAGCCCAAATGGGTAAGGAAACCGTGTCGTCGGGGTTAAGTTTTAGTTTTCAGTTTTAATTCTATGTGTCGTACTAGGTAGTAAACACTTTATATTTCCGTCAACTGCCGCCGCTAGCCGGCTTGTTTGACCGAAGCGTAAGTTAACGCGAGCAGCTTGTCTGGCTAGTAACGTTAAGTTAGCTCTCCGTCCGGTTTATCTACTGACAATGGACGCGTATAATTCTGCAACTTCCTACAACATTAAACGAATTAAAGTTGCGAAACTATCTTATATATATATATATTTTTAAATCCAAGCGAATGGTAAAAATTACTGCTTTGACTCGGTGAAGTACTTGCAGTTAGCTAAAGTTGTAACGTTATATTTTGTAGCATCACAGCCGGTGTTTCGGTTTAACGAGTGACCGTGTTACCTTGTGACTTTCAGCTGAGTTACATTTAAAATTATTAATTTCAGGAAGAAAAAAAAAACAAGCGAAAAAATGTGAACGCCTCTTGTTGACGACACCGTTTAGTGTACACAATGTGTGGGGGGGGGGCAAAATACTGTATACCGTAATGAACGTTCAAAAAGTCACCGGTTTACACGGTCACTCGTTAAATCGAAACACCGGTTGATATCAGGATTTCACTTTTTCTTAATCTGGGTTCAGATCGTCTAACCTTAGTCCCGCTTTAACGTTGTTGTTTAATGTGGTGCTGTTGTCTGGATACTAAATACTGTGTTCGAAACTAACAGTTTTGAGGTACGTGTACTTGACTAGAGTATTAACATTTGATGCTATATAATTAAAAGCTTTAGTTAATTTTCAGATGAAGATCTGACATAAATAATACCTCTTACTATGTTAGCGTTTGGAGGTTGTATTGCTTTGAGTTGATGCCCAGTAGAAACGAACAGTTAACTTAAACACTAGTGATAGAAGGTAATTGAATTCATTTACTAAAGTACTGCACTTAAGTATAAGCTTGAACTACTTACACTTGAATATTAACATTTGATGCCACTTTATACTTCCACTGTATTTCAGGGGGAAATGTTGCATTTTCTATTCCCTTAAATTGATCTGACAGCCTTAATTTATGGGTTCTTTTTCCAACTTTTGACTCGATTTTGCCAAAAAAAAGTACCACGGTTTCAACCTTTTTGTCTTTTGACATCATACAAAAAGTATTTAGTCTGGATTGGAATTGTTAACAGCTCCACTTAAATATTTATTTCCTTCTATTCTTTTCACATGGTTTGTTTCTATAATTGTTAAAACATCACATTTATCTACTGTCCTTTTGGGAGGAGGGGCTAAACCCCTATGGCTGGGACCCATTGAACTTAATTAGCCAAATATATGAAGTAATTTTACTATAAATAGTAAAATTCTGCAAACTGATGCTTTAGTATTAATAATCTAATAGTGTCATATATGCCAGAGGGATGAGAGTAGTACTTTAAGTATTTTTTGTAAAGGAGTATTTTTATGAATTATTCTTCTTGAAGGATTTGAGTACTTCTTCCACCCCTGTTAAACACATGAGCAAATTCCTGGTAAATCCAGTTTATGGTTTATTAACCTCCTGCTTAAATTCTACAAAGCGTGTAATACAAAATGTTTTTTTTTTTTTATTTGCTGCTATATCTATTGGTGGATCGTTATGCATATTTGTTGACATATGGCATAACCCCCTCCACTCTCCAGGGAGGGCGACTATAACAATGTCTGACCTGATTTCAGATAACGCTCGAGTGTCAGACCCAGAACGAGGCTGCATAGTTGCATTTCTGTGATGATCTTGATGCTGTGATAGGCGTTTTTGGTTGGACTGGCAGCCCTGTGTCGGGAATGGCTTTGTCCAGTTCTACGTTTTTGTAAATAGTAGTAACCTTATATGTAGGCCAACTGCAGCAAGGGTTTCCAATCAATGCTTTTCATCCATGCCTCAGCTGGCCCCTTCCAGACTCGAGCATGGATGTTTGCTGTGTCTGCATCTGCAGGCATGAATGCACAGTTTGTTTTGACTCTGACAGTTTTTAGGGTAAGAGGGAGTTTTCTGCATACCCGGCGTGGGTGTAGGCATGCGTGTTACTCCTGGCGGCGACTGGACCATATTTAGTGCTGATCTTCTTCCTGTTTCCTTAAACTTTTTCCGTTAAGCATTTTCAATCTGGAATTTTCACCCGCCTAAATTTTGTGGTTTTATGAAAATATCCGCAACACTCACAGTGATGTGAGATATTGGAATCCTAGTTCAGTGAGGGATAAAGTTATGTCCTGAACATTTTTGAAGTGCTCCTCGCAGAAGTTCGGCCTTCAGTCAAACTGACAATAATAAAATAATGTCAGGAATCTAGCCCATGTGCATGGTCATTTCCACAAGAATGTGAGCAGGGAGAAAACATACCCTGCTATTATGAAGCGAGATCACACTGCTGCAAGTCACACTGCAAGGTTATCCTGCTCCTGGATCAGCATTCGCTGCTGCAGAATTAAAAGCATGAAGAATATTTCTGAACCGGTCAGGTTTTAACCAAAGGAGGAAGTGACCTTTGACATTTTCAGCACGCGGTTTTCTTGGATTTGTCCACTTAGATTTACTTTTCCAACACAAATACCGCACTTCTGTTTTATTTTAACCTTTTAAATTAGGTTACAGGGTGTGTTAGGGTGTACGTGTTTACATGCACAGATGCCAATGATTTGAATAGAAAAACATCAAATTGTACAGGCTATAACCAAGGGCAGGCTATCATCGCTTTATTCAGCAACATTTTTGTTGAGTGTGTGTATATATCAAATATTTCCTAATAGTTTCTTTGTGATTCATTAGAAAAATTCTTAGATGCAACACAGTTGCCTGTATATACAAAAGTATGCAAGTTCCCTGCCAATTTTGCAAAAAGGATTTGAGATGGCTTTTTGAAAAAAAAATTTAAAGTAATTACAAGTTGTCCACTTTCTCCGACACATGCTGCCTGCGAGACAGTGTCCATGTTTGGCAGCAGAAAGCCACAGTTGTGTGAATTATGCGTGCAACCACATGGTTTTGTCACAGATTGTTCTGGACAGGATCTTTGGTTCAGTCTGGCTTATAGTATACTCGTCAGAGATGCTGGTTTCCATTCTTGTATCTTGTGCTCTTATAAGCTTATGGTTTAGTAAATGTTAATTACTGAATAGTGCAGTGTAAGAAGTTAACCCTTATTTTCTCAATGGAGGTGAAGCTGTCAAATAAAACCGGCCTAAAAAAGTATGCTGTACACATTTAGTTTTACCCTTTAGCAAAATGGAATACATTTAACAATCAATGAATACTTAGATTAATGAGCCTAATCAATAATGTAGTTGATAGAGTCAAATCCTTTCAATGCCCAGCCGTGCAAAAGAATATTGTCCACCGGAAAGAGGAGACACCCGAGCAAACTGGATGTGTCATAATTATCCTGCTAATACTCTATGGCTTACCTTTGCGTGAACAGGTCTGAAGTAATCTCATAGAAGACTTTGTGTGTCTGTGCGTGTGAACGTGTGTTTGCGTGTGTGAGCATGCATCAGCAGTGTTGTATGAGGACAGGCCAACGATGGGGAGCTGTGAGCCATGGATGATTTTAATAAGATTGGTAATATTTTCTTTTATAAATCAGTCGGGCACCAATGGACCAATTAAGAACAAGCTAACCAAAGAAAGCAACTAATCAGAAGTTAAAGTAATTTCGGTGAGTAGATTCATCTGTTCTTGTGTTTGGCTGGAGGTAATGATCCCTGCATACTTTAAGTACTCTGTGTCAACCGGCCACTTTTGTCTTGAAATAGGCAGTACAGCCACTTCCTGTGCAACAAGCTGCTGATTTGCACCATGCCTTAGGGCAAACTAAAGTCTGCATTTGAAAGGAGGGACAGAAAAAGGGGATGTGACCCACTGCTCTTCTTCTTCACTGCACAGCCTTTGACAGAAACTGCCAAAACTAGTCTAACCTCACTTGTCATTTAGAGAACTCATATCAATTTTTAAAATTCGAGCAGCTGTGGGAAGAATTAATGGCGGCAGACTCACTTCCTGTTTAGTGACTGTCTGTCTGGCCTCGCTCCTGGTGATCACATCTAGGCTAATCAATAAGTATGCTCCAGCCAGAATGTTTATTTATGTATTTATTTTTTTTAATTTTCAGCATCTCCTGGATGATGTCGCTTTTTGAAACATATGTCTCAGTATAGATGTTTCAATACTGAGACATTAAAAAAATAAGTCTTTTGCAGATCATGTTAAATTAATGATTTGAAAATTCAGACACTATCACCTACACATATTTAACTGATAGTCTATCTAAAATGCTGTCAATCGATTTGGTATGTAATTAGTGGCCAGATTATTCATTGGATTGGCCCGGCTAACCTCTTGAAGCATTAAGAAGAGTCTGACGCAGCAGCAGTGATGTATGTTAATGTGTGCAAATCTCCATAGTGATGGAGTGAGGAGAGACGGCTCCCTTGATTGGCTCTTTCCATTTCTATGAGCACACCTGGCTCTCTGGAGGTTTGTTGGGAAAACAGGATCTCCTCTCCTCCCAGTTGAACATGTCTGTCAATGGAGTCTTCGTTTTTTCCAAGGTGCTGTTTTCTGACACTATTTTGTTTCTTATCAACTTAGAACACTTGGTTCGGTGAATAGTAACCAGGCTTAAAATCTGTCATTTAAGAAGGTTAAAACATTACATTTGCATTATCTACTACATTAGTTTCAGTATTTTGAGCTTTTCTTTTAAAGCATTGATCATAAATGCAGAATGTGGGCTGTAATACCAGTGTCATTACATTTACAAGATGATACTGTTGAGGAATAAAGTGTATATTTTTCAGCCTAAATGTGAAGTGAAAAATTGTTGGGTAGTTATACGTTTAGCACTTAGAGTAATGAGCACACCTTCAATGCATGACCATTCTATTCTCTATTCAGCTATGAATCAGCTCATTTCAGTGTCCACATCTTCCCTGGTACTGGTTGTAAAGCTCTTATCATGTAGCTTCAGCTGCTCCGTGCATCACTTAGCAACAGTTTCCCTGTTACACAAGGTGCTTAGCATTTATTTATTTTGTTTTGCCTTGTATATAAAGGAGGACAGAAGTAGGAAGGTTGGAGGAGAAAATGGGTATGATGTGAAAAAGGCAGGACATTGCATTTATAGCTACTACACATTTTGAGCCATCAACATTTTACAGCTTGACATCTTTTCCTGGAATTATAAACATGTGACTGATTCTTGATCTAGTATTGGATCGCTTTTTCTCTTTTGGATATAGATCAACTCCTTCAGGCCGTGGTGCCCCGACTGTTTTTCCTGTCTATTCTCCCGAGTAAAACAGAATGTCTGCGTTGAGACAGTTAATAGCAGTTTCACCAATGTCCCATATTCCATATGTGAATACTTAAGATCTGGCTTCAAAAACCAGTACTATAAACACACCGCTGTGCACTATTGCGCTTAAAAATAGTGATTAGAGGTTTTGAATGCCTTGTTTATGCATAGTGTAATGCTTTATTCTTGTTGAACTGTAAAATAACACTATCACAGCCAGTCTTTATTTACCCATGATCAGCCTACTCACCAGTGAAGTCGAGGAAAGGAGTCTGAGAGCAAACGTGAGGTGACTCGCGCACCTTCCGTGGAGCATTAGCTGCAGACTTTGACCTTTCATAATCTGCTTTGAGCGTTGATGCTGCTGCAGAATACAGATAATCACTGCATTGGTGACTTACTTTACCCCCTTACGTCAATTTTCTTTGTCTGGCATCAGGTCACTTTGACATCTTGTATGACAGATCAGGCACAGATGTGATGGTGATTTAATGGCTTCTTCAGAAGGGTTAGTGTTGCCAAAAGCACCGTGAGAGTTCTTTAATCAGATATAGTGTTCTACTTCTTGTTTTTTCTCTCTGCGCTCATGAATCTTTCTCTAGTTCTCTTGTGCAAATGAAATTAAGTTAATTTGTTGATTCCAATGCTTGGCAGAACGACTGTATCTTGTAGTGTTAACCCAGGAGTTAACATCTCAAAAATAAAGCTCCTTTTATAAAAGGACTGTTTCTCCAATGGGAAGCAACATGAAATGTATGATAGACCTTTGCAGCATCTTATTTACAGTTCAGAAATGATATTGCCTGAAAGTAATCGAAATAAAAGTTGTAATGGTTGGCAAAAACAAGCAGAGATTCTTTAAAGACAGATATTTTGCCTCTCAGTCAGCAATCTCGTAATGCTGAAAATGCTCAAAAAAGAAGGAAAGAGACCAGGGATAATAAGGCTGTTACTAGTGCTCATAAAGCTTAATCATGTCCTCCCTGTTTCCTTCCTTCCTGCCCCTGTGTCTCCTTACTATAGCTATCTTGTGAACTGAGGTGGTTGAACTATTGTACAAGTGTTTTATTTGACTTTAAAACCATTCTGATAAATCATTTTTCACTCTCTGATAGTAGAAATCACATCCCCATAGAGGTATTGACTTATTCATTGAATAGATCTGTTCAAAAGGTTTTATTCCAGACGTGTTAGTCACAGTAGCCCATCTCTCCCAGCTTGTCACAGAAAGCAGTGTATAGCTGGCTACAGGGTGGACTATGAGCTGGGGGGTTATGTCAGATGGCTGAATAGCCGGATTGTTCTGTAGCTTCAAATCCATTGGATCTCTCTAGAACTAGCATTCCTATGGTGAGCAAACAAAGCACAGTGGGGGAAAAAACGCGTGATTTGAACTTGATTGGCCCACTGTACCAAAAGCAATGCCATCTGCCTGATATACCTGAGCCTGGCTAAGCTGTGTGTGTGTGTGTGTAAACTGTGGCTGACTGCGTGTTCCCCTGCATACAGCTGCAGCTGCGCAGGCACAAGCCGAGGAGCGGCGCAGCCTGTCAGGGAGCAGTCCAGGACCATCGACCAGCGTACCAACTAAACCTCAGGGGTGGAGGCCAGGTAAATGACACCACAGCGTGACACAGAAACAGATCCTCACTGACACTGCCCTGGCACTGCTCTATTGTCTTCCATAATCTGAGCTATTCGATGCAACACAATCCACTCCCACCATCCTCTCAGTGTGGCTTAATGCAGGTAACCCTTTAGTCATCATCTTATTACTGTAACAGTTGACAAAGCTCATTAGAGGAACACATCTGCCTGGCTGATTCAAAGCCTCTGTGCCAGCATGTTACTGTATGCATGATTAAGCCACGCTTGAATTCTCTATATGCAATGTTGCATGTTTTAACCATTCCTAACCACATATTATACATATTATAATATGTGTTTACAGTCATTGACGGTGCTGCGCTTAGAATAGACGACCGACTGCGAGTAGCAAAAGAGAGGCGTG
This sequence comes from Eupleurogrammus muticus, assembly GCA_036785175.1. Classification (NCBI taxonomy): domain Eukaryota; kingdom Metazoa; phylum Chordata; class Actinopteri; order Scombriformes; family Trichiuridae; genus Eupleurogrammus; species Eupleurogrammus muticus. Next base: position 25,672,477 of record JAYKQN010000004.1, on the reverse strand, counting down.
AGGAGGCAGAAAGACAACAGGGTAAGAGGATGATGGCTGCCATTCAGCGAGCTAGCACGTGAGAGAGCCACATATTGATGAGATGTCTATGATAAGATTCTTCACACGCTCATCGCCGGTAATGTATTCTGCTGTCAGCTTTGCGTGACTCACAGATCATGGAGCGGGAGCGCAAGTCCAAGCTGCAAGTTGAGCGTCAGATGGAGGAACGTCAGAAAAGGGTCGAGGATCAGCGACGGAAAGAGGAGCAGAAGCGATTGGCTGTGGAGGAGAAGAGGAAGCAGAAACAGGAAGAGGAAAAGGTAGTTGCAGGACTTTTGGAGGCTCATGACCTCAGGGCAGCACTTATATAAAATAAGTAAATTATTTTATATAAGTGTATATATTTGTGTGTGTATATATATATATATATATATACATACTCAGTGTTTCCTTTACATTCATTTAATCAGGCTTCCACTCCTAAATCCTACCTGCCTCTCCCTCCAATTTCTTTACAGATGAATATCTTGCTCAGTATCTACTCTCTAACTTGCCAGAGAATCCTACAGACTGGAGAAAAAGTAGTTAACTTATGAGCTTGAGATAGCTCGATATAGATTTTACAAATGAAACTGACCGTCACAATATATTGATGCCAGCTAATGTTACATAACATATTGGTAGCTTTTGGTGCAGTGTCAACTTAGAGTCACTAATGTGAGTAAATTAATTGATAGCATTAGGCTAATGTCAATATCTACATGCCATTATGTAACTGCTGACAGCATTCTAAAATCAATTCGTTAAAGTAAAATCTGCAGTCAAATGTAATTTGTCTGATCCTGCTGCTGAAAAAAGAGAGAAAACACTGTGTATATTTGAGAAGAACAGTAGTAAGAACATATTTATTCACGTCATCCTACAAATATAAATATTGGTTAACCTTAAAATGTATAGTGTAATCAGTCCTCCAGCGTTTACAGTAAACAACTTGAATGCTTGTTGTAACACATGTTTTAACAGTGTTTCGCTTCTTCTCTGCTCCTGTTGTGCTGCAGGAGCACTACGAGGCGGTGATGCGGCGGACATTGGAGCGGAACCAACGAGTGGAGCAGAGACAAAAGAGATGGTCCTGGGGAGGATTATCCACAGACTCAGATGGACGAACAGGTAAAGGCCCTTCCTTTTGCTTTTTGTTTAATTTGTCTTTCCACTTCCACTTAATCCATTGGGGCATTAAAGAGCCAGTTAGGACATTAAAGAGCCAATTAGCCAAAGGGCCTCTGCACATCGTTACACAGCCATTGTAACTCTGTCTTATTAGCAGATAAAGGGATATGAGATGTTAAGTGTAAATGCATAACGTCATTTTTAAAAATCATCCACTTAATGGTTTTAAATCAGAAGTCTCTAATTATGAAGAAGCTCCTATTACGACCTCAATACCCAGACATGGATAATATGCATTATATCATTTTGACATATCTCCAAACTGTAGAGCTACCTGTGTTTTACAGAAAAAAAACCTTATGTGCATGTCTACCCCCTCATGCAAATCAGGGCAGAGGACCTCCCACTCCTAATATATTTGCATCACTCTTGCTACATGGCCAGTATTTTTCCACATAGATGATCAGCTTTCCTGCTTGCATGCTGGGTTAAGAGTTTGAGTTTGTCTGCAGAGTGATAATGCAGTTGGATATGCAGGTTTTGAAAGTCTAGGCTATAATATCTACTGTTGAATTTATTAACTGGATTGTTTTTATCTAGAGGATTACAGATGAACGTTAACAAGTTTGCACTGCTGTGTCACATGACACAGTGTCTGGTGTCTTTGAGCCGTAAAACTGTTAAAGTGGAAATCTTTCGATAATTTAATGCAGCCAAATCTGAAAATGTAATCAGATATGACTAACGCTACACTTGGATATTACTAGCTGTCAGAAATTGTTGAAGTCCAATTTTGGTATGAAAAAATTAAATCTAATTTAGGATTACTTTAAAATGACTGTTGTAAATGTGGTCTTGCTCTTTAATACTACCATGCATGAGACATCACTTAAGTCTGTACAATCGTTTAAGTAATTAACACTCCATGCGTACATTCAGGGTGGTGTATGTATTACTTAGATTACTTGTCAGCTGGCTGATGTCTACCAGGCAGGTTTTACCTCCATCTCTCTTTACCGGGATGTGCCTTACCTACTTGTATTTTATCACTCCTCCCTGAGAGATTTCTTTTCCCACAGGAGACTCTGATGCCAGCACCTCATCTCCAGTAACTATAGTTCTCTCCCCTGCCTCACCAGAAAAGCCACCACGGAGTCATCAAGGTTTTGTTTGTTTATAATTTGCCCACCGATGTAGCAACACAGCATGAACTGGCACTGGCACCGTCGATAGCTTGGTACCTACTTCTGCAGTCTAACTGGCAGTTCTTCACTAACAGCTTTGGGCATTGGTGGCTAGCTGGAACCATAGCTTTAGATTTTAGACCCTCTCACCTTTTGGACACTTCCAGGTCACATGGGCAACTTTGCATGGAAGCTCAATGGAATGTCACACAAATGGGATGATACTTGTTTTGAATTGTTTCCTGACTTATAGACAACTCATGTAAATGACCTGTATTAAAAATACCAATACCTCCCCCCCACCCTCTCCACATAAGAAAAGTTATTTTTACATTTGCAATACCACATAGTTACATCATCACATTGGCAGTGCTGCTGTGAATGGAGTAAAACAGACAAAATAAAATAGACAAATAGGCCAACATAAAAAATGTGCTTACAACATAAATAAATGTTGAATAGCAAATAGTAGCTGGACTTGAGAGCACTGTATTGAACTCTTCTCCTACTGCTCTTCCTATCCAACCTCCTCCCTTGCTTTTAGATCAAAACAACCAGGAGTTTAACAAAAAGGGAAATTTGTATTTTTCAGAGCTCAAAATTAATATGAGGTCAACAAACCGTCCTCGGCATAATGGACAGCTTGTGCGCTGCTTGGAAGTGTGTCTGATTCACTTTTCATCAGTCAAAATCTGTTAAAATATGGATTATTGTTTAGCAGTTAACAGGTTGATTATGAACATTCCGACAGAAACAAATGAATAGGACTTATATCACATTGGGATTCTTGGGCACGGACCGTGTAATGTTGTTGATGCTGTCGTGTTTGGGCTTCCAACATTAGCATCTACTGTTTACTAACCACCGTGCCTAGCATTGAAATCACAATGACGTTGTAATGGTGTGGTAAAACAGCACATTAAACATGACCTTTTAATGTGTTATGCCAATCAGTAGCACGTCCAATCAATATACTTGTATATTACGTTTGATTTTCTTTCTATCACTATAATGTAAATATATTTTAGTCGAATAGTGAAGCAACATATTGCTTATCAGTGGTATTAGGATCTTGTAGAGCCTTGAACTCCTACTGTGCACCCAGAAACCCTCCCCCTCTGGCTGACCTCCATTGAAAACTCCACCTCCCTTGTCTGTCTTTCCTCCTCCCTACTAGTGGACAAGCGTTCCACATCCACCATGAACCTGAAACAGCCGTCCGAGGCTGGCATCAGCAAACGCCTATCCTCTTCCTCTGCCACCCTCATCAAAACTCCTGACAAAAGTAAGTCTCTGTTCTCCCCCCCCCCTACCCTTCCTCCCTCCCCCTCTGCCTTCCACCGACCGTCCTACCCCCCCCTACCCTCTTTGCATTCCAATGTTTTGTCTTTCACAGACTACTTGTAAAGATTACTAATTCAGTGTGTGCCACGTTGTCTATCGATTAGCTAAATGTTTTCTAGGGCAATTCATGTACTGAGTTCTACCAGGTGACTAAGCTGTAGATGACCTGGAACAAACCCATCTTCTCTGCCAATACTAAGCCTAGAGTGAACTCTGACCTCTCTGCTCTTCATATCCAGGGTTTTGCACACAGACTTACTGGAGCATTGACAGACTGGTAAAAAAAAAAATACCTTGGCTCTTGGTCTCTGGTTCCAGCCAATGATGAACTAGCATGACCTCAAATTTCTGCTGCATCCATTCACTATGCATCTCTTTAAAGTGCACTCAATCAAATTTTAAAAATCATAAGGCGTCCCAAGCACTGAATAGTGATTTATTTATTTATTTTATTTTTTAAAATAAATGTGCTCTGAAAGATTTGGTGGTTTAGCAGCCGGTTGCTGTCCTGTCGCAGTATTTTTAAGCCTTTTTTGTAATTACAAGAATTGCATTTTGAATTCTGCTGAACAAATAAAATCAACACAATCAGCATATTCATGTGTCTCCACCCCCTGTATGGGTTGCCAGTGCCATTTCTCCTTTCTGATAATGCTGATTTATCTGTACCTCTCACATATTTTAATAATTGTTTCTATTATTTCTTCACCAGGCTATTGAATACATTCAGAACATTCTTGAGAGTTCTACACATTCAAGTAGAGCACTATATAAATTCACCATTGGGTGTTTCATCATTGTCTCTCAGGTGTTAGGAGGAGTTCGTCTTGTAACCGGTTGCCTAGCAATGGCAATGCTGCTCAGGCCACTAAGGAAGATGGCAAAAAGCTCCAGGTGGAACAGACAGGTGCAGAAGAAAGCCTCTCCATCCCACACTCTGCCAGATCACTACAGATTATAGTCAAATACCTAATGAAAACATTATAAATTCAGCTCTAACACTGCTAGGAAAACTACATAGCAGTCTGACATGCTAGCATTTTAAACACTGATGGCTATCAAATAATTCCAGTGGCAGATTCTGGTCCAGGTTGCATCAGCCAGAATGATCTGTGTATTTAGTCATCGTCTATTAAAGTTAGACATTACCTCCTTTCAGCTCTAACCTGGTGACTCATATAAAACAAAATGAAGTACACATGACTTGTAAACTTTGTTTGGGGATTCCTTGTTGACTCTCTCCCTGTGCCTGGTTGGCTATAATTCCACTCTCATGTCCTTAGGCCGTACTGTGAAGAAGAGAAGTTCCTCCCTCACACGAGTAAGTGTGGGCAGAGCACAGACCCCTGCCAAGCCTGATAAGGGGACAACGGATGATCAAGGTGGCTAGCATGAACAATCAGCAAGCACTTTTTCATGCCCCTTACTGCATCGCTCAGGCCTCCCTCTTTAAATAACAAGCATGTTGCTCTGAAAACGGCGGCTTGCTCATTCTGAATCTGCACGGTTTTCTAAAGTCCCTAACACAGAGGTTGTGTGGGGATAATATTTTCATTTGGCTGATTTCAGTGTCATGGAGTTCTCTGGATCTTTAAACTGGCCAACTTTTTTTGCTAGGTGTTCTCTCTTTCATTCATGATTCACTTACCAAATTGCCCTTGAGGCAGCTGCTAATCTTCTTTATACTGTCCTGTCCCTGCGATCTACTCTACCCCATTCTGTACTACGCTATGTTTTTTTTACTGGCAGCTAAATTAACCTATATCTTTATTTTAAGTGTCAATCCAGGTCTTGTTTGGTGTCGTGTCTGCACTAACACAGTTTTTTTTTCTGTCACAAAGTGTTGATTGTTTTCTCCCTACCAGATGCCGTCATCATAGCTGGATTTAAGTTGCTGTGCTCATGCTTCAGTGTGGTGTGTCAGTGTCATCCCACCATAGTACCCCCAGAACACAGACATGACCACAAGAGCTCACTGCAGTCTGTATAACGCTATTAACTACCAATGCTTTTGTTTGTCTTATAGCCATGTCTGCCTCTCCGTGCAGATGATGTTTACATGTATGTTCTGTGTAGTTGGTCAATAATGCAACACAACCTCAATCATTCATACTCACTACTCAAATGTAATTAAAGTTATTTAGTCTCAAATCTTCCATGCACAACGTCACTCATAACTCTTAACCTTACCCCAGACTCATCGGCTTGTCTTATCCTAAGATTAAAAGATAGGAAAAAACCCATCTTCCCATTACAGAAGCAATTCCTAAACTCATGGTCATGTCCTATCCTATTTTAGAGTGCATATCTTATCTTAACTTTAATCCTAACTAAAACTATAGATGTATGTTATTTTCAATCAATATGTCCTGCCTTGCCTGTATATGTATTTAGAATAAACACAAAACTGAATAATCCTTACTTGTCTCTGGATATAGCTTGTAATAATGGGCAAGAAAAGACAAATATTCAATTTTACCATGGCACTTTGACCACCTAAGCCAGAGGTGGGCAACCCTGGTCCTAGAGAGCCACAGTTGGTGCAGGTTTTTGTTCCAACCACGCAATCACACACCTGATTCTACTGATCAACCATTACAGCTCTTGCCGAGGACTTTCATTAAGTAGAATCAGGTGTGTTACTGCTCAGTTGGAACAAAAACCTGCACCCACTGCGGCTCTCTAGGACCAGTGTTGCCCACCCCTGCCCTAAGCATTGTTCGGAACAGAGATATAATAGGATTTCAGAACCCAGATTCTCAATATCTGGTTGCAGAGCAGCAGACTGAGTGCTACAGGGGCTAGCTCTCAACAGCTATTTAAGGGGGAAAAAGGTCTGTCTTCAACAGATGCCTCCACAGTAATGGACCTTTAAAGATAATTGTGACTCTGCAGTCCCCATTTGAACAGCCAGTATTTAGGGACATGTGGAAGAATCAACCCCTCAAAACTCTTTGGATTGATTTTTACTTTGTAGCTCTGGTATACAACAGACTAAATGGGGGCACCTTTAATTCTTCCATTTCATGAAGCAAGGGCTCGTTTGTTTCTGCTGTGAAATCAAATTCCAAAATAGTTCTTTCATAACATGCTGACTTGTTCAAGTGATAATTGTACTGATGAAGGATTAAGTGCAGGCTTCATCCTTATTTTAACTTGAATCAAATTTGGTATCTTTTTATTTTTAACCATAAATTGTTTGCACAGTAGAAGCTAAAGAACTCTTGCCTGATCACGTCAGTTTTATTCTTCGGTCTGTTCCACTCCTGAACTTCCTACCCAATCATATTTCTCTACTGTCTTTGATGTTCGCTAATGGTTTGTTTTTTCCCCATCAGCATACCTCCCTCTGCCTCAAGGAACCATTGATTTGACCTTATAGTTTACTTTGACTACTGTACAACTGATCTTCAGTTACTAAACCGTCTTTGGTCTGTCTCAGTACTCTTCCATGGTGTTGTTCACTGGCTGTCTTTCACAGGTGTCCACATTTTACTCTCATTTTCCTGAATGTCTGAAAGTTAAAATGATAAAGACAGCCCGCCTGTAAGATTATTGAGACACAACCTTTGGCTCTGTATGTTGATCATCTCCTGTTGGTTAAATCACATGGTGACCTTTCTGCACTACATTGACACCCCCCCCCTTCTTTGTTTTGTCATCCCCCATTCTTGCCCACTCTATTCTTTCTTGGCCTTTGTGTTCTCCTCTCCTATTTTTCGGGTGATTTTTCGGCCATGTAGCTCGCAGGCCACCGGTCGGCACTGTGGACAGAGGGGTCCTTAGTCGCCTGCTCACTCCCACCCAGGCCTCACTAGCTAGGAGCAAGAGCGCCGCTGCCCTTTCCGCGGAAGGATCAGATGCTCCAGGTAACCTCCAAATTAGGAGATCCTGACAGAGGAAGGATGGCTAGACGCAGACGGTCCTCTCTACTTAACTCATATTAATAGTAGAAAGTTGGGCCAGTCATTCCCAGTATCACTTCACTAGATCTGAGCTCATCCCTTCACCATGCTACAGTCTCATGCTTTTGGATCAATCCATTCAAAGCCTATGGTGACCTCTTGCTGGTGTTGGATTTACTGAAGTTGCTGCTGAATCGCAAGTGTTTGATAAGCTGCTATTGTTACAATCAGCTGTTTGTTACGTATGTATTTAGATGCAGTAATTATTTTCAGCAAAGTACATTCATGTGAGAGCACAGTCAGTCTGTAAATATTGACACATGCTGTTTTTCCCTCACGTGCACACTCAAAGGTGACACAATTAGCTGTTGTGCGTTGAGCTGAGCCGAGCAGGGCAGACTTGGCCCGGAGCGTTTCTCTTCATCTGAGGAGCCCCGAGGTCCATGCCAGGAGATTTGCTCTAAGCTGCTTACCTGTTGGTTCTTGTTACGTCAGAACGAGACTGTTTGCTATTGCATGTGTTGCATGAGAGAGATCAGAGTGCTGGTGGTTCCAGTATACAGCACTGAAATGGAGATTGCTGTCATTCCATGTTGACTTGAAGTCTTTCTATTCAAATGCACCGCATCTATATGAGAGACAAGGTCTTTGGCTTTGAGAGATATTATGTAGTAAAAAATGCTCTGTAGCCATGTAGGTTGTCTTTGTGTATAGTAGTTAAGATCTGGTTCAGGATGTACATGGTAGTAGATGCCTAGGATGAATGGGTTTTTGCTGTAAACTGTATTTTGTTCAAGGCTAGAAAGAACCGTACTGCTAAGCACTGACACACTTGAAAGCTGTGACTGTATTCCTAGTGTTGGCTTTGGTTTGAGCTGTTTATTGACCAGCCATTACAAACCCATTAGCAGCTATAGATCTTATGCTAAGTATAGCCCCAGTAGTAACATGACACATCTGCATTAGCAGCAGTGGTAGCTTATGGCAGGGTACATTTCATAGTTGCCATAGATGCTTGCTCAGTATGCAGTCAGAATGAATTACAGAACCCATGTGTGACCAGGCTTTGGCAGGGAGAGTTCTCCAGGTCTCGGGATTATCATGGCTAATCCTTCAATCTGACACAGCAAGCTCATAGCCAGTGAGTCAGTTAGTATTTCCACTTCTTACTAACTACATTCTACATTTGACCTGTTCCTGTCAACCATTACTGCCATTATTTAGCAGCTTAATGTCAAAGATTAGTTGCTCTCTTTTTGCATGTAATTTTACCGTCTCTGCAGTATTTTTTTTTTATTAATCATTTTTTTAGAACAAGCATTGCCTTGATATTCTAGGATCAGGTATGTTGTAAAATTGCATTTAGTGTCTGGCCTTGAGTGTGAGAAATGATGAGGGCAAGAAGGACTAAAAATTTCTCTCATTTTTACAACATGGTAACACCGCAACAAACAACTCTATCAACATTCCTGTCCATTTAGTGTACTAACTATGTCTGTTTGCAGTGTCAAGTGTAAGCTTTACTGTGTTGTTGGTAGGGTTTGTGTACCGATTGCTAGGGCTGGGCGACATGGACAAATTCAAATACCTGTGATTTCAGACAATAATTACACAGTAAGATTTTTAATAAATAATGAGCAGTAATCTAAATATGATCAAATGGGTAAAGACAAATGATAAAACTGAACAGTCTGGTAAGTTCTTAAAACTAGGAAAATGCTTTATCATGATATACAGAATATAGGACATGAACTGGTCTTGTAACGATATTCTATTGGTATATTGCCCAGCCCTAATATGTACTCTGTGCTGTGTTGTGGTGCTTAATGTTGTGTCCAGAAGCTTGCACACCTGTTTGTTGCTTTTTTTTTTGTCAGCGACTGTCATTACGCTGTATATCTCCATACAATCTTCAATTTAATCAAAGCTTCAGAAATCAAGCTGTTGCCTGCTAAAAGTGCTATATCTAACAAATCGCTGTTTTTTTGTGCTCTTGTCCCCTTACAAAAACACCCTCCTGCTTTTTTTTTTTCCACACTTATCTACCCTCCCTTCCTCTTTTTTTTTCTCCCCTTTCCTCTTGTATTTTCCTACCACTCTCTTTATTCCATTTTGCTTTTGCTCTTCGCCGCTTTGCTGGCCAACTCGACTGCTTATCACGCCTCCTATTGGTTGTGCTCCGCTGGCTCTGCGATGACTGTGTCCTTTACCAGAGTGTCACCTGTGTCCTCGCTCAGCCTCCGCCAGCCCCCTGCACCCGCCGCGCGGACCTGTGCGCAGCCGCAGCATCGACCGGCAGAAGAGCGGCATGACCACCTCCGTCTCAGCTGACGGAGCCCTAGACCCCTCACTGGTGAGAAAAGTATACTGTTGTTAACATTCTGCTAAACAGACAGTCGTCATTGCAGGTAGGATTTATTCCATGATCTCTTCTCCTTCAGTTGCATTTTTGTGTCTTTGATTTTATGTTTTTCTTTCGCCTTATAAGAATTATTTTACAGCCCTTTGCTGTGAGTTTGCATTCACTGATGAGCATTGGGTGCTTTGCACAGTATCTCTAACCTTATCCATATTCCTACTGCAAAGAGATGAATATTAGCATGTTCATAGGACTGTGAGAACTTCTTATAAGGCAGCTGAAGAATTGTAGAGAATTGTATCCAATGCACAGACATTTTAAGGATATAGAATATATTTAAAACCACATCAGGTCTGGTTACCAGAAATATTTTATTTCTACTAAAATATCATTTAATTTCCCTTATGACATTTGACTTTTTGAAGTGAGGTATACCAGAAGCTCTCTGAAAGCCAGAAATAAGTTGAGCACGCAGCTGCTTGATAACTGCATCTGTGACTTCCCACATTTAAACCACAACGCTTAGTGAAATAACTGGATGATTTAGATTCACACATCCGACTACATTTGCCTGTCAAAGTACTTCTGAAAGATACTAACCATAGGGAAATGCTCTTCCTCCAGCTGACATTTCTTTGGTAATTCATAATTTAGTACTTGTATGTACAGTAGCAAAATTTTATCCTACATGCTGAAACTCACTAGTGATATCTCTGGTGTCCTCACTCGGTGGCTGGCACTGCCCGGCTCTCCCTTATAACCTGCCTGTCCCACTCCTCTGTGGCTGTGAAGGGCCTCATTGTCATAGCACGAGACAAAGTGATCCACAGTGGCCCGATTCTGGACAGATCAGGCCATGCAAAGCAGACCCCACCCTGACTCTGGGGCCTGGTGTCAAAGGCCTTCCTCCCCATCTCATTGTCTCTTCTCTTCCATGTGCACAGATCGGTGCAGAGATAGTTGAAGTTCATGGTCTCGAGCTTATCACTCAGGAATTGCATGACACTTTGGTTGAATTGATTCTTTTACTTCAACTGAGTGGAGGCTGCCTACCTACATTACTGTTATAAACTAAAGGAATTTATAAGTGTGTCTTTAAACAAATTATTAAAATAGTGTAATATGCTTATAAGTCTATTATGATGATAATCAGGGAGTATTGGGTGTTATTGCTTTAAGATCCACACAACAGTAGCAGGTTTTCCTTCATACAATGGTACTGCATCTTTACTGTTCTTGCTTGTACATTGACATTAATAGAAATTTTTTTCTTGTTATTTAAAATGCTTTTTTATTGTCCTATTTCACCCTCCTGTGCTGTGTGGCCAAAAATGTATTTGTTCATTAACAAGTGGATACAGAAAGAGATCTAGCATTTACATATTTTTCTTAGAATCCTGTATGGAATGGCTTGGATGGGAGACCACTACATGTTTGTGTCTGTGCCAAATATAGTACATAGGCATTCAAAGTAGATGAATTAAAAAACTGACTTGCGGCCTTATTCACGCTTGCAATATGTCATGGTTTGAAATGCCAGAGCAAAAGGAGAAGGCATGAATCAAATGAATTACAATCATAATACTCAGGTCGTTTCCTGCATTTAATGAGGAAATAAGATAATCGTGGACTGCTCTTTTCTATGTCAACACTATTAACCCCGCAGTTATATTTTATGATATTATGGTATTCAAGTTGACATGTTGTGATAAGGTATTTGTGTGACTAACTTGTGGGTTCAGAACGTGATAATAGTTCAGAGATCCTCGTGAATTCCTTCTCACCTTTGGTCTCTCCTCTGTGGACCAACAGAAGGACAAGCAGTTAACATCGCCTGGGAGGCAACGTCCCGCCTCTCCATCCATCGGCCTGGGACGCAATCGCTCACCATCCCCAGCCCCGAACCTAGCTCCAAAGAGGGCTCCCTCCCCAGTAGCAAAGTAAGACTCTAACATAAAGTAGTTGAATGATGCGGTTTATTATATTTTTTGTGAAATCTTATTGCAACCTTTGTGTTCAACACGTTTTCTTCTACAGGCAAAGTCCCAGGACGCGTCCACCCTCACCCGGTGCAATGAAACAACGTCCCCCATCACCCCAGCCGACATCTGCCAAACCTCCACCCATCCAGAAACCAGCTCTCACCCCAACAGGGCCCCCCACCCTGCGAAAGAGTCACTCCAAGTCCAAGGATCTGTGTCCTGTCCAGGCTGTGTCTCCACAGTCCACTGATTCTAGCAAGACCAAAGACAAAGATGGTACACCTTGGTGGTTTCTAACATTGTCGTTTTTTTTGTTAGTATGTGATATCATTTAACCAGATCCAGGGATCCAGGATAATGCGGCATTCTCTGTCCTGTGTACATATTCTGTGATCATGGTTTTATATTTTATACATGCAGGAAATGAGGGTAAATCAGATGTTTTATTAGGCCGACTACACACATAATGCGTGTTGCAAACTGACGTGGCAGAAGCTCAGTTTGCTATAAATCTCAGTGGACCAGGAGACCTGTAAAGTCCCAGCTGGACTCACATCCTGTTACAGGTCCTGAGTTAATGCTGCTGCCACCTGCTGGAGAGAATTATGCTCTACATGATAAAATTGCATTGTAATGGTTGAATATAACATACCGGTGGGCAAAGATTGTTGTTCATTGTTATTATATTATTATGAATTTGAAGTTGTTGTAGGACACACATTACCCGCCATTTTTGACCCTGGTTCAAAACACATATACTTCAAACATATATTTCTATTTCCAAATCTTTTTGTTACCATGTCCTATAAAGGCACAAATGTAGCCTCAGGTCAGCACTACAGTGAAATTTAAAAGATGAGCGATGAGCTCATCTTCTATATTTGTTTTTTCTACCCATCAGACTCAAAGTCCGCACCAGGCACCAATTCAGCTGCTGAGGCGGCAAAGATCCTCGCTGAGAACCGCAGGCTGATGCGAGAGCAAAAGGAGAAGGAGGAGCAACTCAGAATACAGAGAGAGGAAGAAGAGAAGTGAGTTGTTCATTACCCAAGAGAGATTCCCCCCCCCCCCCCCCCCCCCCCCCCCCCATTTTGTCATAGTTTTGGCTATCGTAAGTGTGTAGCAGCTGTGAAACACAGCCATGTATGTATGCCTGCATATCGTAATAAGTAAGAGCACTGTTGTTTGGCATTTTATTAAGTATGAAATGTATGATTAGCATGTTTAATAAGTTTCTAAAGAATGTCTGAATTTTAGAAATTAGCCTGTTTTTGTTTTAGTTTGCTTTTAAGCCATTTGCTGTTTTTTCTTTTCTACTCCAGACTGAGAAAAGAAGAGGAGAACCGTTTAGCAGAGGAGGCTCGACTGAAGCGCCTAGAGGAGGAGAAGAAGCTCGCAGAGGAGAGGAGAATTAAAGAAGAAGAGGAGGCTCTTAGAGCAGAGGAAGATCGAGTAAGACTGGCCGAAGAGGAGGCAGTGAAACAGGCCGAACTCCAGAAGGAACGGGAGGAGGCTGAAGCCAAGGCCCAAGAGGAGGCAGAAAGAGTCCGTCAGGAGCGAGAACGCATCATGCAGCAGAACCAACAAGAACGCATGGAGAGGAAGAAGGTACATAAAGATGGATGAAGACACGCTTCTCTTTCTATGGATCTTGTCTCTTCAAAAAATAGTGTCAAGAGTATTTAGAATTCAACACTAAACAAAGGAAAATACCTCGGAAAACCGGTGTACATTGAGATTTTACAAAAACTATTTTCTAAAGTAAATCCACAGTTTTTTCCTACGGCTCAGTCTGAATCCCAGTGCAAGCAATCAATTAAATATGCTCCGTTTTTGTTAATTTTTCAGAGGATTGATGAAATAATGAAGAGAACCAGAAAGGGGGAGCAGAGTGACTTAAAGGTGAGCTCACATTATTTATCCTGTATGTTTTAAAGTGTCTGAAAAAAGTCGCTATAAATAGGTGTATGTTAACGTGTGTGCTGTGACTCCTGTGTAGAGAGATGACGATAAATGCATGCAGGACAATGATGATGAGGGAATGGACGAGTTAAACTGTGAAAGCAAGGGTAAGTGTTCACTTTCATAATGTTAAGATGTTAAGATATCAAGTATATAGAGTGTATTTAGATCCATGCATCACTGCATTTTTTAATTTGATAGTTAGTCGGAATAAGAGCATGTTATCTCTTCTTTGTATTTGTCTACATTTTCTTTACACAAATGGCTTGTTTGTGTGAATTTACATACTTTTCCATGGGTCTTCTAACTTGTTTCATCAAATGATGGTGCAGATCAGACCAATGATGAGGCTGACGGAGAGGAGGGTACTCTGTCCTCTGGCGAGCCGGTGGCGCAGCGGGAGGAGCCCCTCGGCAGCGTGAATGGGAAACCAGAGACGGACGACAAGGAGAACAACAACGGCATAAGCACGGATGAGCCTCAGGCAGTTAGGTACGACCATCACAGAAACTGCAAGTCACCCTGAGATCAAATATAACTGCAGAAACTAGAGATAGGCTCAGACATCTGCTGACAGCACTGCAGAAAATATAAATATAACTTTGTGTATAATATCCTTTTAATCTATAATTCATTGGCAGAAAGAATGTTGGTAATAAATATTTTTCTTAATATTATCAAATCCCATGAAACAAGATAATCTTGTTTACAAATGTACACATTGAGTTCATTATATTTATTTTCTCCAGATCATCGTTGATGGTGACCTCTAATGTTCAATTGATTTAAAAACACAATGAGTCATGCTGTTATAATTATGGAAATGGATACTAGGGTTAATTTTGATTCACTAGAGCTGCAGCTAAAGTTGCTTTACATATGAATTATTTTAAACATTATCTTCAGTAGGAATAAACAGGGATAAGGAAGATAAAAACTACTGAGACAGACTAATGCTGGTTTTCCTTGATATTTGATAACAATATACAGAATAATATCAGACTTATCCTTAAAATTTCAATATTGTAGAAAGCTTTAAATATCTTTTCATCATAAGAACTATTGTTAAACACCAAAACCAAAGGTATATCTTGTACCCAGTAAAAGTCTCAAGAAGTCACCAAGTTTCCTCCTCCTCTCTGCAGCCCAGTACCTAAAGGCCGTCATGTGGAGGGTTCGGAGTTCATGAACGAGCAGGACTCTGCCAAGGTGGGGCTCGTCTCCAGCCTCAACGGTAAGTCCAACCAGTGGAGCTTTGAGGAGCTCATTGACCTCAACGTCCACTCAAAGACTCGACCCATCATCAAGGCAGATGACTGTAACCAGGTCTTGATCAACTGTGATGGCTCCGATGGGACCAGGGTAGCCTTCGAGGACAAGGGAACCCCAGTCAACACCCTGCATTCCTCGAATCAACCCATAGAAACCCTGTCAGGTGAGGAGAGACAGCGGTTCTCTATCACATTACCTTATCTAAATGCACAACCCAGATGGACTTAACTCTGTTTCACCTGCTTAAAAAATGCTTTTCCTTGTGTGTCTGTAGAGATTTGATGCTGCAGCCGTCACTGAGAAGCCTCCTCCTGTTGCACTCCTAAAGTTCCTGTACAGCTGAGCTCCTTGAAAAGTTCTCTACCAGTTCCATACAGCTTCTTCCTCGCTCTGCTCCATCTATTCCAGAGGGGGGAGCACAAGGTGAAGCGGAAAGACCACCCTAAGTGCTAAATTTGCACCCTACATGATGAGGAAAAAATGTATGAAAGAATATATATATAAAAGCTTAAGATGTTACGCTTCAGGGAAATTCCGTATGTTCCTTCAGTGTGCTTGCTTCAGGTCTCTTTCCTCTTTCTCTTGTGTCTAGTTCTTTCCTTTTTTTCTGTCGTGTCCAATTTCAATGATGTTTTTTAAGAGTTTCGTGTTTGTCAGGGGTGCATTGTTGTAATTTATTAATTTTGGCTTCTTTGTTACTGTAATTATTGTGTGTTATTGTTTTTCTTCTCTCCTGTATGAGAATATTCCATGACACATGCACATCAGGCTATGTGAATTGAATTTGTGGTTAATATCGTGACCTAATGGAAGAACTGGGGGGGGGGGGGTTAATAGCCCAGATTTAGCATGTGATTCATCTAAATTTACTTGACCAGCTGCTTTTTGCAGCATTCAGCAATATGGCCTTACCATGTGTTTCACAACAAGTGTCAATGTACTAAATTTGCGTGAGCTGGTGCTCACACACGCACAGTTCAGCGAGTCTTCTGCTTACAGTTGGGGATTCTGTATTCACGCTTCACTTCAGAGCTTTGTCCTTTCAGTCCCCTCTTTTTCATGCGTGACTGACACCTTGTGTTTCCTTCCTCGGCCACTAGAGGGCTTTACAAGCACAACTCTCACTGTTACACCTGAAACTGAAAAGTGCTGCAATTCATGACAACGCTGTAATGAATTCATGTCACGTGAAGTTTTACAGCACATTTGTTCATTTAGGACATATGGTTCATCTAGGTTTGTCATGTTTTACATATATGTATATATATAGACTCTACTACTAACATCATAGCAGTTTCCATCAGATCCTTTGTTGCATCCAGTTGAGACGACACCACATCTGTTCTTCACATCTGAATATCCATACATGTAATATACAAAACTCATTCATAGTTGCTGCTGAGCTTCTAATGTTGTTGAACTCAAACGTTGAGCACTTCTGTCATGATACTGAGAGTTCAAGCTTTTACTGACACATCTGTTTGACCGGCTTTTTCATTAATTACCCCACTAACCACCTCTAAAAATAATTCCCATCATAGTAGCTGCTACATCTGACGAAATGCATTTCGACTATTTTTTATAATATAAAATCTGGCTTTTTGTTTATATATGAAAATACATTTCTACATATATTTAAGTGTTATTGTATTGTGTATATAATCAGTATTAGGCAAAACAAAGCCATGTTTAGGATGGGATGGCGACAGGATGTGGATAATTGAAGTCTCTGTGTATTTGACTTGTGCTACGTTAGGTTTCTGTTCGACTCGTGCCCTGTGCCAGGGTCGTCCTGTTGGGTTTGGGCAGCCTCGGAACACAATATTTGCAGAAAACCCCCTTGTAAAGGGGCTCTGTTAAACAAGGGGCCAAGTGGGGACCTACTATATGTTTCACAGCATGTGATGTGTGTGTTAATTGGTGGGTGTGTGTGTGTATTAAAAGCTTTCAGACCTACTTCCCTGAGCGTCAGTTCTGAATACAGCCTCACAGAGACTAAATTAACATTTGGATGAAGCGTGGGTCTGTTGGAGTCCTCAGCAACATGTCTGACCCACGATAAGTTGTTGCTGTGCCTCACCATTTGCTTTTAGTATCCAAACCTTTGGGTATGATTCGGGATGTTGCAGGGCCTAGTTTGCAGCCATTCTGCTCTGTAGTAGGAGGCAGCGGACGTCCAATGTCATGAACTGAGACGGCAATAAAACGTGACTGACTCAGGCTTATTAAGAATAACGTTTTCTCTGTTCTGGTTTTTCCATGAGCTGGATTGAAATCTTGAAATTCCCTATGCTTGACTAGCCCAAGCAAGCGGACCTCGATTTTCTTTTTTTTTTTTTTCTTTTTTTTTTTTTTTTTTTTGTTTTGCCTTGACACCCTCTTGCTAATATAAATGGCGTTGTACATAAAGACTAGGGTTTTTTTTTTTTTTAGATCTTTGCTTTGATTTAATAAGCTCAAAGAATGTAACACACTCAATAAACCGTCCTCAATTATTTACCACATCTGCACCGCTGCCCGCTTTTTAGCTTTCATACATTATTGATCCAGGAAACATGAGACACTTTGCACTGTCACCAATTACTTGCATCGTTGACTTGCTAATGGTTACTGAGGAGTAGCTTTACTGTACGGACTCGCAGGAGAGTTGTGATGTCTGATGTTTTTTTTTTTTTTTTTAGAAGTGTCATTCATAACCCCAAATTTGCCTAAACCCAAACACCCCCCCCAAAAAAACCTGTCCTGCTCCCTAGCTCCTGGAGGCTTGCTGAGTAGAGGGATGCTCCCATGAGGAAGCAGCACCCGTTGGGGGGGTGGGGAGGCTGTTGTAGCTGCTGCTTGAACGGATACTGCATCTATTCCAGGTCCTGCTGCATCTTCGAGGGCTCGAGTCCTCGACGACATCGATAGCGATAGGATAGCACGGTGCCTTAGATCGAGATTTAGTATTTTTATTGTATCACTGTTAACCAAGAAAGCTTGTCCTTACCTCGGCCTCGACAATCAGTCCACCCAAACCAGGGCAACTTTTGTGAATATGAAATTTCTCTGGAGGATTTACAAGCCTAACACCCTGTCCCTGAATAAATAAAAATTTGTACTGTAAATATATCTAAAATGTACTGAGATGATACAAAACTGTTAAACAATAAAGTCTTGCAAAAAAAAAAAAAAAAACTTTTGTTGGCGATTTCTTGTTGCGGAGGAATACAGAGACTTACAGATCACTTGCTGCTTTATTGTTGTTTTGCATTGAACTTCACTCACAAAGTCTTGGATACACGAGCAGTTTATAATTCAGCAGTTTATATCTGCAGCATCAGTCTCACAAACCAAAGTTTACATTTCAAATTCACTCTAAACATTTTTAAAGATCTCCTAATCTATTCAAATATTTTGACACTACTGATTATGAATCAAAGCTGGTATGTATGAGCAGCAGTATGCATGTAGGAAGCACAACACTCCACTAGATTCCAGTAAGGCACTGAAAAGGCTTTTTTGCACAGAATCCCAAATTAGATTAGAATATTAGCGCGTATCATCCCTAAATGGAATTCTGTTTGCATAGTCGTCTCAAACCCCGACACTGACACATGCTGTGTTTACATATATATGAGATAAATGATTTAAGCTAGTGCATATTTAGTTAAAATAACCTCTAGTCTGTCATCCTCATAAAGAGATGTTTCACCAAAATTGCCCTGACATTTTTTATATTTCAGAAGCTGCACTTGCATTACTAATAGTTTTCTTTAAAAGCCTTTTGCAGAGTAACAGTCAAACAGTCGACTTTGGTTTAATTCCACGTTAAACTTTAAAACCCCTGCACAGGTGAGTGTGCAGCTCACAGTTTCTTGGCACAGTCGGGGCAGTGGATGTTATCTCCGCTGATGACGAAGCGCTTTTTGGCCAAGGAGAGGGAGCACTTCTTGCAGTTGAAGCAGTATTCATGCCAGGAGAAGCCCTCGTAGTTCACCACGTTGGTGCCGTGGCCAAACCCTGCAGAGATGGAGGGGTTTAATCAGGAGACAGAAACCAAAGCAATGGTTCAAATACTCACACACATAATCAGCTTCGATGACAAATTTAGGATTTTAAATCTGGGATTGAAGTCCCTTTCTTTTATAGCTGTACAGATATATTTAAATAAGGGAATATGTGGATCAAATGTGAGCTGTTCTGCACTATAATAATTCAGAATGATTAGTACAGCAGCTGTCAGAAAAATATATTAAATGCTTATCGGCAAATTAAATTAAAAGGAGCATATATAAAAAAAAGTGATTTGGAGAAACAATCCAATATATTTGCAGTGAGGAGTCACAATAATGAAAAGTCTCAGAGTACACCATCAATCTGCCCCCCCCCCATGGCCCTGTTGCAGCATGGCCTGACTGACCCGTGATGGGGTTCTTGCAGCCGTGGCACTTCTTGGCCACGTCGCTCTTGTAGCATTCCACGCAGTAAACGGCGTTCTCGAAGGAGGTGAAGCGGGTTCCCGACAGAGGCTTACGGCAGGTCTGGCACACGAAGCACTCCGAGTGCCAGGGCTGGTCCTGGTAGCTGATCCCGCCGGTGGTGATGGGCTTGGAGGGGCAGAGGAACACAGGGATAACGCCACTGGATGACCATGCTTGACTCAACACACGAGAAATAGCAGCAACACGACCAGCGTCTGTACCTGCTTGCAGTGGAAGCATTTCTTGGAGAACTTCTTGTCGTGGCAGGAGGTGCAGTAGATGTCGTCCCCCTTGGTCATGAAGCTCTGCGTGCGGATGGGCTGCTTGCAGTCGAAGCAGGTGAAGCACTCCTCGTGCCACACCTTGTTCTTGTACTCCACGTTTTGGGTTCCTGAAGGAAAATCGGAGCAGATGCTCGACGAGGAGTTCTACGTATTCTACATATGGAAGGAAAGCAAAGCTGCGAACCCACCTGGCATGACCACCTTGTAGCAGGCCTGGCAGCGGTTCCCGTCCTCGCGCGAGTTGCACTTGCCGCACATGATCTTGCCGTCGTCCCTGGCGCAGAAGGGCTCGCTGGCCAGCGCCTTGTAGCACCGGGCGCATTTGAAGCAGTCCTCGTGCCAGTAGCGGTTCTTGTGGTGCAGCTCCTGATCAGGGCGGGAGGAGAGGAGACCTCATTAAAGCCCAGTTCTGTTTACCCGTCATGTGGGCCGAGGCCCGGGGCCAGCACGCAGAGCAGGCCCATGTGGCAGACATTAGCGAGTAGATGGAGCGGAGTGGGATGTGGTGAGGCGTGAAGGAGCGAGGGCGACTTAGATGGAGGAAACGCAATATAAAGTATTTAAGCCCCATTAGTGGTAATGACGCCTCTTTTTCACACATTTAACTGCCCGTGACGGACTGGTGAGAGGATTGTGGAATCTGGAGCAAAGGCAGAGATCAGACTAGGTACCGGCTGAAGCCTCACACACACACACACACACACACACACACACACTATCACTTGGTGTGTGTTACTGACGTTACTGTGTAAACCTGCAGCACAAATCACATTTACCCAAGAACATTTTTGAGGTACTGACAATCTTGAGTTTGAGTTAAGATTCCATATGATACTTTATACTTCCAGACAGTTTTCAAAAAGATTTTAACATAAAATTAATATAAATTAAATACGTGTAAGTGCAATAAAAGTGTTTCTTTTTAAATTTACTATGCACTTTTTGTGAAAGGTGCCAAATATTATGATGCAGTATTATTAATCTAGCCAATGTTGATTATGTAAAACATCGAAATGTATTTAGTAATTAAAATATACACAGTCTGTACAATGATGTAGTACAACTACATTTTGATTCTGTACTTTACTTGCAATTTAGGGCTTTTACTAGAGGAAAAGCTCTGAGTACTTTGTCCAACACTATTCAAGTCGGACAGAACGTTTGTAAAGAATAAATGTTGGATAAAGGTGTGAATAGCAAAATGAATGACGGCTAAATTCCATTTTTACCGCCTGAGTTTCAGGGTCCTGGTGTTGTTCATGCTGACTCATCGCTAATGTTGTTAGTAACAGCTTCAAAAGTCTGCTGAGAAAACGTCACATGAGCAGACCATAAAAAAAAAACCTCAGTGATTCTCTTAGTGTCACATGAACATATGGATGGATGCATGTACTGTACATGCACTGAACATGACACAGTAATAGTAGCTGATTGACTTCAATTCTAATTCACTATTGCATCTGTCTGCATTGCATGGAGAGACTCCTATAGTCCCTTTTATTGATAATTTGTTGATATTTATATATATTCTTGTTTCTTTCATTCATTCTTTCCTCAGACGGAGTGTGTTTTCACCTTGGCGTCAGCACCAATAGGACGTTTACACTCAGCGCAGGTGTTGGCACAGAGCTTATCGAAGCACTTGGTGCACACGTGCTTGTCGTCCTTCTTCACGTACTTCTTCCCGTGCAGGTTGTCGCGGCAGTAGTAGCAGTCGAAGCGGTCCGTCATGGTGGCGCTCATGTAACTCTTGGGACCTGCAGAGAGAAAAGAACACACACACACAGAGTGAGCTTCTCGTTAAACACCAGATGGGGACAGTGTTGCCTTTTCTATGAGGCCCAAGATTCACTGGACAACGTGATTCAGCTGCAGAAAGGTCCCATTCAGCAGCTGCATTTAACCATATAGTGTGTCAGCCACACACTTAAAGACATGAGATGCATTTAAAGATAAGATTAGTGGGCTCATCTGACCTTTTCGCCTACTTACATTACATTAGGGTTAATGTCTACCTGTTTTCCTCTTGATATGAGTGAAGGCCTGAGGTCCAGCCCTGACAGCAGCATACCAAACCGATGAAGGAGGTGTGAGTGAGGCGGAAAGTGTCCCGCAGATGTCTCGTTGTTGTCTGCGTGCCTGCACAGCTTTTATCAAGCCCTCCCTGGAAAGCTTAGGTCATATTTTTAGGCCGTCTGACTCATTCCCCCACGGCCAGCCCCTCCACCCCTGGCCTGCGCTCTCTCTCTCTCTCTCTCTTTTGTCTGCGTTTTTGGCCGGGTTATGAACCCATGTTGGCCCCCACTCCTTCAATCATCAACATTCCTGTGCTCCCATCACAGGCGGCGTCCGCCGGGACCGGCGAGCGGTTTCCTGGAACAGCTGTGTGTGCAGGGTGGAGTGTGGACTTATTATGTTTTATCTGCAGTTTATCCGCGCTGCAGCTAGAGCAGGATGTCAAAGCAAAAAAAAAAAAAATATCTATCTACAAATATCATTTTTAATCCAGCCGGCATGACGAGGGATGGAGGAGGGGAGGGGGAAACAATGGAAGGAATGGCCTAGTAACCATAGAAACAGGGAAAATATTTACGGAAGGCGACTGCAGCTATTTAGGTGGGATGTGGTAAACAGACATGTGAAAAGATGAGCCTCACAGAGCCCCTGGTGTGTGTGTGTGTGTGTGTGTGTGCGTGTGTGTGGATGGATAGATATGTATTTGAACTATCTGCAGCTGTGGTTTAGGGATAAAAAGCTGGACTGAGGCTTGAGCCCTGACACACACACACACACACACACACACACACACACACACACACACACACACACACACACACACACACACACACACACACGTGAAAGTGACACAGTGAAATCACACAAACAATATCCGTCTATTTAAGGTGCGGCGACCTTCCGGAGGGGCGAGGGATGCAGAGTGATGGACCGTCCGCCCATTGTGGTTCCAGCTGAGACGCGTCCAGTGCTTTTAATCTGTCGTTACAAACGGGGCGACAGCTGCCCCCCCCCCCCCCCCCCCCCCCCCCGCCAACCGCCCCACCGGAATGCACCGTCGCTAAGCCGTAAGGGGGGGGGGTGCCACCACGGCCCCATTGGGGCTGAGTTCTCCAACGCCAGAAAGGTCAGGCCAGTTTGAGAGGTGAGTCAGAGCGGATCAAAGACAGGCTGACCTATAGCCCGTCAGGCCTCCAGAACCAGAACCGTTGCTTAAAGACTGAATCGACCTACACTAAAAATCTATTAATTTGATTGCATCTTGTTAAAAAAAATCAGCAAGACAAATTTTAATTATACAATATGCATCATAAAATTTCAAACAAAAGAATATTTCTACTATAGGAATGATATAACACTGTGCACTGTATAAAGCTTATTATAAAAAATGTACATTTAATTTACACATATACTATAATA
Organism: Eupleurogrammus muticus; assembly: GCA_036785175.1. Classification (NCBI taxonomy): domain Eukaryota; kingdom Metazoa; phylum Chordata; class Actinopteri; order Scombriformes; family Trichiuridae; genus Eupleurogrammus; species Eupleurogrammus muticus. The sequence continues at coordinate 25,649,135 of JAYKQN010000004.1, read as the reverse complement.
TGTAATTATATAAAATATAAAATTTTGTTGTTCAAACATCAAGAAGCTCCAAACACTGAATGCATCTTTGAGCTTAGACTACATGATTTATTATCACATGTATATTGGATTAAGGCAAACCAGCTTTTATAATTCACACCTGATTACGAGGCGTCACATTCATCCGTACCTGAGTGTCTGAAAGTCATGATTGGTTCCCGTCGCGAGGAAGCGTGGAAAAGAAAAGCACAGGAGGAGACAGTAGCATCCACACAGGGTCAAAACCCGGAGTCCGTACGCCTGGTTGAGTTTACGGGGTGCTGTATATACCCCTCTGTGACCCACACACACACACACACACACACACACACACACCCCTAACTCCAACCCCAAATCCAACCTTCGGCCCTCCATTCCTTTTTAGGCTATGCATCGGAGGATGGATGAAAGAGGGGATAGATAGACGATAGAGTAGATTCCAGTGCCGTAACATCAGAAGGTTAAAAAAAAAAAAAAAAAAAACAGAATAAGAGCAACAGATACTCCCAGAGCCCTGGCATCAAATGTTTTGTTAGGCTGTTCAGAACATGCACAGATGACACTCTGGATCATTTAACAGCATAATTCAACCGGATGAGTCACAAGAGGAGCTTTAATTGACTGAGCTGAGGAGAGACAAAGTGATGTGTTACTTTATATATTGTACTATAGAGAAGTGTGTATGTATGCACATATATAGGATGTATGTGAACAGATATATGTGAGTTAATGTTGGTATAAACTGCAACATGAGCCAGGCTAGAACACTTTAGATTGCGGAAAGAATAGAAACACTCTCCCTTATCTCTGTCGTTCTTATTCCAGGGGAGAATATTTCTTTTTTCGAGCCCCCAGGAAACACCGTGCATTCCTGATACGAGAGCAAGACATCACACATCCTCCCACAAAGAATGTGCTCATAGTGAAAAATATTTACCTCTGATACTCAGTCTGCTCAGACAACAGCTTTCAGAGACGAAATATAAAAGTTATGTCACACAACACAAGTTTCCTTGATGATAAGGTGGGCGAGCCCAAAAATCAACATACAGTCAGTAATTAAGTGTAGAAATTGGAAAAAAAAAAACTATTGGAACAAATTAAAACGTTTTTTGTCAGGTTTTCATGCTTGTGTTCAGCCAGTTTGCAGCAACACTGCAGAGCCTCACACAGAACCAGTGGGTGGTCTGAACTCACAGTTTGTGTCTTAGCCGCATCAACAGAGACGCAAATATTTATACACGAGCACTGAAATGTGTTTTTTTCATTACATGTAATTGGTCCCCTTTAAATGTTTAAAACAAGCTATTTTCTACACTTCGCTGTGAAAGTCAATTCACGGTGTGAACACATTTCACTTCGTCGGCTATGATTGGCTCCAAATTACTTATGATTTAAAAGATAATGAACATAGGTGGAATCCATCAATCGATCATCCAGTAGTTTGACACATGTAGACATTCACAGTTCTGTTCACGGCAACATGAAATGAAACTCAGATTTTTAGCAGATGAATGTGAAAAGCACGGGTTATTTTCTTCACACTTTGAAAGGATCCATCAGAGTCACAGGACTAATCTGAAGCTGTGGAATTGGCCGAGTAAAGTACAGGTTCATTGTTCTTTACGTGCATTGTGTGTGTGTGTGTGTGTTAAATATAGCAACAATCATAATAGTCATCATCATCTGGAGCAAATGTTGCACCACAGACGGCGCTTCACTCTGACTGTTCACAGAAAAACAGCATCATTATGGGAATCAGAACAAAACCGTGAGCCATAGAGTAAACTACAGCAGAGGGCTACGCTCTCTGACGTCAGTCATATGAGCCTCGATGCATCCGATCTAATAGGGAAAGCACTTCTTCTCATATCAGACTCTAAACAGATCGATGCACTGAGCCAGCTCGTGTGTATCTGTGTGTTTGTAATCACTAAATTGATGTGGTCCATTACCATAGAACACAGTATTTTATAACCCGTTAACCAATTAATTAAAGCCACAGAGACTAATGAATGAGCAGCAACGTGCCATGACTTCACCTCCCTACATCGGAGATTCTCCATCTTCTTTTTTCTTTACACACTTCAAGTCAAATTGTCCCTTATGTTTCATTTCCTTCACATCTTTCCATCTTCATGTCTTTATTCTCGTCACTATGGGTTGTAAGGGGCCTATACCACCTTATATGAGATAACCGTGGTTAAATATGTTGCTGGTAATGTGTCAAATTTTCCATTTCTACATCGTGACACTGCTTTTAGGACCCCTCCCGTTGTTTTCCATTAGCCGCGGCCTCTTGGCTTCAGCCCCGTCACCCATCACCTCTATAAGTGATGGATTCGCTGCTCGGCCGTGCGAAGAAACAGGAAATTTGTCCGGTGCTCCCCGAACAAATGAGAACAAGCGGGTCAGCGAGACCGGAACACGCAGCTTTCCCTCTTTCGCCGTTACGAACGGCAACAAAACGTCCAGGTCGCCCCCTCCATATCTGGTTAGCGAGCCTGTCGCGGCAATGACTCACCACAACACAGCAACAGGACAACACACACACACACACACACACACACACACACACACACACACACACACACTGATTGCTGTTACACAACAGAAGGTCTCCAAGCAGCTCCAGGAACACGCAGACGCAGCGAGGTCAAACACATGCAGGACAAAAAAAGGCGGCGAGGGGAGCTCTGTCAACACAGTAACACTCCTGTGTGAGTACGTGTGTGTTGCTAACACACACACACACACACACACACACACACACACACACACACACACACACACACACACACACACACACACATGTTGTACATGTAAACGCATAGGATAGTGCGAAACGCAATTTCGATTCCTTTGTATGTCAAGTACATGTCAAGAAATTGACAATAAAATTGACTTTGACTTTGACTTTGACTTTGACACACACACACACACACACACACACACACACACACACACGGCAGAACTAGATAAAGGCTTCACTTCAGCTCTCATTGGCCTCTCATGATTCAAGGTTCTCGTTCCCTTCAGCTGATGTGTGGAGGCAGTGGTGGAAAGTAACTAAATACAACCTTCGAGTACTTTACTAGTACTTTAATATCACTTGAGTATTTTCATATGATGCTACTTTATACTTCCAATCCATTACATTTCATTTTCGTCATTTTGTTTTTTGATTAGCAAAAAGGGAAAACAGGATTAGTGCAGCAGAACTTTGATGATAGTTCTTTACTCTCTCATGAATCATTTAATGACCCATGGTGACCCTAGTATTATTAATGTAATGATGTCAGGTCAGAGGGATGAAACTAGTACGTTTCCTTTTCTACTATATGTGATGGAGCGTTTCTACTCTATTGGTAAGTTCTATAGAAGAAATAAGGCCATTGAAAAAAAATGTAAGTTGTAGTTTTTCTTTTATTTGTTGTAGAAAAAAGTGTGAATTCTACAGAAGAATGTTAGGGCTCCTGAAAAAATAGTATATGTTACAGAGAAATATAGTGACTGACTTTTTTTCTCAGAACTGAAAATAAAATGTTTTCACTGCATGTGTAATATTAACTCATCAAGGGCTTATTTTCAGGGCCATTATTGAATACTTTACTTATGTCCTTAGGTGCTTCTTTCTCTTTTAGAATTGTAACTAAAGGCATCAATGCATCTTAAAATTCCTCCACGTTATGTCCTACTCCTTTCGATGTTTTCACAGAGTAATAATTTTTTTTCCAGGCTAAAGAGGAGAGAGAGAGAGTCAACAAGTGAGAATATGACTTCTAGCACTCGACTGACTGAGCCCACACACAGAAACAAGTATGCAACATTGCCTATTTAGGAGTAGAGTGTGCTGGGCTGGTGAGAGCAGTGTTTCATCAACTCATCGTGGAGCCACTTAGGAACACCCTCTCCCTCTGCCTCCTTCGCTTTCTCTCTCTGCTCCACTTGCAAGGATAAAAGAAATGATGAAAAGCGTGTCTCTGGCTGGATAAACCGCTGGCACCGAACCTCCAGTCACCTCAGTGCGGCTGATGGCACAGACATACAACAGCATGGCTGAACAAGCGCGATGAATTAAACACTGCAGGCTTTAAAAATGAATTATCCCTTGCTTTTGCGCTGATTCTAAAACCAAAAAAGACATCCAAGATACATAATAGGGTCCTAAAAGTGTCTTATAAGACGCGGTAAGAAAAGGACACCCCTAGAGAAAGAGTGGTGTTTAGTAGTTGAAAGTCATCATCTAAACGTCTATTTATAACAAGGTTTTTATGGGTTTCTGAAGCACGGTGAAGTCATACCGGAGCCACAGGGAGGTTCTGTGTGCCATGGAAAGGGCCACACTCTGCAGGGTGTCTGGGATGACCTCAAGCGTTTGGTCTGGCAGCCGCCCAACGCAGGAGAGAGGAGGCGGTTGGCTGAGGAATATTCTAACAGTTGATGTATTCAAATCCAATACTCATGCATCACTTTTACTGCCTTGTGGTTTTGGAGTGCATTGTTCTGCTGTGTGGGAGGTCGGTGGCCATCATATTAGGATAAAGTGAACAACGGTCCAAGATAACAAAGAAGAATAAACTCCTCTGTGGCACGGTGAAGAAAAGTTTTACCATGTTTCATCCTCTTTATCAATAATTGACCTTAATAACACCCCCTACATGCCCCACGATTGGCTGGCGACCATCTGGGGTGTATCCCCCTGCCTCTCGCCATAAATGCGCTGGGATAGGCTCCAGCAGACCCCTGCGACCCCGAAAGGGAATAAGCGGGATAGAAAATGGATGGATGGATGGAACACCCCCTACACTTCTAGGAATGAGAACAAAACAAGTCCTTAGCACAGACACCTAAACAGTTAAAAAGTAAGCTTGCTTCAAGAAATAAAAAATGGAAATATACCTTAATATGATATTGGTGCCATTTCAGTGCCAAAAAAGCGCATCACCTGTTGCGCATCGCAACACCACTGAGAAAAAGAAGTAAAGGTGGTATTGAATGAATTAAATATAAACTTATTTAATTTATTTTCAGCAAATAAACACCCCCATGTCTCTGAGGATGACAATAACCCAGGTTATGTGCGTCCTCGCGTTGATTTCTTGCAATTACGCACGCTCCATAACTGTGCGTAAATCCATCCAAACCACTATCCGCCTGACACTGGGAGTTAAACGCAGCCGCGGGTTCGGACTCACCTCTCCAAGGTGATCCGATGAGGGTCTTCCAGTCGACAGCAGCAGTGATCTGTCCGGTGGGCTTTGGCTGAGAGGTAAGAATGTGCGCAGGCAGCGCGGCTTAAAAAGACGGAGGGAGCAGAAGAGAGGAGGAAAAAAAAAAGCTGCAGGACACGAGCCAAACCTCTGTAAGCCCTCATAAACAATGACCTCAACCAGGAATTTACAAGCTTTCTAAGTGAAGTTCTCATTGGCTGAACTCGAGGCGAACGGGGCCGCGAAGTATATAAAGTCAGTTTGTGCGTTTTCAGACTTAACGATTACCTTCGTGCGTAAAGGCAGGTCTGCAGCGCACGGAGCTCCACTCCTGATACCGACCTGGCAGCAGCTTTTCAGGATTTCTGCTGCTCTCTATTACACACACACACACTGTAACTTGCTAACCTGACACATTTTTGTCTACAGTATTCTGTATTGGCCCCAGTCGTCTCCTTCTTTGGTAATGAATAGAGGAATTACATCAAGATGACTCATTCTGTGTCCAAAGTAAATACATACGCCTGTGAACTTCACCCTCAGAGTCAACTCACTACAATAACAAAGAGATGATGAAATGCCCCAAAGGTGTTCCTCCTGTTATGTATCTTTTCAATTTTATTTATTCCAACCGTGTCATCCCTTGTGTTTCCATCCACGGATTCTTAGCCCTGAAACAAGGAGAGAGTGGAGGGAGAAGGAATGCTGTTAGGTCTGTGAGGTCACACATGTTGTGGTTCGAGGGCGTCCGGGTTACTCACACGGATCAAAATATGACGTACGAGCCTCTTTTCGCTGTGAGGAGCCCGTCACCGTGTTCCTCTGCACATGCAACCTCTTAACTTGTAATTTCCTAATTGATGAAGCATAAACGTCGAAGCATGAGATCAATGTTGTTCAGAGCCAAGTGTTTAGTGTTTGGTCACGTCCGCTGGAGCTGATCCACCATCAGGAGCAGGTTATCCAAGATAAATGTTAGATATACTCGACAGAGGCTATAGAGTGAATGAATTATGATTTACCACCATTATACAATCTAAACCTCAGTTTTGACTCGATAACTATAAATAATTTCGGCGCTCTGTGGAATGAACGTCGGCCATTTTGTCGTGATCACCATTAATCACTGAGACGACGCTTTGACAGAGGGAGATGGAGTGTTCCAGGGAAGGAGAAGTGGCCCTTTAAAAACCACTATTTCCTCCTTGGACAGTTGTTCCACTATACAGACGTTCTCGAGCAGACTGGAGGCAGTTGTGCCCATATTAGGAACATGTTACCTGATATCTGGCACAAATCTGGCCTGGGAGAATAAAGCCATCGGTCTTGGCTGCGTGAGGTGCAGCTTTCACATTCACATCATTCTGCTGTGCTTTTTAAAAAACAGATGAGAAATGTAAAACATTTTTTGACTTTCATTTATAGTTATCAGTGAGAATTAATCATCACATAGTGATTAATACGCGTCTTTGAATGATGCACAAATCATTTATTCCACACAAGAAGAATCTATGACATCTTGGCTTTCGTGGTTCTCACAGGATTTTGGATCGTGACCCACTCTCAGACATTCAGAACACAGACAATTGTTTGATAAACTGTGTTTATTTTCATTCAGATACTGGTTTGCTGTTATGTTGCATGGAAAGAAAAATCACTTACTTAGAGCATATTTGAGCGGTTTCATGTATATTATTGTGGACAAAAATAACAAGGATGAGATCTTATGAAAACTTTTTTTTTTTTACTACACAGACTAGTGGAGGCTCAGAATTATAATCCTGGCTCTAAACAAGAAGGAGAACTGATCCATGTCGGCTTATCGTCATTCACAGGTTTGGATTGGAAAAACGAGTAGCACAAACCAGGGAATTTAGAGTTTAAAACCCTGGTTTTGTGACCTTAAAATAAAGCAAGACTTTACTTTCGAAATATAAAAAAAATCATTTTATTTTTATCATCTTGCAACCTTTCATTGAGGACTGAACATTCTGTTGACTTCATCTCCAGATCATGCAGAAACCTGATCTCAGTACAGGAAGAAAATCCCTTCTCAGATTTATGCAACCCTAATAAAAAATCTTTTTTTTTTCCCCTGCATATTTCTCGGGGGCCGCGATGATCTCAGCCGCATTCTCACACAACGCAGACGTCCAGGAACGGAGGAAACACGGCGAATGACGAGACCGCTGCAGCGAGGGGTTTAATCAAAAGCACAGGCTTCTGTTTATTGATCTTTGCACGCACATGAACAGGTGAGAGTATATTTACACAGATGTAAACAGTCAGTACCTGCAACACACACACACACACACACACACACACACACACACACACACACACACACACACACACACACACACACGCACACACACGCAAACAGAATTTGCCGTATAAAGATAAAGTGTGAAAACACAGAGCACAGCAGGCCTCTTTGGTCAGCTACTTCAGATAAGAGTCCAGTGATCAAAGCCTATCACAGGTCACCATTCAGAGAACAGAGAGAGAGAGAAAGCGAGAAAATAAAAAATAAAATAAAAAATATACTGACAGAGCTTTTTCCAGAGTTCACATTATTATATCGAGTCAGGTTGGAGAACATTGGTGCACGATTCTGCTTGTATATGTTTGAGGGTGCAGTATTTTTTGGGGGATGAGTTAGACCGATTCATGCTCTGCAGTAGTCATGGCAACAGCAGTCAAACAGCAATTGGTTGCAAACATACGAAGTACCTGAACGGTAGAAGTGATGAGATGGATCAGTTACAGGTTGAAAAGGAAATAATTCCTCACAAAGCAACGGTTTGAACTCGTAAGCGACATGAACTTAGGACTGACATGAATTTGCCAGTTGTTGCACAAACCTTCCAACACAAGAGTAAAAAGCAGCCGTTAGATAAAACACGTCCTAGCACAAACAAAGAGGCAGAAAGACATTCTGAATGGAGGAGTGCAACTTTTCTTTTTTTTGTTTTTTTGTTTTGTATTTAATACAATAATTTCCCTTCTGCAAAATAAAATATTCAAGTACGCACAAAAGTTATAAAATGGTGGAAAGAATAAGTCATTTCCTGGATCATGTGGTGTGTCAACAAAAAAAAAAAAAGGCATGGCTGATTAAAAAAAAAAAAAAAAAAGTCGATGAGAATTTCCTGCACAGCAGAAGATAACTGTGGAAGGAGAAGCGATATCTTAAAAGACGGCTCTCTTCCTTCCACCTCTGCATCATCCACAACGCGCGCACACACACACACACACACACACACACACACACACACACACATATGCACACACACACACTATACACACACACACACACACACACACACTACTTGTCCCTATCCGTCCACCTCTCTCTGTCCTTTTTATCTTCCTCTCGCATTCAGTCATTTTTTTTTAATTCTTCACCAAGCGCACAAACAGCCAAAAAAAAACGTCACGTTCCGAGTGTGTTTTTCTGGCTCCTGTCCACAACCAACACGGCGTTGCCGCGGCGACGTCCTATCAACACTTCCTGTTAAACCCACATGGGTGGGTAGTAACAGCTGCTACTCCGAAAACCCAGAGGAGATCGGAAAAAAAAATAAACCTTAAACAGCCTCCACAGTGTGGAACGTTACACTGAACGAGAGGTTAAAGGTCACACGTTTCTCCATCACTATAACAACAGGTATGACTTTTATGGTCCTTAATCGTCATGCTGCTGAACTCCTGTCAAGGTATTAAGACTTTTATATCCATTCATGGCCCTGTTGTGTACAGCAGAGAAAAAACAAACATCCAGCATATAAGCATTTCTATTCTGGCAATTCTCCTAATGATAAACTGCCGTGGTAATGTAAAATTTATTCGTTAAATATTCACCTCATTCGTTGATTTCATGGCCCTCATGTAAAAAAAAAAAAAGATTTCGCCATGGTCACACGGTGAGATCGTAATGAAAATGTTTACACAAAGCTAAATGGAGTATGACAAATGTGATTTAGCTTAAAGTTCTTAAGCTATCTTGCAAAAAAAGAATACAAAACACATCAAGGTCTGCATCCGTTTTTTTTTTTTTCTTTTCCCACAGAATGTCAAAATGCAGGACACAAAAATGGCACTAGGCGTTCTCCATTGAAACGTGTTTTTTTTTTTTTTTTTTTTTTCTCCCAAACAACAGCCCTTCATTCTGCTGTGAGCGACATCAGCGGCTAAAATAAGGTGTGAATTCTCTCCATGTCACAGTCAAAGGTCGTTGGGCGAGATCCACAACGTTCACAACTGCCCCGTCCGCACCGGCGTCGTCACGTCGCCACACGGCGTGTACCCACGGCCCAAACACCCGCCCAGTATATTGCTACCTTATGGACCGAGGTGTCTGTTTTGTTTTTTGTCATTTTTTTTTCTTCCTTTTTCTACAAAGAAAAAAACAGCCCTGACCGCCCATTCTAAACTGTCTCTCTCTTTATCTTTTTTTTTTTTTTTGTTCCCCAGAGCTGATCCAGCGTGGGCTGCCAGGTTTTTTTTTTTTTAAACTACAATTCCCCAGGCACTTGATTGAAACCAAATGTACAGTAAAGTCGTCCACTGGGTCGGGTCGGCGTGCCTCCAATCACACTTAGTGATGCACAGAGAGAAGGCAGCAACATTCAAGGTCAGACCCAAAACGCGAAAAAAAGCCCTCGACCTCCGGTACAAAGAAAAACTACAAGCATCCTCAGCATGCATATCAAAGTTATAGGACTCCTGTGAGATACTCTACATAGACAAATCAGCTAGTGGTTGGTACTTTGACTTGCATTTACACACTAACACATGCTGCTAGACCCCCTGTGCAATGCTACAGTAAGGTGACCCACACAAATTTAAGCCAAAACTAATAGAAAACTGGCTTTCAATTGAATATCGAAGAAACCCCTGCAAATAAATAAAGACTATTTTACAGTTATGGTAGAAATGTGCGGAAACAAAGCGAAACGAGAATGAGGTAGAGACAGTGATTTGCCGCTAGAGGAAATGTACGCCGGGAGAAAGGAAAAGCGACAGGAATGAGGCGAAAGGTGCAAAGAGAGCGAAAAGAGGAAACGAGTGGAAGAGTGATGAGAGGACAGAGTCAGGTACTGGTCGATTCAATGGCTCGGGTCAGTCTGAGTCGGACGGGCGTTTTTTTTTTTTTTTTTTTTTCCCGGCCTGGCTTTCACATCCGGTGATGCGTGTCCGTGAAGGGCGGCTCCGAGTCGTCCATGGGCAGCACCAGACGCGTGCCCCTCATGAACAGCTCGTGGTCGCCGTACGTCAGCTCCCTGTCCAGGTCCTCGGAGGCGGCGCCGCCGCCGCCGCCGCTACTGGTGTGGCCGCCGGCGGCGTCCGTGCTGACCGTGATGTCGCCGTAGGTCAGGCTGATGTCGCCGTCCGTCAGGATGAGGTCGGAGTCGTCGTCCTTCAGCTGGCACTCGTTCTGGTGGAAGAGACACAGTCAAATAATCTAGAAACTCCATGATGCAAAAACACACGGTTAACGAAAGTATTCATTCACCTTCCTTGACTTGCATATGAATTATTATGAAGCACCAGCCCATTCACAGGTACCGTGCTACTATAGGCAACATATAGTATAACTCACTATATAGGCACTATATTGCCGAATATAGCTGCAAGTGACAGCAGGGGGGTCAGGTGAATATGGCCTAGGTTGCCATGGCAACAAATGAAGGCCAGAGAGGTGGCCACTCCCTTTCAAATCCATCGATGTGACATCCTACGGTACGATCAGGCATTGGAGGCATCATATATGAGCTAAAACGCATCTTAGCCAATTACAGCAGAGCGTCATCCCAATGGCGTCCGAAGTACATGAATTAGGTTCTGTTTAGCTGCATTGAAGCATCGCTGAGTTATGAGCTCACTTCCTGTTTGGCGGCTTTGCAGCAAATTCCAACTGGATGTCACGACCAAATGGTTGCATGTGTTTAAATGTGTTTATGAAGCTTGGTCAACTTGATGATGGGTCAAGTCTGATGTCGACCATAAAGTGACCTGCGTTTTCCCATACGATCCAAAAATTGTGGTAAAACTATCTGGGTGAAAAGTGGCGTTGAATTTGGCTTGTTTCAAGGATTCCATACATACGAGCACTTTTGAAAATGGATTCTGTAAAATGCGGAAATGTACCTCCAGCTTTGAGCAGTTGCTAGAGAATTTCAGGTGTTTTCATGAAACACAGTGAAAAGAATCAGGGTACTTTTCTACTAAAAGTCTACTGGCTGCCATAGACATCCCATACAGAAGAAAAGCGTACAAACAGGATGGGGCTTCACAGCTTTGCCTCAGTCAGATAAGAGTTTCTACACACACTCCCTGCTGCATGATTCATCCCCATGAAAGAAAAAACTAAAATAGCTCCCGTATGAACCGGCGTCTGACCTCGAAAGCCTGTGGGCTGGTGAGGATGCGGGCGAGGGGTCCGCAGCAGGGAGGGAGCGTGGCCGTGAGGGGGGGGCCGCTGTGAGTCAGGATGGGCTTCAGGTAGCTGGAGAGGGGGCTCGGGTCAAGGTCAGTTAACACACATTTATTCATTTATTAAAATACACAGCCAATAAAGGGAGGATTTGTCTTCATGTCTATATGTGGTGCTCCCTCTGCTGTCTGACACTAGGAACTACACAGCTCAACAATTAATGGGCCTTGTGAGGGGAAAAAAAATCTGTTTCAGTCCTTGTGTCTAAATATTTAGAACCTCAGTGCACCCGCCAACACACACACACACACACTGTAAAAATAAGTACACACACACACACACACACACACACACACACACACACACACACACACACACACACACACACACACACACACACACACACACACACACACACACTCATATTCTGAAATTAATAGTAGCCGCCCTGGCATCACCTCCAACAAGATAAAAGAAATTCAATATAAAATTACACGTAACCCCATCCCATGAATTCATACATATCAAGATTTATAATAGATTTGAAATAAACATAACATAATAAACATAAAAATCAATACCTAACTATGTGTATTATTCAGATTGTAAAGTTTCACACCCATAAAGCTTCTTTAGGCTCGGCCTTTTCATTCCTATAACAACTATATTGATGTTTAAAATAAATTGATGAGAATTTTTTTCCACATACAATTAACATATATGAATGACTATTTAGACAAATATAATTTACCATGCCTGTTCCTATTTTCTCTTCACTTTTATTCTGTGTAGAATTGCTGAATATATCTTATATTTTATCACTGTCCTGGGATCCATGAAGTCAAGCTACAAGTTCACGCTGTTGGATCATAACAGCATAATACTTTTAAAAAAATTTAAATTTGAAAATTTAAATATTAAAATAGGGAAATGGAAGAATAGGGCCCCTTTAAAATGTTACAGACAAGTACTACAGTAGTTTTCTCATAGTGTTAATTGACACAATTACAACTCAAACAGCCTATTGAATAAACACAATTACTGTGAGACAAATAAAACCCTCTTGGAATTTATGAGATTGTTAAAAAGAGGAAAAAAAAACGATGTTTCCAAAGGATACTTATGGTCGAAGTTGTACCAGATTCTGAAGAGCCAGGCACTTTCTTGTTTAGTGCTTCTTCTCTCTGAGCCTTCAGCAATACTCTGTGCATGAACAAATACAAACACGCAGGTTTCAGTTTTATTTAAATAAATGGTCTTTGTGTATCAGATAGAACACACAGCTCCACTCACCGAGTTATCTTGGTCAGAGTCCACACCCACGCTGTTGAAGGAAAAGACAGGAAAAGAGTCAACACGTATATCAGCTGCTGGAATCAGCTGTGAAGCAGAGCTGTGCTGTGAAGCGCGTTTCCCCCGTTCAACAAGTTCCTGTGTAAAGTTCTGAAGAAGCCCAGACATAACAACATCATGAGAGAAAGAGACACTTCCTGACAATATCTGAAGTTACACAAAAGAATGCTAACACACACAGGTTTTAAAATGCTGCTTATTAGCCACTACTGGCCTGGCATCACAGGCTTTTAGGCAGATTTGTCCCCCCCCCTTTTCTATTAGCGGGTAAAAATATCCTATCTAGATGTGGCTCAGACTGGTACCGTATGCGCTGGCAGGACAACATCTGGGTGGTGCCGCCGCCGCAGATCCACACGGTGAAGAAGACCACGAGCAGCGTGGTGGAGAACATCATCTGACGCGCGTACGTGGCCGTGTCCCTGATGGACAGGGCAAAGGTCATCGCGCCTCGCAGCCCTGAGGTGCACAGAAGTTAAAAAAGTCAGGTATCTACTGGATATTATATTGAGGAGTCTCTGTGTCTGTGGGTTTCCCCCCCCTTCCTTATAATTAACAATTTGTCTGTGTCTGGTCTACTAACCAGCGAACATCATCATGTGCTGGAAGTTGGATCTGATCCGGTTGCGTCGTCCCAGATTGAGGAGGAAGGAGAGAGGGTAGATGTTCGCGGCTCGTCCCAGGAACACGGCCAGCTGGGTGGGCGCGAGGTTAAGGAGAGGACAACAGAGCCTCCTCTGTCCATGCCAAGCTGATCTGCTGCCACTTTAAATCAATTACCGTTTGCTTCTTAGTGGGTAGCTGCAACACTGTGGGAACAGTGTTCGCCATGCTTGGTTAGTCATACCCTTGTGGAAAAAAACAACCACGAATGCGATCAGTCGGGCTTTGCGTGCAGCCTTATGTGCAAAAAAAAGATACAAAAGCTCCAACGATGAACATGGGATTAAAGATGTGGTTCTGGAAGGTGAACAGGGTCAGGCCCATGTAGGAGAAAATGAAATTCTCTGCCAGGAAATTCAGCAGCTCAAAGAGCTGCAACACAAGAAGAAACAGCACGCTGCTTTAGACAGAAGCAGGGAAATAAAAAAAGATGATTACAGTCACCAAGAAATAAAAATTAACAATTTAGTCAAATGCGCAGCACGTTTAAGGTCTCTGTACTTATGCTGTTTGTTGTCCCTGTTTAATTTTGTATGAGTGAGAGAAAGAGGTGTCACGAGTGTTTATCATTGCACATAATAAATTACAACATATTTGCTTATTCTTATTATTATATCACATTACAGCGTGTCACGCTTTCAATTTCAAAACATTTTGGAGTTAATTTATTTGCCACTTGCGTTAACTGTTGATGCTGTAATAAAGGCACAAACACAACTCCAGAGACCTTCTTCACAGCAGCTCTGTAGCCATGAAATGGATTTTGAATCACAGGGTTTTACCAATGACACTAAATAAAACAGCAGTGCAGAATTTTCACATATAAGTGACTGTCCGTTTCATTAAATGAACTCATGCGACGCTTTTTATGCCTTTCAGCAACAGGTAAATCTCGTGTTGTTAACAGTACATGGAGCTGTTTAGTTCCGTGTCTGTGGAGACACTCCCCGTTGGCTTGAAATTCTGATGTGAAACAGGTCCATTCGTTGGGGGGGATGTGTGACGCCATAAACAATTAATCCACCGTTTTACAGCAACAACCATAAATTATTATTATTTTTTTCACCGTTTGCTGGCAGTGAAAAAGTTCGTACACAGAGAGGGAGAGAGAAGTCACGCAACACAGCTTTTCTGTTCCGTTTAAAGTCAAACCGTGAGGTCGCTGCTATTATGCATGTTGGCTCAGTGCTACACTAAACGGATCAGAACCCTAATCGGTGTCATAAAAAAAAGAAAAAAACTACTTTATGCTATAATATGGCTGCCGTGAAAAGGGAAAAGAATGATATCTGACCTGTTTGGTTCTGTCCTGGGACTCAGGCGACAGGTTATTGAAGGTGTAGTGGGCCTGAGTGATGCCACAGAACAGCACCGCCACCACACCTGCAGCGCGGGAGGAAGCAGGATCACATCAGGAAAATGACCCTGAACAGTGAGTGTGTGTGTGTGTGTGTGCGTGTGTGTGTGCGTTACCCGTGAAGCCGCAGGCCTCAGCCAACAGGAATGTGCTCCAGGACATGAGGAAGAACAGCGCCGTCTCCAGCAGCTGGAAGTCCCTCAGCTTGGTGAACTTGGTCACGTACGGGCAAAAGTCAGGGAGTCAACCCGATGATTAAAACACAAACAAAACGACCTGGTTCACATGGTTTATCAGTTATTCTCACAACATGTATTGAGTGCCTCCAAAAAGAATTCTGTTGTTCCAGTGAGATCATATTCATTGTTTCCACAGCAAAGTCATGTGTTTTAATGGTAAAGTGATGGCTTTGAATATATATATACATATATATATATATATATATATATATATATATATACTACGCCTTGTTATACAAGGTGGTATCATTTCATATTAATTACATTTTGAATAGATCTTTATGTAGTATAGTAGATTTAGTTAAACATGTAACCCCCTTTCTATAGGGGCAGCATTGAAGTTTTATACATTTATTGCATGAGAAAACCTCTGCTGCAGCTATATTTATTGTCATATATTGTACATATATTGCCATTTCAATCCAAGAAAATTAAAAATAAGCCCAGGGTCAAAGCGCTTTAACTGCGCTTGTGCTTTATGAACATGCTCCAGTAGATGGATCCAACAATGCATTCATGCTAATAAACGCAACATTAAAAAAACGAATAAAACAGCAGGAAGGATATGAGAGCCGTGACGACGCCGGTGGCCACGCCCAGAGCAAACGAGCCGCTGAAGACGCCGAGGAAAATGCCAAAGGACTTCAGCATGGCCATGACCTCGAAGGTGTGACTGTTGTTGCCCTCCGGCTGGTACGCCACTATGGACCTGTCACAGACAGCCACGCATTTAGATGCAAATACAGACGGAGCATTAAAAAAAAACAAAAGAAAAATGGACATTTGTCTACTTATTCACACAATTTGTCACTTTTCTGCTGCTAGGGTCCCTACATTGAAACCATATCAGGTATCAGCATGGAAGCGGCATGGGATCATGGGAGTTGAAGCTGCTTTTCCACAGTGATCAAAACCTGCAGATGGTCTGCACTCTTTTAACTAAATTATTCGTCACTTCTGTAAATACCTTTTTAATCCTTTATTTTGATATTATTATAAATATTTTGTGTGTATGTGCACAGACGAGAGAAAATCCAGAGTCAAATTCCTTGTATGGTCATACTTGGCGAATAAGGCTGATTCTCATTCAAACAAACTGAATAAAGCAGTTTAATAATAATATTATGTGTTTCTCCGACGCTGTTCTGCAGAAAGAGGTGATCATCATCTTGTGTGTAAAACTTTTTGGTAGAAACATGCAAATAAGGGATTTACAATGCAACTACACAATCCACTGTGAGCAAGTGAGTAAATGGCATTCATACAGCCCCGTTCCATAAACCTGTCACAGGCAGAGCAACTAAAACACAGATAAACAGTAAATCTCTGCACGTTGGACGTTCTTCTAAAAAAAAAAAAAAAAAAGCAGGCTTTCACATGAAAAGCTCATCCATCATGTGAACGAGAGGAATTATTTATAAAAAAGAGCAGAGCGATGTAGCAGGGTTGGAACACGAGTACGTCAGCCTCTGTTTGGACAGCGAACTGTTAATATACAACATTCTGGTCCAGAATGCCATGCATAAACATCTATTGATTTCCTAATGAACACATCATGAATTCTTCAGGAAAAGACGTATTGCCTTGACAGTGCAGGAGTGGGCTAATACATTATAAAAAATATTATATTATTATTATTACATCACTATCATTATGCTGCATGCTGTTTAACATGTTTTTTTAATACAGTGAGGAAAAGGGACTGAAGCGTGTTTTGTTTCCTCTTCAGATCTGATGATAAAGGTTCACAGAGAGCTAAAATAAGTCCATCCATCCATTTTCTATCCCGCTTATTCCTTTTCAGGGTCGCAGGGGTCTGCTGGAGCCTATCCCAGCGCATTTTATGGCGAGAGGCAGGGGGATACACCCCAGATGGTCGCCAGCCAATCGTGGGGCACACACACCATTCACACACCATTCACTCTCACACTCACACCTATGGGCAATTTAGAGTTGCCAATTAACCTGAGCATGTTTTGTATTGTGGGAGGAAGCCGGAGTACCCGGTGAAAACCCACGCAGACACGGGGAGAACATGCAAACTCCACACAGAAAGGTCCCAGACCCAGGCCCAAGGCGGTCTTGAACCTGCGACCTTCTTGCTGTGAGGCAACAGTGCTACCCACTGCTCCACCGTGTCGCCCCTAAAATAAGTCGTGTTGCTCAACTTATTTTGCCGTGTCCTTAACTGTTATCATGTACTGTGCAGCACATTTGTTCATAAGAGAACATTTATAAAAGTCTGGACAATCTCAATAGAAAACAGAGACATTTCTTCTCAGCAGACTTGGGTCAAATGTTAGATAAAAATAACACTAAGACTCTTAGGTTCACAGTGGAGTTTTTGGATGAGAGGGATTTCATTGCATCGATATTTATTTAGATCATTTCACAGGCTTGTTATTCTTCTTTAATTGAAATCCTCTATTTAAACCAAGTGTGATTCTGCAGCAGATTCATTCATCCTCCACACTCACAGAACAAATCACCGGGCATTTTATCTGATTTCTGCTGATTTGGCTTTAGCATGGAATAGATAATAGCAGTGTGTTGCAGACTCACAACATCACAAACAGATAACCAAAAAAACACAAATAAATAATGAATGGCAGAATAACCTAAAAAAAAAAAAAACAATGGCCGGTGATCAGTTATCCCAAGACACAGCAAAGCAACACACCGCCATGCTGTACTTAGTGAACCCATTCAACGGGTTAGTCAGTGCCGCTCCACTGGGGGCGCGCTCTCCACTGTGGCTGTTATCAGAATTTACAATTCTGTGAAAATAATAAAGTCCCAAGTAAAGCAAAAGGAAGAAAAAAAAAAAACAAACAAACGCATGGCATTAATAAAAAAAGCAGATAACAAGCACTTTTGCCATTCGTGGGCGACTCACGAGGACAGAACCAGGGCCACGGCGTCGTTGAGCACGCTCTCCCCGAACAGCAGCGCGTACAGATCCACGTCCACCTGCAGCTCGTTGAAGATCGCCAGGACGGTCACTGACAAACAGGATTAAAACACGCGTGTTAATAAACAGTCAAGACCCTTTCTAATAAATGTAATACTTATTCCACAGCCTGTTCCACAGACATTTAATTTGTTCATTTATTTCTCCTCAACAATGAAATCCAACATTAAATAAAACTGAGATAAAACAGTGATATTAAAAACACTACTACTACATATCTGGAGCAGTTAGGGAGAATGATTAACTAACTACAGCAAACAGAGTAGGTGAACATTTTTATATTTTTCACATGAACACACACACACACACACACACACACACACACACACACACACACACACACACACACACACACACACACACACACACACACACACACACACACACACACTAAGGTTCTAGAACACAACTTTAATTTTAGGACCTGTCAGTTCTGCCATTTTTTAAGCTACATTATTCGAGGTTTACAAATTAAACTTTAGATTGAAATTTATAAAGAACACATACAAAGAGACTTTTTTCCAAGTCTCTTTTCAAGTATCATTTCCAAATTCATAAATTTAATGCTTTTAAGATCCTGTGGGAACATTGAATTCACTTTGTAATACGGACAAATTGGAGACTAAACATTATAGCGTATTTATATATTCAGATTGAAAGTACAAATATTGAAGCAGTAAGTTTAAGTCAGATGAACAGACGCTTCTGTCAGATCAGGAAATCACAATTTATAAAGTCTTGTCTGAGCAGAGGTTGAATGCACTTATTGAAAGTCGCGCTGGAAGCAATTCAATAACGTAATGTCATAGAAGATGATGCGACAGTCTGAACGCTTGAATTAGCAAAAATTAGTTTTTCTAAAACTTAGAAAGTTATTTTTCTGTTTTCCCAGGTGTTGCATCACCAGTTTGCAGCAGCAGTGAAATGATACGATTCGATAATATATATAAATTAAATACAATATAGTAAATATGATTTTTTCCCAGTGTGGAAACTGTAAGGCAGTATTTCCACCCTCAGCTAAATCAATTCAATTAAATCATGTGGGGCCACCATTATTTTTTTTAGATTAGATCAGATACTTTAAATGTATAATGACTTTGTAGTCACGTATAAGATTAGTTGGTCTGTCTACTGACATGTGCTGTAGAATTAAGTAAAATCAAGGAAAAACAACTTTTCAACTACTTCTCTCTACTTCTTTCCCCCACATTGTGAGTTTAGTTCATTTTACTTAATGCACAGTGAGTATATTACAGGCTATTGCATAAAAGCATGTTTTAGGATTTGTTGGGTCACATGAGGGAAAAAAAAAACATGCACAACATGCACAACTCCAGGAACAAAAATAAAAACGCTGGACAGCGAGCAGCAGCGGCGTACGCACCGGGGTCTGTGGCGGAGATGATGGCGCCAAAGAACAGACAATCGGTGAAGAAGAAGTCTCCACCCAGCTGTCCCACCTTCTTCATCAGCGTCACGCAGCCGTACATCAACATCCTGACAGGAGAACAGCAGAGCGCTTTAGTACATTATCAGAAACAACAGGAATACGGATACTTAAAACCACCAGAAGTCTGCATGTGTGGGATCAAAATCTTTTTTTTTTTTGCATTTATCCTTACCCAATGACAAAACAAGAAACCACAGTTCCAAGAAAGGCGTAAGCCAAGATGGAGCCCATGTTACGGAAAAAGTGCCGCTGAAAGACAAACCCATTGAAAACACATCAAGCACCAACATGTTGAATATATTTTCAATCATTCATCCACAACATACGCTGCAATATCACGGCGGATAAGAAAGATGGATTTGAGTAAACGGGACATTATTTTATCAAAAGGAATCAAATATAAAGTATTGCAGTACCCTTTTCAAGCTGTAGCCAGCATGGAAGATGATAGGAGGTAGGAGAATATTGAAGAACACTTCAGGGTCAAAGGTCACCTGAGTCACACACAGAAAAACAAGCTCTGAATCAACATTAAAAAAACAAAAAAATTGTATACAATAGTTTTTATCATATGGCTGTATAAAAGAGACATAATATATTACAAAACACCAGCATTTTAAATGACCTAAAGTCAATTTCAGCTTTACTGCCAATTACTCCACATGTGCTGGACATACAAAGGAATCAAAATTCGGATGCAGACAAGGCACAAAAAACAACAAGTCAACCAACACTAAAACGCATTAGTGCAACAGGTAACAAATGATAACAGACTACGAGTAGAAAAAGCAACTTCAAGTGAGTGAAATAAAAACGGCCTTTACCTTGCGCAGCATCTCGTTGTCCTGCACATCGTTCACCTCGTTGGCGCCGATCTCGCCCTTCAGCGTGTACTCGTAGAACTTCCCGCTGACGTTGACCAGCAGCGTGGCGGGGCTGGCGTTGACGTGGCAGCTCATCGTGACGTTGCTGACGTCCCGGGGGACGTGGATGCCGTAGCGCAGGACCACGCCGACCAGCACGCCTTGGACGGAGGAGAAGAAGGGAAAAAAGTCTGATATAAAGAGTGAATTCTGACTGGATGCATAGCTGCTGTTATGCAGAGACAAATGTACATACGATGAAATGCTCAAAGACAGTTTTGGATTTTTGGCACAGTGTTTATGATCAATATTCCATCAATCACTGAATTTGGCTTGTGGCCCTGGGTGTATGTAATTGTAATTGTATGAATGTAATTCAAAATGTACTCAGTCAAGTACTAGAGTAGTTGGTAACTAATGGATTATTCGTTGCAGCTCCACTATCCAGCGTGAAGGAGCTGGCACACGCCCCCTCTTCCTCACATGATACCCAACTACTTCACTGTTGACTTTTTCCCAGCAGGAGAAAAAGTCAGATTAAAGTTCTCCACAAGCCGCCGAGCGAACATGCTCACGTGCCCCTGGACCCGATTCACCTCATTAAAGTTATTAATTACTGCTGCACTTTTGCTGCCATGACATGAAAACGTAAGAGGTCCAACGATGAGGAAGGTTAAGTGAGTTACCCGTGTGGGTGGACTGCAGTCGTGTGGGAGCTTTATCGGCTGGAAGTAAAGTCTGTTTTCATCTGTACCCAACAACAGGGTCACTGATTTTCAACCCTTGTGATTTTCAACACTCCCTGTTCTCGTGTCAGGGGTAAATATTTAAATTTGACAAGCAAAAGGTCAGAATGAGAACAAGTGGTGTTAAAAATCATTCCACGAAGGCACAATGTTGCTTAACAGGTTAAAGCACGTTTATTTTGGCTTTGCCAGACGACACAATGCGTAAGGAAGTGAAACTTTTTATCTGACTATGTCTATCGCAATATTCCTGTCAGATTTAATTCATAAACTGCTTTGGTGTTATTTACAACAGTGGCTCCAAAGAGTTTTCAATGAGTCCCCATTAAAATGTAAAATAATCAGTAGTGGATGAATTCAGATCCTTTACTTGAGTAAGAGTAAAAACACTTGTCTAATAAATACGCAATTAAAAGTAATGAATTGAAAATTCTACTTAAGTAAAAGTAAATATTAATTATCAACAAAGTGGACTTAATAAAATGTTGATCATGCAGAATTTCATGTTATATGCCTTGTTTTTAAAAATCACCTAACAAAATTTAGAGCAATTTAAGGTTTTATAATGCAGAGCCAATTTCAGATACTTTGGGTAGATTTTATTTGGCACGTCTCGCACAAAGAGAAAAAGACAGCAATTTAATAGACTACAGGTAATGGGATAATAAAGTATATTAATTTGATGTAAAATATTAAATTGGGTCTTCCTAAAGTAACCAAAGCCACCAGAGGTGCGATGGAATGGAAGTATAAAGGAGCATCAGCTGAAAATACTCAGGTAAAGTACATGTACCTCTATTTGTATAATAATAATAATAATCGTGGCTTTATCTCCACATTAGACATTTATAGAATTTAAGCATAAGTCATTTGATCCTTGATCTGAGAAGTGCGGGATCCATTGATTTACAGGGACAAGCAGCTGTGGCATCATTATAAAGTATGATAGAACTAGATACCTAATGTTTGGCCTTTTTCTTCCCTTCATTCTAATATTACGTCTGAGTTTTTGTAGATGTAGATGTATAGTACTGATTTGACTGAATGATTACCCACAGGTGTCTGTGAACCATGACAGGAGGCAGTAGCCACAAGTCATCTAAAGAAGAGAATATTTTAGATCTGACAGTCCAAATTAATAGTTTTAAGTGTATGATAGAAGGGTGCTTTCTCCATTCTTCTTCTTTTTTGTCCAAACCCTTACAGCATCTCCCAGGATCAGCCTGGCACCGATAAGCTTTCTAATGGAGGTTCGCTATCGACGAGCTGTCACTTAAACTCTAATCAACACCACAACACGGTCGCGTTGGCACCGATGACGCCCGGATCCGGGATCCGGGATCCCGGACCCCCCCCCCTCCATCCCCTCCTTCTCCTCACCGTAGATCATGGCCAGTCCGGTTTCGTGCAGGAACCTGAAGCGCCGGTGCTTGAAGAGCCAGATGGTGAGGATGGTGAGGGTGAGCAGCATGATGAAGATCAGCAGGTCGGCGCTGTCCTGCCGGTGGCTCTCCTCGGCCTTCTTCTCCGTGACGATGTTCTCCATGGCACTGTCCTCCTGCGCGGAGGATGCTCGGCACACGCACACGCACACGGACAGGCTGACGAGCGCGAGCGGCCACAGCGTCCTGGTTGCCCTCCACGCGCCGCTGACAGCCGCTTTGTGTCCCATCATCCGCTGATCGGCGGGCGGATCGCGGCGAATGTCGTCGTAGATAAACCCGAAGTTTCTGCAAAAAAAAAATGTTACAGGAACTAGGGGGGGGGGGAGTGAACTGCAGAAAGACGACAGCAACAGAGGAATCGATTCCGGCCCGGAAGGGAAAATTTACACCCCGCCCGGAAGTGTGCAATGTTTACTTCGAAATAAAAGCATCACAGAATTAAAAAAAAAAACAATGGCTAGTTTTGTACCTTTATTGTCAATTTACTTTTTTGGTTGAACGCACTCGTTCCACAAAGAGACGTAAAAACTTAAATATTTATATATGCCATTCTTGTTTCACAGAAAGCATTGCTTACATATATATACACACATATATATATATAAAAACAAACAAAAAAAACAATAATCAAGAGTTTCATAAACCCATGCCACAACACTGAGTGCGTTGTATTTATGAATATTTCTTACGGCATATGTTGTCTTTTGAGTATGATTTAATATATGAATGGTATTACGTGTTACATGTGTGTCTATTGCCTGTCCGACTTCCCTGAATGCAGAAAAGGGTTTTATCCAACACTTACAAGGAGCACTTGAACGCAGCCCGTCGTCGCAGGAAGATGGTTGTGTAAACTGTCTCGCGTTTTGCTGCTAAGCGGCTTAATATTTCCTTCTTGGATGGAATTAAAGAAACAATATTAATAATTTGAACACATTCGTGAAAAGGCAACCTCCAAGTAAAATACGAAGATGACGTCTAAACTGAAAGGTAACGTTACGTTAGTAGCCTTCGTATAGCATTAGCTTGCTAAGCTAACGTTGGCTAGCTAGGAACGTTTTAGCTAATGTGAACCGTGATGTCTGCTCAGTAATTAATAATATTATTATTATTAATAATAATAATAATATAACATTATGATCATTTGGATACCAGAGGGTGTGCACGGTTGTAACTGAAGTATATAACTTTATGTAAATTATTAAAACCTGCATCTGTAAAATAACAAAAGCAGTCAGATTAATGTAGTGGAGTGGACGTAGAAAGCGTCACATGGAAACAAATTTACAGGAATAGATATTTAAATCATAGATTGTTGTTGAAAAGGAACCCATTAGTCCATAAAAAATCACCACAATGCAATAAATTATGTTGGAAACTTTTAGGGGAAAGAGACCCAGGTCTCTAGAACGATCAGAAATGTACAATCAAATCAAATAGTTTAAAAGACAGTCCTCTCAAATACTGCTAAGAGGTGTATAACATCCATCTGTTTATACATAGTGGATTGTGTGCTGTATATTGTATATTCACAATGACACAGCCAGCATCATTACAACTGATTAACTTTACTTTTAATTGATGTGCTTTGTGATTCTAGTTGGGAAGACTGGCTCCAAAAATAAGGAGGATGCTCCGTATGAGTTGGAGAGTCAGTTTGTGCTGAGGCTGCCTTCGGTGAGAGTGTTGTATACACTGAAAACACTTTGCTTTATTAAATTCAGTGCGGCAGTTTCTTGAAAATGACCTTGATCATAAAAATGAATTGGTTTCTTTTTCCTTTTCAGGAGTACGCCTCAACAGTAAGAAGGATCGCGCAGTCTAGCAGTATGAACATGAAAGACAGACTCACCATCGAGTTGCACCGTAAGATGATTTATTGTATGACCTGTGCAACAACATTTTTTACTCTTTGATTATCTTATTCGTTAAAATAAAAATGCAACACACAAATGCACATACGGTAATAAAATTAATCAATATAACATGCATAAATAAAGTCACTTGACTTATTTTCATTGCAGTTCGCTTATAAATTAATAACATGTAATACTGTATGGTTATCAATTAATAAATCCAGTCAAGAACTAGGTAAATTATTTATTTGATGAATGAATATGGACAAAAACATAATGGAGGAGGGGACATTAATTTCTCAGTTGTTGTAATTTTTATTATATTAAATCTTTATATTTAAGCATAGTTACTAAAAGTCTCCCTCCACTTTGATGTTTTTTTTATCCCTTTGCACTTAATGAAACTACTTGTTTATTGTTTGAGTTCCATTATGCAGAATGATGTATGTGAAGAGACACTTAAACATGCTTATCACGGTCATCTGCTAAAAATGGAAGATTTTTCTGAGCTTTCTGAAAATCAGGTTTTAAGGGGCGGGCATACAATCATGATTTGCGACATCACATCTAGTTTCTAGTCAAAGCTGAAGCCTGAAGCCTGCAGTGCTTACACACTAAGAATGGATTTGTGTCAGACACAAAGTATTATTCAAAGTGTGGAGTATTTTGTATTTTCATATAATTGCACCCATCTCCTACATGATTAAGTGCATATAGAGGGGATATTTTAGTTGTCTGTATGAACAGGATGGATGATTACAACAAGAAAAACCTTTTTCAATCCTCCATAAGGGCCCCTGTCCATGGCTTTAAGACAGACTTGCACAGTTGTGTACATATGCTTTAATTTAGAGGTGACAATCTTGATTTCTTCCTGGGCTTTCCTCAGCCTGATGTTTTCCCTCAAAGTTGTAACGATCATATGCATGTTATCACATTACATGTTTGCCTCTCCATTCATAATTGTGTCTGAATAGTAATAACTAGAAATTAATTAGTTGCTGGTGACAATTCATTATTTTCCTTTTTTTTTTCTTAAATATGCCAAAGTAGATAGATATTGGATTAATATATGAATGAAATCTATGAATTATGTCGATTATTTAACTTGCTGCAGTGAAAGAACAAAGTAATAACAGATCTATTTCAACAAAGGAAACTATAGGGGAAAATGGCAACTTTCCTTTGTTGCCAGCTGAGAATATATTTAGTGTTAATGAGGTCAGTTACAAGTTTACAGAGAACACGTGATTAGCTAGTTTCTGTTAAGTTTAAACATTTATTTGCTTTGTCACCTCTTAATTAATCACGCAAGTCTGTGCAAGCTCTTGAAGGGCCACAGAAAAAGGGGAGCGGGGCAGATTCTTGGGTTTGATAGATGTGCTTTAATTTATTTAGTGGGTATGCAAAACCAACGGCTACTGCTGGTTGCTCTTTTTCGTCTCCTTGTTCTCAGTCTTAACAGTGACTGCAGTGTCCTGATGGCAGCAGCTGCTACGGTCTCACACACAGCATATTCTAATAATCAATCATGTCATCCCTCTTATTCACAGCTGATGGTCGCCATGGGATAGTGAGAGTGGACCGCGTCCCTCTGGCCTGCAAACTGGTGGATCTGCCCTGCATGATTGAGTCGCTCAAAACAGTGGACAAGAAAACATTTTACAAGACTGCCGATGTCTGCCAGGTAGAACGGCAACATAACGTGAAATTAAGGACTTCTGATTCATCAGATGCATATAGTTTGATGTAATTCTTTTCTAGAATATTTATCGTGCTTTTAGCATGATTACATTAACATTTAAAAGTTAGACTGTGTCATGGTGTTTTATTGTTACAATGCGGCGCTGCTGCGGCATCAATCAGCAGAATGCAGAGTCATTTACCATCCGTTTCTGCATCTGTGGGCTAGATGCTGGTGTGTACACTAGATGGAGACCTTTACCCTCCTCTAGAGGAGCCCACTGGCACCGACCCCAAGAGCAAGAAGAAGGACAAAGACAAGGACAAGAAATTTGTTTGGAACCATGGCAGTAAGTATGAAAACCTGTAAACAACTGCCTTTGAGGAGCCGTGCAAGTCCATAATTAAGGAAGCGTCATTTGCCCTGATTTTAGCCTCACTAATCCTGTTATTTTGGTCTCTAGTCACCTGCCCCCTGAAGAACACACGCAAGAGGAGGTTTCGGAAGACTGCTAAAAAGAAGGTTTTGACATTTTCTCTTCCCCCTCAGCGCTCCCCGTCTTATCTGTCTCTTTGGCGTCCCGTCTGACGGTCCATGTCTTTACAAGGCTTTCTTCCAACAGGACTTTTTCATTTCAAAAAAGAGAAACTGTGGTAAAAGTGAAAACTATGATTTACATATAAATAAAGCCTTTCCATCCCCAAAAGCATAGAAAGAATGCAATTTCACTATTGCTCTGATGAAAGTGAAAGTGAGTGTGCTTGAGAACAACACTTATAATTTGTCTTTTAAATAAATCTTCCAGAATTTGCAGAGCTGAGCCATATTGATTTGGCCTCTCTGTTTTTAATCGCTAATGTGCTTCCTGGAATGTGGCCAGCTACCTGTGTGCGCATGTGTGTGGGGAAAAAGTAAGGGTGAGAGATGCCGTTAATCTACATGTAACTCAATCTCCTCTTTGCCTTTCTTGCAGTACATTGAATCTCCTGATGTGGAAAAGGAGGTGAAGAGATTACTGAGTACAGACGCCGACGCTGTCAGTGTTCGTATCCTTTTTTAACCATTTACACACATTTTCTATGTCCAATTAAAAATCCTGAAGAAGCAAGAAGAATATAGGCAACCAGTAGAAGCAAAACATTCTGGACTGGGATAATGAGTGTGTAAAGGGATGTTTATTCTGATACTCCCATCTAACAGCCAAAAAGGTTGATCCAAGGTCCAAGCGGGTGTTATGACTCTTTATGATTCCTTTTACAAAAAGGCTATTAGTGCTCTAATGAAACTCTAAACTTGCCTTGACAGAATAAGAGCACAGCAGAGGCGCTTTGAGTAGCTGCTTGCTGTGTTAATGAAGATCAACTGTTCATTATCATTGCTTAGTCGGTCACAGCGAAGCAAGTTTCTAAATATAGTTTTAACATTGCTTGCAACAGCAGACACAATCATGACACACTAATTATGTTAAAGTTAAAAGCAGTTACTGTGGGTTATCACACGGCATTGACATTACTAGTCTACTTGCCTCCAAAGACCAAGAGTCTTTTAACTCTTGTGAATGTTAAGTTACTGTTGACCTTAACCCCCGATATTCAGGGTGGGAGATAATAGCAGAGGATGAGTCCAAGGAAACAGACCAGCACGGCTCTCTGGCCAACCTGGACTCCTCACCTGGCACCTCGGGGCATAAAATGGGCCATGGCTCCTCAGGTAAGTGAAATATGTAGTCGCCCAACTCAAAAATTTTTTCCAGTTTGTGTTTTGTAACAACTATCAATTGCAGAGAAGATTATATTATTATTAATCTTTCAATCAAAAGACCCTAAGAGCGGATTATTATTAAACCGTCTTTTCATTCCATGGTGAAAACTCATATTACCTGGAGTTAATTTAATAGAATTGCTCAGAGGCAGATCACTTTTTCAGGTCTTCTTTGCCTGTTTTTTTATTAGAACATAACTCAATTTTTATTGAAACCTGAGATATGGCAAGTTTTCAGTGAAGTGAACGTATTTAGTGGACTGAACATCATTGATCTCCCTTTCTTTTTTATATTTGGCTTCATGTCTATTAAAGTTATTGGTATGCACAACAATCAAATTATAATTATATTATAACTTGTAAAAATAAATTACTATAAAACATTATATCCTAAAAGCCTTTATCACTCATCAAGTTTCCATTTAGAGCTTCTTCTGCACCATGGATTCTTGCTTCTTGAAGCAGCTGCCATCATGAAAGCTTGTTAAATTGGCATTTTATCCTGACTTGGGCAAAAAACTTTGACTTGGCAAAACATTAAATGGTCTACAAAAATGGTCATTGTCCTATAGGGCATAAAGAATATGATCCTTTCAACACAGGGTTAAGGTGATTTTTATCAGAGGTGGCAGCATCATCATGAGACGATTTAGGCAAAAAACTCACTTTTGTTAATAAAATGGCAGGTGATTATTTTAATAAGGCAATGATATTATAGAATTTATGTTGAGTGCACTGATCAGTCCATCAGTTGATCAAGAGAAAATGAATAACGAGTCTTGTTTGAGAAAATAATAAGGTAAATGCTAGATTTTTAATGGCATATATATATATATATATATATATATTAGTTTTTTTTACATAAACATTAAGTTGTATTGTAGGAATTCTAACCAGAATAGTGCCTCCATGGGTCTTTGAACCGACCCGGGTGGCTCTTGTTGTTGACCTGACAGTTTGCTTTCCTGCACTCCGCCGTCCCCTCAACAACATTTCCCCTTTTTCATTTTGAGCATGTACTCCACGCCTCTTTATAGCCTCCGCCCTGGTGGTGTGAAATGCAAATAGAGAGCACCTAAGCATTAGTTACACTTTGGCCAAAAGGTTATTTGTTCCTCTGGATTCCCCAGGGGACATTTTTTGGCTTCTGGCTGCATAGTAAATGAGCAGGCTCTCATAGGTACTTAGATAAGAGGTGTGCCTGCCTGGAATGACTAATATTACTTTAAAAAAGCCCAGCGCTGTAGTAGAACAGCATGGTAATAAAGTGCAACAAAACATGTATCTCATGTGTATACTAACTACACAATTTCAAGACTAGTTTCGTTTCGTGCTGTGTGAATAGGCCAAACACTAACTGAGAGCTGGATTATGCTTCAGTTGTACCACTGAGGGTTAGAGTGTGTGTTTTTTCTTTGCCATGCAAGCATCCAGAAGACCATAAATACGCTGGCAGTCTATGCTAATCTTTTCAGACTTTTATCATACGAGTCTGTATCATAGCATCTTCTGTTTTGTAACTCTAAATAGACTCGTCACTGTGACCTAGATCAAACCGGAGCAAGTGCTCTGAATTCCCGCTGTCTCCCATCTCATGTTAATAACACTAATGTGCATTCCACGTGGCCAGCCCAGCGGGACGAACTGAGGGAGATCTTCAACGACATCAGCAGCTCCAGCGAGGACGAGGAGGACGAGGGGGACCGGCACGAGGACGAGGACTTGAACATCATGGACACGGAGGACGATCTGGTCCGACAGCTACAAGACAAACTCAACGAGTCTGATTCTGCGCAGCACGAAACTGATAGAAACAACCAGATAGGTGAGACACGATCAGGACTTTCTCTATACAGTAAAAGCAATGCATGAAAGGCTTTTTGAAATGTAAAATCCTTTCTGCCCATCTGCTTAAAATACTGATGTGGATCAGTATTTTTTGTTGGTAAAAATGAAACAAATTGCATCAGATAACACAATATTGGCGAGTGTATATCCTTTAGGGAGCGTGTCTCTCCATGCGGTGGGAGGTATGTGTATGTGTTATAAAACTGAGTATGCGCACGTATCCAAGCTGTTCAGGAAAGTGGATGAAGTGCAGCATTAGTAATATGCAAGCGTTCATGCTGTGCTTGCAACTTGTGTTTACACTCCAGCGTGAATGATGATTCTCTTGGCCGACTCGCTCGGCATACCAACAGCCTTTCATCCTTCCAGCCTTAGCGGTGATGGCGGACAGAGAACTTGACACGCTGATGTCAGAGCAGACCCGAGACTGGATGCAGTCCGACATGAATTAATTAAATCAAAAAAATCCCTTCAGATACGTGTCAATGGAGTCAAAAATAAACCTGAACCAGGTGTGCAGGGGTCTAATCAGAGCTTTTTTGGAGACACACACAGGCACAAAAAAAATGTAGCCCTGCTCTCACATAAACAGCCATGCTGTGCCTTCACCCACAGAGATGCACATACTGACAGGGTTCAGCTCTCCTCAGCTAACTAGTCTGACAGGTGTTGCAGCGCAGCGTGCGGCTCAGACAGCTGTCCAGTCTGACAGCTCAATGCCTCCTTATCTACATACACAGAGCCGTCAGTCAGTACCATTACCAGCCAGCAGCACAGCTTCTCCCCATGTGTCGGAGTCTGGCCGGTCACGATTCTGGCAGTCCTGCGAAGTTGTAATAAATGGGCCTCGCATGTTAGCTGGGCTGTATCAGAGAGATTGAGAGTCCGTTCAGGGATGGACAGAAGATAGTTGATTGTGTTGGAGCCACAGGTTGTTGTGAAGCACTGTCACTTTGGCTGGATTTAATGGGAACCATCTGTGGAGCCCAGAGCAGACTGATATAGTCGTGTCTTTTAGTGCTCCGGCCTGCTGGCTCACGTCCTTCTAAATGGATTTGTTGTTCCCATTAACTGCAATATGTCAAATTGAAATGGAGGCATCCTTGTGGTTCGGCAAGCAAAGGTGCATGTCTTTATCCTCGTAGCTTTGTGAGTCACCACACAGGAATGCCGAAGCGTAAGAGATTTTTTCTGTTTTTGTTACAAATTCAATCCGTCAAATTCTCCTCCTGTTCCCTGCAGTGATGGATTATCAGGTGCAGATCAACGGTGTCAAGGCCAAGCTTCAGGAAACGCGTGCCCGGAAGAAGCAGCAGGAGGAGCTCATCATGAAAGTGGAAAACCAGGCCCTCAAAGTGAGCAGTACACACACACACACACTTTATGTTTGCTCAGATTCGATCAGAAACTAGGTCTGCACGTACAGAAACATAAACAAAAAAATGCAGATGTCGTCCTGCAGCACAGGGTCTCCAAACAGTGATTGAAAAAGTGTCGGGGGCCATTATTTAGTTTTTTGGACTTTGTAAAGCCTTAAATATTGCATTTCTCAAGTCAGCCCTTTACTGTAGAAGCATCGACTTGCAGAAAAATTGGCATAAAAATTCATTGTTCTGCCAAGCGCTCTTTAGTGGAGGCTTTACAACAAGTGAAACATGGGCGGACATGGTCCCTTTCTTTCCGTTGCCATTTCCAGCCCTTATTGCCCGGTGTTTGGGGACCGTCAGAGGCCCATCTCCAGTCGTTATTATCACAGTAGCAGGGAAAAGGTCAGCCGTCTCTGACTGGCATTCCAAGTGGTCTTTCTGTCAGGGAGGAAACGGTGACATAAGCAGCCCAGGCAGACACACATTTAAAGCCATCACGATTTAATGAGGCTCAGCATGTCGACTCGGAACAAATCTTATTTGTCTCTTCTTTTTCACAGAACCGCTTCCAAGCCTTGTTGGATGAGATTATTCAGCAGGAGGAGCGGGAGATGGAGCAGGTAAGAACCTTTTTTTTTTTTTTTTTTTTCTTCTTACTCTTGTAAAAGCAGAGGATCAGCGCTCGCTGTGAGCTTTTCAGCTTTCAGCTCTTTGCATGAATACAGACACCGTGTCGGTACATGGCAGAGTACGTACTGTCCATTTTAACACTCAAAGGTTTTCATGCCATATTAGCAAAGTTCAAATTGAATTTGTCAGCAGCAGCATAGTAGCCACACCACTGTCTTGGGTGTTGTTGGTATTGACAAATGGAGGCGGCCAATTAATGGGAAAAGACATGTTAATCATCATCTACTTACCCTCCAATTAAACCCGTGGCTGTCAGCCATCAATCAGCGTCTTCTATTTTCTGCTCCGACAGCTGGCCTCCCTGCAGGAGCAGCTGGACTCCCTGATAGAGAAGTGACCACCAGGGGGCAGCCTCAAGTCGCATCAGCCACAGACACCGAACACCGAGGAGGAGGAGGAGGGAGCCTTCATCCATGAGGAGGAAGGCTTTATTAACTGACTTGCTGTGTCATTCCTTTCAGTTTGTAATTTTTTTTTAATGAATTACACCTAAAGAATACAGCTCCATGTAAACAAAATTCATGTTTTTTTTATTACGTTGACAGAATGTGCTGTTAGTTACTGTAGGATTTAAAGTGTATGATTGGCTTCGGTGGGGGGGGGGTAATTGTGGTTGTTTTGCTTGTCATCCCAAAGCTAATTGTGCTCCTAGTTAACATGTTTACCTCAGTTCACCCTGTTTGTATTTCAATACCTGTACAGTATGAAGAATAAATCGCAGTGATACACAAGTGTCAAATAAAAGTCAGTTTTACACATCTGTGGCAATTGTATGCTGGTACTTGACTTTCTTGTAGGTGTATTAACCCATATTTGCATATTTATGGTTAATGTTAAGATAATGGATGGCTGTGGTATATTTGCAAATTCTCACAGCGTAACTACACCTGACCTGAATCCTGTTTTACATTAAAACTGAATGAATAATAATAATGCTAATAAAAAAAAAAACAAAGCCAATCATAAAACACAACAGATAGGCTATAGATGGCTTTTTTTAAACAACTGAACCTTTTTAAAA
Organism: Eupleurogrammus muticus; assembly: GCA_036785175.1. Classification (NCBI taxonomy): domain Eukaryota; kingdom Metazoa; phylum Chordata; class Actinopteri; order Scombriformes; family Trichiuridae; genus Eupleurogrammus; species Eupleurogrammus muticus. Next base: position 25,616,148 of record JAYKQN010000004.1, on the reverse strand, counting down.
AAAATAGCCTTTTACTGCATCCCTCTTTTATTTCTTTCACTTCTCTTAAACATACATTTATAAACCTAAACAGAGGACTAACATTTCACTTAATGTTTTATTTCTTCCTGTGAAGAACTCCAGCTATGTTGTTTTTGTGACCCCTCAAAGCACAAACTGTGGAAAAAATCCTCCTGTGGATATAAAGGTCTAAGAACCTTTTGGGTGTTTTATCTTGCTCATGTTCACATAATAAAAGTATGTATTCTTAGATAATTTTCATCAGACACCCAGAGAAAGGTGTGAGAAGCTCTAGGAACCTGCACTTACCCTGTCTGCCTTGTAGCTTAGGCTGTTAAGACACTTTACTGAAGGTTTAGAGTTATGGGTCAAACCCATGAGTTTAAAATCTGACAAGAGTAAAGAGGCAAATTACTCTGAAATTCAATACCTCACTAGGTAAGACACCTGTTTGGAGGCTCAATAGTTATAGGTAGAGTCCCTGTGTCAGCCTTTTTAAAGTCAGAAACCCAAATGTTGAATGAAAGCCCTTAAAAAGTTCCACAGACATGTCAAACTGGGAAGCTTGTAGCATGGTTTCAATGGCGCACCATTCAAGACACCTGGTTGGAGGAACACTTGTTGTAGGTTTGATCCCTGCTACTAACTTTTAAAGTTTGAAACAAACATGTCAGACTGGGTAGCTTCGTGTGTTAAAAGGCTGACTGGAAGTTGTCAGTTGTGGCTCAAATCTCACTCAGTTTTAAAGGCCAACATCCAAAGTAAAGATGGTAAAAGCCCCTGGAGAACAGAGATTGCTGTTGTTGGATGTGTGGCAAAGGAGGATAGTCCTCTGCCCCTCAAGGTTGCTGTTGCTGTTTCAAATCTCTCTCTTGACCTTCTCTGCCCTAAAAATTTAAGAGACGAAGATGTTAAGTGAAGGTGTTGAATGTGTCAGGAGAACGTCCTGAATGTGAAGAGGTTCCTGGTGGAGTGGTGAGGTTTGTGAACGGAAGTTCTCACCACTGGAGTACCTGGTTCAATCCCATGGTTGGGTCCTCGGTCAAAAGTGCAAAATCTATGTTAATAGTCCTGTAACCCTCCCAGCCACAATTTTCACATCTGGGGGACCTTTTTGGTGCGACATACTTTAGTATGACCTATATTGAGCGACATACTATAGTATGACATATTTTGAGCGACATACTATAGTATAACCTTTTTTGGGCGACATACTGTAGTATGACCTCTTATGGGCGACATACTATAGTATGACGTTTTATGGGCGACATACTGTAGTATGACCTATTTTGGGCGACATACTATATTATGACATTTTTTGGGCGACATACTATATTATGACATTTTATGGCAGACATACTATAGTATGACCTTTTATGGGCGACATACTATATTATGACCTTTTTTGGGCGACATACTGTAGTATGACCTATTTTGGGCGACATACTATAGTATGACCTTTTTTGTGCGTCATTTTGTATGACCTATTTTGAGCGACATACTATGGTATGACCTTTTATGGGCGACATACTGTAGTATGACCTATTTTGTGCGACATACTGTAGCATGACCTATTTTGAGCGACATACTATGGTATGACCTTTTATGGGCGACATACTGTAGTATGACCTATTTTGGGCGACATACTATAGTATGACCTTTTTTGAGCGACATCCTATAGTATGACCTATTTTGTGCGACATAATATTGTATGACCTTTTTTGAGCGACATACTATAGTATGACCTTTTTTGAGCGACATACTATAGTATGACCTTTTTTGAGCGACATACTATAGTATGACCTTTTTTGGGCGACATACTATAGTATGACCTTTAATGGGCGACACACTGTAGTATGACCTATTTTCGGCGACATACTGTAGTTTACCTTTTTTGGGCGACATACTATAGTATGACCTTTTTTGGGCGACATACTGTAGTTTACCTTTTTTGGGCGACATACTATAGTATGACCTTTTTTGGGCGACATACTATATGACCTATTTTCTGCGACATACTATAGTATGACCTTTTTTGAATGACATACTATAGTATGACCTTTTTCGGGCGGCATACTATAGTATGACCGATTTTGAGCGACATACTGTAGTATGACCTTTTTTGAGCGACATACTATAGCATGACCTTTTTTGAGCGACATACTATAGTATGACCTTTTTTGGGCGACATACTATAGTATGACCTTTTATGGGCGACATACTGTAGTATGACCTATTTTGGGCGACATACTATAGTATGACCTTTTTTGTGCGACATACTGTAGTATGACTTATTTTGTGCGACATACATTAGTATGACCTATTTTGAGCGACATACTGTAGTATGACCTTTTATGGGCGACATACTGTAGTATGACCTATTTTGGGCGACATACTATAGTATGACCTTTTTTGGGCGACATACTATAGTATGACCTATTTTGGGGGACATACATTAGTATGACCTATTTTGAGCGACATACTATGGTATGACCTTTTTTGAGCGACATCCTATAGTATGACCTATTTTGTGCGACATACTATTGTATGACCTTTTTTGAGCGACATACTATAGTATGACCTTTTTTAGGCGACATACTATATAGTATGACCTTTTTTGAGCGACATACTATAGTATGACCTTTTTTGGGCGACATACTATAGTATGACCTTTAATGGGCGACACACTGTAGTATGACCTATTTTCGGCGACATACTGTAGTTTACCTTTTTTGAGCGACATACTATAGTATGACCTCTTTTGGGCGACATACTGTAGTATGACCTATTTTGTGCGACATACATTAGTATGACCTATTTTGACCGACATATTATGGTATGACCTTTTTTGAGCGACATACTATAGTATGACCTTTTTTAGGCGACATACTATAGTATGACCTTTTTTGAGCGACATTCACCATCTTCACTTTACAACTTTGTCTCTTAAATTTTGAAGCAGAAAACGTCAAGAGAGAGTTTTGAACCAGCAACAGCAACCTTGAGGGGCAGAGGACTAACCTCCTTTGCCACAAGTCCTACAAGAGCAAGAGAGTTTCTCCAGGGGATCTTACTATCTTTACTCTCTCTGACATGTCTGTGGAACTTCTTAAGGGCTTTCATTCAACATTTTGGTCCTGACTTTTAAAAGGCTGACACAGGGACTCTAGCTATAACTATTGAGCCTCCAAACAGGTGTCTGATGAGCCATTGAATGTTCTCCTGGCCTTTAACATTTTACATCCTGGTCTCTTAAATTTTGGGGCTTGAGAGAGATTTGAACTAGCAACAGTGACCTTGTGTGGCAGAGGACTAACTTCCTTTGCCGTAAGTCCTAACAACAACTAGCACTGTTCTGCAGGGGCTTTTACCATCTTTACTTTGGATGTTGGCCTCTAAAATCCGTGAGATTTAAGCCACAACTAATAACTTCCAATCAGCCTTCTAACACGGTGTCCTACTCAGGCTGACATGTTTGTGGAAGCTTTTTAGAGCTTTCATTCAACATTTGGGTTTCTGACACTAAAAGTTAGGAGCAGGGATTGAACCTACAACTGGTAACTCTCCAAACAGGTGTCTTCCCTGGTGAGCCATTGAAAACTGTCACAAGAGGTGTTTTCTCACTTTCCTCTTGTTATAGGACTTTACAACTCAGTCAGCCTTCTAACACACTGAGCCTCCCAGTCCAACATGCTTTTGGAATTTTTTAAGATCTTTTAATCAACATTTGGTTTTCTGACTTTAAATGGTTGGTGAGGTTGACAGTCATAAGAATGTTTAATGTTTCATTTTCCAGCATATAAAATACACGAGTAGCATTATGTGATTGAAATTACAACTTGTGCGTCTCCAAACAGGTATCTTACCATCTGAGCCATTGAAAACTTGCTTCATGTCTACTTTTCTTTACAGTTTTCATTCTTCTCTCTTGTTGTTCTTCAAAACTCAGGAGCTAGTAGCAGGAGAAGTAAAGTGTCCTATCAGCCTGAACTACAAGGCAGACAGGGTGAGGCCAGATTCTTAGAGACTTTCACATCTTTGTCAGGGCATTTGATGAAAAGTATATATATATGAATAGTAAATAGTAAAACACATTACTAAAGTGAATCAAAATGTATTTGAGAGTTGTTTGAAAGAACCTTCATGTTCTGTTGGGACATTAAAACTAAAGACATGAAACCAACAGTCCTGTGTTTCATTTGAACTGAATGTTTGGCAGTTTTCAACAGTAAAGAATTTCTTTCAGAACTTTATGAGAATAATATTGATGTATAGTGATGATTTTATAGCAGTTGATTAGGCTTGGCATTAGAATGTTCAATTATGGTTCAAAATGTCTAATTATGCATCATAAGTGAACTGGAAGAGCCCCAGTTAATCATCATCAGCATCAGTGGGTGATGTTACCCACATTTCTTTCACATTTGTCCTAGTTCCTTCCACTAACATGTGAGTAGAAAGGAAACATTTATATTTTAGGTAAAGATTCCTGAACTGGATTACAACTTTTACCATACAGAAGATTCCACTAGATTGTTTTAAATGATTGATTAAATGTCTCTTTCGTTGATCATTTTTCAGGATACAAAGCTGCATATCAGTTCAGATTCAGAAGTGTTTATTGTGAACAATGCAGCTGAGTCAAATATGGTTGAATGGGTTACACTGTTTAATATTAAGTAATTATTTCTGCCAAAATTACAAAAGCCCTATATCAAATCTAAACACTGCCTTAATGAGCAGAATGATCATATTCTATTTTGTTGGTTAGGATTTAAAATGAAGGAGGTTAAGGGTTGTGTTTGTGTCCCGGATTTTAAACACTAGTGCCTTTAACTTTGTCAACTTCATATGTTATTTGTGTGAGTATATTTAATCTATGAGCAGTGTTAGTTAAAGGTTAAAGGCCTTCTTTCTCGCTGCTTCCCTGTGTGATTTACAGGCCTTCAACCACGGCTTTATACAACAACAGATTACGATTCTTCCAGAATTGTCTTTAGATGTTCGAGAGTGTTCTGGGCCTTTCTCTTCCACATGATCCCGGGGCCAGTGTTCTCTCGTTCCCCCGCCAATTGCAGGAGCAGGCAACGGATTAGCTCCTGAGATTAACATGGCCATCTCCAAGCCCACGTCTAATCCTGCCATCTGTCAGAGAGCAGCAGACCGGCCAAGATTCTCACCACAAGGCTAATTAGAAAGCCGCAAGAACACAGACTTAAGAAATCTGCAAATCATACAATTTTCTGTCTGGTGCTGCTCTGCTCAAATCAGAGGGAAAATGGAGGAGACATATCTGCTCAATCATCCAGGGGTCAAGAAGAAGATTCTTGCTGGAGGTACAGGACCGATGCCACATTTTCCTCCAGGGACTAAGGTACTCTAACACCTAACCTGATGATTCTAGTTTCAATTCTGTATGTCAGAAAGGATGATTTCCCTGCATAATTGCCACTGTGATGTAATTAAGGTCTATTTTTAGCATTGTGTTGCATTGCCCACTTCAATTAGATCCCGATGAATTATTCATGACGTGAGGAAACGCTTCTGTATCTGGCTCTTACACACAGAGCAAACATTTGGTCAACCAAATTGCAGCATGTTTTTTGGCGCCGGGTCTGTGTTTCTGTTCATCCACTGATCTGCAGGTCGCTGACTCCCCCCCCACCCATAGCCATATGGCACGGAGCCTGGACACCGTGACAAAACATTTTCCATGACAATGCCAGCGTGAATTTCCATTTACCTGTGTGTGTGTGTGTGTGTGTGTGCATGCGCATGTGTGTGTGTGTGTTCCTTATGCAGTGAAGTGATTTCCAGTCGCAGTTATCAGATCATTATACACAATCTGTCAAGCTATAAAAAGAACGTTATATGGAGCCAACATAATTTTACACTCAGAGTTATGGTAAAGCCCTTTTATCTATTTCACATGCAAACAAACAGATGGAACATGTAATGAATACCAGAATGTCTGTGTGACTGACATATGATGACGGCATTCACTTCAATTCAGTGTTGGGAATTTGTAGCTGCACAAAAATCTTTTTCAGTTACACCATTTGACATTTAATCATCAAATTATACAAAGGACTTTTAAATGATAAGAAACTAACATAAACAGAAAATGTACATTTTAAGAGACCGGATGAATGCTTCTTTTACACTGTATTTAAAATTCGATTTGATCTTACCGACCATTATTTGTCACTGACCCAAATATGTAGGCCTACACATACACGCCTGCATCTATCATATAGATAACGGCTACAGCTGAGAGGGACATAAAAGGCAATTTTATTCATCGCTCTCCATAGATAAGAGTGAGAGGAAATGTAAAACTATATTATAACACCACAAATATATCTTGTTAGGGATATCAAAACTTCAAATATAACCCAGGAAAAGGACCTTGAGGGGAGAAAAAGATGGTATGTTTTTGTTACCCACAAGCCATATACTGTGTTTCATTGCTGTGTTCTGGGAAAGAAAAAAAAAAAACTCACTAAAACTATGTCTTAGCTGGTGGTTAAAAGGTCTTTCAAGTTCACCATCAATGGAAAAATCCTCATTAGCAATGATGGGAAAAATCCAGCAAAAAACAATCCACCAGAGGGTTTTTTTTTAATTTAAGAACTTACTTGTTTTAACATACTAATGACTCGTTCAATCTGACTGTGCACCATTATTAGATTTACTGATGCGTTTGTTTTGTTTTCCTGGACATTTTGTTGACATCCTGTTCCGATCATTAATTTCCCCTCTCTTTAAATATTCATGCGCCTGTGTTTTCTCCTTCCGCCCCCCAGCTGGTTTTTCATTTCCAGACGCTGCTGGACAACTTCGAGCGGACGGTCATTGATGACAGCCGATTGGCTTGCAGGCCGGCGGAGATCTTTGTCGGGAAGATGTTCAAGATGGAGGTCTGGGAGACCCTGCTGACATCCATGAGGGTCGGGGAGGTGGCTGAATTCTGGTGTGACGCCGTCGTGAGTTGGATTATGAACTACACACACACACACACACACACACAGACACACACAGATCCCTAAAAAGGAAATCCTAATGACTGTCCATGAGAGAGGAAGCGAAGCTTTTGTGCCTCATAACGATGCACATGAATCAACCTTCTGTAGGGCAATGTTTTCATGCAAATTGAATTGTTTTTTCCCTCTGGAGAAAAAAAAATAAATGCAATTTGCAAGTAAAATTGTGACTTCTCACATTTCATAGTCCTGATTGGCACATGCTGGCAGCACCGGGGGGGTTATCATGATTAAGTGCTCCTGTGTCTGGTTGCGTACGTCTTTGCCCTTCATTTACGTTTTTATCGCTCATATCGCTCATTATGCAGCACACGGGCCTGTACGCCATCGTGTCCAAGGGGATGCGGCTGGTTGCTCAGGGAAAGGACCCCCTCGAGGGCCAGAGGCATATGTGTGGCATGGGAAACATGTTCTACTACCACTCCACCGGCTTCCCCGAGCTGGATGAGCTGCTGAGGACTCCTCAACCGCTGATATTTATCATGGAGCTGTTGCAGGTAAACGAGAAACACTGAACTGTATCACCGGATAGAGGCAGTAGACGCTCTCTTCTGGTTTTTGATTGATCCGCTCTTCTTTGTTCCTGTAAACATGAGCTGACAGTGAAAAAGACACATTTACACTCTTTATAATAAAAACCCTCATCTAGATTTGAGACATGCCTACCCGCGTCTATTTCTAAAACACACTGACAGCTACAGAAATCAACCATCCCTCTGCCTAAAACAGCTTTGAAGCAATATATCCAAGATGAGACTCAGCAGGGGGTCCAGCAGCACTCAATTTACGCCCACCCCCCACCCCTCGCCCCCATCTTCTATACAGCAGCTTCACAATACTTAATGTGCCTGAGCAGATGATTTCCTGTAGCTATTTAGCATTCCCTTGCATCGGTGCCGCCACCGCTGTGCTCACCTCCTCAACCCCTGCTGCTTCCAGGTGGGAGACCCCATGTCCTACCACAGAGAATCGTGGATGATGGAAAAGGACGAGAAGCTGCAGACGGTGCCGGCTCTCCACATGCAGGGCAACGCGCTGGTCAGGCAGAAGCGATTCCGAGAGGCCGCCAGCAAGTACAAAGAGGCCGTGCTGCTGCTGAGAACAGTCCAGTCCAGAGTGAGCGAACGAGGGAGGGGGAAGGGGGGGGGGAGTAGCTCGGAGGGAGGAAATGAGGGATGTGCACGCTTGTGCATTGTGAGGTTTTCTCAGGATTTTTTTTCTTCCGGGACATGCAGCTCTCACTCTTTCCCAGTGTGAGATTTCCTGTTGTGCTGTGCTTCGGCTGTGTCCTCGATCAGAGGCAGCAGCGAGAAAAAGGGTGGGGGGGGGTCTGATGACAGGGGGATATAAGGATGAAGAATACTGCAGGGAGAACAAGTTGTGTACGAGATGTTCTGATAAGCCGGCATACAGAATCTTTTTGTACAGGAGAGGGTTTTTTCTTTTCTTTTCTTTTTTTTGTTTTTTGCCAGCTTTAAAGTTCAGGCTCAGAGGCTTAGAGATACTTGCCGTGCAAGAAACTAGTGAATCTTTGTTGGGCAGAGATGATGCAAAAGTAAACCTCCGACTAGCTTCCGTGTGTTAGTATGTAACCTACTGAATTCGGATAAATGATTAAAACAGTGTGTAGGAGACGCCAGGCATCCTAGCAGCGCTGACCATGTTCCTGCATGTGTGTGTAGGAGATGCCGGGTGATGTCGACTACGTGAACTTGGGTCGGATGATTGTGCCGCTGGAGTTGAACTACTGCCAGTGCATGCTGGAGCTGGAGGAGTATTATGAAGTTATAGAGCACACCACCGAGCTGCTGGAGAAACATAACGGTAAACGGGCCTGCTTCTGCAGGATTCACTAATTAATGCTCCTGTTTTGCACTGAAACTCAAACACTGACATTTTCGCTGCCATTTTTTTTTATTTGCTCAAACTTTCCTTTCCTGCTGTCACCTGTTTAACATTCACGCTGTTGCGTCACACTGTAAAGAGGAGCTTCGTGGAGCTAAAACAGGTAAATCCTGTTTCACAGCAGCCATATTGCCATGAAATAGTAGATAAACACAAGTGCTACCAATTATCCCAATTTCGTTCTGTTTTATTTAGTGACTTTCCAGTAAGACAACATGCAGAAAAACAGCATCCTGTCTCTACTTGACCTGAATGGGACAGAACCTTAATAAATATAATTGGTGTCATCTGTGTTTATCTACCATTTCATGTCAATATGGCTGCTGTCTTGCCCCACTCTTATAATTTATTGTAAATAAAGTGAGTGAGAGCTGAAACACCTCCCACACTTACAATAGCGTGGGCTGTGTTTTTTTAAATTTTTATATTCATGGATTTATATGAGTTCACTGTGTTAACAGAAAACCAGGGATGGACTTATTTTTGCAAAATAAAAGCCACAGATGAAATCTGTATCGTAATAGGGATTTTTTTTCTGACAACTAATTAATAATGCTGGCGTGCTTGGCAGGATAATGCTGTTTTTCAAAATAAAAGTCCAAGTTGGTGATGTTATTGTAAATGGATAGTTAAGGGGAGTCAGGCTTTTCAAAATAAACCACTACCGTTTCTTATATGTTACATTTTCAAAATAAAATGTACATTAATGTAAAGAACTCATTATTTCACAGTTTTAAGGAATTTTATTTTTACTTGCAGCTTTTGCAGTGTATCATTTCCATTTCAGCTGTTACAGCAACACGTTTCCGCCCTTCAGCTTCTTCAGTCAATGCACGTCAGCTTCCAGCCCCAGTTTCACATTTCAGCTTCCAAGTTTCAGAAGGGGTTTCCAGGCCTTTTTTCTGCATTGCTTATGCAATTTATTTCAGCTTTCAGCTTCCAATGTATTTCAGCTTTCATCATTCACGGCAGCTTGCAGCAGCAGCAGTAACAGCAGCTGGCAGAAGCCAACTCCTTCCGGCACTCACATGAATTTTTGTCCGAAAATGCAAACAATTTGACTTACTTTTTAAAAAATAAAGAGAAGCTTTGGAAGTTTAAGAAAGATCCATTCTGTGGGAAATATTTTTGTGCCTTTCAGGCTTGCACTGACATATCTGAACCTGTAAGACTGGTCTGTTTCAGGGCTGGGCTTAGGCACCCAAGACAGTGGTTGCAAGTGCTGTAATTTTGCCTTTTTCAGAGATAGGTGAGAACAACTTTTCACTAAAGGTTTACTTATAGGAATGCTTATACTTATTTTTTTATCACTCTAATATTTGTCTGTTCAATATGAAGCTACAGGCAGAAGAGGATTAGTGTAGAATGTAGACTGGAAGTATGATTAAACAGCTCATCTTCCTCAAAATCCAAACTTGTCATTTCTACACTTTTGTTTCTGCACAGATTATACAACTTGCATTTAGTGATAATTCTACATTTGGCTAGTATAGCCGTTTCCGTGATTCAAGTCTTCATGTTCAGTGACGCTAACTATCCCCTGACTGTAGTGTGATATTAGAACACATATGATTAGTGTAAATTTTAATGCTGCAGCTAATATTTATTTAAATAATCGATTAATCCATACATCAATCTTTGGTCTATAATATCATTAGCCTCATAGAAGAGTTGCCTAAACTCTATTTTCTTGGTTTTGGAAAACAAGAAAAAAATATTTTGAGAAATCAGTTTTTTATTTATATTAGTTTGTATTTGTTATTGATATTTAATCAGTATATTCAACCAGAATTATGCTTTGCCTCAAGCATTAATGTCTTACATTAAGAGTATGTATATTTATCATATGTTGAAGCAAAAAGGATATTTTTAGTTTAAATGCACAGTCCATAATTCCATTGATTGACTAAAATTACATTTAGTGCCTAGAAAGCTGAATAAATATAAACTTTATATAACTATAATATAGTTATATAAAGTTTATGTATATAATATAACTGCTTCTTCTCCCTGCCACTTTGCTCGTATCTTAACTTCTTAGGTGAAATGAACGATTTAGGCAGAATGTGTTTTTGGATTCTAATAAGTGTTGTGATTGGCAAATGACATATTCAGAAAGACAGGATGATGCAAAAGTGGTAGAGAGTAGAGTTACGCATATATCTCAATTTGGCCCAAAAATGACTTCAGCAATTATGCTGATAAAAAAGTCTCTATTTAGAGGCTATCGTCAACCTAAAACTTAGATTGTGTTCTTTCATCCTAAAAACTAGTCCACAACCTGAAGCGAGTCAGTTTGATATCAACTTATGCAAACTGAAAAACTGGAAAGTTGCTGATTTTTTGTCTAAAAAAAAAAAAATCTGTCAATTAGAGAGTGGTGATTCATATTATGGCTAGTAGAGGAGCTATTATACAAGCTGAGGACACGGTGAACAATCATCTCAAAACGTTATAAATAGCAGACAGGGTCTGGCTTTATTGCAGCGCTGCACGCTACGCTTGTGTTTCCAGTGAGAGTGTGTAGGAGGGCTGAGGTTGACAGTGCTGAAGGTTTTATAGTTGGATCTGGACCGGGGAATTGTGCCGTCGTACCCACGGCTGCTCACATAATCCCCGGGGGAGCTCAAACGCTGGCACGGCCTCCACTTCAGAGCCTTATGAATTATGCCCAACACCCAGAGACAAAATCCACAGAGGCGGTCTTTATTTTACTCTCTGCCCTCAGCCCGAATTCCCACTTTCCTATGTGTCTGCTGTCTGTGTGTGTGTGTGTGTGTGTGTGTGGTGTAGGAAAAACTTGTTCGTGCGCGCCCCCCAGACGACGTGTTTGCTCGAGCTTGTGTGGCAGGAGGGGAGAAGGGAGTAAACTTTCCTCATTAATGAGCAGGGGGAGTGATGAGTGTTGCGGAAACGGCGGCGGAGGTTTTTTTTTTTTTTTTCCTGAGCTCGGCTGGCCCAGTTCCAGCCGTCGTAAACAAACATCACGACACCTTCCTCTCTCTCTCTCTCTCTCTCTCTCTTTTAGTTTCCATTTTCCAGCCCTCCCGTTAGTCCTCACCTTTCACACCTTTGACTCTTTTCCTTCTCTGCTCTAAATGCACTTTTCTCCACTTTTTCTATTCTAACTCCGATTAGTTAGTTGCTCAAATAGGCATCTCTCCCAGTTGTCTTTACTGAAACTTTGTTTTTGTTTGTCTTTATAAATTATTATATCATACATCATGGCTGGGCAACCCTGGTCCTAGAGAGGCGCAGTGGGTGCAGGTTGGATGATGGTTGGAACAAAAACCTGCACCCGCTGCGGCTCTCTAGGACCAGGGTTGCCCACCCCTGTTATACATTTTAGATTTTTGCACCTTTCCATCAACCAATTTTCAAAAAAATTGCATATTTGCACTTTTATTGTTTTACATAAAGCACTTTTGACATAAAATAAATGTTGTTAAAATTTGCTCTACAAATAAATTTGCCTTGTAGAATCCCACTACAGCATCTCTGCTTTTGCCAGAGGCCACAAAGAAACCTGTTTAAACGTCGGCTGAACGAAGATTCAGCACGGAGGGTAATTAGACGCAGAGGAGCAGGAATATGGAGCCATCAGCGGGTATCCAACCGAGCCCATGAGCCTACTTGGCCCAGGCAGTCAGACGTATAACGCTGTGTGTTATTCACAGCGTTGTCCTCATTTTTTCTCTGTTTTTCTCCTTCCCGTTTGTCAGATTGCGTCAAAGGCTACTACAAGAGAGCCAAGGCCCACGCCGCCGTGTGGAACGAGAAGGAGGCGCGGCGGGACTACCACATGGTGGCCCACCTGGACTCCACCCTGGCCTCCCTCGTCGGGCGCGAGCTGAAGAGCCTCTCTGAGTGCATGAAGGAGAAGTACTGGGAGGAGAAGGAGCAGTACTGGAACAAGCTGGAGGCCAAGGAGAAGAAGGACAAACAGGAAGAAGAAGAAGATGGTGAAGAGACGGAGGAAAAGGAAGTGAGAAAGGAAGACAAGGTGGAAAACGAAAAAGGAGAGGCTGTTCCTCCCTCCACAGATCAAAAAGGCGCCGCCAGAACGGACGCTAAAGAGGAGGAGGAGGAGGAGGAGGAGAGCGACCCAAACCAGGATAAACCTGAGGAGAAGGACTGGCAGCAGATGCTGCGACTGGTCATGCTGCTGCAGAAGGAAGGAAACTTCCTCATCAAGGAGAAGCAGTTCCAGGAGGCCACGGCCAAGCTGGAGGAAGCCTTGGAGTACGTGAGCGTCCTGCAGGAGAAGGTGAGCGTGCTGGTGATCGTCCAGATGATTGTGGGCATCGATGTCCTCTCTGCTGTTCCTCCCACTCAGGCAAAGCGTGCCTGCAGGTACGCTCACAAAAATAAAAAGAGGAGTCCGGCTCGTTCAGGCTCGTAAACTATAATCATCCGTCATTGTTGCACTTTCACTCGCGAGCAGCTGTGGATTGCTAGGTACGGCGGGGAGGTGAACGGCAGCTAAAAATACCGGCTATCCGCCAGGAGATCGATCCGTCTTCATTTCCCCCGGTGCTCCTCCACCCTTCACCTCCCCTCTCCTCGTCTTCATGTTTTTGTTTTACTGCCATTTATCGTTTTAACCCCTCCTTCCTTTTTTTATTCCCCGCCCGTGCAGGTGCATCGACACGGCGAGGACTGGGACTCGCTGGAGAAGGTCCGCCTCCCGCTGACCCTCAACCTCAGCCAGTGCATGCTGGAGCTGAAACAATACCAGCGAGTGGTGGAGATCAACGACCAGCTGCTGAAGAGGCATAAAGGTAATATATATGTATGTCTGCACCGGAGATAGGGAGCGGAGCAGGGGAGGAAGGAAAATAAGGTGCATTTTTTGAGAGAGATATGAGAACAGGATATAATACATAAACGTCTTTTTTATTCCCCCCCCCCCGCACGCTTTCATTTCCAGCTTAACAGTATCAAGATGTGTTGCCTCGTATCGAGGCTCTGCCTTGGCACCGCAGCAATCATTCATCCCTCTGTTTACCAGGGAACACGAGGAGCCGAACGGAACGTTGCTGAATCTGTCTCTCGTTCCCCCGGGTCCCCACCCATGGACATCACAGCCCAAACTCATCTCATTCTTTGTTTTTTTTTCCCGTTTCTGCCGTGGATGAATAATTTATGGCCGGGGCTGATGTAAAGTGGTTGTTCTTCTGCTTTTTTTTTTTTTTTTTACTTTTCCCCTCATTTGCTTCCCTCCGTTTTTCGCCTGTTTGACCAGTTTCGCTCAGTGCATTTATTTTCTTCGCTTTTTTTTGTTTCCTCCGCAGGCAACTTTAAAGCCGTGTACCAGCGGTCGCGAGCCCACGCCGCTCTGTGCAACGAGGTCGAGGCGCGCAGGGACTTCGCCACGGTGGAGAAACTGGACCCCACCTTCAAACCATTCGTCAACCACGAGCTGAAGAAGCTGGGCGAGAGGATCCGCACCAGGCACGCCCTCCACAACAGGACCTACCAGGACGTAACGCAGGACAGGTGGGGGCCCGGCGGGAGCGGAGGAGGACGGAAAAAGAGTGCCGAATTTGCAGAGAAAGCCTCTGAAGATGAGAAGAGTGAAAGAAGCACGGCCGCCCCTGCTGAGACAGCGGGGGCGGCTGATGAAGAGAAAGAGGAAAACCCAGATGTGAGAGCAGAGCGGAGCAATAAAGGCCCGGAGTGTGGGAGAGCCGGAGCAGAGGGGTTAGATAATGAAAACGCACAGAGTGCCGCGGTTCAGGAGGACAGGCAGGGCGCTCCAGATAATCGAGGAACAGATAAAGATACCGATCCTACGCCCACCAGCACAGGCAACGATAATGTAGCGCGCAGGAGATCGGTCCGCGATAAGGGCAGAAAGAAGGTCAAATGCCAATCAAGTAAGGCGCCGGGCCCTAACGGAGCGGGCCAGGGAAACAAAGCGACAGGCGATAAAGAAGGAAAAGGCGGCGCTCAATCAGGAGCGGCCAATACGCTCAAACTGTCTCAGGCTGCAGGAGAAGGAGGGTCGGAAAGGCCTGAAGTGCAATAGGAGGGAAAAAAGCAAAATATAAATAGTTAAGTCGTCACTAATAAACTGCAGGCAGAAAACACACAGCCAGACGAGGGGTTTGTCAAATACAAAGTTTTCTCTTTTATTTCTGTACACAAAGAGTAGAAAGCAGCCAGTAACCCACTTGTTATTACAGTAAAAAGCCTTTTCTTCAGAAATCCTTTTTTTTTTTTTTAATACAGATTAAAAACTCCAGAGAAAAGATGGCGAGAAGAAATGTGTTGAGTGCTGGACATAAAACCAAACCTATTAAACAAACACATTTGATCAATGAGGTATATTAATGGTGCTTAAAATAAAAAGAATAATTAAAAAAAAAAAGAAGAAATAGTTCACCGGTAAAGAATGAGTGTGTGAATATCTCCGTGTTAAGGTAGGACAGTGTTATCAACACTCGGTCGGTTGAGGTTAGGTGATTCGTCGCCCTGTTACATCTCACCAAGCTCAGATGCATGATCGCGAACGGCGCGGCGGGTCTGGCGGGAAGGCGGGAGAGTGATGACGGTTATTAGCACGTTTTGGCCAAACACATGCAGCAACGTCCTCTGGGAGCGAGTCCCAGTTCATCCTCAATCACAGGGCGTCAGTCAGGCCACGGGGAGCATGGAGTGTGTTAGCGTTCCTCCATGGAGCCGACTTGATGATCACAGCTGGAGATGAGAACCGTGTGTGTGTGTGTGTGTGTGTGTGTGTGTGAATCTCCTCCAGGCTGAATGACCCTCAAAAGGCCACGTGGACACCGGGGTCAAACAGCAGCAGAGTAAAAGTGAGAGTGAATTAAGTTTCAGTCTATTTAGTCTCTATATTCTCTAAAAATAATCCCAATGATTTTAATCCTGTGGGCAACACCCCTGATTCCTCACACTGTTTTTTTCTCTTTGTTGTTTTCTTTTTAAAATCATTTTGTGTGGGAAAGTAATGCGAATGATCATCATCATGTGTAATGAGGTGTGTGAATACTAATAAATAAATGTCTACGTATGAACATTGTGTCTCGTGGCTTTTTTCCCTTTCAGCCGCCGCTCTTTATTCCGACTTGACAAAACAATTTGTCGAGCGATGCCGCGGCGGAGATGAGCTGCAACGGAAGCCGACGCCTCGTCTTCAACGGCTGAACGGCGTGGAGGAAGAGGAGGAGGAGGAGGAGGAGGAGGAGGAGGAGGAGGAAGAGGAGGGTGGCGCCCTCCTCTCACTTCCTTTTAAGGCCATTAGCATTTGTATCATGAGCGGCACGCCGCCTTCTCCGAATCACAAAACCTGAAGGAACCACATCCTTGGGGACAGTTCCCTAGCAACGCCATCCAAACTTACTCGCCAAGGAGGATGATGGTGTCAAATATGAACGCCGTGAGGAGGAGGAGGAGGAGGAGGAGGAGGAGGAGGAGGAGGAGGAGGAGGAGGAGGAGGGTACGAGTGAGGCACATGGGTTTTAAAACTCATGTATGTGAGGTCAAAGTGTCGCTTTAAGGTTTAAGATGAATTCCTCTCTGCGAGGGCGAGGCGGCGTGATCACTGAGAGACATACGGAGCCACATCTTGCCTCGCGTCGTAGTTTTTTTTATCTTTTTGCTGTGGCAGGCACATCAAAGTGGAGCTCTCCCGCCAGCCCTCGGGCAACAAATGGAATGGTTTCTTCTCCACTATTTCTTTTTTTTTTTTTATCTCTCATCTCTCAGATCCTTCGTTCCTGCGAGCGTCCCCCGGCACTCATGAGGACCTTACTCCACCGCCCTCAATGTATGGATGCTCACGCGCTTATTATCCACCACCTTTCCATATGTCCGGGCACCGACATTCGCCGACACACAAACGCGCAAAGCCTGATGCGACCTGCTTCCCTGAATGTCAAAACTTGAATGAAGAAAAGAAAAAAACAAAGAAGTTGCGTGCACTCAAAAACATGAACTGCAGATTCAGTTTGTAAGGCATTCATTGACTGTGCTATGTTTGGAACGCAACGTGCACCCCGTGACCCTCATAAAAGATGAGGGCAAAGCCAGCTCAACCAGTGTTTCCTGCAGACTCGCTGTGTTATGAATCTACATAGAGGGGATTATTACTATGGGAGGACGTAAGTGTGTTATGATGTATGGTGGCATGCCCTGCCTTAACCGACCCCATGTCGAGTCTGGAATTGGCGCGGCTGGCACAAAGAGAAAAGCTTCAGCCTGGCAGCGGCACCGCCTGGAGCCCCCCCCCCCCCCTCCCCCTCCACTGCACACAGCAGGATCCCAGCGTGGACGCCCGCATGCTGATATTTATCGGCCGACATTTCCTCCGCAGAAAAACCCCCAATTTCAGTCACAATACAAATTGGCTCAAAATTGAGAGCACGTCTGAATCCCACAAGCCGAACAGAGAAAGAGAAATCCATTTTTGTGCGTGCACGTGTATGTGTTTGTGTGTGTGTGTGTGTGTGTAATCTTCAGCGATGCAGCACAGCTCATGTTATTGATCATGCAGGGAAGCATACATGTATTTGTGCATAATTAGGGATGGATGCATTGTAAATAGAGAGTGCGGATGTGTACATATGTAGCAGCAAGTGTGTGTGTGTGTGTGTGTGTGTGCACGCGCCGAGTGTGTTTTTTTATGAGCGTAAAGGGCTCACTTAGGAGAAGCGGGCAATGCGAACGACAAGCAGTTTGAGAGGATTAGAGGAACACAGTGTGTGCATACAGAGGCGCTGTGCTAGCGGGCACTTTGGCTGTCTTAAATAAATCACGGATTTAACTGATGATGTGTCACTCTCACAAAGTAAATAAGCTCATTGTGGGTGATGTCAACTCCCCGACAATCTGCACCAGTGCAGCCACACGAAATGCATGCGGCTCAGCCCCCGATCTGGTTTACACAAGCGAGCTTCAACGCACCGCCTCCCTTCAGAAAAACAACAAACCATGATAACACATTCAAGGAGAAAAACAACCCAAAAAAACACTGAAGATACAGGCATCCTGACAAAACAAGGGGATATCCTTCCTTTATCTTTTTGCATTTTTTTCTAAGTTCCTTTCAAAGAAGGTCCAATTTGTGCTGTGGACTGATATAAAGCTTCACACCTCCGAACGACTACACAGATACTGGTAAGCACAGTGTCTTGGCTGGGTGTTTTTTTTCCCCTTCACTTCAGTCTCTCCCTGACCTGCTGCTAACGTTAGTTTCCTTCGACACGTTGACGGGACGCCGAGCCTTTAGCAGTTTGCACGAAAACAGGCTTTTTAGTGCGCTCAGAGTTCCAGCGGAGGGTTAGCTCTGGGTGTTTAGGGGTCAGCAGGGCCTGACCTCAGCCGTGAGGAGCCCCTCCCTCCGGCCGCCAGGCGTCCTTTCCCAGGCCTTCGCGGTGCTCCTTCGGGGCCCACTCCACTCGGGGGACGGGAGAGGGGGGCGGGGAGGTGGTTAGATGTGTGAGGTGGTGCCTGAAAAAGAGACGGAGTTGATTGCGGAATGATGCTTTCATGATGACACATGCAATGTTCTTGGTTGTAGCTCAGACGGCCGTAGTGATCATAATCCCTCCCTCTGTTGGAGTCACAGGCTCTGGACCGAGTGCGTGCAACACTGACAGTCTCTCTTACTGTCTCCATCTCTCTGTATCTTACTCCTCCTTGCCGCCGTTTAATCTCTCCCCCCCCCTCTCGACTATTGACCCGCAGCAGTACATATTTGCACTCCCCTCCATCTCTCACTCTCCCCCGGGTGATGGAGGGCCAAAGAGTCCGGCTCTCACAAACTCACCCGGCTCTGAAGGGAAGACATTTCTCAGCTGCTCGATGACCTCCTGGAGCTGCAGCACCGTGTCCTGCTCATGCTCCATGTCGTCTCCTGACGCGCACACACACACACACACACACACACAAGTCACACCTCTATCGATGGACAGGGCTGGCAAAGGACGATGCATGTTTGCAAAGATTCAACCCGCGTGCATGTGTCGGCCCCATGAAACGCGAGGAGGTCGCTGACCTGCCGCCTCGGTGTCGGTGGTCTCTCTGCTGGCCGGCTCCCCGTGGTGACCCCCCCCGGACACGGGGGACGACAGCGTCGACGGTTCCGAGCCGTTGGCCTCTGAATCATCTTTGGGCTGTTGGGAAAGACAGATTATGATTCAAGCCCAATAATTGCCCATATTCATCATGTCACAGACTTTCGGATGGTAATGAATGTGACGGTAGATTGCATTCAGCCCCGCAGTCCTCCGCCACCATCCCTGGGAAGATATTTATTTATTTATTTTATAAAAAAGGCAGCTTTCGCCCAGCAGCTGTTACACAAAAGCCTTCAGGTTACTGTGGGTTCTTTGATAAAACAGATAACAGGGAGTAAACTACCCAGCATGAAACAAAAAAAAAAACATGAAACACAGCAAGAGGTGGAGGAGAGGGTCTGAAATCACAATCAGAGACGTATAATGCGACCCACCGGGACATTCCCAAACACCACATATATGCGCCGCACCATCTTTGGAAGTGTTTTTAGCAACAGTGAAGTGATACTCGAGAGGCGTGTAAGTGCAGATGTTGCACCGAAACCGCGGCGTCTGCAGAGAATGGGAGGGATTCACATATTCAGACTACAAAGGCAGGTTTTGCAGATTTTATTATATTTTGTTTTTGAGGAAATGAAACTGCAATATCGGTCCTGGGAGAAAAGGGCTATATGAATTTAAAAAGGCATGAATCTCTCCTCCTGTCTCTGAAATGATCCCTCCTCTTTCTAACTCTTTTCTTCATTCTCAATTTCCTTTGTCTTTTATGTCTTGTCATTCCTGATGCATCTTCGTCACTTAGTAATCTGTGCAATTTAAACCGTATTACCGCTAACAATTTACACTTATATTGTTTTTCAAAATGAATGCATTAGAAGACTATATTGCTGCTTTTAGATCATAAAAGCATGTTCATATTAAGAAAAAGCCCACAAAGATATGCTACTCTTTCTATATTTTTTCACTCATACAACTAGTGTTTCTATCATGCAAAAAGCAGATGTTCAAAATTCTATTTTTTTTTAACATGAACCTCATACTAACGCTTCTGTGCCTCTTTGCACTCTCAGAGTATATGTGAAGCGCTGCGCTATCTGATGTACGCACTGTGACGCATACAAATGTTGAGAACCATTGAACCTGAAGGTCCCTGCCCGTGTTTATTCAAACTGCAGCTGCAGTTTACCTGCTGGAAACAGAGTAGATGGCGTTATCCAGAGACCTGTAAGCGAGAGGACGCTGCTGCTGTCCGACTGTCAGCGTTTGTGATCACTCAGCTCCAGTGGTGAAAGAAGTAACCAGAAGTAAATAAGAAAATGAAAGTAGAAGTACAAAAAAAAAACAAGAATGCAAGACATTAAAGCTCAGCTCAACATATTTTTCTTAAGGCTAAGCTAAGGTATTTCAGCAAAGCGCCTTCCTCACAGCATCAAGAAGCAGAAGGGTGATACCAGCTTGTTTTTGACATCTTAACACAGATCATCTATCATAAGATTGTATTAATTAATAATAAGTTCATTAAGTTGCTTCATATATGTGAGGTAATTCACTGAAAATGTGATTATTTATTTACATGTTTGTGTCCGCCGCTTCCATTGTTCACACACTTTTATATCATTACGTTGGTATCTAGGGAACAGTCGTGATAATCTGTTGAATAATTCTCCAACATTTACTTCAATCTAAGCTCTTTTAGCGTCTTATTGCTTAGTTAAGTCACATGAGAGCTTAGAGGCAGGAAATTTGGACGTTGCATGAAGAGGTTCAGGCATGCACAGTATAGCAGTGCTTAGGACAGTTATCAGTCTCTATTTTTCTTTTTCTTTTTTTTTTATTGAGAATGATCCAGAACCACAATGTTACACTATCACATTATTAGAAGTAGTATGATAGCAAACTCTAATAGTAATAGTGTAATAATACCTTGGGCCCTGATGATGGTGAAACTTTTATACTGGTGTTTGTGACAAGTATAGATTTTATGAAATGTGCTTTTTCTTTAATCCCCGCTTTCATGCAGCCTGAGTGGCTCCTCCACACACATGTGGATGCTTTGTGCATTTTAATAGAGTGTACCCCCCCCCCCCTCCTTTTACAGGTGGTGGTAGCTGTGCATTGCCAAAAAAAAGAAGCTGGTATCACCTTTCTTCTTGATTGCTCTGATGAAGACACCACACTGAAACGTGTCAGGCCTAATGTAAAATACGGTGCTCTGAGCTTTAATGTCTTGCATCCTATTTTTTGGCGTGCTGCTGCTTCCACCCATGTGGCATTTCCCCCCCCCCCCCCTTTAATGAAATTAAGTGATTTCTAGTTATGTGGAGTATATTAATCTATCACAAATTATTAACATTAAGGGAATAAGCCTCGTTTTCCATCTGAACTGTGGTGTCACGTAGTAAAAGCAGCCTCTTAATTACACCACCCAGATCGCAGCCCCCCCCACCACCGCCATGTTTCTCCCCACGCCGGCGCTCTCTACCTGTAGCAGCAGCTCCCTGAGCCTGCGCAGCTGGGACTCCAGCTGCTTGTTGTGGTCCTCCAGGATCTGCATGCGGGTCTCCAGGCGCGTCTTGTGCTGCCGGAGGACGCGGGCCTCCGCCAGGAGCTCCTCGTCTTGCTGACCCTCCGCCGTGGGCGACCCCGGGCCTCCCTCCCCGGCCTCCGTCAGCATCGGGACCGCCGCCGCCTCCTCGTGCTTCCACTTGAGCCGCCTGTACTCGCCCTGCAGCACCCTGCAGCCCAGGAGAGGAACAGATGGAGGCCAGACACTCATTCCCACTGTTGGTGCAGCGTACGGAGCTGGAGACATTCATCCAGCTCTCGTCTGACACTAAATGTGTACCACTGTACACATAATCTAGTCATTAGAATAATTCCCCTGCACGCCCAAATATAAACACTGCTAAACAGTGCAATAAGGTTATAATTAATCGTTGACAACTTAATACATGCTGAGAAGATAACATCATCACTACAGGACAGGTTTCCGCTGTAGAATCACAAAGTTTCAGCTCAAAGAAGAACATGTGACTGGAAAGAAATGATTCATAGAGAAAAAAATTGGTAAGCACTGTTACTTATTTTGTTTTACTTTATTTTTCCTGCGCTTTTTATGTATTTTTCTCCGCCTATCGAATTGGGTTAAATATGTATTTTATGACTGTTTGGGCTTAATTTCTATGGAAAAGGTGCTAAACAAATAAAGTTTATTATTACTGTTATCTTTATTTTGATTATTATCTCCAAGAAAACGGCTGTTAAAATGAAAAGCTAATAAGTGAAGCATGAGCTGTGAAGTATTAGTATAATCAGAAAAGTACATTTTTTTTTTAATTTATGGAGCTACTGGTTTATCATGATTCATTAAAAGTGCCATATTACTAGCAGCCATTGGTAGCAGCCAAGAAAACTGAATGTTTCACAGTGGGATTACGGTGCATTTTTTGTGAATTATCTTTATTCATTTTTAACAGCATTTAGCAACCAAGAACAAAATTCACCACATCTGAGAATGATTCTGTATATTCCCCAACCCACCATGACTTCTTCCACTTCTCGCTGTCCCTCCCTGCAATTATTATTTAAAGCTAATTGACATAAATCAGGAGAGAATATTAACTAAGCCACAGCAGCCACTTGTCACGAAAAAGGATAACAGAGCACACGTTGTCGAAAAAACGAACTGGGTCAAGGTTTCAGACACCTGAAGGGCATAAATGTTTGTCGCTACGCGTCTGGAAATATCACAACCCGACAGAGCATGAGAGAAATTATTCATATGAGTCATTCACATAAATGTTGCCCCTAGTTACAGAGTAAGTGGATGGGAGAAATGAATTCCCTTAATTTATGGAAAATGTTGGAACCTCCTAAATCCAAATCAAGCATTAGCGTCTGTGTTTCATGCTTTACACACGTGTCTCGTCCCCTGAGCGAGACGCCGACAAGCTATCACACTGAAGGATGATTTACAGTTGCCTCCATGTTCTCACCAGTTTGTAAAAAAACGTCTCTTGTTTTCTTAAGCCTGTTCAACAGGATTTCAGAGGGTGGAGGTGTTTACTCTCTGCAGGTCGGGTGACAGACATAACAAAAAGAGTGTTATATACACACTTATTTTTGTGTTATCATGCTCCTGACAAAAAGATCACTCGCTAAACCCTAATCTGAACATCATTCAAATTTAGAACCAAATCCAGTTCATCCTCAGTGCTTATACAATACCACGTATATTGATGTACTCGTGTAACTGTACTCGTACCTGTTCTCGTTCTCCAGGCGGGCCAGGGTGCACTGGAGCTGCTCCTTGTCCTGGTGCTCCAGGTGGGCCAGCAGCATGTGCTGTCCACAGGGTGAGTCGTGGTCCAGGGCTGGGCTGGAGTGACGCAGGAGGTACTGATCTTCATCCCTGAGTCCCCCACACAGGAGACAACACACTGAGCCACCAGCACACAGCCACCAGCAGCGCAAAGCAGAGCCAACGCGGAGCACTGGGCGAAGCAAGCAAGCAAGCCAAAGCGAGGCCAGGCCGGACCCAGGAGGACGCGGGGAGGTGTTATATTGAGACGGGGCCGCACAAACGCAACGGCAAATGCATTCAGAGTCCAAATAAAAGTGAAATACAGGCTTCTGACAAACCCATTTAAAAACCCACTCTCCTTGTTAAAAATGGAAGGTGGATCCTTGGCACAGAACAATATATTTTCCAAAAAATAAAAACTTCATTGACCCTTTATGAGTGTACGTCTACGGCTGTAAAAAAATTAATGGATCCATGAATGTTTGGGATTTGTTTTAAGGGAAAGAAACCGGTTTGTCACTTAATGTTGCAAACAGTGACACAGGCTGTGAAAGCGAAACTGCTTGATTGAGCCAAAGTTAACGGAAAGTTTTTGTGCTTTTGCACCGTGATGCCAAATTATTCGTCACAGGGGCAT
The DNA here is from genome assembly GCA_036785175.1 of Eupleurogrammus muticus. Classification (NCBI taxonomy): domain Eukaryota; kingdom Metazoa; phylum Chordata; class Actinopteri; order Scombriformes; family Trichiuridae; genus Eupleurogrammus; species Eupleurogrammus muticus. Next base: position 25,592,220 of record JAYKQN010000004.1, on the reverse strand, counting down.
TTAAAGGTTCCAGTTCAAACAATGTGTCCCGATTTAATACCGTCCCTCAATTAAGAAGTAATGACCAGCTAACAAGAACGTGGAAACAATGCGCAGTGGTGGAGGGCAAAAGGCTGCGCAGGCAGACAGCATGGCAGAGGACAGATAACAGCGCGATGCCAGCTCAACACCAGCTGTAGGCACAGATAGCACAGTGGCATGTAGAGGGCCGTGCAGCAGGAACGCCGGAGCGACGCCGGCAGACGGGAGGACGCCATGCAGCACGAGAACAACAACATACAGGGGCACGGGAGCAGAAAACAACAGCGCTGCACACGAGGGACGGAAGCGGAGCGTGCAGACGGGGACGATCATGCGTACAAACGTATGCACTTTCGGGCGATCACACATAAACACAGATGCGAGTACGTGTTGCACCCGCATGTAAACACGTTTTGTCAAGCAAGCAACACTTGGTTGTCATGTGGCTACAGAGTCATAGGAAGCAGGCTTAGGAAGCACAGAAGTGACAGGAGTGCTGCACCGCTGGAAAGTATTTGAATCGTCATGTGAAGCTAAAACTATCTTTGAATGTAATGTCAGTCACATCTTCTCTCACACACACACACACACACACACACACACACACACACATACGAGACCTACAAAAAGATATAATGGGCACACTTCACAAAACCTACACCATGCACACGTGGAGCCCCGGAAGATCAGACAGCACTTTGCACCGAGTTGCTCGGCATGCAGCCTTGACTAAAAGCACGATCCAAAAAAAAGAGAACAATTTCAGAGGAGGAGGAAATGCTTGACAGCCCCCCCCCCCACACACACACACAGACTCAACAGAATAAGGACAGGCACACACATGCACACGTGGCCTCAAACATCCTTAAGCACTGTCTCTCTCTCTCTCTCCACCTGGGACCCTGCAACCACCTCACTGGCTGCCTCATTCACATCAAACATCACGTTTCCTCTCACTGCTCTAACCTCAACACCATCTCATCACACACACAGCTCTACTTAGCACTAGTCTACTAACACACACACACACCTCTACTAACACACTGCCATCCCTCTCTCTTTTTGTGGGGCTTTGTGTGACTAAACACTGCATCATATGTGCACAGCGAAGGGGAGGGGGCTGCATGCATAGTCCCCATACACACATACATACATACATCCAAACATACATGTACAAGGCGTGATGCACACACATCGACGCTGGAACAATGGGTGCATGGAGATGAAAGGGACGACCACAGCAAAACACACCTAATACCCGTGAAAGGTTTCTGCTGGTGATGAGGAGGCTTTGTGTCGGTATACTCACAGACTTTCATCAGGAGACAAGCTGTCCGTGAAGAATGAACAATTCTGGCTTTCCATTTCTGCCAATCTATATAAGCAAAAAAAAAAAAAAAGAGAAAACACATGAGAGTAGATGAATCGGAGAAAATCTAAGAGACAAAAGCCACTGATTGATATTATCAAAGAACGGGGAACTCTATTCTAAAAGATAAAAACAAGCGTGAGTATGGTTCAACCTTTCCACCTATGGTGGATATTATGCTTTATTATGGACTGCAATGGAATAGCGAGCTGTCGAGAAACATGTGATTGACAAGAATGCAGAGTGGCACAAATGCAAAAAAAAAAGAAGGAAAAAAAGGGGGGGATCTATCTTCCACACAGCATGAGCTACACAAATGTCCCCATGGATGGGGAGGATACAATTCCTAGAAAATACAGTAGGCAATGAAAAAGGCTTGTGTAGAAATCCAGCACCATGGACAGCAACCATGTACGCGTGTGCATGTGTGTGTTTTGCATTTGTAATAAATTTTGATAATAATAAGCCTATTTAAAAAATAGTCACTAATCATGGAGCCGTGTTTATATCATTACTCTCAGTCTCTCATCATCATCATACACCCCTGCCCCCTCATGTCAGTGTAACGGCATGCTCCAACACACACCCCTCTGACCCCTAATCACTTCACTCACGCCTAATCCTGGGGGTGTCAAGTAGCAATGCGGGTGTGCTGTGTAGTAGAGTTAAAGTGTATTTGTTGTGTAGTTACTACAAGTCAAGCAGATTTAACCAAATGTTATATTTCATTGTGATCATATGTAATAAATAAAGATGATTGATAAACATAAATATGTACTGATTGACATCGGAACAGTCAGATGATGAACGCTAGGTTTCCCTCCTTCAGGTAATTAACCAGCACAGATAACAACCCACTGATGCGAAAATAAATGTACTGGGAGCCTTGTGGTTGGGCCCATACACACACACACACAAACGTGCACACACACACACACACACACACACACACACACACACACACATACACAACATGAAAGCAGTCTTAAATCTACACTGCAGCATCCCCTGTACCCGCAGACACACACTGACACCCTGCATGCTGCCTCATCTTTCTCAGAATGTCATCAGCTGAAGGAGGGATGGTGGTGGGAGGAGGGGTGTGTGTGTGTGTGTGTGTGTGTGTGTGTGTGTGATGTAGCGGCTGTCAGGGACATCCGCGTTACATCCTTTTTTTCTTTCCGGTTTCCAGTGAGACCTTACCGCTCAGAAATGTAGGATTTATCCGTGTCCTGTTACAGGAGCACTGCCTCTGTACCCGACTACTCATAATTCAATCTGGAAAAGCATTGGTCAGGAAGTAGTCAGGGAAAACAGCAAATGAGACTGTAAAAGGCAGAAAGTAATAGGAAATAGCTCTGTGTGTGTGTGTGTGTGTGTGTGTGTGTGTGTATAGTATGAAGCGGGTGTCTTGTGCATACATGTGTGTTTAGCTTCATGTATGAATATAAATGAATGTGAAAAGATGTGAGGAAAAGTGAGACAGCATAGCAAAGAGGGGGGGAAATACTAACACACTTCTAAGAGTTTCTTTTTAATTTTCTCCTTTTCATTTGTCTTCGATAAGATGTGGAATAGATGATGAAAGGGACGAACGCCTCTTCTGCATCGATATATGGGGGGGCAGGAGCCCCTTTTTCACACAGCCTGTTCGGGGCTGGATTATCATGCTGCCTCACTGTTCTGTGTGAAAGCTACAGAGACAGGATGGGGATCAGAGCTGAGGAGGGAGGTAGTCGTAGTGGCGGATCGGCTGCGTACGCCGTCTGTGCTTGGGCTGCCTACAAATCCGCCTTTTCTAACCAAAAACAAACTCACTCCCCCTGAAATGACTGGACACTACATTATCGCACAAATGCATTTTGAGTTACGTTAGCTGAAAACAGTTCTTTTTGTAAATGACTGACTTCTTATTCAAAATAAAAGTGAAGCTTCATGTATATAGTGGATTGTTGGTTTTGACTTGTGCAAGATCAAAAATGTTCAGATAAGATAAGAAAAGATAAGATAGGACTTTATTGATCCCACAATGGGAATATTTGCTTGTTACTGCAGCGTACAGAGTAAAGAAAAAGATTTATGCATTATATGCATTACGGACATAAGAATGGAAAAAAAAATACTAATAAATAGCAAGAAAAAAGTATGCATAAGCAAAGCATATATACATACATACATGCACGTACATACATACACACATATTTACATATTTGCATATATATACGCGCATACACACATGTACACATACATAGCTAATGCACACTTAAGGTGCAGGGTGTGTGTGTAGAGTAAATGTAAAAGTGTAAAGTTCCTTTTATTCTGTAATAATGTAACTAGACAATAATGGGTCAGGCTCCAGTTGAGTTTATGGCACAAACGATCAATGGTCACGCCACCTGAATCTCTGGAACAAACTCAGCCTTGAATTTAATGGGACCAGAGCCCTCTGCTCCCTCTGCGACGCCGATGAACCAGGTTTCTCTTCTGAGTCCTGTTTTCAAGGTCAAAACATTTGTCCCTTTAGCTGCTTGAGATAAAACTACATAAAACTGTAACGATGGCGATTGTTGGACGGTGACAACGTCTCATAATTGTCTGCCAGGATATGTTTCCTCACGAGGCAGCTGGATTCACCAGATTGCAACACAGTCGAGCAAGAATTCATCCTGACGGGCTTCAAGTTATCGGTTTGTGTCCGATTACTGGTTCAAACCAATCAGGTTCTCTCCTGATCTTGTGATTAGAAAAAGATCGTCCCACAGTCCCAAGCAGCCCTCTTATGATAAGTTCACTACTATAGACACGCAGTTTATTTTGTTCTGAAGGCGTTTTTTCCTCCATCGGACCAAACATGGCGGAGTGTGCTTTAACTTAGACGCCAGTCCAAGGGCGTGTAGTCCTGAGCTGTGTAACAGCCCGTCGGGAGGTGTTGCCGTGTTTCATCATCATTACAATAGATCGCGGGACATTCTGTTGTTGTTACGTAACGGCTCCGTGAGACAACAGCTCTAACACGGACTGTTAACACAATTAAGCCACTGAATAGTTGAAAAGTGCTCCGGTGAAAAAGAAACACCCGGACCTGCTGAAAGATGAATGTGGTTAAAACAGATGATGCATTTCTCTTTATGCAGTCACATTCCAATGTCTGCACTCAACATAGTCTGACAATTCTTTTTTTTTTTTGTATAACAACAGCATTGAGTCCCAAAGGGAAGCTGTGATCAGAGGCTTCGTTCTCCACCTTGGTGAAAAGACGAAGGAGTTAATCAAAGAAAATATACTAGTGCCTTTGCTCTGATTCAAAGCGCTGTCTGTATGAGACACGGTTGCATAATCTAAGATAGATGATGGCTCGGTGAATACACGTTTCAACTAAGTATTCATTCATTTGCAGGCAAACTTCAAATCTTCAGATTTCTAAATTACAGATAAGCAGCTATAACTTTTGGAAAATAAATTCATACAGTCACTGTACACAGTAACAGCTGGAGATAAGCAAAGTATATTTGCAGTTAATTGAAAATCGAGAAGAGGGTGCAGGAGATAGAGAGCTAGGGGGGGAAATAAATGTGTGCCTGGACAAATAAATATATGACAATAAAAGAGAGGGATCAAAGATAAGAATAAAAACAGAAAACAGAAGAAAGGCAGAGATAAGAGGGGTAAAGAGGACAACGAGACTGCTCTCCTGTTGGTGTGTGTTCCCTCTGTTTTGGCAGGGTGTAAATCAGTTGTGTGTAAGAGCCTCTGGGAAGTATTACACAATGGCACACTTACAAGCGTGTGCGCACGCAAACACGCACACGCACGCACACATTGTAGGCATGGTGGAATTGGATGTGCGCGCATGTGTGTGTGTGTCCAGCTCTGCAGCTCCGTGCAAACCGCTGTCAGAGAGCGGGACTCCAGCGCTGTCCTCTGTTTATAACCTGTCAGACAGACACTAATCCACAGCGGCAGCTCCCAGGTGACCAATGGGCTCACTGCCCCAGCAAGTGACAGGCCGCTAGGCACACTGAACCCCGTCGACCTCCACAACACACACACACACGCACACACGCACACACACAAAAGGCGCTTTGCTTATGTCTGCCAGCGTTTGTTTGTTTGGAGAATAGAAGATGAGGGAACTGGCGGGTAGTCCGGTCTCTACCCTGGCCGGAGTACAGTGTACGACACGGCCGGATCGATACTTCAATCAGCGTGACGACGAAGGGTGAGAGAGCAGAGAAAGGCGGAGGAGGTGGAGTCAATATCCGCGGAGAAGAGGGCGGGGGGTTGATTCAGGGAGAAGGAGAAAGAGGGAGAGGCTTTTGTTGTGATTACTGGATGTATGGCACATGGTGTATTGAGCCACGCACCTGCTGGCGTAGTGTTCAATCCTGCTGTGCGTGTCCGCATGGGGCAGTTTGGGAGAGGAGCACGGCCTGAGAGCAGCACAAACAACAACAACAGTCAATCTGTGGTTTTCAGAGAAGCCAAACTTATTCATACATATCACCACAATATTCCCTAAATAAATGCATACTATTACGCACCTGAATATTTGAGCAGTTTTAATTAACTAAATAACTCAGTTTGAATAATATAACCTGCAATGCACAATTAAAATTAAAAAAAAATAATTGGGTTTACCTTTTACAACTACAATTAAAAAAGAAATATTCTGTCTTTCACTCTGCAGCTTTTATTTGTTCACATTGAAATTGAAGATTTTACACACAAAAGATATGATGGTCCTAAAATATGATGACAATTGTGTTGTAGAAACATTTGTTGGCTTCTTTCCTGTTCTAATAATCACCCTCAGATGATTTGTTTTTTATACTTTTACCATCCATCCTAGCACTGTATTTAACTAAATTAGTATTTTTAATGCATTTTATAATGCATATATACTGGTGCATGCATTCAAAACTGTACTAAAGTAAATGCATGAATTTTTGCATAGCTGCAATTGTAATTCTGCACAAGCAATGCATCAGAATGCGTCTCATCTCTCCCCTCTGTCAGTGTATGGATGGTTTACCTCATAAACTTGTGTAATATTTGTTTGATGTTATAAAAGGTGACTGTTAACGGTGATGTAATCAGCCAAAAAATTGGGGCCATAATCACGCTAAATCTTCCACTGTTGTGGCCCTAAGCTATGCTTGTTGATGATCTCATGGATTTTAGTCTCCTTGCTCGTATTTTCCCTTTGGGTGAGACTCACTCATCTGAACAGAGTGTCTATCCCACGCTGAGATCACAGGGATAACATTATGTTAATGCTGAATACAGAGTGCCCGAAATTGTCAGAGCATAATAATTAGCTTGCAACAGCAAGAAACTGCATGGGGAGAGAAAGTGAGAGGAAAAAGAGGAGAGGGGGAGAGAGAGAGAGAGCAGGCTGTCATGTGGATGTGAACATGTGCGACTCACGTTTCCGAGCTATCAGCTTCCAGCACAGACTGCACGGGCAGGTAACCTCTCTGAGGGTGCTTTGCGAAGTACTGCTTCGACCTGAACTTATTTTTCAGAGTCTTGGCAAAGTCCCTCATCTTCTCTCCCGAGGTTGTCTGCAGCGGGATTTAGGGGAGGGGAGGGGTCGGGCGGGATGGAGGGATGGAGGGGGGGAGGGGAGGGCGTGAGACAAATGACATCACTTAGGAATTCTTGGAAATGCGACCTATTCCCATTTCGGGTCGGCTACCTCCCCTCATGTTGTTTCCTATTTGCCCCCCCCCCCCCCCTCTGCCTCTCTCTATCATCCAGTAGAAGTCCATGGGCGCCTGCCTGCCTTTGCTATTGTGAATAACTGCGGCCAGCTAATATAAAATATTGTCCGGCGAATAAAAAAATCATTGTACAGATGGCCTTTTGCCATATTTTACAGCTGAGAATTGATTAAATCTGGCACCATCCCGGTGCACTCCAGCTACAGAGCCCCGGCTACTTGTCCGGATTTAACTTAACTTTAGAGAATGTGCATGCAATCGGCTAAGACTCTGGTTTTATCGGAGTTATTGCACGACGTGCACTCCAAACGGCACTTAAGTGTGCACTATGTGAGCCAATAAGGATGAGTGGTACTCAATCGCTGCGTACTATGGATCTGGATGAGACAATGTAAGCATACATGAGAGTAGAGCCTACACTTAGAGATAAAGATTTTACAGTGGAGAGGCGCCTAATCTATATGTGGCAGGAGGAATCAGGAAATAGTGCTATTCTCAAGTACAGCTGAGCTTTAAAACGTCCACGGGGCCCTGCATTTATATTCCGTTAAGCACTACATAAGCATTGTCTTACTGGGGTGTAGTATTCCATGATGGGGTAGTGTAGCTTCTTTCCTTTGGTGGTGCGGCCAGTTAGAAAACATGTCTGACAAATATCCACGTTGAACTGCTTCAGACTCCGATACCTAGCAAGATAAATGGAAGAGAGAGGCGTTGCTAGAGAGATGGTTAGAATAGAATGGTGTGTGTGTGTGTGTGTGTTTCTTTGTCTTACTGTATGCTTTTTCCCCCTTACATAACCCATCCATACTAATAAAAAAATGCATGGTGGTTAATTTCAGCTGTGTGCTTTCTTCTCTAAGAGACGTCGCAAATTCAGAAATAAATTCAATATATCCCATGTTTGCATATCTCCAAAATTCCTGTTGGAGAAAAGCGTCTAATAATAAGAAGAACACCATCTGCACACTTCTAACTGCACAGTATGATTTTTTTTTTTTTTTGAGGAAAGCTTTCACTCAGGGACCTTCAAGCATTCACACTTGAAGCTTCACTACATGACGACTGCAGATTGGAATGTGCAGATGCTCCTCTTATTATCATCAGATATTGTACAGCTCCAGGATCTTCAACAAACCTTTGTCTGCAGAGCAGTGATTTTTTTTTTATACAGTGTATAATGAAATCACCAGCTGCCTTCTCCCTTTGACGTTTAAACTATTCCCAGAAGTAATAGTCTTACTCCTCTCGTAATTAACAAGCGGTAATTACTTTGCAAAATACCTTTGCATTCATATTACACAGCCTGGCAATATCCTAATCATGGTTCCACTTAAACATATTTACATTTAAATTCATCGTCACATTTACTTTATATAAAAATGCTATAATCCATTCATTTTTACACTTGTATCCTTGGCACGCTCCAGTGTTTTTTATGTATTTTTTTTTCACTATAGCTTCATTCTTCACATTTTTTTTTATACCTTTCTGTTAATTTCATGTGATGTTGCATAAGCTTAATTCACCCGCCAGGATCACTGGAGATAATTTTTAATGCCGCCAATTATATGTGCATAAAATGTGCACACGTGCCCACTTCCAGCCTACCTGAAGCCCTTGATGGGGAACTGTTTGCAGACGTAGCACTTGGCCTGGTGCTTGGTGGACTCTGCAGCAGCCACGCGGTGCAGGACGGGCAGCCACACCATCGACTGCGGCTCCAGGCTCATCCACTCCAGGAAGTGAGGCACCTCGATGGCAGGTTTCCCCGGGGCCTGAACGACAACGTGGAGGGAGGAAAGAAGAACAAGCCAAATATAGACCAAGAGAAGGCCACGCATATGAAGTAATGAGCCGCGCTTCCTTCTTTTCCAAAGGTCCCCCCCCAGTAAAGAAAAGGAATTAAACAGAACAAAAAAACATGAAGACGATCTCCTGCTTTTATGCCACTGCTTAAGCAATTACGAAGCTAAAATACAGCAGACATACGGTAAATAATACTGTACTGTTGGGCGCCTGCACACAATCTGTATTTCCCTGAAAAACCTTGAGAATTTCAGAGTAGGTCAAGAGTCTAATAAGATTTATGCACAGCCACTATCTTCACCGAAGAGCCAAACAGAATAAAACAGAACTCGAGAAATAATGAAAAAGGGCTCACAACTCTTTTTCTTTGAGGCTCTTAAACAGCTTATTTAGACACCGTTTGCATCATCAATGGATCCGTGTCCCGCCATTAAAATGTCTTTACAAAGATCTGTTGACAGTCAAAATGTTGTCTCAATAAATTATTTGTTAATAAAAAAAAAGACCTTCTTCATTATTATAAAGAGGAAGTCAACCTAATAAAAGAATGACTCGCCAGGCACTGGAAATCCGTGATGTGCTAAATTCTCATTAAGTCTGCATCAGAGATGCATTAAGAGGTTGATTTCCCTGGGGCTTCCTCCGCTGCTCAAGCAGAGTCGCATAATAAATGTGTGTGTGTGTGTGTGTTGCAGTCTGTGAGGTACACAGAGGTGTAGAGTAGCCAGATTTGCTCCACGTGGGAGGTCAAAAATCAGCCCCTCGCATACCGAACACCTGGAAGTGGCTCTGACGATGCAGAGCACGCTGCTCCACCACAAAGCAGCGTGCTAAGCAGATGGGCTGCTTTATGCATCACTGGGAAACATAGAGTGATAAGCATTCAGTTGTCAAAACTCAGATTTTTGCACCATATGCAATGCTCATCCCAGGAGAAAATGATCAGTGAATGTGAATACTGTTAGATTATTCTCAGAACTCCCTGTCGACTGACCTAAAACCCCACACGTGGAATCAGCAAATCCCTCTTCCACAGGCTCCCACCCTATGGGGCGAATGTTGCACGCGGTCAACGTCGAGATATACAACTTATCTTTTGATCCTGTTCGAATTGGGCCATGAATCACACAAATGGTGTTTGTCTGTTTATAAGGTAATTTTACAAGTTGAGAAAGTTGTAATTCATAGTAAAACTGCTGAAGTGGAAGACCAGACCCTAAAGTTGTGTAAGTGCTTTCTATAATGGAAACACTCCAGCTTTTTTATGTCTTCTCTACCAGTGGAGTCAATGTCCACGTGAGGGGGCTTCCACATCAACACAGGCTGGTGTCATTCATTTTTAAATGATAAATCGGGCAAATGGGTCACCACTCAATTTGCATTACATGGATATTTCATCTGCAACTAAATGCCCTGACATGGAGCAAATTGAGGAAGGAATTGATTTTAATCAGCCATAGCTGATACAGAACCAGAATAGAGTGGGTATAATTAGTATCTGCTTCGAAAATTGAGGGAATTAAACGGATTTGCATAGGCCACCTTCCAAAAAAGCTCTCTACCACTCCAAAACCACTTACAAAATACTGAATGTCACAAGCTCGAGTTGCTGTAACCTGCACCCAAAACAGCAAAATTAGCTGCCGAATTCTGTGACCTCGCTTCATCATATCCGTGTCCTGATAGATCAGAACTTTCTCATTCAAACTTCTTCACCGATGGGTAGTAACATCAACATTACCTAGCCGTGATTGTATTTTTATGAGCGTTAAAAGCAGCGCGATGCAATATTAATGCAATGTAATGTCTGCATCTTCGTGAGAGGCCTCGTTCTGAATAATTGGAGCTTCAGGAAAACTTCCTGAGAGGATGCAATTAAACCCCTGCCTAATGAAAGCCGGACTGTCAGTAAACACGTCGCAGGCGGCTTCCGAGTGTGACATCATCCTTCTTTTCATGCTCGGCTTTTGATGGAAAGCATCCAAACGCTTTTATCTTTTCAAGTTTCCGATTCGGAAAATTCTGTTTCTGTATTTGTGATACTGTCCCAGCAGCAATATGTTCCCTTCTGATTATGCGGAGGTCACTCGTTATTTTCCTGCATGCTAATTAGTGTATTAGCAGGTTTGGGACACATCAGTGTTCTGAAACAGCATAAAATAAAGGAGTTTTTAAGGTCACCTTCAACTTTCTTCTTTAAGGCAACAAGCATTCACAATTCTTACAAAAACTAATAGTAATTCACTTCTTCCAGAGTAGATTAGCTAGTCTAAGAGAGATCATATGCCACTGATATAATAAATTGCATGAAAGTACATCAGTGCCAGCATAATGCGGTCTAACGGTGCACGGTGGACTCCGATTTGAGTGTGTGCACGTGTGCGTGGCCGTGTTTAGGCATGACGCGCGCTCGCCTCCCGCCGCCCTCACCATGCGGAAGCAGCTGCGGACGCTCGGCTCCACGTTGCTGCCCCCGAAGGCGGCGACCTCTCCCAGCTGGCGGGGGATCTGGATGGCCTCGTGGAGCAGCAGGCTGAGGTGGCGCTGGTCCGTCAGACCCCCGGGACCGGCCACCTGACGGAATAAATCTGCAACGACCACAACACGCATGCAGGAATCAGTGGTTGCAGTTGGTTAAGTTTCCCAAAAGCATGTTTTGTGGAAGAAAAGGTCGCTGGGTGAAATATAGGCAGAGACAGACTCGTCATTAGTGGCCCAGCTGGTCTGCTTGGAGATTAAAGAGTTGCATAAGTGGAGTCGCGTCAGGTTTTGAATGAGGCCTTTACTCTCGGTGGCTCAGGCCGTCTGTGAACAGATGAACGCTGACAGGCGTGGGAGCATCCCATGTTACCCCGCTCTGCGTCTCTGTGTACTTATTCAGCCCTGCAGGGACGACGCTCGACTTGAACACCTGCATGTCAAGCGGCATCCTCCCCAAAGCCAGAGCCGGGGCGTGTCCGATGTTTTAAATGTTCATATCGATTGTTTGTTTGGTAGAGGTGAGTTGTGGATTTATGGAGACAAGGGATTCCCCTGAAGCACACAGCCTGCAAAGCTGGAGAGATTCAAGGTTAATATATTATTTTTAAACAAATAAAAACGAAGGCAAACTAGCGGATCCACTTTAAAAACTAATTAAAACTCGACTGAAATTGAAAACAGAGAATCAAAATGGGGAAAAAGAAAAAAGTAATTAAAAAAATCAAGAATTATTAGGTTTAACCTTGGTGAGATTATAATATTTCTGGCTTTAGCACTAGCCATAAACTGTACAATCTGTATATTTATTAAGGCAAGTCAATGTGTAGCCCAAAAATCACAAATCACAGATTACCTCAGGGGGCTTTACAGTTTGTACAGTCTTTAAAATAAGTTTTCAGTAATTTTTCCTCTTTGTTAAATTGTAATTAGAGAAAAAATGTAATGAGAGCAAGTGCAGCACCTCAAACTGCTGTCACCATAGTGACAACTAATTAATTAATGACAAATAATGAGAAACATATGTATTTTTGAGAATCACAAACCAAACACAGACTGTGATGAAGCAAACATCCGCCATCTGCACTTTAAAGGGGTTTGATGCGGGAAAAAAGGCGTCACATTTATTTGCAAGTACTACCCCAGTGACGTCTGGAGACGGCAAAAACCGGATTAGTCGAAGAAATGACGAACTGTTTAGGCCTCCACGTGCCAAAAAAGATGGCTGACTCACCTCGGGAAGCGTTCAATCGAAGGCAAATCTGTTATATATCAGTCTTTAAGAGCAGATGGCGTGTGCCTCGCATGAATCATCCTGGCATAGGCTGCAGCAGCGTTGTGTTAGATCCTGACCAACTACAAGCCGCTCGCTTCCTACTACCGTCACTTCAAATGCAGTTTACCTGTATGTACAACGACTCATAATTGCATTTAAGCAGCGACGATGACTGGAGTGGTTGCACCAATCTAATGTTACGGCATAATTCAGGATAAAAAAAAAAAAAAAGGTAGAAAGGAGAGTTTCAGTTCTTTTCTTTATAGGAAGTTGAGTGAGAAAAAGAGAGAGAGCAAGAATAGTGTCTTTGGCAGGAAATCCTTTTTACTGTAAAGCCTCTGGGGGCTTCGTAGACGTACAGAAAGCCTTCTCCAGCTCGGCAGCAGAGTCATTTCCTCCATTACACTAAGTGGGCGGCTTTATGCAACACTGGCAATCAGGGCCACTTCGCTCTGGCTTATTGTTTTTGCAGTAGAGCAGGTGCATCGGCTGCACAAGCGAGAACCAGACTCACATTTGTACTTTTCCTGGACGTCCGCGTTGCACAGGCTCACCAGTCCCATCTTGAAGCTGAGAACTCGCATTTTGCCGTTCCGGGCACTGAAAGAGAAAGAGAGACGACAAGAAAAAAAAAAAAAGAAGTTGCAAACGTCGCAGTTTTTGAATAGCAAAATCATCCCAAATCGTGGTGCATTATGCCTTTGTGTTCATATACTGGCTGCTGGGAAAGGAGGAATTATGTGCACACAAGTCCGTAAAAAAGTTTGAAATTGAGGTTGTATCAGTGCACATCCAGAGTAACTATGGGACTTGATGAAGTGTTCATGCCCAGAGGAGAAACAATAAGCTCACACACACCACAGTGTCACTTACAGACACGTGCACGCTGCTGTATAAACACACACACATCCATCCATCCATCCATTGTCTATCCCGCTTATTCCCTTTCGGGGTCGCAGGGGTCTGCTGGAGCCTATCCCAGCGCATTTTATGGCGAGAGGCAGGGGGATACACCCCAGATGGTCGCCAGCCAATCGTGGGGCACACACACCATTCACACACCATTCACACACACACTCACACCTATGGGCAATTTAGATTTGCCAATTAACCTGAGCATGTTTTTGGACTGTGGGAGGAAGCCGGAGTACCCGGTGAAAACCCACGCAGACACGGGGAGAACATGCAAACTCCACACAGAAAGGTCCCAGACCCAGGCCCCAAGGCGGTCTTGAACCTGCGACCTTCTTGCTGTGAGGCAACAGTGCTACCCACTGCTCCACCGTGTCGCCCCAACACACACACAGTCAAATAAAAAAAAAAAAATTAAAACAAATAATCAGCGTTGGGGAGGATCGCAACAGTCTCCAGCTGAACAAATAGTCATTATTATTTTTTCCGCTTGAAAGAAAATAGAGGCATACGGGGCGGATAATGGAGGAAGGCCGGATTGGAGAAGCAAACGCACCGTTGAAGATTTCACGGCTTCTGTTGCCAAAAACAGCCGCAAAGAATTTACGGCCAAGCTGAGCGGCGTTGGCACCAAACACGAGGCTTATCTATTAAAAATATTCTAATTAATATACAAGAACATGGCATTCATCGGAATGTAGATCGATGAAATCTAAATTGATTCAAAGGAGTGCTGGATGGTGCTTCAATTGTGGGGACACTATGTATTTTAAATGGTAACAAGGACCCTGGAGGATTCACGTCACAGACACAGATGCACGATGAAGCACCGGCACAAACAAAAAAAACAACAAGCACGCCTAAAAACTGAAACACAAGCATGTACACACACACACACACACGCTTCATTCACATTCCCTGCTGTTATTCATTTGTAAACAAAAAGCAATTACTGAAATGTATGCAGAGGGCAGAGTCTCTGATTGTCTCTCATTAGCAGCGAGTAGTTAAGAGCTACCGACCAGATTCACGGCACCCGTGGGGGTTATTCCTGTATTTCCGCCTGCGCTCTGTGGTTCCTCTTTGGAGACGACACGAAATGCTCAATCAGGAGCTAAGATGGAGTAAATGTTGGTGTGAAAGAGGATTTGTTTCCACCGGGCCTCAGAGGGGGTGATTGACTCTCTGCCTGGACATTGTTACTGGAGCTTCAGCCGTGCTGTGGCTCCTTTATAGACAAATGTACAAAATGCATCGAGCCGGCGGCATCGATCTGCAGGCAGACTGTATTCCTAGGGCGGTGAGGCATTGTCTCAAACAGTGAGTTATTGTAATTGTTTATGGCAGCATGGGATTACAAACTGTGAGTTTTTGTGCATCACCGTGCAGGGACACACTGTGGATGTGTATTAACCTAAAGCTCCATCACCATGTACTTCTCAGACACATTCGCTACCAAAAAACAACAGTCAAAGGACCGGACTGTCACCATATAACACAGTATGAGGTGTACAGAAACGCAGGCAGCAGGACGTCAGACAGCGACACAAATTACTGAGGTGGTGGCAACCAGCTCGATTACAAATGCACAAAGAATAAAGGTGAGTTCTTTCAAATGTGCATGCGTGGTTAGCATGTGGTGCTTGTTTGCATACAATAGCCCCACTCATTTTTAGGACCATATCTCACTGTCTTTTCATTAATTCTTTGCAGTAACAACTCAATATTCAGAATATTACAGTATTTTATTTTATTCACAAAAAGGGAAAATCGCAACTTTTTATTGCAACTTTCACTTCCTCCTACTGAAAAAGGCACCGCAATTTACATTGAAACTTTCCACACCAGGCATTTCAGCCAGTGAAACCTGGAGGGACTGACCTCTGACAGTAACATTAACTCAAATAAGAGAAGGTGATGAGAGTACGGTGGGTGAATGCAGATTAGAAGGTTAGCTGCTGCACCTTTATGAAAGCTTTATTAATAACCACAGCTCTCATCGACTCAAATCAGTGTGAATAGGTGCTGAACCAGAGATTCAGAGGGACCACTGGGCAACTGCAGAGAACTACTACTATTACTAGTGACGTAGGGCGTTTCACACCACTTGTTTGATTACTGACACATTCACACATTGCTAGTTGCATTTACATTCTCCGTATTGGCAAAATATCCGATTCCAAAATGCGTCTGGAGGGCATATGGGTCGGATATTGTTCCATAGCTCCACAAGGAAACTATGAAATCATCAGCATCGTCTGGTTTGTGTTCTCATCAGAGAGGCCGCGCCAGTTTGTCATTTGGTGTGGACTGGAGCGGACAGAGACCTGCTCTTTTTGAAGGTCCTGCTCTGCTTGATTTAGTGCGTCCGAGTGAGATTGATGTTTTCACACCGAGGAAAATGAACCAAACTAAGCGCCTTTCACACCAACTGCCACTGGTGTGAAAACACCCTTAGGGCCTTGTGGCGGTGGTGGTACCAGGCGTATCAGTTTGGCCAATTAGGGATGGAGTGTAATCCCTAATGAGGGATTTCTGGTAGGTGGGTTAAGGGTGCTGTCTTAGTAGCTGTTCTGTAAATGCATATCAGGGTTTTGTGTTTAATGCATGCAAAAACTGGGAGCCTGTGGCAGCTCATGAACAACGTGGTGGCAACGTGTTATTACTACTGCTGGCATGTTCCCGCCCTCAGCAGAGGTATCGCACACGCTGGTAGCACGCGCACGCTGAGATTAAAAATAAATAATCTTGTTCAACAGACACCGCGAGCGATCGAAAACAAGTGTGCAGGCTTCCTTTAAAGCTCATATAGTGTCACATCAGACGCGTGCACAGAAATCGAAGCCACGAGAAGGGAAGGTAAACTTCCTCGTGACAGTTCAGGGGATTCTGCTTTGATGCCAGTCAGGGATAATTAACAAACACAAGGCTTCACACTGCAAAGAGTTCATGAAAAGGTAGATATATTGCAATGACACCAGTGTGTATTTGTTGTGAAATCCCCTGAGTGGATCAGTGCTTCGGTTATATTTCAGGTATGCTCCACCGCAGCGCACGCACCTGTCGTAGACGTTGAGCAGCCAGTTGAGACACATGTCAACGCAGAGTGGAATGTTGACGAGGATGGACCTCTCCTCCTCCAGCCGCTCGTACAGGGCCGTCAGGCCGTGGATCACCTCCACCACGTCCATCACGTGCTCCCCCTGCTGCAGCTCCTGCTCCCGGAACACCTCCCCGAGGCTGCTCAGCGCCACCAAGTCCACTGGAAATACACACAGTTAAAACACTTTTAAAACACTCTGTAATCACTGATTTGTTTTTATTTAGTTCTTTTAAACACAATTTTAATGTGACTGTGCGACTGACTGTAACTATTGTCTTATTGCCAATTTTCTGGGATGTTTTATTTATTTTATTTGTCTTGACTTGTGATCTGCCGAGGGAGTGCAGATGTAAATGAGCTCTGAGCTATCTCTGGTACAATGCATCAAATGGAAACATTTATGTTTTTTGTATTGTACACGGTCCCTTTACAAATAAACTCACTTCTAATAATAATCATTCATTTTATGCATTTGAGAACATGTTATGTTAATTCTGAATCTTGTATTACAACGATATGGTTCTTGTAACTAGAAAACGCATATATAGAGAATTACATTTACACATGTAAACATCTAAACAGACATGACTGCACATTCTTTCTCTAACACACATGCACACACTACACACACACACACACACACACACACACAGGGAGATGCATCATCATCCTCACCTAAACAAATGAGAGCGTGGGTGACAGCCATGCTTATTCACCCTTTTTTGCCCACTTAAACCCCACCAGATGTTTCAAGAGCAGTGACACAAATTTGATTTTCGCTCTTCTAAACTAATTTGATGGCCCATCCCTAGGAGTGGAGCTAAAAGGGTGTCCGTTGATGCCAGGTCTAATTGGATAGCACGATAATGAGGTAGAACGGAGAGACAAGATAACAGGAGTATTCTCAGGGCTGGGACAGAGTCGCCCAAAATGTATTTCTAATGGGCTCTTACACAGCACTGCTCAATCATTCAGAAAGTGTGCAGAGAGAAACATGAGATTTCTGCAGCTATCGAGGCGGCCTGGCAATTAAATTCTGTTACAACATCAATGCAGTGGTCAGGGCACACTGAGGTTTTATGTTCGCAACTCCGGATACGGAGAGGAGGGGAAGTGGGAGGAAGGTTGTGGAGGAAGGAAGAAAGTAAACACAAGGTCACGGAAAGTGTGAAATTGGCTACTTGTGTTGGCAAATGCGAGTCGATCCGTCCTCGGGGCACCGCGGGTCACGTGTGAGGCCGCGCTCACACACACACACACACACACACACACACACACACACACACACACACACACACACACACACACACACACACACACACACGATCGGAGTCACAGCTTTCGCTAAGCCTTCACCTCGCTACGCTAACAAGCAGAAATTATGCAGATGCATGCTCTCCACTCCTTGTCGTCGCAGGGTTGAACCGCTCTGATCGGTCTGATCGGCTCCATGTGACTGGCCAATGCAGCGTGACGTTCGATTGTGTTTTTTATTTCCTAAAAGTCAAGACTGTCTCAATTCTCCCTTTTGCAATTTTTTATGCACCTCCTGAAGTGCATTTCTCCCTCAGCGCTGACAGACTGGCTGAAATATTTCCCCTATTCACTTGAATGAGACTGGCTCATCCTGTGTGAATGCAGCTTAACATAGTTGAGATCAAGGTAGAAAGAAATAAAAAAGCAGGCAGGAACGTTGGAGGAGATTGGAGATTGTCTGGACCATGAGCTGTGACCCTGAATGGGCCAATCAAGTCATGCTTCAACAATGCAGCAAAAAACTAATTGCCTTTGCTTTTGTAAGTAAGATGGACCAATCCTCTAGTATGGCAGTGATCCGGGAACTGATGAAAAAGAATCCGGTGGATGAACGCCGCTCGATGCACTCGGGTTTATCGATATGTTGATCGCTACCAGGCCAAATTTTTCTCAAACTATCTTTCGAGTGCGCGTGGAGAGGAAAGGGGGGGGGATAAGAGCTCCGACAACCGGATAAAGAAAATGTGCCGGAGCTAATCGTTAATATCTCATTCCGGAGGAGAGCTTGTCATAGTGGATTACTGATGGCGCGGGATAACGGCGCGTCACTGAACCAGCCACTCTGCGAACGTACGTCTCAGAGTCTTCTGGACCCGCCGCAGCTTCATGGCCGTCCTGTACGCCGAGAACTTGATGTTGTTTAGATCCGCTAAACGGGAGAGAGAGAGAGATTACAATAAATAGAAATACAGGAGAAAATAAACCCACCATGCACCACTCCATCCTGCCATCGAGGAATTACACATCATTATTTCCCCCTCCTGTTTATCACCCAGTGCATACAATCATTATCCATGTGTCCATTTGCTATTCACAGACGCGTGCATGTGCGTCTGGAGGAGCTGGCACATGCAACAGCTGCAGGATCATCGTGTCAGATCAGATTAAACAGTTAAACACATGATGTCGTTTAATCACAATTAATTAAAGGGCTACGCAAAAAAAAAAAAAAAAGGCAATCACGGCGCCGGCAAATAGGGCCTTGTAGGTTAATGACGGTAGCAATGTAGTCCCCAAGGTGCTTGAAATACAGGGCCCCTTAATGAGCTGCGGGATGGGGCCTTCAAAGCGGACGCCCGGCGGCGGCAGCAGCAGCGGCTCCGCCCTGTGGGGGGTCCCCCCCAGGACCACTCCTAAAGACTCCTAGGGGGGGCTTTTACTCACCTAGCGCTTGATAGAGCTCTGTCATCTTTGGATGGTCCCAGCACGTCGTCTGGGCCTGATGGCTGGGAAATAAAAAATAAAAAAAAGACAAGAAATGAGAAGCGACTAAAAAAAAAAAACTTCAGGATAGAGAGAGAGATCAAGATGAGAGGAAATTTCAGGCTTTTGTGGAGAAGACACATCTAAAATAATAAAAGGATTCCCATCCAGGAATCAAAGTTATAAACCAGGTATTGAGGTGTGTGGATTTACAAATAACACAGTTACAGCACCATCCTAGCATGTGCAGATCTAATTTGGCATATTTAACCGTAAAAAACTATTTGTTTAGCCAGAAATTACAGAATTAAAAGTTCCCCAAGAATATACAAAATTGGAAATATTACAACTGTTTTTTTTTTTAAGTTTGTGCAGCTGATATGCATATTTACATGCAGTGTTCTAGGTTGATTAAAAGCTCAACAAGCAAAACTAGATTTTTCACATTTAATTAAATGAATTGAAATCATGTTGCTCCTATTTTAGGTAACATATGACATAATTGTTAATCATTTTTCTCCATAAACAGACACAATAAAACCTACAATCTTTCAGCTCTGTAAAGGGTTAATTAGGGATCAATCACCAATTCATCAATGACTGACTTACTGGTACTCAGGATGTGAAGTAGATTTGTGGTTTAGAAGTTTGTAATACTGTTCATGGTCGGATGGGCAAAGGTTTAGAAGATGGGGAAAAAATAGAGCATTAAATATACAAGTGCATGAAAATAAATGGAAAAAAACACCAAACCAGGACATTGTTTAACATGTTCAAGAGTTCATTGATTAGAGCCCAATAAAGTGCTACTAGTACTGCTCCCACCCTCAGTGGCTCGGTGATACGGCCCATAAAGAATTCACTAACAAACTAAACAAGATCCACGAGGTTCTGCTGCAAATGATTAGAAAAATAAATGCTCACAGACTGCAGAGAGGAACAAATTACACCCACAATAACACAAACCTGCAGGCGCGCACACACCTGCATGAATAAATGGATTAAAAACAAAGCAGCAGCCCTCAAAAAGGTGATATGGCATCGATGAGGTAAAGAGATAAGACGGGTGCTCAGGCAAATAGATATTACTATTATAGTATTTAGTATTTACTTGCTCTTTAAATGCAATGCTGTACAAGTCCTCTAATAATCTATTTTAGTGGGTGAATTATTGAAACAGTTCACCAAACGACAACCTGACCTTTCAGTGCCTCTCAGGTTATAAACTACACGTCTGATGATGCGATGAAACACGCGGTTCTGTTGTAGAGAGTGACAGCAGACCAGGCCGTGGTGTTTCTGTCCGTGTGTCTGTCTTTGCCGTTCATACGTTCCCACCACGCAGACACCGACCCTGAGGTTGTACTTACTTGATGTAGTAGGGCACTTTGTTCGGGGAGATGGCGCGCTCCCATGGTATCTGCACTGAACCTGCGCAAACACACAGAGGCGGAATGTGTTTCAGAAATAGCCGTGTCATGCATGAAAAAGCGTCGTGCACAATGTCCCAGACAGCGTGTCCACTCAGACCTTCTTAACACAGCGCAGGAAGGCCAAGGAGACAAGTGTATTGTGCCGAGTTTCCACAGAGTGTCGGGTTTTTTTGTGGTGTTTTTTTGGCATGGCCTAAATGAATACGGGCGTGGTGTGGAGGAGTCAGTAGAGACAAGGTGACCGACACGTTTTTTAACCAGCGTCCAAACTGAACCAGCAGGGAGTCCCCGCTGAGGATCAGAGACAGACTACTGTGGAAGAGGCAAGAAAAAACACACACACACACACACACACACACACGCAGCGTCATTGTCCATTTACTGTATTATGACACGGCAGAGTGCAAGCTTTCTGTGCACAGATACATATATAAAGATTCAAGTAGTAAAATTCCTGCATTTAAAATGTTACTTCAGGGTGACATGTAATTCAATTCTGAAATAACATTGCATGATTCACAGTTTTATCTCATAAGATAAAAGTTGCTATTTTGATACTAGCACAGCTTGGTTGGTGTGTGTCCAAGTCATTAGTTAGAGGCTCCAAGCAGAGGGGTTGTCTTGGGTTCCCGAATTATTCATAGGTTTATCATTCACCACTCGCAGTGTCGTCTCCCATCCCCTTCAGAGAGAGCAGTGCGTCATGGGCCCAAGTATAAATATTCGGGGCAGATGGCCAACAATTGCTACGGCGGTAGGTTTAATTTCATTTTATATGGATCACGTGGGGATCCAACTGGAGTTTTGGTGCAGAGGGTGTTGGGCTGCATGCAGGAGAAATCCACAAACAGGATTCCAGCATGAGAGCAGGGCTTTTTTCTAAGTGTGTGTGTGTGTGTATGTGTATGTGTGTGTGTGTGTGCACTTTCACTGCTGCATCCTGCACACTGTGTGATTTCACCTGTAGTCTGTTTCATATCTAAAGAAGAGGCCTGTACTGTAGTGTCACATGGCAGTATCATTCTCTAGTGTGCAGACTAAACAATTTTTGTAATTCTTTGTCTTGCTGATAGGGCTTATCTGGGAATGTGTCCACTGTGTAAGGATTGGGGGGGGCGTTCTCCTCTAGAGAGAAGGGTTGAGGATATGACAGAGAATGCGTGGCTAACTCATCTGAGCATTTCTTCACCTTCCTGCCTTTAATGAGATCAGACCCAGGGACCTTGGATTGACTGCGCCTCCTCAGGCCCCATCTCACCTCCTCTGTGAGGGCAATTGGCTGACCTCGGCCCTCCTTGATCTCACGCTAGAGTGCACTTCCCTGTTCTTGTGCTGAAGTTCTGAGCGTCGAACTCCTATACAAAAAAAGAGTTATACTCTCCCTTTATGCAAGCCCTCGTTTCAGCCTTGTACTGACCCCCCCCCCTCCCCCTCCCCCAGTTGTATTCCATTTAATTTCATACGTTTTTGAGCCTGAATCCAATATGTGTGTGGATAATATCAACAGCCTTGGCAACAACCTCAGCAACAAAGGCCACAAACAGACGTGGGCAAATACAAAAAAAACCTGACGTCAACATGAGTAGGAAGTAGAGGTAACCTTGTAAATGAAGTTCTCAGAGGCTTTTGCCTTTTCTACATATGTCACTTCAAGACCACAGCTAACACAGCTATCTGATGTCATTAATACAGGATACATATACTTTAAAAGAGAATCGCCGAAAGACTAAAACACAGAAGTATTATCAACAAAATGGAGTCTGAAATCCAAAAATCTTATTTTGAAATGAAACTAGTAAATATGCCTTTTATATAAATATAATAATAATAGTAATAATTCCCAGTGAAATGTGAAGAAGTGTTATGTCAATAGCACATTTTAGCAACAAGTCAATTCAAAGTGGTTCATTTAAAACATTAAAAGCATTTAGACAAAATGCGGAACTTGTTATAAATGTGCATTAAAATAGAAATAAGTAGAGATAGGACAATAGAAATACAAGAATATAGGGTAGGAAATAAACACCTTACTTAAGTTATTGCAATAACTGACATGACTCCTTTATATCAGTGTCATAAACATTTACAACTGCTGTCATTGAGTTTGATTTAGTTTTTATAATGACAGGTTGGCATTGCTTGTCGAATGAAGTGTTACCACAAACATTAATAGTGTTTGCTAACATCAATATGTTTACACCTTATTATGTTTAACATTTAATTTGAAAAGCGTTTTCAATTATTCATTAAAAAATACACTTAAAAAATCCATTCAGAGATGCTCTTAATGATAGCAGTCATACGTGTTAATGACATTTACTATTTTAATGAATAATGATTTGATTCAATAAAAAACAGAAAAGTTTGCACCGTTGATTTTAAAAGAACTGAAGTTTTCTCTGTAGCCTGAAAACTAAAAGCTGCTGCTCCGTAAGTAGCATTAAAAGCTGAATATTCAAGAAAAGCACAAGTGTCACAAAACTGTACTAGGTACTATGTTGTACTCACACTTACATTCCACTACAGCACAAAGTCGTATACCTACTGTATGTACACGATGACCAGATGCATCATGGGAATTATCAGCATGCTGATGCATGCAGAAACACACAGATTCATAACCAGGCTAAACCCCAATGTGGCGTTTTTGAGCCGGCGTGACAGCAGTAAAACTGGATGGGGGCTGATGAGGACACACACACACACACACACACACACACACACACACACACACACACACACACCACTTCAGACACGCTCCCACATTAAAGCCCTGCCGGCCTTTTTTTTTTTTTTTTTTTTACTTCTTCCTCAGTTTTAAACTGGGCAAAGTAAATCACATTTTCAGCCCGTTGCCGCAGCCTTTGAAGATCAGCAGGTAAAAAAAAAAGAAGAAGAGATAGAATTCACAAATACAACCCGTGTTGAAGTGAGAAGCGATGACTGGCGTGATGAGGCTCACGGGTTGATGCTAATCACCACAGAACTGAAAAAACACACACACACACACACACGGGCTGTCTCTTACAGCCTCATCACATGACCTTCTTTTCATCATCCCTGCCCTCTGAGACCGGGGCACGGGTTGACGTGAGGCGAGGCACCATAAACCATAAACAGGCTCTTACTGGAGAGGAAGTGTTGCGATCCGGGCCCGAAGTCTCGATGTGCATCCTGCAGCAGCTTCAGCCGCTCCTCTATGGAACCCTAAACACACACACGCACACACACACAAACAAAGGGTAAAATCAAAGACAATCACGCTATTCATTCCCCTCCATCACAAATCCCCACAGCAGAAACATATGAACACGGACCACCTGCTTCTCCCCCATTAGTTAACTGTGGGACATGAATCATGTATTTTTCCCACCGCTGGCCCCGTCGAAGGACTCCGCCAAAGCCTTTGAAGAGCAGCAGGTAGGAAATGAAGACAGAGATTACAACTAATATAGTGGAATGGAGGACAATGATTCCTGGGTGCGGTGTCAGTGCGCTGTCGAGCCGCCTGAGGATGAGATGAAATGAAAGGAGGAGGGGGGCGTCGGGGGGGGAGGAAATGAACGGCCAGCGAGCCTCACGTGTGCCGTGTCAATAACCGCCGATGCCGAGTTGACACAATTAAGTTCGCCGTTGCCTTTGTAAAAGCATTTCATATCTCGTTTCCCATAAAATGGGATTTGGCTCGTCTAATCCTGGTGGATTTGAAAGGTAGCGGATCTGGCACGGGAAACATTGTCGGCCGGATGTCGAAGCGCGTCCTCAAACAATGGCGGCTAAATCCATCGCAGTGGGACACCATAGTGAGACAGATAAAGAGAGTAGGAGGAAAAGTCAGAGCGAGGGGGACTCAAACTTCAAAGAAAAGCGAAGGCAACGAGCTGTAATGTGTGTAAAATTAAATGTATTAGGGGCTTTCACACCAACAGCAGGCGGCGGCCGACAAACACTCCATTCAAATCAAAGGCGATTAGTTGGCTTCACTTTCATTGGTGTGAAAGCATCAGTCGCGCTGGGGTGTGAACCTGAATCAAGCAGACCTACGAAAAATGTTTTATTCATATTGTAACAGTACGTTCAACCACGTGTATGAGCAAATACACAAAAAGAAATAGACCCATTAAACAAATAAAAAATAACTTAGGCGGAATTTTCTAAGACTTGGGCATTTTTCATCTCACGTAAATGTGAATTAAATCTATCAAAGCTTAAAGCACGAGGGTCATTTTAGTTTAACCCCTTAATGCCTGAATTTGTATAGCTGTGAATGTTTTATGTGTGTTTTTGCCTTTAGGTAGATGGTAAATAATGTTGAGATTATTCATTTCACTTTTTGCACAAAAATAAATAGAAATTTTGGTATGTTGCAAATTTGCAACAACAGGCATACTAGTCAATTTGGGCTCAATTCTGTTTGTTGCATATTTGCGACAGCAGGCGTTAAGGGGTTAAATACACAGTTCACAACCCGCGTGATTTACTGAAATTAGATTTTGTGTCAGCGACTTCTTCTTCTCTGCCATTTTGCTTGTATCAAAACTGCCAAAGTCAAATAAATGACTTAGACAGACAGTGTTTTTGGATTCTTATAAGTGTATATTATATAGTATACCACATGTAATATGCACATATTTAATTTTAAATGACTTGTGGCTGACATATCTATTCCCCTGTCTGACCACAGCTCTCTGGAGGTTGTGACATTGTGAGTGTGTGAGAATCCTGCACTGCTGCCACAGGTCTAACTAACTCAGTGCATGAAAATTCAGATATTAAACAGTGAAAATGGCCCCTTTAAGTTTAAGTCTTATTCGCACATGTCACTGCTCCCTCGCCAGAAAAAAAAAACAGTACGACCTGGTGTGTGATGTGTGTTGGGTTGGACAGTGGTGGTCTAAAGGTCACAGAAGTGAACCTGTGATGGAAGGTTTTCAGTTCAACCCTGGAGCAAAGTCCTGAACCAGAATTTAGCCTCCAACCCCAATAACGGTTATGAATGTGTAGATGTGATCAGGAAAAATCAAGAGAAAATAAAGAGTGGTGTCATTGTGCTGTAGAGACGTTACTTCTAACTGTGAGGTGATGTATGATTTTTTTTTATTACAAAAATAATTTGACTGCAGCAAAGAAGACAAATTACTAAATTACCCATGATCGATAAATATAAAAAATGTTTTTTTTTTTCTTTCTGCTGGCGTTAGAGCGGCCAGGCACAGGATGTTGCTGTGATTTACCATTTATCACTTTAATTAAAAGAGGATTCGGCCAGACAGACAGAAACAAAGAGACAGGCTTCACAGAATGATACTGACCTGCCAAGGTGAAATTATCAAATTAATTGAATGGTAGAGATAGCTCAAAGAAAGCAGATATACACGTAAAAAGGTTTTTAAATTCGCCGTTTGCGAAACTCGTTTTCGTTGATATCACTGGATCTGAGAGATCAATATCTGCTGGTGACCATGGACATTAGAAACCTTGTCCATCCTCAGGGGGAATTAGAGAATCCAGGATTCAGAACACTTTACCTCGCACGCAGCACATCAAAGATTTAACACGGATTGTTCCACAGAACAACATTTTCACGAAGACTCTCTTCACCTCGAACACAAAGTGACACCGATGTGGCGTCTATAGCCAGTCCCAGTTTCTCCACGTTTCCTGTGGCTATGTGTTAAAAATGAATTTTTTCATACAGTTTGTTGCTCAGGAAAGTGTGTTTGGGAGGGTTTTACGCATTCTGCATCTACCTAAACGTCATTTAAATTAAAAACCCT
This sequence comes from Eupleurogrammus muticus, assembly GCA_036785175.1. Classification (NCBI taxonomy): domain Eukaryota; kingdom Metazoa; phylum Chordata; class Actinopteri; order Scombriformes; family Trichiuridae; genus Eupleurogrammus; species Eupleurogrammus muticus. The sequence continues at coordinate 25,565,580 of JAYKQN010000004.1, read as the reverse complement.
TCAGACATCTTAATTGAAACAGAAGGCCGATATGCTCCTGATGTGCCAATAAGTAAGAGTGACAGATGTTCCTGTTTCAGGGAAGCCCCAGGGTTCCACGAGATGAATTTAAGGCTTTTTTAAAGACTTTCTTATTACCACTTAGAATTAAATTATGAACCGCTAAGACTTCACAGCTGTGTTGGCAAAGGTACGAAACATCATTCTGGATTTTTAAGCCTCAGAAAATAATTTAGAATTTACAATTTACTTGAATTTAATGGACGCAAGGAGGGAAGGTGGAGGCACCTGCACCTTGACTCACTCCCACCCTCCGTCGCCTCCGTTCCTATTCCCAATAAAAAAAAAAAAATGAAATGAGCAGAGTACTTTTAACAACTCACTCACAACATCTCAGGTTTTTTTTCCCACCCTGTTTCTTCTTTTACTCCCATAACATAAAGTCTGAATAATGAGCTCATACAAACACTGAATCTTGTGACAATCATAATTATCCTGTCACAGCAGCACAGCGTCTCCTCTCCTCGGAGCGTGCTGGCAGGGTGATAACCACGGAGGAGCCAGGGGGGGAAAGGAGAAGCTTTTTTTTTTTTTTTCTCAAAACATCTCAAAATCAAGTAAGCCATTAGGTAATTTGTTATGACTGAATTGTGTTATATTGCAGTTTTCAGTCAGATTCAATAAAATAGTTGAGGTGTAGCCTACGTGATTCTCTAAAATCATCCCAAATCACATCTGTGTGATATGTGTGATATGCACACAGCTGGGACAATCAGTGTTGTCTTGTTTTGTCTTGTTGAATTTGTCTTTCATACCCTGCTACTCATGTCTTGTCTTCTCATACCTATTTGTTTGTTCCTAGTTTAGCAACACTAGGCAAAAGTAGCCTTAAGCTGCTGCACTTTACCATTGTTAAAAATCTAGTTTAGGATTGTCTCGTCTTGTGCACCTGCACTTTAATGTTGTTGTACATGCAAAACACATAGGATAGTGAGAAACGCAATTTCCATTCCTTTTTATGTCAAGTACATGTGAAGAAATTGACAATAAAATTGACTTTGACTTTGACTTGATGTGCTGACCATGTGCAAATGTTTGAATATGAGGAGAAATCGTGCTGTTTATAAATCGAGCCTTATTGTAAAAAAGTCGTCACATGTAGGTTTTAAAAGGTTAATCTTAAAAAAAAGAGAACACAGGAGTAAAATCCGCCTGTACTTGTGTTGAGTTTAACAACTTCTAACTTAATCAGTTTGGCCATTAAATATCTCAAAATCTGCAGGAAAAGTGTGTTTTGGAAATGCTCTCACTTCTTATACTGACTGAAAATCTTCCAAAAGTGTGTGACTCTGTTCTACTGCGATTTCTTGCACCAAACAATCAAATGTGTTTCCCCTGAACGACAAAAAGCTCAGGTTGATGCGATGCAAAAAATAAATAAATAATTAAATTCTTGCTAAACAAACACAGATCTGCTCTGTTAGTCCTGTTCAGACTTATTTCAAGGCCGTATCTGCCATATGAATGCTTGTGCAGAAATGGACATTTTTTAAATCATCATGTTGGAGAATGAAATTGTTGATCACCTCACAGGACCCTGATGCAGAAAGCAGACTACGCTTTAAAGTAAAGCTCACTAAGTCCCGTTCAATGAATCCAGAGCACTTTATTCCTGAAAATTTTACAAGTCTTCAAAAGAGTGAGTGCTTTGAATTCAGTGAAGACTTGACCTCTTCGCCTAAGTGCCCGGGTTCAAATCTCGATTCCTTTTCATGCTTATTCATCCCCTGTGCTGCATTCCTGATTTCCCCGCGCCTCCGCTCGACCTGGAAATCATTACGGCCCCTCGTCGTAGAGGCGGTCCCACAAGGGCTTATTCCTGAGGACTGAGGGACAAAGAGCAGAGAGAGGGATCATCGAGCGGCCGTGAGCGGAAGTCTCCTACCTGCCGGCATGCTGCCTTATCAGAAATAACTGATTGGAGGCTGCAGCTGATCAGATTGCTCTGATACATCACAGCATACCTTGAGTGGAGACAAATAGATCAGACGAGACTGTTTTCTGATTCACCAGCTATTAAAAAAAAAAAAAAATCATAATTGATCTATTTCCCCTGTTAACACTTATTGTGGATGAGGAATAAAGTCAGGGAGAGTGTGCCTGCTCTCGGTAAAACTTCCCTGAATAAATCAAGGTTAAAAACAAAAAATAGAAAGGAAGTGATCTCTGGGTAAATTAGGTAAATTAGAAGGCTTTCATCTTTTGGCATGCAAAGACTTTCAGACCTCCCCCTTGTGAGTTTAGAACTTGTCGTGAAAAACACAGGCTTTTATCTATTCCCCAAAAAAACACTCCACTTGTCCTTCACATGCCGAAAAGCCCGAGGTGTGTGTAAACATGAAAGCCTCTAATAAACCTGCAGCCGCACAAGCGCGGACACACGTCATCGCGCTTGGGATCACTCTGCGGTTCCTGCACGCTGGAGAAGCTCCCGCTTTCAATGTCAAAAAAAAAAAGACAATGGAGAAACACTCAATGAAGCCGACCTGAAGCACTTTCCATCTGCTGTTGAGATGCTCCAGGGCGCGAGCGTTCTCCATCGACAAATGGACATCGGAGATGGCCAGCTGGTGGGCCAGATCGTTGATGTGCTTCATGCCCTCCTTCACCTGGGTCAGCTCCTCCTTAAATAACTGAGAGAGAGAGAGAGAAAGGGAATATTAAATGGAGTCCATAAATATCAAGTTTGGACCAACTCCATTCGAGACAATTGTATTGTGATTCTTGTTTCAGGAATCATTTGGCAGCATCCAGGTCCAAATTAACTCCCGAAAGAAAGCGAAAGCAGTGTATAATAATGTTGGAGTGTCAAAGAGAGGACAGGTTATAACTGCATCATTTTGTCAGGTGTGTGTAGTTTATTTTTATTGTTTGTATATATATATATATACACAATACATATTGTGACACGAATGCTTTTCTGCAAAAGCCTAATATGGTGCACACATCATGTCAATATGTCAACGCACAATGAAAACTAGAAGAAGAAAGCTGTGACTGCATGAGCTGCACATGCAAAAAGAAGCAGTTGACAATTTCATATTGTGTTAAAGGGATAGTGCAATATGTTTTGATATTTTGTCCATCATCGTGATTCCCATAATCAGAGCAACCCTAAGCATAGCACAAATAACAGTTAAAGGTTATTATAAGGTAAAATTATAGGTTAGTAGAACTTCCTGATACCTTGATTCATTGCTTTTCTTCTCAAGGGCGTCCTCTGAACTCACATCGAAAAAAAACGTAATAACTAAACCCTAGCGCATTAAAATCAAACACAAATGTTGCTGAAATCATCATGTTACAGTACGTTATGTTTGGTGGATTATCTCACTTGCACGACGTAAGCCCCGTGGACGCTGCTCTTCAGACTGTATATAGTTAGGAAATGATGGTATGAGATGAATATGTAGTTAATACCGGATATCTCCAAATACGCTGACTGTGTTTGGACAGCAGCAGGAACAATGCAAAAGAGAGAGCAACAGAACATGTCACCTTTATTATAATTGCAAGGAATCTAAAGGGGAAAGTGCATTCCTGTGTGTCTATGTCAATTGAGAGAAATTAAATCCACAACTATTTTAATGATGAATAAAAATGTGTTTTTTTTTCCTGTTCCTGCAGTTCTACAAATCTGAGTTAAAGGGGGCGGGCCTATGTGCACAATTTGTGGCATCACAACTAGTTGAGATGCCAGTCATGATCCAGTATGCAACACCAAGCCTCCAGTGTACAAACACTGAATGGAATGAAACTAGGAGACATCTTGTGTAACAGTAAGTAATATTTGCATATTAATGGGTTTTGAAATTTTCATTGAGGTCTTAATACATGTCTGCAGGGCATCGTTAATTATTTAGTTTTTTTTTTTTCCTTATCAAAAAAGCAAAACACTTTCTGGTTCCAGCTTTTTATGTGTTTGCATTTCTCCATGTCTCCATGTGATCTTTTGGATTTGGTCATTTGGGGATTTTGCAAACCTGACAAATGCTGTATTTTGTCACATTTTATAGACCAAATGTTCTGATTTACCGAGGAGATAATCTGCAGTTTAATAAATAATGTGAGTAGTTGATAGTTGTAGCCCTGTATAAATGCAATCAAGTGTGCAGATGTGTTTTTAATTGTGTTCTATTTGCATGCAGAACATGTCCGCCTTTGTGTGTGTGTGTGTGTGTGTGTGTGTGCTGGTGTAAACGTAAGTGAGCGTGGGCGTACAGAGGGAGGCCAAATGACAAACCTGCCCTGAAGACCCAGCCGAACATGTGCTGCCTGTGACAGGAGTCCAAACAGTGACATAATTATTGTTAAGTGGCCTCTCTCGGTGAACAGTGCTGCACAATAGGCAGCGGCAGCACTCGACACTCCATAATGACTGAACCAATGATCCGCCATTCATTTAACATCTATTCAGCCGAGGATTCTAACCTACGCTATCTCTCCCTGTAAGTTTGAAGAGCCTCATCCTTGGCATCATCTGTCTGATCACAGCTACTTTTTTTTTTTTCTTCTTTTTTTTATGAGCAACGTATCAGTGCTGCGTTTGGTGATTAAAATACACTGGATGTCAGGATGATGTTTGTTTCTGGCTTGTCAAAGTGTCACAGTGTGTGCTTTTTCAGGGCGAGCCGGAGGCGATTATCTCCAAGGAGACAATTAAATTACTCCGAAGGTATAAAAAAAAAATAATAATAATGCATATCTGGGATTCACGATAATGTGTCTGCATATACAAGTTTGTGTATGCACGAGAGAGATAAAGAGGCGGAGAAGGCGTGTAATGTGGTTTTTGTCGGCTCGTGCACCTTGGTTGCGTCTATGTGGTCCTGCAGAGAGTCGATGAACAGGTCTCCCACGGGCTCCCAGGCGTCCCGCACCCCCTCCGCCTGCTCCAAGGCCACGGCCAGCTCCTCCATCGCAGCCTGGATCTGCAGGAGACGCTCCAACGTCCTCTCCATGTGTCTGGGGACATTTCGTTGAAAATTCAATTCATTAAAACTGTATCTGTACCATGGATTTTAATGTGAAACAACAGATTAAAAATCTGTGCATGTGAAAATACATGGAGCAGGCAAAACTTATCATTTATTAAAATGAACAGAATGTGATTTTTCGTGGGGCTAAATGAAAAATAGTTTTTTTGCACAATCTAAATGGTTTTGCCCTTGGAAAAATAAGGTTTTTTTTGGGTAAACTCAGAATTTCCAATGATCCAAGACTTGATGTGTTTTCCTAATTGGTTCTGCAATGGATTATTGTTGCCACGTGTTATAATCAGGTTATGGTAATTATATTATGTCTCATGTATTGCTGTGTATTTCTAATATAAAGAGTATATACAGAATTATTAGGAAAGGGTCTTTCTCTTCCTGTTAATTATACTATTAAAGTTAAACTCAAGCACCTTGATTCATGTGTAAAAAATGTATTATCTCCCAAATTTTGCATTTAGGAAACAAATAAAATATATTAATCAGTGTTACCATTAGCCCACTAGCTTTTGAAGTGATTCCGTGAGCACAAGCCCTGCAATTTGCTTTGCTCCCAAATGACCTATATTCGTTTAATTAAAAACCACATAAAAAATTGGAATTTCAAAAGCTCAGAGACAAAAACAACGCTGCTATCCAGAATGGAGATCTGACCCAAAGTTTACTCGCTGCAATGGCCTTGATTACACAATTTGCATTATGATGAGCCTCAAAAGCTCCTTTTTAATTCACCATAACCTTCAGTGTTCTCCCAATTGTGTTTTTACAACTACTGATATATTGGCCCAATCACAAAATGGGGGCGAGGAAACCTGTGATAATCTGGACAAGATCTGCACAGTATTAAAAAAAAAAAAGAGTCTGACCTATGGCGGTCCACACAGCGCGCTGTCAGCTTTTCCCAAAGGTCACTGGCAACGTTCGCCTGCTTCCATACCGAGCGGCTCACGTTCAAGATCCGCCGGCGTGGAGACACCTCTGCAGAAAACGGACGATAAAGAGAAGAAGTCGCAAAGAAGGAAGTGGTGAACGGAGAAAGACGGAGAAGACAAAGGAACTCAATGAAAAAGAATGAAAGAGGGAGAAACTGGGAAGAAAGCGGCTCGTTCTCAGGCTCATTCTCTGGTTTTATGGCTGTATCTTGAAGGGGGCACAGTCAGTTGGGGGCATGAGGAGAACACAGCGTGGTAGATTGCTGCAGAATTCCCCAGGTGAGCTGCCAGTGGTGAGAGCCAAACATTACGAACCGGACGCGTGGGCGGAGGAAACAGCCGAGCCTGCTCTATTATTGATCCGAGCAGATGGTACCGTAGAGCTGGTGAACTACAGCTAATTGGTCCCAAACCAGACGTTCCCTAAACCCAGCGTGACACCGGAGGACTGATCACTGCTAACAACGACTAATGGAAGATTTCACCTGCATGGGTCCTACCAAATGAAGTCGGGGAATTAGGCAAGGGCGTTTGTGGGCGTGATATCTTGGCCGGCGCAGCGGTTGGCGCCGAGTATGGAGGGTGGAGGGTGGAGTGGGGGGGGGCAGACCTTTTCCATCGGTCAGGGTCTCCTCTGGTTCCTGGAATGGGTGCTGAGCCAGAAAGGCCTGGGCAGACTCCAAGACCGAGTAGATGAAGGGCCCGCGAGATTTTACATCCTCCATGAATGCCTGGCGGTAGAGAAGCAGAGAGGGGAGGAGAGTGTGGCCGTTAGCAACAGGGATCAGAGAAACAAACCGTCCCAGCACTGATCCTCTGCAGGAAGGCTACACAGCTAGCTACACAACGGCTACTTCTACTTCTGCTAATACACTGTTTGACAGATGTATAGTAACATTTGCATTTAGCGCTACGTGTGTGCAGAAGTTGCTGTTTCAGACATCCATCCATCCATCCATTTTCTATCCCGCTTATTCCCTTTCGGGGTCGCAGGGGTCTGCTGGAGCCTATCCCAGCGCATTTTATGGCGAGAGGCAGGGGGATACACCCCAGATGGTCGCCAGCCAATCGTGGGGCACACACACCATTCACACACCATTCACACACACACTCACACCTATGGGCAATTTAGATTTGCCAATTAACCTGAGCATGTTTTGTATTGTGGGAGGAAGCCGGAGTACCCGGTGAAAACCCACGCAGACACGGGGAGAACATGCAAACTCCACACAGAAAGGTCCCAGACCCAGGCCCCAAGGCGGTCTTGAACCTGCGACCTTCTTGCTGTGAGGCAACAGTGCTACCCACTGCTCCACCGTGTCGCCTGTTTCAGACATTCTGTTCCATATTCATCACATGTGCAGCAGCCATGCTGCAGGAGAGCTGCTCTTTATTGATACCACTGACCCATGCATCCCGCAGTACTCCCACCTTGCAGTTGTGTTGGACTCTTAATGCAGCTGGATCTATTTTTCTCGACTCATACCCCGCTGAATGATTGGTAATATTCTTATCAAACTGCCAATACACACACACACACAGCTCTCTTTCTCTCTCTCTCTATATATATATACACACACACACACACACACACACACATACCAATGAAACTAACATGATACTATATTATATACTACTTTTTTATCATTTAACAAATAACACACTTTTAAAACTGAAAAATCCATGCCCACTCCACATGTCGATAAAAAAAAACACTCATTCTAGGGTTTTTTATTGCTGTACCCTGCAATTGAAAATGGGATCTGATTTGTTGTGAGGTGCATTCTCCACTTCTTGTTTCCTGACGTTTTAAAAACCTAAACAACTGACCATTGCTATGTCGTGCACAACTCAATTGCTGTTGCTAGGTAGCAAAAAGCTTAACAAGAAAAAAAACATGATCTTTGTCCCCTTTAGTAACTTTGGGATCAACTGAAACCAACCATCAAGGCACAGCATGTAATACACTACATTTAAAATACACATAATGCACATACAGCGCACAAAAATATACATTAGGAGGTCAGTCACCATCTACACACCCCATTAAATACTATAATTTAGTTAAGTTGTTTTTAAAAGAATTAAAGTTGTAATAATAGGATGACACATTCTGTACGGATGCTACCGCTTTCAGACAGACATGTAATTGTTTCAGCTGTATAAATAAACCTGACATGACGTGGCTTCCCATTATCTGTAATTACCAGTGTTTCACAACATGTCCGGGCTGTGAACAAGAACTCAGAGTAGGGTTAAAAGCTGACATATCCACAGTGACCTATGGATACCTAAGTAGAAACACTTTGTGAATAAAATCTCATCAGGCTTTTTCAGTATCACATTGGGGCATGGTTTGGTTTCTATTGGTCCTGTTATGGCATATTGAGTCTAAAAATGCAGATTTAGGAAGAGACCAATAGCAATAAAGACAAATTAGATGGGGCGGGCACCACATGGACTGAGAAACAAATACACACATACATGCTAAACAAGAAAAACCAAGGGGCATACATGAGAGTTGGCTTCTTTGAATACATGAATTATTTAAAGGAATCACTGTACATGCACACACACACACACACACACACACAATAGCGTGAATCTCCTGAAACGACCACATGGGATTACATGTCTGTCTGCTCGTGTGGAGAGCCCGGGGCAAACTAGTAGACCACTGGAAGCGTTGGTCAATCGATCTCCTCGCACATAGGGATCCAATTAACTGGAGAGCCCATCTCCAGCGGCCCACATTGACTCCCTGTATGCAAATCACACACCAGCAGCTCGCCGTGCATGGAACCCGGGCGCGCACGCTGCTCCACCGCCACCGAGCAGACACCCAGAGCTTCCCCAGGGCTTGGAAAAAAAAAAGCCAACACGTCAACCTCCTTCAGTCTGTGACACTAATCTTTGTTCCCTTAGAAACACACTGCAGGTGAGTGAATTAATGCCACGCATCTTCTTTCGCTTCAAAGTCATTTATTTAGGTGAAGCAGCATGCTAAACAGTGTGATGAGATTACTTTTTTTTTTTGCTGAATATGTACTCTACATAACAGACTCGTTGTTGGGCTCGGCGGTGACAGTATTTCAGCATCTATTAAAACAAAAAAACAACAACCCGGGACCGGAGCCCAGCAGGCCTGATAACACCCGTTAGGCAGAGTTCAGCTGGAAACCCCCAGTGAAACAGCAGCGCACACCAGCCAGCGCCGAGCAAACACGCTAAAAGTGTGGAACGGTGGGGAGCTGTAACTTGAGATAAGATTCCCAGCGCAACAGTCGCTGGGTAATAAAAAATAAATAAAAAACTACCATCTGTCTTTCCCTTCCCGTACTCGCAAATTCCCTTTTTCTGCCGCACTTTCTTCTTTTTTTCCTTTTCTCTGCTTTCTCTCTTTGGCTGCTTTGCTGCCCAAAGAGGAGATGAGCCATGGATTCCCCGAGCCAGCTGTCATGTTAAAACTTTAATTCCAGCTAAATTTCACACTCAGAGGATTCGTCTGTGGTTGAGGGAACATTAAGAGCGAAGCCTTCAGATCAGATTAATATATATTATGCATGGAGCAGAAAAATTCAGTGGGAGGAAATGACTTCATTGACTTTGTCTAAACATGTTGATGGCATCCCATTTACTCCTCCCCCGTGGACGGTCCTTCGCCGTGCGCTGTCGACAACGCTGAGGACGGTTGATGTTCATGTTGCACGAGGTGGAGAAGGTTCGTAAAATCACTACGAGACGCAACCTTACACGCTCACCCTCGCATGGCTTCTCACCCAGAATCACACACAAACACTTAACATGCAAATGCACACACGCACAAATGTAGCACAGTGGAACTCGTCCCACTAGCAAAAAAAAAAAAAGTATAAATCCACTTAAGATCAATAATTCACATTTCTTAAAACGCTTTAATTCTCTATAGAATGGGATGCAATTTCCCCTCTCTACTTTGCAGAGAAAGTTTTAGAGCAACCACACGCTTGCGCTGTGCAGAACACGGGATATGAGCGGAGAGAGAGGAGACTTTTGGAAGGTTGTGCATCAGGAAGTATGGACCAGCAGGGTCTGTGACTTTAAAACAATCAAATGCAGAGACGAGAAAAAGAGAGATGAGGACGACAGAGGAGGGAAGAGGGTGTGTGTAAGAGGAGGGATTAATCAGGAATTTGAGAGTAAAAAAAAGAAAAGAAAGGCTAATTAGAAAAGGAGAGATGGAGGGAGAGAGGTACTGCGAAGGCCTGAAGTGTTTATTCCCTCGTCTTATGAGGAGTTAATTGAGAAGCTGATTTCACAGCGCAGCGTCGGAGACGAGAGTTGAGCTGAGGTGAAGCCGCAAAGCTCACGCCGTCAATACGAGTCACCTTTCAGAAACACTGCACACGCTGACAGCACAGAAAATTGGAAAGAAGGTTGAAAAGGAAACTCTGCTGTAGTTACAGAACCAATTACAGTGCGTGTGTGTGCGTGTGGGAGTGTGTGTGTGGGAGTGTGTGTGTGTTTGCTTGCATGTCCACGACAGTTCCAGTTGGTGCCACACATCCCCCACAGCTAAAGTCATTTACCAGGAAATGAAAAGAACATCCCTATCATCTCATATAGCGTTTCCCTCGTATAATTTCAGTCACACGGGAGAACAGGAAGTTTTTACCGTTCTACCCTTCACACGTGCCCTTGAGTGCACTTTAACACTTCCATTAAACGCATTTGCATATCACAGTTGAATATTGTTTTTATTTGTTTTGTTTTTTAGATTAAAACATATCAATTAAAATCCATCCTCACTTTTAGTTTAATACTCTCACAAACACAAACCCCGAACCTGTGCTTTGTGGTTTTGGTCTATAGATATAATCCGGCTTGAACTGACACATGCACACACTGCCTTCTGGGTAATTCCTGTCTGTGCCACCTGTATGAGGCTGAGGTTTTATAACATGACAATTAAAACGTTTCCAGTTGAGGCTTTTCAGCCTGGCAGTTTTGATACCATCCTGTCAGTAGTTATCCTTGCTTCATTGTAATATATGAAATATTACATGTCTCTCTTGTGCTCATGTAAATCGTATGTTTATACTGGCAACTTCCCAATAAAGTGGTTCTCATTAACATGTTTTTCTCCTTCTGTTGGCACGCGATGGGACAGGTGTGGAATAGTGAGTGTGTCCCATTAAGACTTCATGTTACCCAGCATTCACTTCACTTTACATACAATGGCTGCGCTGTGTGTTTTTTTTGTCTATATTTACATGCATAACGATCACAGTTACAAGTGACAGAATATCTTTCTTATAAGGTTTGACCGAAATCTCATTCTTTTTGATTTATTACTAATAGCCGGTTCTAAGCATCATCAATGATGACGACCCAAGATGTGTTGGAATTCTCCCGGAATAGTTGTGGGATAGTTTGGGAATAATGGAAGATTAGGTTTTATTCTTATTCACTTGCAGTTTTTTATCAACTGCTTATCAGCCTGTTTTTCTCTACTGGACTCTTATTCCCAAGACTAGAAACACAGTAAGCACTACATCAATACATCACTCTGTGTGGGCTGTAATTAAATTGCAATTAAAACAATCATAAAATATATAGTTTGAACATTTAAAACGTGCCAGAATTTGTTTTACTGCATTTGCATTTTACTGCCAAATCAACAGATTTCACACCCACCTGCTACACCTGAATTACAGGGTAAAGTTGAATTTGAAGGTAAAATTGAAGTGAACAGCAGATCACATTGCAGATTAAAACAACATATACGTCCTGTATGTAGGATCACAGCTGGTTCTTATCAAACAGTCAGGCGTTGAGGTTCCTTCAAACAAATGACCATATAGTTTAATCTTGCATGGACGCAGAAGAATATAGAAGAACAGAAGGACAACAGAATGAGGAACAGGAACATGAGTAAAAAGGGAAGTAAAGAAGTTGTGTGGTGGTTCTCAAAGAGCCAGAGCGAGATGACTTTATATTTTCCCTTCCTATAACTCCTGTGCCTTTTTCCAATTGTTTTCTTTTTATTATTATTTTGTACTTTCACACAATGGTGACCTGCAGCTATACTCTGTGTTTTTCCTCTTGCAGTAATTTTCAATGAGCAAGAGAAAAAACACAGTGCAGCTGATGAAAACACAGTAAAGACTTTACTGCAGCAGTTCTTTCGCTTACTGTGTTCTTTTCTTTCATAAACCGTTTAAACTGCTCATTCTATAGAGCTACTCTGAAATGGGTAGAACGGTGGAAAAAAAACTAAAATATGTGCACATTCCCAAACAAACACAAGAAAATTCAGAGATGCAAAAGAAACAGTGCAGTGCAAAAGACAAGTCATGATCAGTGCAGTAAATCCCACTTGCAAAGAGATGCAGTTGCTTTAATTACACCTATTAGTGATTATTTTAATAACATGTGCAATAATTAACTAAATGTTCCTGTTGGAAGTAAACATTTGCCATCGTTTTGGAAGAATAATTTGATTTGAGACATGTTTTGCAGACATAATGTATTCGTGTAATTTTTAGTTTTCTAATGTACAATGTTGAGCACTAAATTAACCATTTCGCCAATCGTGTGTTAATGCAAAATCCTAAAGTGATTTGGTAAAATGCAGGTAATAAGTATTGGAAAATGCTTCACCGCAATTGTAAAAAAGAAAAAAAACAGTAACTTCCTGGTGGCAAACTTTCCCTATCACTCTGCGAATGACGGATGTCTGAACTCACACAGCTGATATGTTTATATAAGATATTTTGAGCTGGTGTAGAAGGAAAAGTGCAGGTGTCATTAATAATTTAAAACGTGGCTCAGTCGTTCTATTCTAAGCAATGACAGTGTTAAAGTCTCACCATGCACAATACCAGGATCATTATTTTATAAGTAATGACGTGCCATTATTACTGGTGACATGTTAAAACATCTTTCATGATAGAGGATTATTGGAGTGAGGGGGATGCTGATGAAGCACAGTCATACCAGACAAATAATACATGTAAAACACCTGTGTGAGTGGGGGTGTTACACCCTATGAATGGTGTCCCCTGCCTCCAAATTGGTTGACAATCAGAAATTTAAGTCGCGGGGATGAAAATGTTTATTGGAAGGACAAAGGAGCGCTGATTTGTGCCGTAATCGATAGGGTCACAGCCTGTGAGAGGGTGAGCCTGTGGCTTTCACTCACCTTCAAGAGAAGCCCTTGAAGGGATTTCAAGGCCGGTTCGCCTCGCTACGCCATGCGAGACTGTGTGTGTGTGTGTGTGTGTGTGTGAGGCGGTGCTTCATCCTGCTGTCGGCGTGGCTAACTGATGTCCCCATCAGCCTTATCTTTTTAACGCCGAAAAAATAAATTCGTCTTCTGTGTTTAGTATTCGATTTGTGTAATTGGGCTTTAAAGTTTTTTTTTTTTTTTTTTCTCTCTTTAAAGCTTGTTTTGGCCTTTACTCACTGAAGCGTTCACCGACAGAAAGTCACAAAGTCTGAGGTGAGGACGGGGCTAATCCTCATCAGCATGTTTGAATGGTGAATGGCTGCAATTATCCAGAGGCGTTCGTCTATTACCCCCCCTACACACACACACACACACACACACACACACACACACACACACACACACATCAATGCAAGATACACACAGGGCGCTGGCACAACCATCAGGAGCAGTTAGGGCTTCAGCATCTTGCCCAAGGACACTCTGACAGGACTAGTCCAGAATCGATCCTCCAACCCTGTAGACCCCTGAGCCACAGCCGCCTGCTCTTTATCGGCCTAAGATTCCATGAATAATTTAAAAATCATAGTTGTAGAGCACGATTTGTGTGTGCGTGTGTGTGTGCCGTATGTCATCTTCCCTGCCGCAACTAATCCCCCAGGCCTCAGATGTGAATATGAATGTAGTAAACACGTCTGGTTAAATGAGGACAAAATAAACACAAACAAAATTGCATTGCCAAATGCTAGACTGTGAGACACGAAACCTTTTGACTGTGAGCTGAACGCCTTGTCAAACAAAAAAAACGCTTATTGCCTCATTGTTTCATCTAATCAAGTGGGTGTTTTGGTGAGCGCTTTCCAAATTTCCTTAATGTCAGAGAGACAGGGCAGTCAGAGCATCGTTTTTATATTCCACAGTAGGATGTTAAGTATTTTGAAGTCAAACGTGGGTGGAGTGTTAGATACACAAATGTAAAAACATCCTGCAACAGCGATAAAGCTCAAACAGAACATTAATCTGCAGCATTTAATATACAAATTCTGCAAATGTAATAGCAGTTACTACTGTGACTAAAATAACTTAACATTTACAGGTGTTCCAATGCAATAACTTGAAGCAAATAGAGGTGATCAGTCGAAACAAGGAAGTAGGAAGGACTGATACCTGAAGATTTTTGCCTTCTGCCTAACAACACTTGCAGGATATATATATACACAAATAATGTTTGTGCGATGTTGATGGGTCTAACAGTGGAGTATAGTTTTGATGTTTTAATAGTGGAATCTGCACTGCAAAAAATGTCATAATATAGTAGTTATAGATTATTAGATTATATATTATCATATTCTTCTTGCAAATAATTGAGCTTATTCAATTTTATTTATGATTTAGGTCAATTTGGCACTGGACATTTTTTTAAAAATATATTACATTGACCAAAATTCAAAAATAAATAAATGAATAAATAAATAGGATAAATTATCTGCCTTTGGAATAGGATAATTATACACAATATAAGTCAACAGAAGAACACAGGACTGGAGCTGGAAAATAAATAAATAAATAAATAAATAAATAAATACATAAATAAATAAATAAATAAATAAATAAATAAATAAATAAATAAATAAATAAATAAATAAATAAATAAATAAATAAATAAATAAATAAATAAATAAATAAATAAATAAATAAATAAATAAATAAATATTATGAATTGTTTGGCAAACCCTTTATTTACTGCAAAGATATGTTTGCATTCGGTGCAGCACAATGATATCAGAGGCAATTTGGTTCCAGTAATTAATATTGACCCGGACTGGACAAGAAACTAAACGGATCAATTTCTGTGATATCCGCAGACTCTGTTCTTCCTCACCTTTTGTTTTGTCTCTGCCAAAGCATACAACATTTATTACCCCGCTGATTCACGCGTTTCTTCACCACGTCAATTGTCTCCCGACAATCCGGCAGGAACAAATGTGCCCACATTTACACACACACACACACACACACACACACACACACACACACACACACACACACACACACACACACACACACACACACACACACACACGCTGCCTACAAAATAATTGGCCTTCCCATCTCCCAGGATTTCAGATCCCACTGACAGAGCCATCACATGAATTGCACAGATCATAGCACATGACCCTGGGCATACCCTCGATCCATTTTTTTACACAGCTCCCATATGGGCAAAAATATAGGACTTAATCGTGAAAACTCTCCTGTGCTGCACAGCTATGAGAGATAATATCCTACCAGATACATATTCATGTCCGTGTCAATCTACAGACTCAGTCTGAAGTATGTGTGTATCTATGTGCACATATGTGCTTTTGTATTTATGTATTTATGATATACCCCTTTCTTGAGGAAGTAGGAAATATGCTATGTATATAATGAGTACATTTATTTAAGGCCTATAACCTCTTAAGACACCAGCAGTTTTAGGTGTGAATATGGTGTGCTCACACTGTAAGTAGCACAGTTCCCACGTCACATGTCAATCTAAAGCCCTGGCTATTGGCTACCAGGTTTGAATGGTCTCATCATGATACATTTTCATTGGGTCAAGATGGTTAAACCGTTGTAGTGGGTTCTCATTGGCGTCTCCCGACTCCATGCTTCAACCGACTCATGCATATCGTCAATCGATGAAAAACAACGTTGAGACCAGAATTGTTATGTTAAATACACAGAAAAAACAGCGACTGAAGCATGGCATTGCTCTAAATGGAACCCACCCCCATACCACTCATACTACAGTGCGTCTCAGGAGGTTATATAAAGACCTGCATGCCTTATTACTCAGCTAACATGTTTGCAGAAACACATTTCAGTGAAGTAATATAATTTAGCAAATCCATAAACATAAATAGTGCATTTTGAAATCCTTGAACAGCGCTGAAAGCATTCGACGATCATCCGTGAAGTGGTTGCGTAATGTTTTGCATTTAGTTTCGAATATCTGCAGTCTTTGTCAGGAATCATGCACTCCAGCCTTTAGAGTTTCTAATAGGTGACGATGAGGGGTGTGTGTGTTGTTTGCAGTGACGGGGTGTTATCCTGCAGCTCACCTGGTGGAACTCCCTCTGGTGCTGCACGGCCCCCACGTCGCCTCCTATGGGCAGCTGCTCCGACAGCTCCTCGTCCTTGCCTGTCAGCCATTCTATGATCTCCTGCAGGGAGAGCTGCAGCTTCCCACTGTTGTCAGAGAAGGCCTCTAGCCGCGCCCTGCCGACACACACACACACACACACACTTAGTTCAGCAATCACTGCTCTAACAAACCAAACAAATGCATGTAGATGACATCTGGCCAATGCCCTCTGAAATTTGTCAGATTTGTTAACATCCAGAAATTAGGTATTTATGGATTCAAATTTGAATCTTCATTCATAAGAAAAAAAAGACAGGCAGGTTAAAGAAAACGGGTGTTTCCATCTTTTATGCATAATTCGGGCGTGTAATACAAACAGGGACCTTCGCTGCCTCCTTTCTGTCTGACATTCCTTAAATTAGGCAGCCGCGTACCAGATGTGCTTGAGTCGACTGTCGAACCTATTTGGCAGAGCCTCGAGGACACTGTTATAAGAAGGTCAGCACTTCTGGAGTGAGTCATGTAGGAATCAAATGTGCTTGAAATTGGATTATGTCACTCCGGACGATTCCATATCTAAATGGCGTCCTCACCCATTATCAAAATATGCTTTTAGGAAGAGATGGTGATAATTATGATAAGTGATAATCAATTCAATCTTTTTAATGACATTATTAAATTGTCTAATTGGGGGGGGGGTTACTGTTCGCCATCAAATAGTGATTGCTCAATCATGGCTAAGCAACTGTAACTAGGCAACCATAGGTCTGTCAAGCTTTCTCCAATGCTCAAAAGCCGCGTGTATGTAGCTGTAGGATGATAGATGATGCGAAAGTGTCCCAGTGTTTCAATTACACACCAGGGGACAGCACTCAAATATCATTATTCCTGCACATCACAATTTTCCAACACTGTCACATCGGAGGATGAGTAGTGGGAGTGAGAGCAAGAGTCGGAGAGAAAAACCCGTCAGTCTGAAGTGTCAGCGCTCATCACTTTAAATGAGGGGGAAAACGATGCAAAAAGTGTAAATTGCACTGATATTCAGTGGAATTCAGTTACAGCAGCACACAATCATGGAAATGAAGCGTTTGACTTGAGTAAAGCATCCTTCTGTCTCATGAAAGGCGCTACAAATCCAAGTTGTTATTATTATTATTTCTACAAAACGCTGGGTTAACATACAGTGTAAAACGCTCAGCCATTATCGCTCAACCTGCAGCATGCATGGTATTAGTGACTAAAAAAAACTGTGAGGCAATTTCCAGCAAACTGAATTTTGGCATCGATGGGTTTTGACACATGAGGGATTAGGTATCACGCCAGGGAGGCCTGTTATGGAGAGGCGTGCAGGAAAAGATTTGAGACTTTTAACAGGAAAAAAAAAAGACATAAAGATGAAATCAAGCTTGTAAGTGCACATTTCAGAATGGATAGGCCTCTTTGTTCAAACCCGTGTCAGGAAAACCTGTGTGAAGCAGACCGTGCTGTCCCCTAGCCTCCTGTTGCCCCTCCAGCACCGCTCTCTGTGGTAATTGAATCAGAGAGGAACTGTTTTATTGTGGCCCCTGCAGAACAGGCTCTCAGTCTACAGGCGTGAATACACACACACACACACATACTCAGCATGAATGGAGAGAGATTTAGGTTCAAATCCGAGTAAACCGGGGTGTCGGCTCTGTCTAAGTAAGGTCATCCATCAAAGGATGACACCGGCACTTTTACGGAGCAGCTTCAAAATGCTGCACGCAGCACATGTCCCATTCACATTCAGAAACACACACACACACACACACACACACACACACACACACACACACACACACAAAGCTAACAGCAAAAAAAAGGTTTGCCAGACTAGGAGGCAGAAGTGTGCAAACACATCAAGCTGTTCATTTAAATGATGTCTATAGGCCAAGTTTTGCTGCCTTTCAATTATGAGGTCAGTGACCAGAGATGCATGTCCAGAAAAAAATCACTATTTACTTCTACCTGGAGCTGCAGCGATTGATTAGTAGAGCAAATCAAATTCATCTGCAGCTTTTTTAATAATCGATTTTAATTAACTTAAAAATCTCTGCTTCCAACTTTTGGTCCAAAGTTTGGTCCAGGGAAATATCTGTATATCTATATCTAATAGAAATGTGGAAAATAATAAAATTGTAACAACCCAATTCAATCATTATTTAATCAATTTCAGTAAATCTAAATGATTAAATAAAAAAATCCTTGGTAGACTAATTGATAATGTAAATAATCATTAGACGCAGCCGTGCCTCTATCATTACATGGACTCATGCAGCTTTATACCATGAACCTGTAATGACCCAATCGTTTATAGCCAGGACAACAAGCTGTAAAAACAACCTTCCATATTATCACCGTCTAAAGTCGATGGCAAATGTGTTAGCGGCTTAATCACGGCCTATTTACACAGATAATAAATACAGAGCAGCTTCATCATTCATTTAAGGCTTACGTATACTTCAAGTATTTTTTCCTCTTAATAAGGGGTAATAGAATAGTATGGAAACTATCAAATACATGATTTTCTGCTGATCCCAACATTCCCCTGAAAAATGCATTACATTGGAGGCTTTAAATGACCATATCACAGTTATAGAACTTCCCATCAAGTGGCCTGGAAGTTGACTGGATTTGACAGATTGTTCCATTTTAAATGTCTGAAATTTACACGTTAATTCAACGTCGGTCTTGGCCTTTTCCTGGGATTTGTTGGCAATAATACGAATATAGGCCACCAGACTAAAGATTAAGGTACCTTGCAGGTGCATGTGTGTGAGTGTGTCAGAGGATGGCTCTTGGATTTATTTTAGTAAGAGGTAGGCTTATTCCTTTAAGTGTCCTTGGGAACATCTCCCTGGCAACTGGGTGTGTGTCTGTCGGAGAATACTGAAAAAGCAAGTTATCAGCGGAAAAAAAAAAAAAAAGTGGGATGGCGTATCTGTGTGCCTATCTCGGGCTGCTCAATAACAGCCAACAGGCTTGATGACATAGCTATCGGTAATCAATAAGAATGGACTAATGGGAAGCTGTGTGACTGGAGTGCATGGCAGACGGCGTCTGTTTCCTCGACATCAGACACACTCGACACAGAGTCGCCCGTTCGCATCAGAGACAACGGGGTTCAGATCCGTGCACATGATGAGACTCGGCCGCGTCCAAATGGTGGGTTTAATATTGTCGTAATAAAGATCCCGAACTCTTTCATTTCCTGCATTGGCTTCATGCAAAGGATTCAGCAGAGATAAAATATGCAGCCCAACACGAGAGAGACCAACCTGTGTTGTGAAAAAAAAAAAAAAAACTCTTTATATGCAGGTTCATGCCACGGCAATACTAAACCGCTATCAATGTTCTGGGTGGGAATATAAAACCTGCAGTTTTGCAAAGCCAGAATTTTATATTTACCGTAAATCAACGTTTTCATAGTTGGACAATTCTGGTTCAATTACCACTCTATCCCCAGATTTCTTGACAGTTAACATCAAAAGTAAATAACATGGTCGACTGGAAACCCAAGTCCCCAATCAGTTAGAGAGATTATGGAGGGTAGCTTAGTGCTCTGTTTCGATGATTAATTAATTCAGGGGAGATTTGAGCGGTGTTTCTGCTGTTTTAAGAGAGAGAGGAGCTAGCTGGTTTGTTTCCTCGGGGACAGAGACGAATGGAGCGCAGCCTCGCTCTCCCTATCTCGTTCTCTTACATTCGCAGAGATGTTGCAAGAGCCGGGGAGCAATGGGCCGGGTTGACACAGCAGTGCGCTGCGTTTAGTTGAAAGGCAGGCAGTGAGCACATCCACCAGTGTGCATACAGTATGTATACCTTCTCCAAATCATGAGAGATGCCACACTGTGAAAGAAAGCCTTAAAAGTAGTTCGAGATGCAGCATATTTCTAGGATTTGGGGATTTTTTTTTCTTTTGCAGACCGCCTCGTTTGGGGGGAAAAAGTCATGATGGAAATAGCCCGGATGAAAGTCAGATTGAAGTGAAAGCGTGCTCGGCTCGTGTTGTGATGCAGAGCGGTGGCATTGCATTACTCCGTGTCAACACAGCCAAGAAGTGCATTCAAAGCTTGAACTATTTTTTCCCCTATTGTCAAGAAAGGATGCACCTCATATATAATATTCCTCTGTTCTGCAGTCTTGGAAGTTTGGTGTCAATAAATCATGTGTCTTGATATCTGTTACAGCTTCTTCATGTCGCCTTTTGTGTGTGTGTGTTTTTTTTCCCTGCTTGATGTTCTAAGTGTTGGGGTAGATATGTCAGGTGTGACACGTGAAGGGAATTCTCTCATGGCCAAGTTTCACTTCCAACAGTCGTCGTACTGAGATTCATGGGGAACACATTTGATGAATGACAAGAGCAGATCACTGGAAATAAACAGTCGAGACAACTGATGGACAGGGGAAATATGATCCAGGTGATGGCTCCAAATGGTAGTGGCAGTACAAGGAAAAAAAAGTTCCATCAGTAATAATCAGTCAATTCACATAATCACATAGATACAAGTAAATTATGAGACTTTCCATCAGTAAAATGCACCCTGCATGTGTGTTTTATCTTTATGAAGATCACATTAAACCTCACATTGCAATGGAGTAATAGAGGCATATAATCCAGATTTTCTTTTATTCATGAAAAAAAACACCCGTAAGATTTTCAATTTCTATAATAAGGCAAATGCGTTCACACATGACACCAGAATCATTTAACAAATAAAACTAATTTAATGGCTCTCAATTAGAGTGAAAGGGCTTTTCCACAGCACAGTGCTATCACTGAAGCCTCAGCTATTGTAGTTTTAAGACCAGAAATTAAACCTGCTTAAGAAGAACAAGCTCATCCTCCGCTGCATCAGAGTGACTCATTACTGTGATTAATCTACATCCATGAATCGTGTGCAATCTCACCTCATATAGATATAGCGTGTAGTATGTAGCCTGCAGAATGTAGAGTCAACAGAGATGTGACACTAGAAGTGTGCTTCTGGCAACACGGACACTCTATCCAGCTTGGTAAAGATGTAAATGAATCTTGTAAATGTAAATAGTTCTGTCAAAGGCAAAAGCAAAAACATAAAGGCGGTAACAAGGGAACAGGAAGAGGGATGAAGACGCACGCATGTGTACAAGGAAAGGAATTCCTCTTCCTTCTGCTCACTAACACACACTCAAAGGAGCCGTTTCACGACGTGACTGTGGTTGTGCGAGCAGAAGACGAGGTGTGAGTGGCCTTATGGGAAAGGAGTGATGCGGGTAGTGGAGACACTTGAGAATAATAAAAGATGAGAAGTACGACTGAGGACACTACTAAAATGGTCACAGGCAATCCCGCTTCACCCTAATAATATTTCACAGTATTTCTCAGGGTTTTTTTGTGCGAGTGTTTTTCTGTGTAAAAAAAAAATTTGCATCAGAATCATTGTTCACTTTTATTGCCTGTGTATGTGTATAGGTGTGTGTGTGTGTGTAGGTGTGTGTGTGTGTGTGCTCGGGGATGCAGAGTGACACATTTACTGCTGTTAATGTAACAATATAAGGAAGTGTGTAGACTTATGGTATCAATTCACTCTTTCCCTCAGACATCAGATCGCATTATACAGCACGGATTGATTGAAAACAGGAACTCACTGTCTTCACACCCTCTCTGCTGCGAGGTGTGTGTGTGTGTACAGTACACACACACACACTCACACCTAGTTCTTCCCCCCCCATAACAATACAATCACTACAAAAAGCATCAATCATCCTCACAGACTCCCCAAAACTGGGCTCCAGAGATCAGCTGCACCCCCCCCCTCCCGTACCTGACCCCCCCCAGCTTTTTCAAGCACAGCCAACGGCCTCAGGGAGCAGCAGGACCCCCCACAGGGAACCGCAATGCACCTTCAAGTCTGAACGTGGACATCGCAATTAATAGAATTCATATTTTGTAAAAGGCCCTCCCCCAGCATTTATAAAAAAAAGAAATTTAAAGTCATTTTTTTTTCTCAGATTAAACATAATCTTTTCCGAAGGTTAAGATGAAGTCTCCTTAAGCCTCAAAGATAAACCGGGGGGGGTCCCACACTTACTCCAGTGAATGTTTTACATTTATTAGCTGCAATTTGGGATAGTAAAGCAAGTGGTGCCCCTCATGTTGACTGCCCTTACGAAAATTAACCATGGCTTTACCATGGGAAATACCGTGGTTTTACCATGGTTTTTTGGGTAACCATGGTTAACCATGGTTTTTTTGTGGTAACCATGGTTATACTATGGTTTTTATGTAGTAACCATGGTTCTACCATGGTTTTTGGATACCATAGTATTACTATGGTTGGTTCATGGTACTTCCAAAAACCATGGTAGAACCATGGTTACTACATAAAAACCATAGTATAACCATGGTTACCACAAAAAAACCATGGTAAACCATGACCCAAAAAACCATGGTAAAACCACGGTATTTCCCATGGTAAAGCCATGGTTAATTTTCGTAAGGGTGGGTAAAACTGAAAACTTAAAACTCGTTGGGATCTAAACCCCCCCCCTGAAAGTCTTTTCACAACGATAGAACCCCCCGGTGATGCTGCAGAAAACTCCATGTTTCATCCTTATAGGCAGTAAAGTTCTGAGAGTTCAAGTGAATGTGCGTATGAGGTTAAACTGTACGAGTTTTGTCGACTGTTATCGCAGAGCGATTGAGATCTATCACACGTCCGCTTCCATTCACACTCCACGAAAGCACAGGCAGCGTTCATTCCCCTTCTAACCTTTGCAATGAGAACTTTACTTCCTGTGAGGCTTGTGAACCCGTAAAAGGCAAAGGACACAAAAGCTTTTAGAATTAGGATATAGGTTTCCCGCCCCCGGTAGCCTAATAAGTGAGGGGAATCCCAATCAGCAGCGAAATGTCTGAAACGGCGCTGAAACACTTTGGTGTAAAACGCCATAATAAAACAAAAAGCTATTAATGTGGATGTAGCCTGAAGCACATGCCATTAAATTGTACTGCTGGTCAGTCTCACTCTCGTTGATAATAGTGGCTCACGCCACCACCAGTTGTGGTAAAATCTCCCCCAAATAAATCATTATCATTAAACATTATATCCCAGACGGCAAGGTTATGCTATATAACGGTGTCATTCACAATTAATTCTGGTTTATCAGTGAATTAGCACAGACAGACACAGTCAGTGTGCTGCAACTGTTCCATGAGCCCTGATCTGTTCTCACGTCATTTTCATTTTCATTTCAAATCATTCAAACAGCTGGACAACATGTAAATCAAGTAAAATGCTATTTCCAGTGATTGAGTGCATCTGGTGCATGTGCGGGGGTAATGGTTTGTTTAAGGATGCGATTTTTAATCCAAATATCCTTATCGCAAAAAAAATACAAGATTGGAATCAGCTTCCACCCTCAGACTGATTGGCATGTTTTTAATAGCTTGATTAAAAGTGTGCAATAACTGAATCACTATACAGCGATGCAGGAAGAATCTGGAGGAAAAAAAAAAAATGATTTATTTAGTAGAGACGTGATGCAGATGAGACTGCTTTTGCAATTTTCTCCCCTGATATGAAAGTTAATATGTTTTCCTGAAGCAGTGAAATAAAGGAGCAGAGTTTTGACGGATCTAATAGTAAACAGTCATCACATTTATGTCCAGGTTAATTAACGAGAAGGAAATAAGAACAAGTTCAACAAAAACCCAGAAAACTCGGATTCATCAATTATCTATCTGAATAGATGTAAAATGTTTTGATCAGGGCTTTCATGGACTCGTACCCCGTTGCACCTCTGCGCGGGTGCTAATGCACAGAGCGTGTCTGCAGTCCTGAAGCTCTCATTGTTTCTGCAGCACAATGCTTTCACTCCGCTGGGGATTTGATTTGCTCCATATAAACCATTAAGCATGCCTGGGTACAGTGTGTGCATAAAACCTGATTATCTCCTCTCGCTAGTCAAACAGACACTGTGGCAATCCAAAAAAATAAGGCCAACATTGTGTTTAATCTGAGTGAGACCACGTCTGATTTGTTCTGAAACAGATGATTAGTGCGAAGGTGTCGTTCTGTGCTCTCTTTACAGTTTTGCCATTGTTTAATTTTAAGCTCTACACACACACACACACACACACACACACACACACACAGGGCTCCTAATTCCCCCTCGGTTTGCTTTATCACTAAAGTGTGTCAAAGTAAGTTTTCATCAGCCCTGACAATTGGAACAAATGCCACGAGAAACCGAAGCTTGAAGCTGTGATTCCTTCTTTATTAAATCATCATGTGGGGTGGGGGGGGGGGGGGGGGGGGTACATAGCGGTACAGTGTAATTGGAATTCTCTCGAGGAAAAAAAAAAAAAAAAGAGAATGGAGCTTTTTGTGAGACCTGAATTAATGATTTCATGGCTGAATTAATGGATGAACATTTCAACATAAACGTCACACGCTTACAGACGGAACATCGGGTAAAGAAAAAGAAAAAATCAAAAACCTGATATGTGGGTTACGTTGGCAACAGTTGGCTCAGCAGCTCAAATCCCAGCCATCCACTGTTGTGCAGCAATGCATTAACAATAAACACATGTATATATAATCGCCTGAATGCAGCCTTTTTCTTACCCTGAGATAAATAACAAAGTCTATAAATGAATCTCAGGCAAGCAGTGAAAGCAAAATCTATTCCTTTATGCGACTAAACAATGGAATGAATGACTGAATCCACCTGATGGCCCATAGTCTCACACACACCTGCCACAGCGCAGCTAACCCATACTCCAGCAGCACCTGTGTTCCCCGCTGACCTTCAACAATAGAATTATCATTAACATGTAATTGGAGCTCAATTTGTCCTGCGGGCGGCGTGCGGTAGCTCGCCGGAAGATGATGTATGGAAAGTGGGGCAGAGAAGCACCAAAGGGCACCGAGCCTTTTACTGTCTGTAGAAGGCCAGAGAAGAGGAATTCAGGATAATTCAGGAGGTGGAGCACGCGTGAAATACTCATAATGATGATAATAAACTTTATACCTATAAAACTTTAATACAGAAATGCAGCAACAGACATGAAATTGAACATGCTGATAAAAAACAGTGTTTTACAGTTGCTAAAAAGCAATATTGCAATCAAAATACTATATAAATTGCAGAATACCTCATATATCCGACAAAATTAAACACTGAAACCAAAACTACATATCAAAGTCAAAATTTCCCACCAAATGGCACCCACGTCCTTCATATTAGCAGGTTTAACCAACTACACATTGTGGGGTATAATATAAAATGCCCTCATCTTTAGTATGTTTTGCCATAAAATCTAAGTACTACAGTGTAGTAGAGTGTTCACATGCATAGAAATATTTGCAGATACACACACACACACACACGCTGTTGAAACATTCCTTTTTGTTGTATTTTTCACCAGACAAATGCAAATGCACAGCAGATATATTTAGCATCTTGCCACAAATCCTCATCCACATCACAGGTAATGACCTCTTATAGGGATTACTTGAACCAACCCCCTGAACTAATACTGTTAAACTACAAGCACAGTTCCTGCTTTACACTCATTTCTAAAACACAGTTTTTTTTTTTTTTCCAAAAGATGACACTCAATTCTCTGCATTTCATTCTCTAAAGCCAGTTGCCCTACTATGGACACGGGAAAAACACATATCGCACAGTTTGACCCCATATCCTCCATTCCTGAGTCCTATTGAAGTGTTTTCTGCCAGGAGATGGAACGAAATCCACCAACAAGTAAACCTCTTCTCCAAGCGATGGGAGACACGTGGAGATAAAACAGTTGCTGCTCTTCATGGCGGATTCAGCATGCTATGTGATAATATCCCTCCTGCTTAAACAGGGAAAACATTGATGTGATGTGGACGAGATGATGTGACCAGGCAGAAACAGAAGAGAGGATGCACCATAGATTTTATGCAGAGGATAATCTGTGATGGTTGGGATGTGAACGGTGCACACTGTGTTTGTGCAGTAAACAAAATATTGTATTTGTGTGTTGTGAGTATTATACATTATTTTACAACTTGTTACTGTCTGTAGTAAGTGTAACACTGAGTCACTATGATGGATGAGGAGAAGTGTTTTCCATTTATCAGTATGCCGAGTGTTCATCTGATAAATTAACTTATAAATGTCTATTTATATAAGGGTTTGTGTGTGTCATTTGAAAATACCATTTTGAGAAGAAATGTTCTGAATGTAAAGTTTAATTTTGCAGGGGAATTAAAAGGTTTCGCTCGTTGTTTGTGTGTGAAGTTCTGAAAGTATGAGGCATCCTGTCAAAAATATGTGTAAATAATCAGGAAAAAAAATGGAAAAAGTATCCATAGACTAATGGAATTGGAAAAAATAATCTGTAACAGGGTGAAAAAATGATATAATAGGAAAATAAAGAAGTAGAAGAATGAATGAAGCAAACAGGTAATGCATACCTGTACTTTTTCCAACAAACTGCCCTGCTGACCCATCCACCATAAACACTTAAAGAGTGATGAAACTGAGGGCTTTTGCTTTTTTTTCCATGTTAAAGGGGGTTTTTAGGGAGTTTTACCTTTTACGATGTGGGGGTCTAAGGACAGGCGATGTTGTGTTGCTTTTGTACAAACTGTTAAGTCCATTGGGGCAAATCTGTGATTTGTAATTCTAGGCTATAATAGTAAAATT
The DNA here is from genome assembly GCA_036785175.1 of Eupleurogrammus muticus. Taxonomy (NCBI): domain Eukaryota; kingdom Metazoa; phylum Chordata; class Actinopteri; order Scombriformes; family Trichiuridae; genus Eupleurogrammus; species Eupleurogrammus muticus. Next base: position 25,538,547 of record JAYKQN010000004.1, on the reverse strand, counting down.
GAATAGAATTGAATTGAAACTCTTTATTTTACAAACAGTTAAGTTCTTCACGCCACCTGGCTCAATGGATCAAGGATTGTCAGCAGACGTAGAGAATAAAGACTGAATGGAAGCGAGAATGAGGGAGAAAACGATGTTGAATGAGAGGCTACCAACAGAAAGGTGTACTTGTGACTGTATAGAGAGAGCCATTGTGGTGATGACAAACACAAAGACAAAAACAGACTCGGAGGTGTCCCGTTGACCTCACACAGACGCTGAGCGTGGGCACTTGGCTCCGAGCAGTTATCCCAACCATGCGGGAAAAACACATTCATAACATGCCACCCGGCCGCCCACGCTGACATCCCCACAGGACATTCCCTGCAGTGGAAACAGTGGGCACCTCCCCGAGCAGCACATCCCCAGCTTCAACAAAGCCTGATATTGTTATCAGCGCGGCTGACACGTCGGCTCTGTGAAATCTGCTCGGCGTAAACCAATCTCAGACCTGCACTTTGACTAAGAGGCATTCTGCGTCTGCAGGCTGGGTGAGATCTGTGAAGATTAAGCAGCAAGCTGTCATGTGTTGGGCTGCCATAGCACGAAAGTGCAGGAGAGGGATGGAGTACAGCTGGCGTTCAGCGGAAATGCACCTAACTCACATTATCAACGCTAATATGTCTGCAACTTAATTACAAAAACACACACACCCCATTTAGCCGAGGGAGTGGTTATAAATACTGGAAAATATGCATATTTAGTTCCTTTTCTTAGAATTAGAGTAATGAGAAGGTGGATGGCCAGTTGCAATTAAGCACTTAGGATAGCCGAGTACTTAGGGCAACCTCCCAATCTGGCACAGTGACTGAGCAATGTAATAAAAGAGCAGTGTAGGGAGGGGATGTCCACATAGATCCTGTCATCATCTACAAAGCAAAGAGCGTCTGTGGCTCACGTATCCCTCCGACAGTTTATTGGATCGAGCTCAACTCACGGATTGGTGTGTGCATGGTCTTTTTTGATCATCATTAATATCATTATTATCATTTAAAGTTAAAACCCTGTAGGTGCAATGTGGTGGTGGTGTAGGGGTAGAGCACTTGCTGCTTAAGCAGGAGACCGCCCACCCTCTATCTCTATCTCCCTCTTCACTTACTGTCTGGCTACTGTATAATATAAGCATCTATGCCACAAAAAAAACCCACAGACTTGTGTATCACAGCACTATCTTTCAGCAGCGTGTATCTTGCTACCAGGTTCCTCCTCATGTTGCTTTAGAGTTCAAATTGAAAGCTCTATTGTCACGTTTCTAATTGCACTGGTCGTGCATTGAATATGAAAAAAGTATTGCCTTGTCTCTCAAAAATTATTTGACTGTATTTGCATGCCTCACATTATCTTAATGCATGTCCATGTCCTACCCAGTGTACAGTGTGTCTATTAACACTATGTCGCAGTCCAACAAACGTGACAAATGCACTTACGCTTCCACTTTTCTATAGGAATGCACACTTCCCACAGGCAGGGCACTAGTATAAATATATGGAACTGTCACGCTGAGTTCGGGGAACACTACGGGGATGACCAGGTTGGTCGAGGGAGAGCGCCGGCGGCTGGATGCCGGGTGGGTTGAGGAGTCTGGAGTGTGGACCATTTCGCCGAAGGCCGCGAGGAAAACTCACTCACTCACCCCAGTCTGACAGCTAAATGGCGCCCATATCTCCTGGCACTATTATATGCACACCGTGCCCTGGAAGCCCTGCGACAATTGCCATATGAGCCTGAGGGTGTTTATAAAGAATTATCTTCTCCCAGAGTGGAGTGGTAACTGTGACAGTGCCGTCGTGCTCCTGAAATACTATCACACCGCTACATTAGCTTCAGAAACACGGGGATTTGACGCATTAAAAACACATTTTCTCTTTGAAATTCATCATCAGGCTGTCTAATAAGAAGATGGATTGGATGTCACAGCCGCACAGGAAGTTCGCTTTCTTTCATACAGCAAAAAGAGGTGAAATTCTGATGTGTCATGAGCTGAAGAAGTGGTTCTAGATCTAATTGCAGATCTAAAAAGTGTTAAAGACGTACGGGTGAATGGACACAAAAGGCGGAATGAAAAAGAAATAGGATTAAATCATAGATCTTTGGCTGCAAAAGTGCACGAAAACCTTAAAGTTCCTCTTCACTGACAAATATGTTTTTCTTCTTGTTCCTACAGCTGAAGGACTTCGCTTGGCTGTGCACAACGATATATGTATGAGTTCGACACTGGACGGCTGTTTTCACATTCATCTGCTGAAAGTGAAAAGTGCCTCTGTGCTCATTGAAAAACAAATTTTAAAAAGGCCCTATTATGAAAATCCCACATTTTGTTTTGTTTTGTTTTTTGCTTTTTTATAAATATTCAGGTCTGTGGTGTTGCTGCTAACTCACAATGTGAAGTAAAATAAAGCCTTGCTGCAACTGGCCAGTGCAACTTCTGAAAAGAACACCATTTGTATATTTATAGATTCTGTATTTTTTAGGGGGAGTGAGATGGAATATGTCATTTCAAGGACTTTAACAAAGTATTTTAGTGAAAAAAAAACATAAATAAGAATAACAACTCCTTTTTTAAGCATGGGGACTATTTACTGAGCAGAAACCTCCTGTGTGATCATAAAGTATTTCCATATACAACAGTAACAGATGGATTAACAATATACTGTAGTTAAATGTATCTCCTACTATATATATATATATATATATATATATATATATATATATATATATATATATATATATATATATATATATATATATATATATATATATATATATAGATTAATCACTGATATAATTATGATAAACACAGTATTGTGGTTCACATGTTTGCTTACAGCTATTATCTCAATCCTGCATAAAGCATTAATGCACAACTTGATATACACAAAGCACACAGCAATAAGAAGAACATGTGTAATTATTTTGCCAATGGCATCAAAGAACTGTTCTGAAGTCAAAAATGAGCTAGGAGCTGACGCGTGTGAGTACAGTGGGTGACAGCGTAATGATTTTGCCTTCTTTCCGTACTAGAAGCCAAAAAAAAAAGTGATCAAAACCCCTAACTTGTTATCAGTGCCGAATCCAATTAGTAGTAGCGACGCTGTGCCACGCTGATAAATTTGCTGTGCTCTTGACATCTGTAAACATTTAATGCGTTTAATTACGCTATTTACCCCTTATCTTAATTTGATAAATTCTCTGGATGTTTCAGGGAATCGGCGCATTCACAGGTGCTTACGGGAGAAGTACGGTTTAATTCCAGTCACGGTCCACGGTGTGCTATAGAGGATAATGTACAACAGTTTAAATGATAGAAGGAAGCAGCCGTGACTTTTATTGGAACAGAGACTCAACCACCTGTCAATCAATGCCAGACAGGCCATTATAAAGCCAGTCGTCTGCACTTGTCCAGCCGCCGGCATAAAATGCAGTCGGACGTTTCCTGTGGACAGCGCCGAGCCTCAAGGTTAGACACCTCTTCAGTAAGGCTCTTTCCCCTCTGTTCATTCTTATACTCCTCTTTTCCTCCACACACCCCCCCTCCCCCATTTCCGTGCATCCTTTTCTCTCCTCTGTGATGATTTAATACCAGCTGTCTGTTCTCTCTCTTCCTCCCTCTCTCAGCCTGATGAAGTCAGAGTGCAGCTCGGGTAAAAACAGCCACTGCAGGCCATCCATAGTGATCTCATTACACAGGACTGCAGGGGGAACTGTCTTAACCAATTTCACAACTATCCTTCCTTATCTCCCCCTCCCTCCCTCCATCTCTCTCTCTCTCTCTCTCTCTTTCTTCCAGATACATCAGGGTCAAGTAAGCAATTAAGGGGCCAATTGTCTAAACAGGATGCCAGTTGAATAGAAGAAACAGAAATGTTACGGCAAGCCGGTTTCCAATTAAGCATCAAAGAACAACATTACCACCCTCTAATTGTTTTGCACTGGCAAACCTCTCGTGTGTAACTCGTACAGTGGCAATATTAATCCAAATTATGTCAATATTTAATGGGCGGGAGGGCACCCTGAAATGTGCATTATTGTGCATTTTTTAACGAGAATAATCATTGAGAAAATGGAAACAAACAGACGGTATGTGGGACATCATTAGTGTCGCCTCTATTCTGCCGTGTGACTGGGCGGACATTGACTTCCACACATTATCTTAACATCTACTAACAAACAAAACCACAAAGCTGCCACTGCGGTTTAATTAAGAAAAGGTTGGACTTTCTTCACCGTCAGCAGCCTGTATGTGATGAAAGTTTTGGTTTCAATTATCATTCATGATAAGCAACCCCTGATGTCATTTATAGAGTAGCTAATACTTAATTAAGAAATGAATGAGATGAGCAATAACTTGATAATTCTTGTACAGCAGCTAATGAAGATCCAGCAGAGAACATGGAGATCCTGTATTAATGAATCATTGATTAGTTCACCGTGTGCTCACTTGACACTGCAACACCTCGAGAACTCAGCAATACACCTGCAGAGTGTGTGGTGAATCACATGGATGGTGCTTGAAATATATGAAGAACAGTCAGACAAACACACATTGACAGGGATTCCTTCGTTTGTAGTTAACAGACAACGCCACGTATTGATCAAATGGCAAACAGTAATTGACCTTTCAATACAGCTTTAGAAAGTTTTCCAGAGAAGTTAGACCTTAAATTTTTTTTTTTAAATTAGCGTCTTCTAGCACTGATTTATTCAATTGTCATTGTATGTTTGATACGATTGGTTATAAGAAACATAGACATATTTGATAGACGTCCTTAGTGCTTAATAAAATAATAATTTAATAAACCACACCTCCAATATCTTGTAGAGTTGTGTGAGATTTACTCGGTTTCACACTATGAGCTTTAAATTCCTGAGTTCCACCAGCTCTAAATCCCAGAACTGAAGATGGATAGTAGGAGGAACGTCTTCAAAGACGTCCAGTTGATTTTCTCTACAAAGCTGCCTCCAATACGAAAACCCCCAGACTGAGTATCAACCTACGTTGATGTGAGGTGTGGTGTTAGCCGGCTACTCAGGCCCAGTAAAGAGTGTGAACGTCTTCTTACCGAATGTTGTGGGACTTGCGTTTGATCTCGTTCCAGCAGAGGTTCATGTCTCCTGCCTGGTGGGGGCCTCCTCCTCCTCCTCCTCCTCCTCCTCTGGGTCTCCTGCACTCGGTCCCCTCCTCTTGCCCCTCACCGTCCACCGTGGACTGGCAAGGCACACAGTGGCATCCTGGCCACGAGGGCCGCTCCGCAGCTGGAGACGCACACACAGACGGGACCAGTGTCAAGAACAAAAAACAAAAACAACAAAAAAAAGAAAAGGCAACGCATGCCACTCCCTCCACTCCATCCCACGGACCCAATCCATGGACGCCATTAGCACAAGGGCTGAGAGAAATTTGAGATCATTTTTCACTGGGATTTATCTACAAATAAAACTTGACATTGAGGGGGGAAAAGACCGGGACACATTAATCCTTCACCGAAATAGTAAATCAGCGGATTCCTCGACTGCAATCTACGTCTACCTTATAAAAGAAAGTGCAAATATATATATATATATATATATATATATATATATGGTCAACAAATCAGAGAAAATGAATAACTTTGTCCTGTGTGGAAAGACAGAAAACAGAAATCATGAGACACCCTCGGTTTTACCGTATTTTCCGTTCCATTAAACTCGGGAAAGCAAACAGACAGAAAGCCTCTTTATTTCATAGGCTGAGTGAAGGGGGGCATGTGAGGCTAGACATGAAGAGGTGCAATTCCCCAGATGGAGTTAGTGGAAGGAAGGAGCCAGCAGTCATTCACACACACACACACACACACACACACCACATCCTAATAGGTGGCATTTGGAGCAGAAGAAGCTTTTCCAGGTTCACAGGTCCTGATAAATCCAGCGTTTGGTCACAGGGCTGTCAGAGGCTTCCTGTCTTTTCTGCTCAATTCACAACCTTAACCTCAGCAGCAGCTGCTGGGCCTCTCAGCTAATACCATCAAGCCCTGTAATACACACACACACACACACACACACACACATTCACACCACAACTAGTAGCTCCCCTTGCGTGTGGTCAAAAGGTTACCATCTCATCATTTTTAAACTGGTCGATTATATTCTCTCCCTGCAGGGAGGTGCCAACTTTAACCTCTGGAGCATCTATTTACTGCCATACCACACACACACACACACACACACACACATATATATATATTTATATATATATATAAAATATGTTGTTCTCAGAAGTTGTATAAGCTCTTAATGTGTCTTGCTCTTTCTTTTCGATACCTTGAACTCAGGTTTGTTTAAAACAAATTGAGCCTGAAATGAACCAGGAAGAGGGATCGAATGATTTCCCTGCGGAAGGGAGGGGGAAAAGCAGCCAGCATTAGTCTTCCTTCCAGTACATTCACCCCCTTTTTTTATCCTCCTCTCCCCCTGAACATGTTCAATCTTCTCTCTCTACCTTTCTAGCTGCTGCTGCAAACCACCTCAGACTGCCCGGATGGATTTTTTTTTTTTTTTTTTACTCTCTATTCCACATGAATCATCACCATCTCGTTCCTTCTCCTGTCTGGGCTTATCTCCCTGCTTCCTTTCCCTCCCTTCTCGCCCTCAGACAACTCCTGTTGAGTGTTGTATGAATCAGCAATACCCTGCAAGTCACGTCACTCCCGCCTGGCGCTCGCTGTCGCTTTCCCTCGGCGGGTAATTAGAGGCCTCACTTTAGCTCAAATACAGCCACAAATAACAACTTAAATGCTCTTGTGTTTGCTGTGCGGAATCAAATCACTGCCCCGTGTTGGTGAATAATACATGGACTGCAGAGGCTACACATGACACTATGGAGTGCAAGGGTAGAATGGCAGCAGGGATCTTTTTTTTTCTTAGAAAATCTGTCTCTTCCAAAATGTGATATGGAGTTGAACAATGAAAACCACTCACTACACCACTGCTACCACCACCAGAACACACTGTGGGCAAAAGATAACTCTGAGGGGTTTGTTTCTTTAGTAGAGATGCAGCTCCACTCAATTTTTTGTCACTATTTATGCAGCAAAAGTGATTACGTGGTGAAAGTTGCATAGTGAAATCAAGTAGTTAAAATCATGCAAAAATAAAACTGAATCTCGTGCAGGGATTTCCAGAACTGAACTGCCTGGTCACCATTAGTGCTGAGCTGGGACTGAGGGGGGGGCCAGCAGGGTCCTGCCCGAGGAACTGAGGCCGCGCTCCGGCTCAAAGCAGCAATTCAGCAACGTAGCTGAGAGCCATTATCATAATTTCCTCATTTATCACCAAGTGATTCAAATGAGGAAAAAGTTTCCGAGTGAGTAAGGGGAACATTTAGAATTCTCTCCTGTAAATCACAGCCAGTCCACCTGCACAAGCGGAAATTAATTAAAGCCAGGAAGGAGGACGTGTTTCCTCAGTGCAACGCAGTCACATGTAGGTATAACCGGAACTGCATCGATATGATAAAATCAGTGAATAAAAATGATGCATTTGCCAGCATTGTGGCGTTCAATGACCCAAACACTAGTGGATGAAGATGTAACAGTGCTGAGTTGATGAGAGATGAGGCACAAGGTTAATGAGGACTATATTATTAACTAAATGATTATTTGTGTTATTATTAGAACCAGCTAAAGGGTGAGCTTCTGAGTTGAATTAGTAACTCAATTCCTACTTGAGTTTTTTTTTTCAGTCTACCACCACTTGTCCCTGTCTGAAACAAAAGAAGAGAATGGTGAAATCATTGAAGTTTTCAGTATTAACCTCCATCCACATTTAAACAGCTGAAAACATGCCTCACGTGTCGTGTAAACAGGAAACACAGAATGGGATTCCTCACACATTAAGAGCATTATCCATCGCTGGGGGAAGCAACGGGACAGTCCGAATTAATTATTGTTCTTGTTTTCTTCCAGAAAAGCATCATGTCTTATGGGAACGCCGTGACTCTTAATACCTGATCTTTAAGAAAATGGTGCAGCGTTCCCACTGGGCACGAGTGATGTGCCTGTTTACATGAGTAGTAATGTGGAAGCAGCCTAAGGCCAAGCTAAGGGAGAAGTCTGATCATTGTCCATTGTTGGCGCAATGGAAGCAGAGTTTCACTCACATGTCTTTGCAAGTGTAAAAATCTGATTAATGAACTTCAATTTATTACAAAAATGGTATTGTTGTTGCTGTGAGACACATAAACGCCACCACAATGGGGAGAATGATGTCTACATAAGTGTGCGAGACATTAGCCGGGTCTGTCCACCCCCCCCTTCGCTTTAGACTTCAAAAACATGAGTCAAGCTCTAAACTTGCATTATTTACGGCTTTGATCAGATGTGACGTTGCTCAGTCAAGCGCGTGTGCTGCATGTTTCCCAAAAGATGCTGGAAAACCAGCAGAGATTTCGGTGACGTGCCGCGACGTGACACGGGCAATATTCATCTCGCTGCCGCGGCTAAGGCACAGACGGCGTGTCTGTCACATGAACCTGGAAGGACATTTTCTACACAATATGTGAATTTCAAATCAAAGGAGCTGAAGATGATAAAAGATAGCAGCAAAGCTTCCGTGGATTTCAGAGTAAAGACAAAAGACAGTTCAACTGTGCAGATAAAGTCTCGGAGGATCAAAGACACCATGTCTCCACATTGATATTAATCTGAAGAAATCAGGAGTGTGGCAATAAGATAGCTTGGATTTACCCTCATTACTGCAGCTCTGCAGATAAATGCGGCTCGTTCACAATGTGCAGCGCCTACCTTAACGCTACAGTCCTCCCGCTGCTTGGATTCCAGACTCAGACTCAGGCGCACGTTGTTAAACCTGTCACTGAGGGTAACTGCATATTGACATTATTTATTCTGTCTGTTGGTTGGCTTGGCAGAGAATGCAGAGATAAAGTTGGGCATGGAAGAAACAAACAGGGGGAGAGATAGAGGTGAGGGAGGGGGGGAAGGGGGGGGGGGATGACAGACACAGGCATGGCTGACCTAATAAGCAGAGACTTGTCTCCTGGTCAAACAGTTCTCTGTCCTTGCACATTCCTGCTCACACCTACATGGCCTGCTACTCCCCACACCACCGACGGGAAGAAAAGGCCATCTGCCTCACACACACACACACACACATACACACACACACACACACACACACACCAATGCTAAAGTATGAATATTTGCACTAATGGTTCTTGGATGAGAGAAGAAAAAAACAGTAAAAGTGTATACACACTCAATTACAGTGAAAGTCAAATCCACGGTACAGTGACAATTAAAGAAGGAAATAACAACCAGACATGGAGAGAAAGACAGTGTTGGTTCATTTCTGACTATGTTTCATTTGTAAGGTTTTGGTTTTTCACTCTACCTGTTAGAACCTTGCAGCATATATCTAACAAGGAGGTCTCTTGAGATGCAGTAGCATAGGTTAAGCCAGGTTTAGACTAAAGGAGTTTTAACCTGATTTATCCCTGATTCATCCCAGCAAACTGAGTCATCTAGTCCAGGATCGTGCTTGGCACCGATGTTCAGCTCAGTTTATCTGGTAATGTTGGGTTTACAGATCCAATCGTGAATGAGTTGTTGCAGCTCCACACACGTTTTCTGCCTTTTCCTTAAACCTGCAATACATCACATTTCTATGTCTCAGTGTGTTAAATAAGGAAGATGCAGCATGTGTGGGTCTTTGTCCACCCCCACAGAAATAAATGTTTCCAAGCTGATTTATTTTGGGAATTCCTTGTGTTAAGCTATTAACTGAACACTAACCCGTTTCCCTTGTGTACCAGGATCATCATATTCCTGTCTGACGCCTGTCGCCATCTCCAGGCTACACCTGCCAGCTCCTACACCCCTCAGCCCACACTGACAGGCCTGCCCCCCCTTCCTGGGTCCTTCCTCTGTCTCTAAATTGTAAATTATTTTAAATGCAGTATGCATGGCACAAAAATGCAGCTTTTACCATGATCGGATCTGAATCTGGAGATACAGACAACCGAATCCATCCGGTTGATGGTATAGTGGTTGTTAGAAACAGGAGGAAGCATTTTACAAAGGTCCTCTGCTTTTCTTGCTGGAAGGAATGTTAACTTTGATTGAAGGAGCCTCTTATGTCGCATCTTCTGATTCATTCTAATTTGTTCTAAATATAGACCTTCAATGGGCTGGAACGTCTCCACAGTGTTTACTCCTGCTTTTACCAAGTCAAATATATGAACATGTCTGTCATCATTTTGATGCCATAATATTTAAGTGGACGTTATGTATTTAGGTTTTTCAGTGAATTCCTGCGGAATTGTAACCTAAGGGAACAAAAAAAAAGCAAAAGATTACTGAGTTCATGACCTCTGGTCCTGGCTACGCCAAACCACGTCCTAACCTAATGATGTGCAAAGCATAGTAATAACAGCTTTATTACCTCACAAACTAAAGACAAGGCGTAAGAAGGCTAATTTAGGATGAGGCGAAGGTCTGGCCGTCCTCACAGATCACACATTCATATAAAAATATACATCAGTTATTCCATTCTTTTAATGTGAATTCTGTAAAGGCAACAGTGATTTGTAATGCTTTCACGATTACAACACATAAGAGGAGTGATAAAACCACTATGCACCATCCAAAAGAACTGGCGAGCGCTGATACGGACGCCCCGAAACTCGACGGCTGGGCGTCCCCGAATGTGCCGAACGCCGGTTTAACTTCAACAAATAAATCCTGAGCCAACAATGACTCAGGGTATCAGTGTCTAGGAGGCCTGCTGTTAAATAGCGTGTGAACACGCGAGTGCACTTGTGCATTTCTGTGTGTGTGTGTGTGAGTGTGTGTGTGTGACCGTGCCGCTCCAGGCTCTTGGCTTCGTGCCTGATAAGGGTTAGCGGAGGTTGGACCGTCGCCTCCCCGCTGCTGCCGTCTCGCGGCCCCCTGCGCCGCCACCGGTCAGGAGACAGAGTGTAACACACCAAAAAGAACACACAGCGGCCCCCTGCAGCCCCACCGTCCCTCACCGCTGCCGGAGCGGGATGAGTAAGCCGAGCTTCCCCTCACAGCTGCAACCGTCACACACGGCTGGAGAAGGCTGGAGGAGCTCCAGTCACACACACACACACACGGACACACACATATTCACACAGGCACACTTGAACCAAGTCTACATAACGGAAGGCATGCGCGGAGACGAGTTGATGCTGACACACGAGGAAAAGAAATGTGCTTTTTTTTTTATGGTAGTTCAGCCACAGAATAGCCGTCACAGTCCTGTTGGACACTGGTACCACCCCCCCACTCGACCCAGAAATATCATCGCACCCTTCCTGTTGTCTGTAGACACAGTGATTTGTGTTTGGACGCACCCAACACAACAGTCGGGGGGCGAAGAAGACTTAATCCCCCGCCTTCCTCCTCCCGTACGCCCATCACGACCGCACATTGTCATGCTCGCAGTGTTTTGCCCTCCAACCACATATTTCATTACCCTTCGTACTTTATTATCTTTCCAATGACAAAGTAATTTCCTCCCGGAGCAAACATGCCATGCACACACTTATTTATATTTACATGGTGCCGTTTTGTACGGGGGGAGAAAAAACAGACAGCCTTGAAGCACGAGCTCAGCGGAGAAAATGAGCGCGGTTGACATAAACATTATTATCGCTGGAGGTGGAAGTCGGGGAGGGCTAATTTGAGCACTTTATTGGACCCCCATTATGTTATACGGAGCATCAGGTGACTCAGTCGGACCGGGAGCAGCGTCTAAAAATAAGAAAAGAGGCGGTTTGCCGCTGTTGCCATGGATGACATCCCGTTTCATTCAACCTAATCACCGTCTTCAAAGTGATTGGTTGTCAGGCTGCGTCAGAGAACGCGGACATGAATAGACCTCGCGATTTCATGACCAAACACTTAAGATATTGTACAGGCAAATTTCCTCCTTGTAACAAAGTGAAGTATGGACCTGTCAAGTAGAAACACCATCTACATGTTGATACAGAGATTTTTTTTTTCCTTCCTCCACTGGCTGATTGAGCGATGGCCATGACATCTCATTTAATCATTTATGCAGTGCACTTTATTATTATTTAATACACACGTATTTTAGATTAATAATTCTGACAGATGGTGCTGATATTCTAATTCCATTAGCTACTCTCAACTGCATTTTTCAACTGCTGGAGTTAGAGATGTGTAAACCATAATCTCTAGTGTTATTGTATTGTTTTATTATTTTTGTTGTGCTGATTGGATTCTTATTAACTCATTTGTGAATTAGATCAAACCAGTCATCCCTTTTTCTTTTACACTTTTTTTCTGCCGGACATATCTGAGTGTTTTTTTGCTGCAAACAACTACCTGCTGCATGTGGGAAAAATGCTGATTAATGTGCACATATAACTACAGTTGGCAGTGACATTTTTACTGATGATTTAACCAGGAGAGTTGCATACACACCCAAACCTTTCAGCTCTTACGCTTTAACAGTCAGTAATTTATGCAAAAAAAAAACATGCTCTAAAAAATAACATGACTCTTAATTCAAAACGGGTGAATGCCCAGAATAACTCATCCCACTTCTTAACTTTACTTTTTCCCCCCGTCATTCTAGATGCTTTTGCTCATTTATAGAAATGTGCTGAATCTTAATACACTTTTTTGCATAGTAGAAAAAAACAAGACTTTTAGGGCTGAATGGTAAATAGAATTTTTGTAAGACAGAGTTATTTTTGCAGTGTTCCCTGAGTGGTCTCCGCTTCCAACAGCTCCCGCAGCAAGCGATAGATTGCAGGCAAATATCCTCTTTACTCAGCTGCTTGATGCTATTGGTACAGACAGCATCCTAATGAGCTTATTGCAAACACTCTCCAGTTTTCTATATTGGCCTCTCCTCTCGTCTTTTATTTTCAAGAAAATTGAATTTACAGCTGTGCATTCTTAATGAAAGCTGAATAATGATATACACTCTCATAATACATTTCTATTCATGCATGCGCGTACAATACATGCAGAAATCCAACCTCTTATTCACTTGTCATCTGTTCAATTATGTTCATGATTAATGAACAGAGCTTAATAGAGTTGAGATATTTAACAAACTGTTTCTGGTCTTTTATCTGTTTTAAGGCAGTGGGTGACAGTTTAAATATTTCATCCTCTATCTAACAAAAAGAAAAAATCTGACTCCTTTTCTCCGAATCGTTTCCTGAAAACGGCGAGCAGATATGAATCAAAGATACAAATTAAAAACAGACCACAGGGCTTGAAATTATTCATGAAGGAAATCAGAAAATAAACTGCTGATTTCAGGGATGTTAAAGCTCATTACTTGAGCAAAAGCAAGAATGGTGATTAATTTAGGAGATTGGAATACTCTTCTCAGGTGAAAGACTTTGAGCGCACCTTCGGCAAACTCGAGTGAGCAGACTGAGGAACACAACCGCTGAGAAAGAGGCGGAACAGATTTGAGACTGAGCAGCCAGCTTAAAAAATATATATATATATAAAAAGAAACCTGATTCTGCTGTGGGTTTTAAATATTATACAGTAGGGTTAGGGTTCCACTGTAACTCAAAAATGAATTGCCCTTAATGTCATGAGAGTTTAGACTGTTAAGCCCTTTAAAAAAAACCTTAAGGAATGCAATGTTGATTTTAGGATGTATGGTCGTTTCAGTATTGTAGAATACTATAATATATACAGTCTGATGTGCAAACTGGCAAATAACTGCAGAAATACATGACTAGAAAGGATTTAAAGTATACCATCCCACAATGTAAACTGATTATTTAGTCAGTCAGAGCTTTATAAGTATATCAAAAGGCATTTGAGGGATTAGCTAACACATAAAACAATCTCAAAGGAGTTTATATTGTGGCCTCAGCTTTATTGTTCAGAGTGTTGTGCAAAAAGAGAAAAAAAAACAACTTACAAAATTCTGGAAGACAATAAATTAACAAGCTCCCTTGTGATTGGAGTGTATCTTCTGTGTTAGGACTTAATTAAAGGAAATTAACACAACGAAATGCGCATACGGCCTTACAATTACAGTGTAAGCAGTGCTGATTAAAAGTCAACCCTGTCGCTGCTGCTAACAGCAGCGTGATGTGTGGAGCGGGCAACGCCTGGTCCATAAAACAGGTCATTTAGCAAACCCCAATTGAAATCCCTGCTAATTAAGATGGGTGTCATCTACTGCAAAGACCAGAGATGAAATATTCTGGAGGGGTAAGCTGAAGTCGTATTATCCTGTTCACAAAATAACAGACTATTTTTCATTGGCTTCTCTGGTTCATCATTGGCTGCCACCACCGACACGTTCATTCTGCTTGGATATTATCATAAGTGGATAAATTTCAGCTGTCAACTGGTCCAACTTTTTCATGGTCATGACAAGCATACGATTCTGAAAAGAATGCATGAAGAGCTACGTATGTAAGATAATAGCAAAAGAAATATTACGGTAAATTAGCAAATAATAGCCAAGTGTCAACTAACCGCCGGGTCCTGATTAACCCCAAGTGCAAGTATATTTTGATAAATAACCACTGGTTCCAAATAAATGCTAAATCTAATTTATCTTTTTATTTAAAAAAAAAAGAAGGAGGAAAACAGACTACTGATCCTGCACATTTTTCCTTCTTAAGCGCCTCAGTCCTGACTTATTATTGTCGGGCTTAAACAACGTTAACGAACACCCTCTTGGATAATGTTGCATTTGTTTAAAAATGTAAGTTATATAGTAATCATAGTGGCTTAATAAGAGAATTAAATTACCATGTCTTTCCACTTTTGCTAAGCCAAGTTTTTGTCAGAAAGGAATTAATCTCCTGTCCCAAATTACCACCTGGTCTCAAATAAAGGCCTGATGTGTTAAGTGATTAAAACAAGTAAACAGCCCAGCTGTTATTCGATAATTTACAGTAAATAATGCACCGTAAATGTGGCTGCAGCATGCATGATCCTGTAGAAGCTGTACAAACAGTTCAACCTAAGGTCTGAGTATATTGGGAAATGGTGCCAGTTCTTAGAGCGGGGAGGGTCAGAGAGACTTGCAAGTCACGTGTGACACCAGATGCTAATAATCTACCCGTGCTGCACTCATCCAAGACTAAAAGAGACGGCACAGTAGCCAAAGACAACATTAAAAATAACGCTAACTAAAATAAACAGGGTTTTGCAACAGCCTCGTGTAGCATTTGCGAGTTAACAGCACATGTGTGAAACAGTCGTGTTCCCATTCTCCGAGGCAGCTAAAGGGGGATATTTTGGATGTTTAATAATGATCAAATAATTAAAAAACGGAGGACATAAAAACACATAAGAATAAACAGCACTATGCATATTTTAATTAGATGTTTACAGAGGAGGTGGTGCTACCCTGTCCACACACTATTTGCCTGATGCTGCTTCCAGGTAATGAATTTCACTGCTCATTTCACCAATGAGGCTCTGTTTGTTTTGGGTTTATGAGGTGGGTTTTTTCGCTAAAAAAAAACAAAAAACATCCTTCGACAAACAAGTGTTTCCTTTCATATCCCCTGAAATATTCATCATTACAAATGTGTGAATATTGAAATTCATTCGGTGTCGGTGCCAGGCCGTGGTATCAGTGCCAGGGTTTTTTTTTGTCTTTAAATAAACATTCCTCCATGAACTTTGCCAAAAACGTTTTTTTTCTTTTTCCCTGAATTCTTCAGAGGCAACAAAACGAATCTTATCCACTGCACCACATCCATTCTAACATTTCATTATATATATTATAGGATAAGCCAAATTGCTCCCATAACCTTTCCTAAAAAACCTGGAGGTGTTATGGCGGTTATGCATTTTATGTAAGGGTGACCTTCACGTGGGCTCCACCACTTCACAGAGCCAGCGGATCGCTTCTATTCTCAGGTGCTATTAAATTAACTCGAGTGAACGTGATGATCCCTCATAACATCAACTCGCCGAGATAAAACACAGAGGCACACGCATGTATCGGTGCTTTAAAACTATAATTGGGTGTTATGGCCACCGAGCCCCGTTTCCTTCCCATGTTCCTTGACATGTGTCTGCACCGTAGAGATTCATAATTTCGCTGATCCCTCCAGTAATGAGCTTTGACGCGACATCCATCCGGCCGGATTTTCAACATAATGGAAGTATTTTCCTAAATTAGTGTCTATATGAGTGATCTGAGGCAGAACTTTCTCAATTTGCTTCAGTTACGCGTTCCAGCAGGGGTGGGAATCATTTATTCTGACTCCGAGCTTTGATTAAAAAGAGGTCAGATCGTCATTCTTTTAAGCTGAACGGTAACAAAATAATTACCGTAAGGTAATGAAAAAGAACATATGATCCACACTGTGTGAATAAGAAATATAATTTTTTAGAAAATTTGATTACCATCATTTCCTCATGATGATACATAAATTATAGGCATTACATGCAACCAAGTTACAATGACAGTGTCAAATGAGCTTGTCAGTAGGCCAAGCCATCACGATCTTCACTGGAAGTGTGTTAACTGTGTTAACTGTGCACTAATAGACTGAAATATTGACAGAGACATACGCACATATTTGACATGTTACAAATCATGCTCAAAAATGCCCTGAGACGGGTTTTAATATCTGAAAGAGAACGAGACGGCTGAATATTCACTGCAGCTGTGCATGGAGTGACAGAATGTGCTCATGATGAACATGCACGGTAATAAATGCTGCAGAAAGTACAAATCAACAGGGAAGGGGAGGAAAAAAAAAAAGCTCATTTGAAAGCACGAATCTCATTATAATAGTAAGAAAAGGCTTTTTGACAGGGCCTGGTGTGACATTTGGCTCTCCGCTCAACTGTCCACACTCGCTCGCCTGTCAAAGTTGTCACTTCCCATTTGCAGAGGGAGTCAGAGATTCCCAGAGATGAGAATCCCGTTGACAGCTCGCCGTCCATTAAAAAGGTGACAATGCACTCTGCCGAGTATCTGTAGCTCATAGCAGGAGCTGCAGCTACGGCATTAATCAGCTCGGCTGGTGGGAGAGCAGCGGGATTGTAAAAAAAAGAAGTTTGCAAAACAGAAGGGGGGAGATGCAAAACACAGGAGACATATAGACTTAAAAAAACATTACAACAGAAATAGAAAATGCAACGCTGATGCTTTGCTTGTGTCACATAACACTGGGACATAAACTGCCTGACTATGTAACTGGAACAGGCACAAATCCAGTGTGAAGGCGCCTGTTTACGTAAACAGGGTCATGTCTGTTTTCCTCTCGCCGAACACAAAAGAATTTATAAGGGAGGAGGGGGGTGTGGGGTGGGAAATATGTTTTGAGAGTCATTTACATGCACCGAAACAGGACAAACTAAATGGGAAACACCGGGATGCAATTGGGACACAGAAGGAACACCCAAGGATAAAGCGCTTAAACGGGGGAATGAATATTTCAGCTCCTCAAAACTTAACCCAAATAGCAAGTCGGGTGTGAGTAGAGTCAATGCCACTCTGCACAAAACCAGGATTTCACTATTGATTCAATTGATTCAATCACTTTGCTGATTTATTTAGTCGTAGCTTGAAAAGTGGCGACAACACTGGTTAGCGTGGAACTATTTCCCCAAAGTCACGTTACACTTTTCAGGCTAAATGGAGTCAACACGTTTTAATGTTTCAGATAAAATGCCATAAATATGGAGCTATATTGCCGACAAGAAGCGTCCAGGACATCTGCTGCAATTATGACGCCCCGGAAAACATTACAAAATAAAATAAAGTGCATTTACTGCCGCAGCGTGCGTGCGCAAGTGCTCAGGCTGTTCGGCTGCTCGTCAACGTGATGAGCAACGACCCCCGTGGTTACGTACTGGAGCTGGGTGGGTAGCAGAGTACGAGATCTACCCACATCCATTGTTGCAGTAATGTTGATCTCCCATTCCAGGAAATAGTCGTGTGACTCGTTTTGGGATGTAAATGAGGTCTGCAGCCTCAGCTACTCTATTATTTCCATATTTTAGAAGAAGTTTCCGTTGCAACGTCTCATACAATTTGTGGAAAATATTTCAAACTTTTCACCTGCGACTGTATAGACATATTTAAGCATACGTGCATTGCAGGTTGTGGAAATAAAGTGAAGGAGAGGATAAAGTCCATTACACAAATCTAGAATCTAGGGTGGATTTCAATGCACTAATGAAGAGGTAATGATGGAGGAGTGTTTAAAATATTTAGGTAGAACTCATCTTCTGTGACACTCTGAGACCTGCATTAACATATGCTCACTTCTTTTTTTTACCCTTTTTGGATTCCCTGAATTCAAGGTCTGCTCATACAGGCTCCTCTTTTGATTATTTAAAAGATCCCCCACCCCCTGAAAAAAAGGCGTAAAATCCTGTTTTATACCATCTCACCCAGGCCAGGGCTGCAAATCTGGTTGGAAGAGAAAACGCTGAGTAGGCCCTGCAAAACCCATTCCCAAACAAACTGTCCTTTCATTGACGAACAGTAGGCAGAGCGCTGGACGGAAAGAACTGACCTGACATTTAAGAAAAACCGAATATACCGACGCATGAAAAGTGAACTCCGGATGACTCACTCCGCTTGAATTTTACCCACCGTCGTTTTTTGGGAACATAACGTGCATGTTCCAGCGATAAAGTGGTGAGCGACTGACAGACAACGTGGCAACACGAAAGAATAACTTATCTAACAGGTATCGGGTGTCAGGATGGTAGAGACTAAACAACACGCTCTAATGGAACATTTTCCACAAATGCCATATGAGAGCTCCATGCTAGGAAATTGGAGCAAATCGATTTGTTTTTTTGTGCTTTCCCCCCTCACACACACACACACACACACACACACACAGATGGATGTTCGATCTCACTAATGGAGGAAATAGATTATAACTCAATTCTTTCTGTCCAATTAGTACCGACAGATGATGTTCAGTGCAGCTCTAATACGTTGATGACTATAAAATATGATAATGTGATAGATAATGGGGGTTGAAGCCAATGATATGAAGAGGAGGAAAAACACAAGAGATTTGCTGCATTTTAGATCTAGCAGCGTTTTATTATTGTATATGAGAAGGAGACGATGTTTTATAAACTGATGATGTCTCCCATACTTAGATCTAACACCTAAGGGGTGAAGGGTCACTTTTTTTAAGATAGCAAGATTCAACTAGACTCCTGATGAGATTGAGTCCTGTCTCGCTCATGTAGAAAATTTAGAAGAATAAAATCTGTTGAACAACGAAGCAGAAATAGAAGCAGCTCGTGGCCACAGCTGACTGTATGTGCAGCGGTTCACTCTGGAAATAGCAGCCAAAAAGAAAATGTTCACTCATTCGTTAAATCAATTAGCTATGACTACTCAGAATATTTCTTGATACAAATAAATGTGTGCATTTGGTTTAGGCAACAATTTATTAACTGATAATTAGTCTGATCATCTACTGTCAGTAATCAGACAGACTGCAAACGAATATTCAAATCAACGAACTGATTACCTGCAGACAACATTATCAAACATGATCAGTTACCTGGTGTTTTGTTAGCATTGCTGAAAATACAGAATTAAACATGTTACCTTTATGAGGCAAGGTAGGCAAGGCAAGTTTATTTGTAGAGCACAATTCATACACAGGGCAATTCAAAGTGCTTTACAGTTACACAAAATCACAAAAGGAGAGCAAAACATACATAAAATCACAAAAGGAAAATCATAGAACATAGAATTCATCATTAATTTAAAAAAGAGTGAAGAGTGTAGATAAGATACTTTCAGTTTTCAGATGCACGGTTAAACAGAACTGTTTTCAGCCTGGTCTTAAACATTGTCAGCGTTGAGGCCTGTCTCACATTCTCTGGAAGACTGTTCCAGATTTTAGCTGCAGAAAACTGGAATGTAGCTTCACCGTGTTTAGTCCTGACTCTGGGCACCTGCAGGAGACCAGTCCCTGAGGTTCTCAGGGTCCTAGATGGCTCGTATGGCTCTAACATGTCATAGATGTATTTTGGTGCTAGACCATGAAGAGAATTGTACACAAGTAAAGCTGTTTTAAAGTCTATTCTCAGAGTGACAGGAAGCCAGTGCAGAGACATGAGCACTGGACTAATATGGTCATATTTTCTGGTTCTAGTCAGGACTCGAGCTGCAGCGTTCTGAATGTTCTGTAGTTGTTTAACAGCTCGTTTAGAGAGACCAGTGAGCAGGCCATTGCAGTCGACAAGTTAGCGCGGATGTTAGCACGGGTGCTAACAAGTTAGCACTGATGTTAGCACGGATGCTACCAAGTTAGCACAGATGTTAGCACGGATGCTACCAAGTTAGCACAGATGTTAGCACGGATGCTAACAAGTTAGCACGGACGTTAGCATGGACGTTAGCACGGATGTTAGCATGGATGCTAACAGGTTAGCACGGATGTTAGCACGGATGTTAGCACGGATGCTAACAAGTTAGCACGAATGTTAGCACAGATGCTAACAAGTTAGCACGAATGTTAGCACAGATGCTAACAAGTTAGCACGGATGCTAACAAGTTAGCACGGATGTTAGCACGGATGTTAGCACGGATGCTAACAGGTTAGCACGAAGAGAGGTTAGCATGAAGAGACTTGTACACAAGTAAAGCTGTTTTAAAGTCTATTCTCTGAGTGACAGGAAGCCAGTGCAGAGACATGAGCACTGGACTAATATGGTCATATTTTCTGGTTCTAGTCAGGACTCGAGCTGCAGCATTCTGAATGTTCTGTAGTTGTTTAACAGCTTGTTTAGAGAGACCAGTGAGCAGGCCATTGCAGTCGACAAGTTAACACGGATGTTAGGACGGGTGCTAACAAGTTAGCACTGATGTTAGCACGGATGCTAACAAGTTAGCACAGATGTTAGCACGGATGCTAACAAGTTAGCACGGACGTTAGCACGGACGTTAGCATGGATGTTAGCACGGATGCTAACAAGTTAGCACGAATGTTAGCACAGATGCTAACAAGTTAGCACGGATGCTAACAAGTTAGCACGGATGCTAACAAGGCAAGGCAAGTTTATTTGTAGAGCACAATTCATACACAGGGCAATTCAAAGTGCTTTACAGTTACACAAAATCACAAAAGGAGCGCAAAACATACATATATACATCATAAAACATAGAATTCATCATTAATTTAAAAAAGAGTGAAGAGTGTAAATAAGATCCTTTCAGTTTTCATATGCACGGTTAAACAGAACTGTTTTCAGCCTGGTCTTAACATTGTCAGCGTTGAGGCCTGTCTCACATTCTCTGGAAGACTGTTCCAGATTTTAGCTGCAGAAAACTGGAATGTAGCTTCACCGTGTTTAGTCCTGACTCTGGGCACCTGCAGGAGACCAGTCTCTGAGGTTCTCAGGGTCCTAGATGGCTCGTATGGCTCTAACATGTCATAGATGTATTTTGGTGCTAGACCATGAAGAGACTTGTACACAAGTAAAGCTGTTTTAAAGTCTATTCTCTGAGTGACATGAGGATGAGGATAAATGTTGCTTAATAGCACAGACACTGATCACAATATTGTTTCAATAAACTCAAATGCAAAAAAATGCCTCAAAACAGTGAATTAATAAACATAGTGAGGTAAAAAAAAAGTATTATTTTCAACTTTATAGTGAAGTTAAAGTGTACACTACTGGTCAAAAGTTTGGGATCAACCCAGACAAGTTGTTTTCTCTGAAATGTCGCACTTTTATTCATCAAATGAGTTGCTAAATCAGTAGAAGATATAGTCAAGACATTTAAAAGGGTATTTGCAATAATAATTTTCTATATCAAACTTTGCTTTTACAGGCTTTGCTGAAACCAGCCTGTTTTCAGCTGTACTAACATATTTACACAAAGGTTTCCTAATCACCCATTAGCTTCTAATGCAATTAACAAACACAATGTACCATTAGAACAATAGGCCTCTATACGCTTTAAAAACAGACATTTGCAGCTATAATAGTCATTCACCACATTAACAATGTAAAGAGTGTATTTCTGATTAGTTTAATGTTCATTGGAAAAACAGTGCTTTTCTTGCAAAAATAAGGACATTTGTAAGTGACCCCAAACTTTTGAATGGTAGTGATTATAACAAAGTTTAGATTATGTAAGAAACATAAAGAAGTTGTGGAGAAAAAGCTCATTCTAAACTGCTTAATGTGGGAGTAAAACAAAAAATAAGGAGACCCACTATGTCAGTAAAATCCTTCACTGCACAGACGCCTGAGAAAGTCCAGCAGGTTCAGGTTTAAACCAGACGTACTTGAACTGTGACAGAGGACAGCTTGGGGAAGCATTTCACAGCACCTTCGCTCTAGCAGAAAAAAAAAAGGTTTAGTGAAAAAGGCCTTTTATGCAGACATTTCTGGCCTGTCCCAGAAGACGACCATGACCCGCTTTAACAAAGCGAACCAATCAGAACCCAGCACCAAATGACACAGAATGCACTGGCAAGGTCACGTTTGAAAATGTCAAACAGGTCATGATATATCCAGATCCTGATATCAGCATATGGCGTTTCCAGGCCCACGCTCTCCTCCTCCTCCTCCTCATGTGATGTGTTTGATGCATGCAGCTGCCAGCATCACGGCGATTGTTTTTCTGCATTTGTAAATCAAAGTGCTGCTGGATGGATAAAACAAGGTAACGTCTGCATGCATCTTATTTTATCTGACCTGACGCATTGCAACCAAGACTTTATCAGACACAGAAAACACACGGAAACCTGCAGCGAACTAATAAGATTGTCATATAGAATAAATAAACTGCTCAATATTTGTTTAAAGCAAGCTTGTTTTATTCTTGTTCGCAACGTGCAGAGTATGAGTTTATCTTAATCAACAAGCATGATGACGTCTAATGGATCCTTGCACAAAGCCCCGACACGTCAGTCAGCAAATTGCAGTTAAGGCTTCACAATTTCACATCCACGCGTGAAAAATAGCCACTATGTGGAACTGATGAATAGTGACTCAAAGAATCACTCACCAGATGGCCCAAACCGCACAGGGGTGCCAGCTTTCATAAAAACCTCCCACCAGTCTGAAACACACACAGGTGTGACAAATCTCATCTGCAGCCTGACAGTAAAGAGCAAAATAAAAAAAAAATGAAATGGGGAAAAATGCCTGTATATATATATGCCTGTATGTATTTGCTGCTCTTCTCTGAGCAACACACTTTGTCCACTTAGTGCCAACTCATCACAGAGTCGGAACACACACACGGAGCGCGTCGGGATTGACACTGACAAGAACTCATTAAATAATGATGGTTTGATTCCCGGCCAAAAACCTAGACAGAAAACCCGTCGCTAGTTTGGTATTCATCCATTCCGGCCTATCATGTAATATACAACACTGAAAAGGTTCTGTTAGGAGCACTGCTTGATTCCCGGTGTCAAGGTCTGGAGCCGCTGCGCTCGCTCTTCCTGTTGGAGGCGTTTTGCTGAGGAAGGAGGAATGAAAGCTTTATGGCTTTTATAAAGCCCTTAAAGTGCACAAAAAACCACAGGCACCTGTAACGGCTAATAAACAGACGGCTTATTTTCACACGTCGCTTTATGCCGTTGATACCCGACGCAAATGAACCTGAAAATGTATGAAAAATACATTTTTTGGCTTAATTTGCCCCTTATAAATATTTGATTCGCCACACACACACACACACACACACACACACACACACGCTGCAGCCACAGATGATGGAAGAAAGGCTCAAAGCTCGCTGTGTTGTTCCATTGCTCCAGTGAGGATGGAGCTACTTAATCAAGCCTCTAACCGGCGTCATAGACCACGCTGAATGGCCTCCGTTAGGCTTTAAAAACAAAAACATCATCCCCCTGTCATGATCCTGAATTAGGATATTACCACATGCATGTATTTAACATTTGTATTAAGGCTCAAAACAATATTTCATCTTGACGCCTGCACGAAATGGGTTAATCAGTGGGTTATTTAGTTGGTTTTTTTTCCCAGAAACTGCATTTTTTCAAAAGCTGAAAAAGCAAGTAAATAGCACGACCCCATCAAGGCGAGCCCTGTGCTCTCTGTGACAAATGAAGGCGGTGGCGTCGCTTTAGATGTGAGCATCGTCCCCGACGGGACGTGGAGCTCCCAGCGGCGCAGCCATCAGCGAGGATTCTAGACAGAAGCACGGTGACATGTTTTACAGGTGGGAGCCAATACTAGGACGCATTTAAAATAATAATGAAAACCTTAATGTTCTTTTTGTTAAAATAATACGGTGTGATAATAGGATCACAACTTTGAAGCTACAACTGCTCCACGCCTGAAGCCGGCCGATACGTCGCCTTCCTCTGCTGAGGAAACATGGGAGCGGGGGAATGAGAAGTGACTGAGAGGGAGCAGGGCTTTGAAGATCACAGTGCTGTCATGCTGCCTGTGCCTGGCGCCCGTCAACAACCCCCAAAAAAAAAAAAACGCTCTTTTTCCCAAGTAATTTGCGCCACTTTCTTTTTTTTTCCCTCGTCACCTCCTGCTCTTCAACTCCATCCCAGAGAAGGTGGCACGAGACGTGGTACGCCTGCAAACTTACGAGAGACGAGGATCTGAGATCCTACCAGAGGATGCACAGTCCCTGCAGAAACAAATCAACATATACAGGATCACAATTTACTTAGACAACGATTTTGAGGGAAGATGAGGATGGGGATAGTGAGAAAAGATAAGAATATGAGAAAAGGCAAAGTGAGAGGAATTGGAGAAAATGAAGCTAAAAAACTGTTATTGAAGAAATCACTGTTACAGCACCAGAGAGACAGGAGCTTTTTTTTTCCACACCAAACCAGGAGATATTTCAAAGTGCATGATTTCAGCTGCACACCATTGTGCTGAGAGCGTGTTGCCGTTACCTTTGTTCTCTCCTTCTATCCCTCTGTGGGTCCATGTGGTTTCAGGATATAGTTGTACTACTGGTTATTTCCTACTAGCCATGCTCAGGAAAGGCTCCTGATCACCCGTCTGCCTCTGTGACCTCCTCTTTAATTCTAGTCACGTCTGCCTTCAGTCCAGTAAAATCCACCACTTTTTTCTGTTTAAATTTGACTTGTCATAGCAGGAAAAGCACAGGTGCAAACAAGAAAAAAAAGATGAATGTGGGCTCTCTTCCTTTTTAATTGTTGGAGTAAGTTATGTCAGTGACCCAGCATGCACAGTCCCTCAATCTCAGAGCTGCAATCCTTGAATGGAACAGAACTACACCCGTGTTATAAAGAATTATTAAAGAGAGTTATTATACACTATAAACCTATCGACTGTATGAGAGCAGCGCCTGACTGTGTAGCCAGAACAGAGCGGCGCTAACAACTCCCTAACTTTCAAAACTGAAGGTGGATCAGGGCGATACGGCTTCCACCGGCCAAGCGTGCAAATTCGCAGATGAAAGTTGAACCACGCTCAGCCAGAATTCTGCAGCCTTGAGCTTCATCACCAAAAACCACCTGTACGGCAGATGTCCAACTCTGGCACTTCTCATTTCGTTCATGCATCTCAGAAACAATGATAACCAGGTAATAGCTAACAATCCTTTATATTAGCTTCAGATTAACTTTTAAATCCTTTTTAGGACTTTTGATTTTATCCCTCATCACTTGCGCTGAAAGCACATTAGGGATGGATTTTTATTGGCCAGTATGAACAGAAGGAATGCTTACAATAAGCAAAAATCTTTGCCAATACTCATTTGTGCTCCTGACTATTGTTTTAGGACTCAAGACACAAACTGTGAACCATATCTCTTGATGCCAGGGTCTATTTATGTTGTAGCTACTAAACAAGAAAATTCGCCATGTTTGACTTTATTAAATTACTTGAAAACAATCTAGACCGCTGCCATATAATCACACACACACTCCTACACACATCAGACTTGTCTGTTTTGGTAGTTTTTAGTTAATAATCACTTAACTTATGAAGGAGAGGTCGGGTCACCTGTGCTCTTCACAGCCTCTTGTACAACTTCTATTTCAATAAAATTATTGTGTTTCACCTTTGCATGAAATAGATTAGAATTATTGCTGAAACAGCATTGGTTAAGTAACTGATGAACACAAGTCCTCCACTTGTATTGTGCAGATTCGTTGCCTTTTGCACATGCAATCACATAACTCTTGCTCATCCAAACTCTCTGAGGAAATCAAATGAAGACGCCTGTTTGTTTTAGAAGTGAATGGACCCAAACCATGGCAGCAAAAAGCCTCCCACAGCGCTACAGAGCCACGGGATCCCCTCACTGTCAGGGCCCGTACCACCGTCACAGAACACGGGGAGCAATGACTCATGGGATCAGATCACCCCCCCCACACATCTCAGTAGACCGACGCCTTTGCCTTTTGCACCGCTGAACTCTGGAATGCGCATTCATCTCCGTAACGAGGCTTTTATGCACTGCCGTCCCCTCCGCTATAATTCCCCTCTCTGTGTAATTGTCGACGGGCTGTTCCTGCTGACACGGCCGCATCCCGTGCTGCGTTCACATTCTCCGTCACCTGGGGAGGAAGAGTCGCTCTCCCCTGTTGTCCTTACCGCGCTGATGCACGATTACTGGCCGTACTTAACAAACATGGCTGCCATAGATCTAAACAGAGAAACCGCTTCAGTCACTATTCCTGCGTTGATCCGTGCCCCAGCGATGAACCCTGTTTCAAACTCACTTCTCCCTCTTGAAACTTTTTTTTTTTGTTTTCCATTCAACCCGACGCACATTTATGTGCAACATATATTGGAAAATATACACAAGCGTACAAGCAGCATTTCCCCCATCCTCTTTAATAGCAGAGACCAGAGGGGAGAGTGCAGCCCTGGCGTGTGCCTCCGCCAAGAGAAAATGACTCAGATTGCTGTCCATTAGTAATTACTGCGGCGAAAGGGGAACAATGAAGTCTTTTAGTGCCAGAGATGAAAGAATCTTCAAACGTGATTTTTTTTTTTTTTTTTTTTTTTTATTAGGGGTGAAAACAAACATTGCCATTGAACTCGGTCAAACACTTTTAAGACTCGAGCAATATAATGATTTCAGGATTGGGCGGGGAATAAACAACACGGATGAAGCCTCTTCTGGTCTGGGCAAAAATTATTTTGTGGGATTATCTTCTCCGGGCCTGACTGTTAGAACCTTTAAATAAAATGTTATGGTCGTTCATCAAAGGAATGGGATGACAGGAGTGGAGTTTACCCCCGTTTAAAGGTGGAAAGATGACAGAGACTCATTTAAACGCTTGAACTGAGGGCATGGCGCTGCATTATTTTTTTATATATATATAAAAAACCCAGAGGTATATCCATTCTGCCCAGGTGTTTTATTTTTAGTTCATGGCTTCCACTGCATTACACTGGAGATCTCACCTCCTAAAGAGTTTTGTTCAGCTGGAACAGAAGGGAAAGTGAGGTTATCCACGAGGTGGTTGGGCCGTGAAAAGAAAGCCTCGTATTCAGAGCTGTATGTGCTACTGTCTGAAAGTTGCTTTCTATAGGATCGCTACCGATTTCACTTGATTTCCTATAAATCATATTTGGGCTGGAAGCTGGCCGGCTTTATCGCCTGAATCGTAAACACCAAATCGAGCTTTCGTGAGTCCGTATGTGGCTTTTCCCGTGATGAGTGAGTTGTATTCCGTCTCCAGCCTCGGTGTTTCTGCTCGGGGAAGGGGAGGATGAGTAGCGGCTATCAGTCTCTGCAGCGGATCGCGAGATGTCGTCGGGTTCGGAGTCTCTTGCTGTGTTTGCCCTGGAGATGTATTCAATTATTTTTCCAAGAAGAAATGCCTTAAGGGTCTCCCACGAGGTCGAACGGGAGATTTCTGGGGGGCGTCGGTTTCAATAAAGAGAAGAATTGAAGAAGAAGGGTGGTTTTACAAATCTCTGTCAGTATAGGAGAAGTTTCCTATTGTGAGTGGGGTCAGCAATGCGTCAGTACATTAATAAAATAAAATAACAGCATGAACTGATGCTGTAACACTGTGATATTAACAAGTCGTAACATTTCCCTGTAATATATTATGTAAAGGAAAATGATCAATGTGACTGTATGTATGTATATAGAATACTGGAGCTTGTTAAAGAAGAACATTCATCACAGTTTAAGGTGTAGACATTGGCCAAAATGATAAAATTGTCCAATAAACGCCCCAAAGCAATGACAAATCTCCCATTTGTGTTAGCAATCATCGCCTCGACTTGAAACAGAATATTGGTATAAATAAAGGTTGCTGTCCCACTGGTTATAACATAGAACCATGGTTGCTATACTTTTTTTTTTAGGATATTTGGCCATTCTAAGATCATCTTTCTTCAAAAGACTTTGTCTGAATTTAATTGTTTTAGGCACAAGAAAGAAATGAGGTCCTATAGGACTGTAATATAAATACTCGTTCCCCATTCGCAGCCATTTAAATCAATGGAAAGGCTCATTCCTATTCATGAGGCGGACACACATTCACCTGTTCCTTCTATAGCTCCAGAGAGAAGCGTGAGAGAGATGTAAAAACTATATTGAGAGATGATTTCTGGTCCTTAAAATCACCAATATATCTTGTTAGGGATATCAAAACGTCAAATAAAATCCAGAAAAAAAGTGAGACGATATGGGACCTTTAAAAGGACCAGGGGGGGTGAATGATATGGGTAGCAAACGCAGAGGTAGAGAGGCGAGTGGAGAGAAGGGGGGAAAATAAATTAAATTAAAGTGGTGAGATAAAAACTTCTAATAATAAGATGAAGGTAGGTATCTGGAAGGGGAGCATGGGGGAATTAACTTGGAGCTCAAAGAACATCTAACTTGCATTTGAACTCACACATAAAAAAAACAAAACATTTTTAACATGAAAACTGGTATTTGCATCTGCAACAATTTTAGAAAACTGACATTAAGTGTTAAGCGTGTTTATTGCATGTGTGTGTGCATGTGTTTGTGTGTCTGCGACTGCATTCATCTTGAAATGAAACAATCCCTTGTGAATTACACAATAAAAAAGGGTTATTAAAGGTCTGAGTAAAACTATATATGCTGAGTTTAGTTTTATATAATACATGTTTGTCAAATTTAGGCCAAAAAAAGTAGAGCGTCCATATTCTAAACCAGGAGCATTTCAGTCCCTGGTAGATTCTCCTCAATGCGGCTGCACCGGCACACGCGTGGGTTTCATGAAGAAGACAGTGTGTGCCCGGCTGTTTGTTTTGAAGAAAGCGGAACATTTTTGCAGGTGAAAAGTAAAAGAATTTCTGTCCCTTCCTGTCGGTGACTCGGAGTTTGGCAGAAAAGAACATTGAATCCAGTGTTTTTTCATGTGACTTGACCCTATTCTTGGAAGAATCTGCAAAAACAGAGAAAGGGAGAGAGAGAGAGAGAGAACCAGTCTCCCCGAGCTAGTTTCAGGATACGCTCCTTGGTCTGGTGGTGAATGAGGATGTGGATGAATGGGCGTGGAGCGTCGCCCTCATTCTCAGGCAGGGTGGCGACTCCAGGAGAAGGAAAAGGCTCCTGCACCAAATGTTTCTTTCAGAAATCCCTCCGTGAAAAGTCCTCGGCTGCAAGCGCTGCACTTCTTAATACGAGCTTCCATCTATTTTCAAGATAGGAGAGGATGGAGGCCATGCAGGTGGATTTGAGGCCTGAGCAGTCTGGTCTTGCCCATATTTATTAGCCTTCCCCTACAGGTTGACGGAGATAAGGAGGCACATATGATGAAAAATTCCGGATTTCAACAGATCTCTCAATGTGTATGACCTCGTCCGTCATTGGTCAAACCGGAATTTATGTGTTAGCTGTTTTTTTAGACCGTGCAGCATGTTTCTCCGCTCATTTATTCGGGTTTATCCGTTAATTTGTCACCTGTCTGTGTATGTATGAGTGTGCGCCGGCTGGCTTTAGACGCCGGGCGTCACCGGGGTTTCTGGTCACGCTATTCTGCCTGCCGTTATTTCACCAGCCATCACTCAGGCCCGCTGTGTGCATTATTCATGCCCCCGGAGGACTCCGTCAGAGGCTGTGACCGCAGGTGTTGTGACAGCGCTCTCAATCACGGGCGCCCACGCCGTCTGCTCGTCTGACCCCGCCGTGACACGGGAGCCCACGGTCCGCCTCAGACCAGCGGCGGAATCAGAAACCCCAACCCGGGCGTAATTGACCGGCGTCCGTTCACGAGTTAATCCACACATAAAGCGAGCGGCAGAAAGCCTTTTCAGTGGGAGGCCATGTGTTTTCCAGAACGCCCGCGGGGGCCCGCGGCGTCTGCCACACAAATAACGACCCGTGCCACACATATCAGCTCCCGCCTGTCAACTTCAGCACACTCATGGGTAACGGATAGCCAGGGGATTTTATTAACTTGTTTGTTCAATTTCACAGGGCCACATAACTCCTGCCATCACACACGCGAATACAGAATCCCTCAAAGCCGCCCGCGAGCCGGGGAAGTGCGTTTCCACTCTGCCGCTCGGATGTGTCCCGTCATGAAGAATGACAACGAGTAAATTCCGGTGGCACGTCTTCCCGCTGACAAAGTGAAGAGTGGCTATTTACCTAATATTCCTGCAATTGATGGACACATTTACATGTGAGCCGCCTGGAGTAACTAATCCATCAGACATTAGACAGACTCAAGGTGAGCTGTCATCCACCAAATACAGTTTTATTTATTACGCCGCCGCTTTGATAAGGTGAGTAAGGTCTCCAGCAAAAGTCATTTGTTTCTGCAGACTAGTCAAATCCACGACTAAATACACATAGGAAGGAGTAAACCACTGTGTTTTTGTATTGGTATATTAGCAGAACTCCATTTGTTCCAGTGCTGAAAGTGTGATTGCGTGACCTATTTGGCCATGTAATAAATAAATAAAAAGCATGGAAATAACATAACCCCCTGTTTCTTATTCTGATTGAAAGATTGATTTGGTTTGACAATTTCATTTTAAAAAAGCCCCAGTTCTGCCAGGGCTTTGGGAGTGTTTGCCTGATTTAAGATGAAGGAATAGCTTCAGACCAGACAGGCAGACGGAGCAGTAGTTTAATACATATACAGGGGACTTACAAATAAGGCTGATCTCAAAACACCTGACTTGCCCTCATTACTTGATATAAACGTCCTTCTCCAGCAGAGGCTAGTAGAGAACGTGTTGACTTCTGCCTCGGCTTTAAACGGATTAACTTCTCTCTGGTGAAGAGGAATTCACCGGTGGTATAAGAACCAATGAATACTAATAAAATAATGAAACGTCCCACAACCTCACAATTACTGTGGTCTACGATCAGCTCCAAAAGGTGACAAGCCTAGTGGGGCTGTCTAAGGAATTATACATGAGGGCCTCCTCACAGTCTGCCCACATACATATACGCTTAAACAACTGTATGCACATAGGTGCAAATATAAAAAGCACAAGCATGCACCGAAGATCAATGACTTCTCCCTCGGAGCCCGTGTTCCCCAGCACCACTAATGGCTCGCAGCACAGCTGAGTACTTCACAGTCACCTCCTGGTAATAGTCCCAGTGAGTGAAAGGCAGGGCACGGCGTCTGATGCCTCCCCATCTCGTACATGTGTACGCGATGAGAGGGGATAATTCATTCTTGTCAGTGTAACAATACCAATGATGAGGTCCTGCCACATCGGCTTGCGTTTACATTTATGTGCAGCAGCCAGACTTTTTTTTTCCCAATCAACATGAGAAAATATTGTTAATCAAAACATGTGCAAAAATAAAAAAACGTAGTGCAACATATTATTTGTACCAAATGAACGATGCATTTAGTTTCAATGTGTGCAATTAAGTGGTTTAAAGGAAAGCATGTCTTTAACATATTATTTCTTACTTAGTAATTAGTGTTTTTAATACTTTACATCCATAAGCTAGATGCAAAGAAATGTCATTCTGCTGTGCACTTATCTTGTGTATCATCTGAATGACCCAAATCAACAATGAATGAGTTCTATTTGCAGAAGCTTTATACATCTTAATTCTTTAAACCATACAGTCAAGCCACACTAAATAACATGTTTCTACACCACATACCAGAACCTTCTGACTTTCTACTGAAGTCAGTCTTTTGGGTAAATGCACAATCCCCGTAAGTATGATGAGTCCGTTGTTGGTTTGGCTTTGCACATGAGAGCACTAGAAAAATACAGAGAAACACGTTGTATGGCCTTGTACGCCCACCTGCCAATTCAGTGAAGTACTGGACTAGAAAATAATCCATCCAGCAATTACACTGCTGTTCAACACATGATTGGCACAAATAATTAGTAGAACACATGTAATTTCTAGAGCACAGGGTTTGCTATGAAGCAGCGCTTTCAGATGAAGGATGAGACAACGCTCCTCACCTCCTCTGCAAGAAAACTCTGATGTTACTACTCCTTTCAGTGTGCATAAATGATAATCACATTTCCTCACTGTGGCCCTTAGTGACAATTCTGTTACATCCATTGTGCGTATGTATTAATAATGTCTGCATCTCTTTAAGTGTAACTCACATTGTTGCCTCCTGTTGTGCACTTGTACATAAATCTCTGTTTTTGACAATGCATTGCATTACACAGTTTGTAAATCAGTGATGCAAAATGACATTGATTTAATATTTGTGTGCAATGCATGCATCATGGCTCTTATATATTAAATTAAATTCTAATTTAGCAGCTAATTGACAAAGCAGCATGTGATTCTTCGGGACATCCATCATACATGAGCCAGATTAATTTTTAATTTCTTCCACTTTCATGGAAATAAAAAAAGGTTTATTCTGTAAATGTTACAGTTACAGAATGACAAAACATTGCCTTTCCTTTCAGGTTTTACTGAACAAAAATTGCTCAGCTGAAGAAATAGCCTGCATACATCCAACATCAGCCTCTATGGTCATCTGTCTGCTGAGGGGAAAGTGTGTTCCGGTCTGAGCTAATTGGCCTCGGTACGGAATAAAACAACGCTTTAATCTAATCCATGCTCTCCTAATCACAATGCACTGTAATAACTATCAGAAATCAAATTAATGGTGAGAATAAGACTTGCTGTGGGCGGGGTAAGTGAGGGGAAATATCCTCAGACTGAGAAGAAAAGTGGAGCAAGCATCTGTCTCCGACCAAGGAAACGTCAGGTCCTGTTAATCTTATCTGAATGGCTGCTTGCTGACATGGATTTAATTTTACACGAGTGCATGCCTGCAAACTAACGTGAGTGCTCACCAGACGAGACTGTACGCACACACACAGACGTATGTGCATGGACACACGCGCAGCATCCTCCATCACACCACTGACCTGCACCACTCCCTGTACCCTTGTTCCCACAAAAGGAAACATCACGATGCAATAAACATAAACAATGCACTCCTACCTCCCACATATTCCCATGTGAGCATTACGAGGAGACCGTTTACCCATCTACAGTTCAATAAAACACACAAACGCACACACACACACACACACATCAGAAGAACAAACAGTAAAGCTTATTCCACAGAGAAGTTATATCTCTGTTCTCTGAGCATTCCCCCCATCCTTCTGAGAGGCGACAGGCAGGAGAGTGAGAGAGAGATACATGCTAAGTGAAATGGGAAATAAAGGAGTGAAGAAGAAGAGGAGGAGGAGGAGGAGACGTGCCAGTGAAAATTGAGACGAGTGAGAAGCGGGAGATGATGATAGGGGAGTGCCACGTTGGCTCATCCTCAGGCCTGCGCCTCTGCACCAGGAGCCTCGCAGCCTCCGGCTCATCGCAGCTCACAAAACACGGGGCACAACGAGGGAGGAATCCAGAGCAAGAAAACGAGCGAGGGAGAGGCAGGAGATTTCAAAGGATCAAGCTGTGGGAGTAGAGCGGTTGTATTACAGAGCGAGGGGCATAGGAAGAGGGAAGATGTAACGTGAAACGTGACACTATCATGTTTGACACTATAGCTCAGGGGTGGCGGGCAATCCTGGTCCAGAAGGGCCAGCGTGCAGGTTTTCGTTCCAACCACGCAGTAACACGGCTAATTCCACTAATGAAGATACTTAGCAGGCGCTCCAGTGGTTGATTAGCAGAAACGTGTTTAGCTGCAACAAAACCCTGCACCCACGCCGGCCTTTCTGGACCAGGATTGCCCACCCATGCTATAGCTATGTACACAAGACCCCTCGCCATACTTTCTTTGTCTTTTTACACTGATTCGAACCAAGACGGTGCAATGCCGCCTTGTATGTGATTTTAGACAACAAGCTGGTGTTACTGAATCATGTACGTGACACATGATGCAACAGTGGCAGCATCCACTGTGACGTATATACCGTACATGTCATGGAGCGGCTTTTTTAAAAAATAATGGAAGGTGAAATGAGTGTTGAGGGTTTCTTTCTATTAAAGTTCCTGTGCACCATACACAGCCAGAGTCTCTAATGCTGTTCCTGACCCATGATATACAACATGCGGATGTGTATAATGGCAGATTCTGAGCAGCGTGATTCTGATCAGACATACGATGGAGGAGAAATTGAAGAAAAAACATGTTGCTTGCAGAGCATGTCAGCATCCGTTGAATTCAGGAATATGATGAGTACCTCTGCTGTCGGCATTCATGGCAGCACAATTCTACTTCCCCCCCACCCCCAACCCACCCCTTCCAATTCCCTCTTCATACCTTTTACACAGAACGGTGAGGTCTAATAATGATGCGACAATCCCGCCTTGAACAGGCTGTGTAAAAAGGGGCTTATGCCACACTCGGGGACATTAAGAGTGGGCCAGCAGGCTAAACTGCACTGAAGATTAATGGATTTTAGCACTTGTGCTCTGCAGTTGCTTCCCCGGTCCATCTATGGTCACATGAGGGTTTTAAAAAACCTAAAGCACTAATGCGATGTGTGTGCGTGTGTGTGTGTGTGTGTGTGTGTGTGTGTGTGTGTGTGTGTGCGCACGCGCGCTATAAATTCAGCCAGTTTCCGATGCACCGAGTAATCAAAAGCCTTATGCTTTATTAACACACGGATTATGATGTAAAGCAAGAAAACGATGAAGTTATATGGTAATACGTGGGAACCAGCGCAGACAGAGTAATTATGAGCTGAGAGCTTTGGAGGGGGATAAACCTCAGGGAAACATGTTGATGATTGCTATGTTGTTGATTAGCATAGGAATACAGTGTGTGGGCCGCCACATTAACTCACTGTCGTATACAGTTGACTGAGTATATTCTTTGACACGGGGAATGCGGGGTCATGAGGGAAGGCTAATTCCAGCAGTTGAGACTTTGAACATGACTGGCTCATGTGCATGTCGATGTCCTGGTTTGTAGAGGAAAAAAAGGATAAAAAAGGACTGGACTACACCTACAGACTGTCAATCATTAGCTCCGACTATAATGCAGCAGCTCCCAGATAAGGGAGGAAAAATCTCCCTCACGGGCAAAGTATAGTAAACCCTCCTCAAATGTCTCGGACAAAGATAACATTTAAACAGGCTGCTACTCCAAAACCAAATCTCCTATGTACCGCCTTCGAGGCAGGGCGATGTTCGCCTGTACCACGCCAGTTGAATGACTGAGTGAGCGACACACGGGGCTAATTTCCCTGCCAGCAGCCGGGTCCACGTCCACAGAAAATCTGCAACCTCATTGTGTATCTACGCACACACTCCTGCCTTTATTGGGTCCTACAGCTACCTTTTATGGCCTCCTCTAAGCTCCCCCTTTGTTCCCTGGCTCTGTGGTACTCTGATGTGAAGACTGGGCCCAAGCTCAGTAATTTGGAGTCAGAGATAAGGGCAGGCGGAGGATATTACTTGTGGGTTGACAGTGATTGAATTGGCTCCAGAGGGTCAAACACGCCTAAATGACAACTCTGCAGAAACCCAAGACCCATTTATTTAACTCGGAGAAGCCTGAAACGACGGGCCCACACCATGGCTGACTGTAGGCGGACGTGATGATGAAATGCACCAGAGCAGAGCTTGAGGGGAGGAGAGGGCGGAAACTAGGATGTCATGGCATGCATTTCTCTTAGTGATCATGTGAGCTTGCTTTATTTGCAGAAAGAGGGCTAAATAAACCCACAGGGGCATCATTCCAGATGGGTCATTTAAGGACTTCTTTGGAGGAAGCAGTCAGATACACAACTAGAAAAGTGAGATAAATGAAAAAAAACAGGACAAAACAAGAGAGCAGAACTGATGAGTGCTAAGGAGACGGGGTCAGTAGGACAGCTTGATGTAGCAGACCATAAACTAATTATGTCTCAAACACACAAGCATAGCTTTTAAGGACATTTTATCCATGCATATATTTAAGCAGCATGTATGTTCTTTTTTGGGGCACTCAACAACAGCTGTAAATGCACCATTAACATATTATCACTTTGTAAAGTTGATACCGAGCTTCGGCAAAAGTGCCTTCTGCATGCTCAGGCCTGTAGGTTTATTTCTCCTCCTGCGTTCATATCTCGCGTGCATTGCTTTCTCATAATGTCCTCGCTGTCATTTCCTGAGTCGTCAATTGACATATCAGCCGGTCACATCGGCCGGCCGTATTCATCCAATAGCACGGCGACACATCTTCCCTATCAGCCTATCATCTCGCCGCGTTCACGTGCCCGTCCTCGCGGTCTCTTAAGCTTCATCAGCTCCATCATTCTTCACCGTCGCCGGCCTATAAATCTCCGTGGAGTCATCAGCCTCCACTGTCAGCGTCTGGACTCCATGGGGGGATTTTCTCCTCGCTGCCGCTCAAAGATGATGCTCCTTAATCAAAAATCTCCCTCCATAGAATCCGAGCGCCGGAGGCTTTTATAACAAGACTATTTACCACTACATCATTCGTATGATAAACAATTATCTTTACTTCGTTCGCTTCATTCACATTCAATTATCTCTGCTTTGGTCTCCTGGCACTTTAGCAATTAAATGCTCCACTATGTTCACCAACTCCTCTCCAACTTTTTCCCGACTGCGGGTCGATGCAGGGCAGGTAGCAGACAGTGAGTTAATTAGGGATGTTTTGCTGAACATAGCTGTGTTTGGAAAGAATGATGACTGAACTGAATGAAAACAGTGAAGCCGCAGGCTCTGAAATCAAAACAAGAGCTGAAAGACACTGAAATGGTGCCATGCAAAGCTGAAGGTGATGCTTCTCTGGGGGGTTGTCTCCCTAGGTGAATCCCTTCATAATCATAATCAGCTTTATTGGTCAAGTCTTGCAGACATATGAAGAGTTTGACTAGTCCTTAAAATGAAAATATTGATGAGAGCAGCTTTCAGAACTTTTTATACACTTCGTGTGACAGGCTGCAGTGTTTCTTCCTATGCTCCTCTGGAAAAAGACAAGATTTAATAGTGAATGCTTTGCCTCACTGAGATTGCTCTTTGAAATGCAGTTGCTGAGTTTGACACACTTCAGTAGATGACACCTGGAGCCAGAATGAAAGTAGACAAAAAAAAAGAAGAGAAAACACACTATAGCTCTGATCAAAGCCCTGCAGATTCCTCCTGAGCCCTCTGGCATCTCTTTTTCAGTGTATTTAATGCTTGGCTGGAGAAAAATGCCTCTTCTTACATGGGGAAAATGCACACATGAGTGACCCGAGAAGTAACAAACAACAAAAGAAACATTCTAAACACATGACCACATAATCACAAAAAGGTATGTGCCCCCCACCCCCGTGAATTCAGAAAGGCAGCAGTATTCTGCTTCATGCTCGGTAGTTACCCAGCGGTGAAGACGTGATTGACGTTGGCTGCAGGATCGGAGCCTCCCTGGAATTGAGCCAACGCTTCTGTGGCTGCCCTGCGCCGGCGGGGGGGAGGGGGGGCCAGGATGGGAGGGGGGAGGCCTGGACGTGGAGCAACGGCGGCGGCGGCGATATCCTCACACTGGGGAGGGACCTATAGCAAAGGGAACAGGGTCAGAGACTTCTCCCCGGTGGACCGAAGGAAAAAGGCACACCGTTTAACAGCCGTCTTTTGGAGTTTAATCCGTTATTGGCGCTGGGCTAAACGCCAAACACCCAGTTCCTGCACAGCCCCCCCCCACCACCATTACTTCCATCCCAATGATATTCAGTCTTGAGAGCAAAGCAGTAACAGCAGGGTTTTTAAAACCCGGCGACCCCGACCATAAAGTAGGTCCAACCTTTGAGTAAGATAGACGGAGCGGGGCGGCCGGGCCGTAACTCAGCAAACCTGCGTGACACTGGTCTGTTTGTCGAGCTGTTTATTATCAGCAGACAGCACATTCTGGCCCGGGAAAATAGGACTGCTGAGACACTGGGTGCCGGCCACTGGGAGGAAACAGGGAGTGAGGCGATGTGGGAGGAATGCCAATGAGCATGCCCCCCCCTCCCTCCACTCTCCTCCATAGATTTCATTTGCAGCTCTGGCACAACGCTGCCCAGCAAAGCAACTCTATCATGGCCTCAGGAAGTCTTTTTTTTTTATTTAATTTTTTTTTTCCCCTGAAGTGTCAAAACCGCCTCACTTCCTGACCGTTCACCAGCGACCACATTTATCCGCATTGAAGTGGCCGGAACAACGTACCGGTGGAAACTTTGTGGAGACCGGCTTAGAAAACAAGAGCTTTGTAAGAAATAACAGTTATTTAGGGGAGGTTTGTCAAACAGGCCAGCTTTAGACGTGTGTCACATTTCCAATAAATCTTTTGGGGGCGCAGTGCAGAGGTGGGCACCAAAAAAAAGAGAGAGAGAGAGAGAGAGAGAGAGAGCACTCTCTAACAGTCCAAAACAGATATAAAAGTTTAATGCAAAGCTGGCAGCCAGCAGAAACAGAATGAGCTAAAGTATTTTCAGAGTAGTAAGTGGCATCCATAATTCACCTTATAGTTGTATATAAAGAAATAAAACAATAGGACACCCTTATATTTATTGTCTTTCTCTTTCTGCGTCTAACACTACCCTTACATCTAAAGACTGCGCGTTGTCCGTGTATGTTGGTGTGAATAAATTAATATTTCATTGGTTTAATTGACTCAATATGAACCAACGGTGTCAAAATGGAACCAAAAGGAACCGGCCCTGTTACGTCGTACGTTTTTCCAATTTAAAACCAGTGAAACTGTAATTTTCAGATGCTCAATCCTACTAAATTAATTTTTTTCTGTTCTCAGCTAATAATAGGACGTAATAATACGATCAAAGGTTGCCATAGATATTCACTTACTTACAGCAGGACCCCCCACGGGGGGGAGACGGCGGGGAGCGAGGAGGCCGAGGATAAGCAATGAAGACACAACGTGGAAAAAAATGTTAAATATAGACACGTGCATGAAGAAGGCGAGACATGGTGGACGAGGGAGAGCTAACCTGGATGTACCTTTATAATGATTTTTATCTCAAATGTGCAACAGATGGAGGTTAATGAAATATTAAAGTACTGTATATTAAACATGAAGCTACAATACTTTTTACTTAGAGTGCTGTCCTGCTTTTACACTACATTGTTACTACTAAGATTTATTTATAACATTTTAATGCATTAATAAGTTACAAAGCATTATTAAATATTAAATCAGTGACTCAGAAACCTTTTTGACTTGTGGGTCAGCACAAAGAAACTCTTTGTCATGTT
The DNA here is from genome assembly GCA_036785175.1 of Eupleurogrammus muticus. NCBI lineage: Eukaryota > Metazoa > Chordata > Actinopteri > Scombriformes > Trichiuridae > Eupleurogrammus > Eupleurogrammus muticus. The sequence goes on along the minus strand of JAYKQN010000004.1, from coordinate 25,498,925 downwards.
TAACATGTCTATCTCTAAAATGCAAACCTCTGGAAAAATTCACCTAAATTTATGTCGCAGAACGAGGTTTTTCTTCCTTCCTGCCACTCAGATTTATCTCGTTGCCCTTACAGAGCAGTTCAAGCAGTAGTAACCACTGAAGTAGAATTAGTCATTTACTTTGGTGAATGTATTGCATTTCCAAGTGGTGTTATTGTTGTTGTCACAAAGTCTGTTTCCCCACCAATATTCATTTTCCCTTTAACTTAACTCGCACCCTTATTTACCTTAACGCTACTAACCAATTATCTCTGCTTCATCTAACCAGAACCATAATCTCCACAGTGGGAACAAACGGCAACACAACACCGGGTCTCCGTGCAGAAATGGTCAACAGCACTTTAGAAATAAGAGCATGTTCAGCGAAGAGGAAAATTGAAATTGCCACAATTTTCTATTGAATTTGGAAACAGGCAAAAGTGTTAAAGTGTGTACTGGAACGATGTGCACCGCACGCTGCTAATATTTGAGTAATGTTATTGCTCTGCACAAACAAATCCAGCAGTGGTTGGCGTCAGGTGGAGGGGGAGTAACATTAGCCTGAGAATTTAGTTGTTTTTTTTTTAGTTTGTTTTCATTTGTCTAATCTAATCTTGTCTAATCTGGTGCCATAAATCAAATCCCTCATTTTCCTGGGAGATCATGCCAGGTGGCAGACTGAATCGCGCAGCAAAAACCATGGATTACAGAGAGCCAAAAAAATAAATTGCAACATCTTTCTACTTAGCCTGTACGAATACACGGAAAGTACATACACGAACACAAAGATCTCTCACTGTAATAGAACAATCAGCTCCAAAGACATTAATACCACTGCAGTGAATAAAAAACCAATGCAACTTTACATTAGCGTGGAACTTTAAATGAAACACAGATGAGAATATTGAACCATAACCACAGCGGTAATTACATATCTCATACAATAAATGTCCCCTTTAGAAAATTAGAGGATAAAACCATAAAGAAAATAATAAGCTGCACTGGATGCAATACAGAAGCTGCAGAGTTCAACTGTAGTTTACATTATGCAGCCTGTAGTAGGAAACCAAATACACCAATTGTGCATCTTAATACCCAAGAATGTCCACATTCCAAGGTATTTGCCGTTAATCATCATTATGAGATCCTGATTGCCCATTTAACCACAGGTTTCTGATATATCCGCTATTCTTTACTCAATCCCATTACAAATGCAAATGAAGCTTCTGTTTTGTGTCTTTTTGCGTGATTTATTTAATGAAGAAAACAAAGCATCGGGTCTCAGGTAACCGCTTCATAGTGATGAATGGAAACATGTTTCATAATGAGCAAGCCAGATGCAAAGATTCACATAAACCGCAGCAATCAAAAGCTCCACAAAGGAACTTTCAAAGTTTATTTTCCCTCCCTTCCCTTGTGGTAATCTTTGATATCAATTGATATCAAACGGAACAATTTATACTGTAAAGCCGACCTCTGTTACAATAGCTTTTGTAATTTTCCTGTAGAGGGAAATCAGATATTAAGTAAATTGGGATTATTTGCCTATGTGGGAGTTGTACAGTTAAATGCATAAGGTTCAAATTGTAATAAATAAAAAAAATAGCAGCATAATATTTCGACTATTCCGAAAACCCTTTTGCCAAATACTTCAAGCCAGCATAGAATATGACCCCCATGGCCATCATCTGTGCTAGATCTTTCAGCAGCTATTTACATTTGTGGGTAACAGCCCCACGAGGCCGACTAGCTGTCGTTCTTAAACGCGTGCCCTACAAACCTGAATAATGAGGCGAGTGGAGAGATATGCCGTGCATGGCTTCGACGGAACAGGTATACAGCAAAATTAAGAATTCTAGAAAAACATCACAGAGCTCATTAATTTATTCACATGTTTCCAGATGTGCCCTCTCATCCTCATGGTAATGATCGAATGCAGATGTGTTTTTGTAATAAGTCTAAATAAGTGTAAATGCATTTCAATATATAGTTATGTAATTTATATAGATTACTTAAATAGGGAAATGTGGACTGGACTAGGAGTTGGACATCATACATAAAAGGCTCCAAAAATCCCGCAGAGCCAGAAGAAAATCCTCGAGCACTTGCAGATTTTTACAGTGGGACGTTATTGGGACGGGGCCAGGGAGCTGCTGAGCGCTCAGATCTGCGACTGCAGCGAGCCAACAACGCTGTCGGCTCACTAACAATTGTTGTTGGAGTTAGCCAACAGTGCTCGACCTATGCTATCGACCCAGCGGGATTTCTCCCTGTGCCAATTAGGATCCGCTTTGGTTGGTGATTGGAGATGTATTTGGAAAACTAAAAAGGTCACAAAAAAACAGCCAGATTCACAACAGGGGGGTAAATGTGTTAAAGGGAACAAATGGTGCACATTTTTAACGCTATATTTTTTTAATATGCAGACCTACTGTAATATCTGTAGAATTTACAGTTCAAAATCTGTCGTCTCTAAGTTCAGCATCAATCTGGAAAAGGCAGGTTCAGCTCCTGTCTCTTTCCGTTTTCCACACCTGAAAGTCTAGACCAGGGTTCAAACCCAAACTTGATCCATTAGGTTTTCTTTTCAGTGCAAAAACGAACACACGGACATCACCAGCCAATCACATTAATCTGATCGGAACGATCGGAACAAAGGACGACTCAGGGAACACAGCAAGGGGAACAGTAAGAGGAAGAAGAATCACAGCTATTATTTTATTGGAAGTTGCACACAGCTCATATTTTACCCCCCCTCCTCCCGTTGTCTCCGGGGGGAAGTGGGAAAGCCTAATATGGCGTCTTTGACAGATATACTAACAGACAGCTCGACAAACAGACAGCCACACCAGCAGAGTGATGGCCGGACCCTAAGTGCAGCTCTGTCACGCGTTCAGAGAGCAGCGCTGACACTAACATGATGTATTACTGAACATTACCTTTCTGTTCCTTCCATCGCTTCCCCCCCCCCGGGGCCAGCAGATGACCCTGGGTGTTTAGCTGCCACAAACAACAGCATTTCAAAAGAGATCCGATCTTTCCAGGCTTTCGGGTTCGGGGGGGGGGGGGGGGGGGGGGGGGGGGGGGGGGGGGGGGGGGGGAGAGGACAACAGGATGTCAAAGCATCTCTCCCCAAGGTGGACGGGGGGATACGGATCGCCCCGAGCAACGCTCACGCATGCTCCTGACAGCTTCCCCCCGTACCAGGATGGGCTGCGAGAGTTTAGTCATAGAGGCTGTGTGTCAATTTAAATAGGACAGCACGCTGAAGTGCACTTAACCACGCATCGCAATTCATCATCCACAGTGTTAACCCCCCGTCACGTCCGTGCCGGCCCGGATAATGAAGCATTTTGTCATCGGAATGAGAGTGCACTCGCTCAGAAAAGTCACGGTATTGTTGCGGAGGCATGAAATAGCTCGCATTGGGTTAATTGAACCCAACTTATTGAAACGCGGGCGCAGATAGAAATCCGGTCGGCGGTCATCGGTAGAAAAATATGAGAGCAGGACGACGGCGGCGGCGATGCGGAGGAGAAAAAGGCCGTCTGCACAGCCGGGTAAATCCAGACAGAGTAATTAAGCTGTGATTTCAAAAGGTTGTATTTCCTGGGAGCGAAGCGGCATCAGCTTTTAAAATTAGCAGAGTTACAGTACAGTGTTGTTTCCTAGAATCCCGAAAATTTAAAAAAAACAAACATGCACATGCAGAACTGTAACCTCAATATGTAAAACCAGTGACTGGGAGCCTCTGCCTCGCTGAGCCAACACTGACATGCCCATATATCACCCAAGAGTGAGGAAACGTCAGTCGTTTATTATAAATGTATTATGGAATAGACGGAGCTGACGTGACACTTTTTTGAAAATGCACTTAAAAATGAAAAATGAAAGATATAAGCAACACGCATTAATATAATAGCTATAGAATTACAAAACATTATGCAATCGTGTAAATGTGAGCTTAAATGACAATATTACATTACTACTAATACAAAAAACTACTAATACTATAATAATTAGCTTCTTCCACCACTGCTAATGATTACAGTGATGCATAAAATTCTTTCATTAACATTATACTAAATAAAAAAATCTGTAATGTCAGGATAAGACTTTGTGCTTTCATAGAGTTTTAAGCTCATTGTTGGAACTTTATTGTCAAGGTTGACCCTCAGCACCCTCACGGCGTTGATTCCAGCCACAGCGGGCAGCTGTTTTCAGAGATAAAGCAGCTGTTTTCAGAGATAAAGCCGTGAAAACCCACCGTACACAGCCAGTTAGTGAACATAGCGGAGCTGTGGATGCGTCGCCACATCTGGATACGGGATACTATAACGTCATCTAGTCATACCGGAGTTGCTCACCTAGCACAAAAAAAAAATCACTTGTTCTTGGCTCTGAGTTTAATGTACTTTCAATTTTTTGTTCCCGATGTTTGTTTTTTAATTAGTTATTTGATGCATCATCCCGACGCCTCGCTCTACTGCGCAGACGCCGGCATTTGCATATTGATAGGAAGCGGAGACACATCATCCATCTTTATATACAATCTACGGTGGAAATAAAAAAGTGAGAGGGAATATTGGACTCGTGTTCATCAGGTGGACAGAAAAACAACTTCAGATAAAACTGAAATAACTGCTGGAAGTGTAAAGATGCAACAGTTTTCTATAGACTTCAAAGGTGTTAATTCAGGTTTAAAATCTTAATCACTTTTAATTGGACAGCGATAAAACATTTTTAGCAACCAATTTCCAAAAGTTTTCTCCATCTATGACAAAGTGTGGGCTTTAACCGCGCCACCCAATTTACTGGGCTTTAAATTGCTTAGTCACTTTGAACTTTTGTAAGAGACCTTCACACACAGTCCTATCAATAGATTTACACACGGCTGGTGCAACCCCGGGGGCGACACGGTGGTGCGGTGGGTAGCACTGTTGCCTCACAGCAAGAAGGTCGCAGGTTCAAGACCCGCCTTGGGCCTGGGTCTGGGGCCTTTCTGTGTGGAGTTTGCATGTTCTCCCCGTGTCTGCGTGGGTTTTCCCCGGGTACTCCGGTTTCCTCCCACAATACAAAAAACATGCTCAGGTTAATTGGTAAACTCTAAATTGCCCATAGGTGTGAGTGTGAGAGTGAATGGTGTGTGAATGGTGTGTGTGCCCCACGATTGGCTGGCGACCATCTGGGGTGTATCCCTGCCTCTCGCCTTAACGCGCTGGGATAGGCTCCAGCAGACCCCTGCGACCCCGAAAGGGAATAAGCGGGATAGACAATGGATGGATGGATGGATGGTGCAACCCCAAACAGGGCTTGCAAAACAAATTGATTAATAAACAGAGCGAAAAAGAAAGAACACTGAAGAAAGAAGGAAAAATTCATGATGGGACTAGGGGGGGGAAGGGGGGGAAAAAGAGCAAAGAGTAGAAGTAGGGAACGAAGAATCCGAGATAAAGAGAATGACAGATGAAGAGGTTGGAAATCCACGAGAGAAGTGCTGAGCACATCCAACATAGAACACAGGCGCAGCCTCGGTCCAACAATTCCCATTAAGCCAAGGTGTGTAATGAGAAGTGAAACGCTGGGAGGACTGGCTGTCACTCTCGCTCATTTCAAAACTATGTCAGCAATCCCTTAGCAGGTCCCTGCAGTCAGTATTTGGAATAAAAAAAAAAACTAACTTTACCATTATTCAGCAGCTGGGCCCTGGAGCCCACTGACACTTAAAGTCTCCTCCACACGCGTAACAGGACAGGAGCGTGTGTTTGAGGGGAACCCAGCACAATGAGGGATTCACCCGCCACTGGATGCCATTGTGGGCCTATTTCACTGTAATTTGCCGTTGTTTAGATAACACCATTGTCGCTTATTGTTACGGTTTCCGTACTGCTGAGCTGGATAGCATTAATAGAGCCGGTAGTGCTGGGCTTGCAAACAGCAATGTTGTTGTTTTTTTCCTAAAGCGTTTTTTTTTATTTTTTCAGTTCAAATAAATTCCATTCAATAACGTTATTCATCCCCAGCTGGGCTGGTGAAGGAGTAAACACAGAAGAGCATTGACACAAAAATCTCAATAAAACAAACACGGCACAGCATTATAAAGCTGCTCTCTCATAGTCTGGGCTCTAAGTCCACACAGAACAAAGTGGGGCTCATAAAGTGATGCTTTTCCCTGTTTAGTGTAAGGAATCAGAGGAATCAGACTGGCCAGCAGCGAGCACCAACCCTCCACTCCGTCCAGCACACCCGGGACGAATTTCAACTAAAACTGCCTGGCTGACCTCACAAACGCTTATCTGACTAAACGGGGACAAATGTCTGCAGACAGGTTCCAAAAATCTAGGGCTGAGCAGTCAAAGAAGAGACAAGAGACTGTGTTACTGCAGTGTCCTAATGCATTGACATATTGAAATAGTACCATGTTTACCTACTATTTGTCAATGTGTAGCTGCTGTGGAAAAGGCCAGTAGAGAGGTGGAGATGCTCAGCAGCCAAATCAGCAGGTTATGTAAAGAATTTAAATATATAATGTGCAAAAATGTGTCATTATACAACATTAACTACTTCAGCATTGCAGCAACATTTCATTGGGATGCAATAGAACAAACTGTATAATGGATTTATGTGAATGTATGTTCATTGAGATACTGCAGATACAGTTTTTTTAATTAAATAATTAAAAAAGAACATTTTACATTGTTTTTTCTGCTCTGCTGCAAGTTCGAGCTTCATTTCACTGCTTTACTTACTCTACAGTGTACCCTGGTGTGTGGTCATATTAAACTTTATGGAGAAGCAGCGTTCAGTTTTTATGCTCCACATATCTGGAGCAAACTCTGGGAAAAAAAAAAGAAAAAAAAAAGTGTTGCAGGTTTGCTGCAACACTCGCTTCTTTTAAATCACGGCTGCAGAGGAAATAACTAAAACATAGAGTATAACAATACAATTATACTGTCTGAAGATGTGTCTGCCTTTCACAACAAAAGACACAAATATTAAACCTTTTCATGACAGTGACAGCTATTTTGCAGAAAAGCCGGCGCGGCGAGGGTTCTCGCTGCCTGCCCAGCCCCCACCACCCACCGCCACAGCGGAGCACTGAAGGGTGAAAATCACCTTTCTCGCTTCAGCTTCAATCAATTTTCGCAGTTGCCAAGTTGTCAATCTTGCCGGGCAACAGAAAAAAAAAAAAAATAAGCAGAGTAATCAGGCACGGCCGAACTTCGTACTCACAACAGAATTACACACAGAAGCACAATCACACCTGGTCAATGTATACACAATCACTTCTGGAAAACGGTTTATCCAACGCATTTTAACATGAGGTGGAACTTCAACAATAATGTGCAGTTACAGTGTTTCCTTAAAGAGCGTTTTCCATCTTTCCTTCACCTTTTCCTGTCAGCAGAAGCAACACTGGCGTAGGTTTGGATAATCACTCGCCCACCTCGGTGTAGAGACGTACAGTAAAGACTCCCTTCACCGTTTCTCCATTTCCACGTCCTTGCAAACACCTTGCTTTCACAATGCTATCACTCCATTATTCATACCCGAGCATTGGCGGCGATTCAGCCCAGAGATAAAGACAAGAGAGGCTCAGAGTTTCCCGGTGCGGCCGAGGCCGTCAGAGCGGCCGCGTCTCGCCCTTGAGAAACAGAAGCTGATGAATAGGAGCAGAATGATGCGCTGCACGCACTCCTGATTGGATGCTGCAGCGTGAATTAGAATCATTAATGAGGGTCAGTCCGGCGCTTTGCATCTTAAAGAGGCGCTATTAGGAACAAAAAACACTATTTTAGTTGCTTTGTGTAAATATATATATATATATATTTTTATATCTTCCTGTTAACACACAAACTATTAGAAAAAACTCACTCGTTCTGATGTTGTGCTGAACACAAGCTGTTTAGGAATTACTCAGGTTATGATGTCACAAAAGGAGTGAAGACTAATCATGACTGGTTAATTAGTTAAGATGGTGGAATTTTAAAACAACGGACATTTAGCACCTTGGTCGGTGAAAATAAATCGTTGGCAAGATGTGAAAGTCAAAACTTTTTAAGAAGCATTTCTCGTTTTGTGTTCATGTTGGTTTTCTTGTCAAGTTTGTAACAAATTTTTATTATTTCTTTTACAAAAATCTTTTTTTTTTTTACACAAAATATCAAATAACGTAACCAAAGAATGATTGAATCATTTTAAATATTTAATCCACCTAGAATATAAAATGTGCATGTGTTTTTCTGATAAAAAAAAAAAAAAAACTTTTTAAGAAAGTTAAACTATCTGGTACCAAGTTTTTATGCCTGCATGATATGACAGTTGTTCCACTTTTCAATTTATTATTTGCAAGTATAACCTTAACACCATTAAAGATCACTCATATACACCCCATTATCAAAACTTTTACTGCAGCTACCTGTACGGCAACTAAAAGTAGTCCCGAGTATTCGCTTCACGTGTCGTAATCTTACAGTCATTGTTTCATAGCGTGGTGAATGTGCAGGCCACAGCTCATCCACCAAAGTGTTTGGGAGTTGCTGAAGTGTGAATATTTTTTGAGTTTGATTAGACAAACCAAAAAATTCCATTACCTGTGTAGCAGGAGCTGAGCAGCTTCCCGCTCTGCTCCGCTGGTCTGGAAACAGCTTGTATCAACAAAAAAAAAGCTAAAGCACCTATTGCTGCGACTCTGGGAATCATGACGATGGCTGAATTTTGAAAAAAGTCCCTTGAAATCTGTTTTTTTATGCTACAATATATTTTCCCTTAACTATATTAAAGTTTTACTCTCAAGGTACAACCTACAAACTTAGTAAATTCTCTATTAATTGTTGTGTATTCCCATATATTTCTGTTAGTTCCCATGTAAAGTTTTCAACTTTGAAACTTCCTGGGAGCTTTGCAACCCTAATCAGAACCTCCTTCCAGAGTTCTTATAATGCACTGCTGCTACAGGTCTAACTAGGTGCTTTCAGACCATAATAGCATGCTAATTTTCATAAATAGACCACAGAAATATAGATATTAAACCATAAAAATTGCTAAAATATCACCCTTTAAAAGTTACAGGATTATCAACAGAAAGTTTATTCCAGCGGTGAGCCATTGACTGGAGCACGGCGTGAGTGTTTGTAATAGGTTTGATGTGAATTTAGCGTCTTAAAATGCAAAAACATGCACTGTGTAATGAGACTCCCATCTGAAACAATTATGTGAGGAGACATGACTGGAAAACATAATACAAATGTACACGCAGGAGTTTTAAATGTGTGTTTCCACCCACCTGAGCTGAAAAGCTGCTTTACTTTGATGCCAGGTTTATATGGTAAGAAGTTATATTTTTGTATTTAGGGGTAGTAGATTGATTCATCTAAAGATACTTGTTTTCAATTAATTGATTCTTTAAACAATTAATTTACTAAAAACAAACTTGTCCCATTAATATTTCACTGAAAATGTATTTTGCAGTTTCTCTTACCCATACAGTACATGACCATTAAGTAAAAAAAAAAATCGGAATAAGAAATAAGCTAAGGTTTTTATCAATTACATTATTTTTAGATCTGATTTTTTTATTCTATTTTGAAAAGATTAGAATCTATAGTATAAATTTTGCTATGTGATTATTAAACATACTTAAAATAAGAAACAAGATGTATGTATTTCACCAATGGGCAATAAAAAAAACAACCAATCAACAACCTTTGCAATTAATAGTATACAAGTATAGATTTCTGAGTTTACAACATGCATTTATAGCATGGTAAAGTGACTTTTTGCCCTACGAGGAGATGTAAATTCTATAATACCTTGATGATTTCCCCAACATTATTTGCTTTTTTATTTGAAACCATTATATTAGTTTATCAACACTTAGTGTGACATATTTATAAGATATGCTAATCCCTTTGTCTGATAAGTGCTACTTTCACATCAGCTGGGGTCAAGGAGCACAATCAGTGCATAATCCATGTCTGAAACACATAATGAGTGTTTTGTGCTTGAGGTTAATTTCACGTTTTGGGAAAAAGTTTAGGTTGAGAAAGTGTAACTATAAATCTGTCAGTGCGTCTAACCGTAACCTCGCACAGTGTTTGTGTGAGTGTAGCACCTTGCGTTCCAGTTGTGCCGTACAACGAGCAATATTTCACGTGTGCATTTACTGCTTCAGCTGTTACCTCAATCCCACGGGCCTCTGGGAATACGCTGACCGAGCGCGGCCGCCGCTGCACTACTTTGCCTGAACTTTGAACGATTTCAGTTTCCAAATGGGAGGACATTACGGGCGGCCCATGTGTCCAGTCAGACGTGAAGTTTTTTCGCCTCTGAGTGTGTGGCGGCCGGGGCTCAGTGTTGAGATTACTCGCAGGCCATCTTCTCTGGTAATGAAGCCTGTCTCTGGACTGAGATGTAGCTGGAGGGGCACAGTAGTCCTAGGATGTGTCCCATTCATGATTGGCCCTCTTGAATTGCTTTTTTTTTTTTTATAAGGGGGGGGGCAACCACAAACATTACAGCTTACAAGTAATTACGATGACCCCTGATGTTATTGCACCTGGTGATATTCTCTCTTTGACTCTGTGGCCAATAAAAAAAACTAGTTTCAAATGAAAAATCGCCCTCTATACGCTTAGCAACAGAGATATATTATGGTACCAAGTGGGTTACGTGCACTGTGAGGACCCCAATTGTCACCGTTTCTTTCCAACTCATAACATCCAGGTGGGAATGTCTCCACTCTTCTACATCTGCGTGTCCTTGTGAGCTTATGAGAGCCGCCCTCAGGCGCTGGTCCAGTATTAGTTCGCCCCACCCACAGCTCTACATTAACCATCAGTGAGACCACTTTTATAGTCTTGCTCTCCGTCTGTCTGTGCTCTGCATACAGGGACGTCTTTATTATGCAACTTTATTGTGCAAAAAAAAAAAAAAAAAAAAGTTTTAAGTTGAGTTCTAATAATGTACTACATAAACCTTGACACAGGCTCGCCCCTCGTGTCAGCATTATTTATTCCTAATCACTAAAAGCCATGGGGAGTAATTGCATTTTTTATGAAGCTCCCATAGAGGCGTGCAGTGTTTAATCAATGGGAAGGATTTCATTTTTTAGGGCGGGTCAATGGTGTTGTGTGAGGTCATCTTATAATCCGCCTCGAGGGGGGTCATCCAGGTCCATTACCCTCCAGGTCAGCGGCACGCCGCATCCTGATGATCACACTCAGAAACTGGAGGAGGACTCCCTTTCTCTAAGACCCCCTATCTGGTCTTATAATCATCCCCCATGCTGCTATAATGGACTTTCTGTTGACTCTGGTAGATTGTTATCTGGCTCTGGTTGATGGGTTACAACATGCTACACCATCTTGAGGCCATATCGACCGGAGTGGATGGGGTTGACGGTGAATCTTACTTATCTGTTCTGAATCAGGAATAGATGGACAAGGTGAAACAAATCTGAGACCGGTCATATATACTGCAGAGTAGTGTGGTGCAAATTCCTACTTCTCGTACACAAGCCTCGCAGTGGTGGTCCTGGAAACAGCGAGCCAACGCTTTGCAGCGAGAAGTGTCAAGAACAGCTGCAACACAGCCATCTATCCCCATGTCTGAGGGGGTAGAAAGCAGAGACGAAAACAGGGGACACATCTCCTCCAACGCTTAAGAGGATTAAGTTGTCCCTGCAAAAAAATATATAAAACTAAACAAAAGCGAACCAACTTAGATGTTGACTGTTGCCAGGCAGTAGTTTGCAAAGAAGGCTTTGATAATCCCACTGTATTCTACCTGTCCAGCACCAAAAGGCAGACGGACAAAGCCGGCATATCAAGTGGAGCATTTAGATGCTAACAAGCTACAGAGAAAGAATATCGGGCTTTCATGTTCCAGGTGGCCCAGGAGCATGTCCTCTAAATGAATGCTAATATCGCTGGCTTTTTGATGTGTTACCCCTGCTTCCTGCTCATGTAGACATTTTATTGTTCACCCACGCTAAACAGAGAATACGCCCATTGGTAGTTGCTGACGCTGTTCATGTCCACTCACATATTGCAGATCGGATTCAGCCGACATGTATGTATGTATTCGACAAGTTTATGTTTGGACTAAATAAAGTTATAATATAGTTGTGATGTGATTATTTAAGGAAAAAAATGTTTCCATTAAATATAATATGGGTTTAATTGTCCAGCATCAATATTCTATTCTGATAATTAGATGCATACGAATTAATGCACCTTAAAACAGGTACTAATGAGTTATAGGCTCCAACGTATGGAAACATTACGAAATATGGCTTGATATGTGATATGGCTAACAGCAGTCATTCACCAATTAAAACGTTTTAAAATAGGATTCAAGTGCGACTGCCAAACCATCTGTACTCTTCTTATTTCTTCACACTTGGTTTTAGCACCACTGCACAGTAGCCGATGGCTGCATCACCTGCATATCAAGTGGAAATGTGTCAGCAGACCATTTAAACTGTGCTTCAACCGCATTCGTGAGTGATGTTGTTTCACCATCACGTCTAACGTTCATGTTTGCTACACAATAACAAGATATCTCAATTAATTTGCGTGGTCTCAGTGTGCCATAATAGGAATCTGGGCTTAAATTATGCAGGAGAGAGAGATGTCTCAACCCCAGAGAGAGAAAGTGTCAAGTTCTTGTCCGGATTCCAGTAATCAGTTAATATCAGTCACCCGCCTCCGTTATTACAGCGTTATTACAGCGTTATTACAGCGTTATTACAGCGTTATTACAGTATTGTTGCACGAACGCGGGCCAGAGATGCCTCCTCCTCATAGACACGGGCAGAGAGATGGATGCAGAACAGCGTGATCTAATTGCGAATGAAACTGTAGAACCAGTAACGGCTTCAAAACAAGCACGGAGGAATACTTTCTTCCATCTGTTCAAGTTTTCTACCATTTTACCAAGACTCAAATGAATTTGACCAGATGAGTAGGAGGCCCCCTTACGACCTGATTTGATCAGACTTCAGTAAACAACTCTGCCACAGCATGCATGCACACACACACACACACACGTACAGCCAGTGTTTGTTCCTCCTTCCTCGTCATTACGGCGTAATGGGATGTTAAACCCCCAGCAAAATGCACGGTTCAAAGTAAACAGAAATATAGGCTACACAGATTCTTTTGATGCCTTGCGTTGAATTTCGTTGGGTTCTATGAATTTGATCTTCCTTCAGGGGGGAAAAGTTAAATATGCCTTCCGGAAGGAAGCAAAAAAAAAATGTGCAATACACGTTCAAGAAGGAAAAACTACAAATAAAAATAATCCTTTACATCTTTTAACCTCAACTGCTCTCCCTCAATTATCCTAGAAGCACACTTTATGTGTGAGGACACACACACACACACACGAGAAGACATTTCACTATTGACACAGATTTATTCCTACGGAGTATTTACAATCCTTCTCTTACGTTCACTTTCTAACATTTAAATCCAATCATGGCTGTCAAGTTGAATTTGAAATGAGCTGCTTCTTCCCCTCGCACTGCGCCTCCTTTTCCACCACCTCCTACCTGAACCTTTCCAGAGAATCTGACTGAGGCCAAACTAGACGCCAACTAACCGTGTCCTTGTGCTACCCTGCGCTGAGCGTGCCCCGCAGCCGCTGAAGCACTGACGCTACACTCCAAGATTTCCCGCGGACTTCTCCCCTCCACAAATCACCAGGTTATCTCCCCTCCCCACCCTTACACCCGCCGCATGCTCCCAATGCTTCCTCTTTTACGCTCACGTCCTTGAAATGCCAGGGTTCAGCGGGAACCACGGCGGCACAAGGCTAAACGTGGCTGAGTTATGTTGACAGCAACGCGGCTCCCTCCGTTCCCCCCCCCCCACCTCCTACAGCCTACAGCGCCTCCTGCACAGGACTGAATGACATTTTCAGATGAATGATATTTAGGGAGGCAAATAGAGTTCTTTTTTTTTCCAGCAATGAAATTAGCCAAGGTTAAAGAAAGAAAAACAAACGCAATCAGGGCATCGATTTTCAGAGAAGTAAATGTCTGCAACGATTGACCGGCAGCAATTAAGAAAAACCATAAGTAAGGAGGCTTACGGCATTGACCAGCCTTATCAGATCAGTGCTGTACAACAATGACACATTTCTGCCCTTTATTATTTGTTTAAAATACAACACATAAAGTTAATATTTTAGTAAAAGAAAAGGCACTGAAAACTAACCTTGAAATATATTAACTTTACTTAACTAGGGCTGAAATGCTTAAAGGTAAATTTAATGGCATTTTCTATACTGAAGGAGACCCGTGGACTTGGACCTCCATGACTTATATGGGAAACGCAATTATAAAAAATCTTCTAAGTCATTATGAACGTTCGTCTACTTTCTATACGCCGACAAAGGAAATCCTTGAACCTGTGACCTTCTTGCTGTGAGAAAAAAGTGCTATCCACTGCTCCATGAACATAAGGAATACGTACAGCAAGAAAGGAACATGTCACCTAAAACCTTCTCAGTCAATTTTTATTTTAAAGGTTAGCTAAAACATAACCTCCTTGATGTTGGTAAGTTGTTGTAGTATATCTCATAATATGTTAAGGCATTCATTTTAAAAATAACTACACGGTATTCTCTGTATTTAAAGTACTACATAAGTTAATCTATTTGATATATAACTTAGAACTACATTTACAGAGTGAAAATCTCTCACGTATAGGGCCTGGTAACAGTTTAGCATATTAATGTCCCACTTTAAAGTTCTGTAGTATTGGTGAGAAACAAGATGGACAAAGCATGAAATAGCCTTTCAATGACTGAAGCCCCAATGAGATCCACATCAATAGGCAGGCTTCTTTCATTTAAATAAGAAATACATCACAGGTGAAACACAAATGGTAGAAATTCCACATCCCTGAGCCCGACATCTTGAGAAGAATAGACTTCTTCCCACTGTCGTTTCAGTAAAGCCTGCACAGCAAATTTCACACAACCATTTTGCGCTCCGCTGATAAAACACTTTGAAAGCCCAATGACACAGACAATGCCTTCAGATGGGAAAAGCCACGTTTTGTCCCCGTCCGCTTTCATCAAATGTCCCAAATACAAACCAAGCCCAACTGAGCGGTGGAACAGAAATACCCAACAAAAACTGACTCCAGCATCAAACGCCCACACACTTATAACAAATCGCCTGGCGCGTGTCTGAAACAGTCCCGCTAAAAAAAACCCAATTGTGTAGTAATTCATAAACGGCTCAAACTGAGCGAGCATCGCTGTTGTAGGCTCTATTTCCTGATCAGTTCTACTCGGCATTTGGAGTCGATCTGACACGACGGCACCAGACCCCTGCACCTGTCGCCCTCCCATCCACACCCCGCTCAATTTTTGCCAATGAATGTGACTTACTTCATTTCCATATCCCCTTCGGGCGCTTTATTGATGAATAAAAAGACATTGCTGGTGAATAAAAGCTTATTTTTATTGCCTTGTGCATGGGAAGATTAGATGGATTATTGAGTCAGAATCCTGTAAATCACATCAGGCCTTCACTTCATTGAGTTTTACTGATCTTGTGAGGAACTGCCTTCCCTTTTGATTAAGATTTCACATCAGGAGCTCCCTCAAAGCCTCATAATGTATCCAATGTCATCATCTACACCAGTGGAGCACAGAATCAACTTGCAAACCCGAGTTGTCTGATCTTTTCCCCTGGCAGCCGGTCTGTGAATTGATAGGAAAAGGTTGTTCAATTAAAAGGCACTTTGGGGTGGCGTCTTTGAACTCTGACTCCTGCTTCGTCTTCTTCTCGGCATCCAAAGGCTCATTAAAACAGATCAGCTGGTTGTTCTTTAAAAAAAAAACAATTCACAAAAGCACCTTGTCTGTGTATCTAACATCAGGCATCACGTCCTGCACTGCAGGCTGTGATTGATAGCGAGTTGCACGTATTTAAATCAATCTTAACTTTTCCATTTTGCCGACAGGGTGGAATACCAAGTTCCTAGTGTAAGGTAATGTTAGACGCTGTGCTTTAGATTTACAGTCCAGCAACCACAGCAAAACTCATTTAGCATGTGCATCAGTCGGCCCCAGAGGCAGTTCTGGTGGGTGGGGCTTCTCTTAAAGGGACAAGACATGCAACTGCAGGGACGACAGGATTTGTGAACATCTGTTTGTCAGGAATAAAATCACAAAACACATTTCTTCATGTAAAGCAGCGTGCACACACGGCATGAACATATATCCCTGTGTGATCCAGTGATTGAAACCATTTTCAGAGGTGCTATCTAAGGCAATCCGTGGCCACATTGCTATAGCATTGTGTCACCCAGGGCACAGGATAGGACCTAATTAAGTGATAAATTTAAAAATCAGTCCTCCACAGATACTTTGCACCGTTACCTGTACCAATATGAATGAAGGCCTATATATAGAAAGGTATATGAAAAAACTGGCCATCTATGAATTCCCACTGGTGAGCACTCTACTTTCCAACGATAACAGGGCGGATGGAATGAGAGACTTTGTGACCCCCCGTGTGAATTTATAGCCACACACTCCTTTTTTTTTTTTCTTCGTTCTTTTTTTTTGTTGGCTTTGAGCATTTATCTGAGGTAGAGTGGTGATGTAATACCTCTCATGCAAAAAGAAGAGCGGTGACACACCACCGCCGCGCGCCCCTCAGCTCCATCCTTCCTGATCCATCTCACAGCGCCCCCCCCCACCACCACAACGTCGGAGCACTGCTGTAGCCATTACCCTTGGGCTGGAGCTGCCCTTCTCTGGACCACACTGACATTCAGATGCTATTTAGAAGCCATTAGGGCACCAAGGTCAGCACTCAACTTACATTTTCACAGCTTCAGGCGGCACTGTTTTTTTGTTCCTCAGTTATTGTTGTTTTCTACGGCAGACTGCACATGGGACAGTGGATTTTCTCGTTAGCTTCTGGTGCCATAACGTGAACCAAAGGGAGCGAGCGAGGAGGAGGGATAAAGAGAGAACCTCAGAGGCGACATTTTTAGTCATCGCAGCATCCGACGAATCAGCGAGCACTGCGGGCTACCCTCGTAAACCCCCGCGGAGAACATCTTGATTCTTTAGGGGGAGGACGGGAAAACGGCCAAGTATGTCATTTTAATCACAAATGCCCTTTTTTAGCAGGTTGCATCGCTATTCAGAATGGCAATTATTGACTGCGTCTGAGGCAAAAAGGGAAAAATCAGACATAGGAATATTTCTGCTGACAGGATCGAAGAATCAAACCCAGTCTCGGGCAAATTATATTAATATACAAATAAATTCCAATAACAAATATGTTTTGTTACAATGCAATGGTGGCTTAATTAAGTTTTCTCTCAACAAAATGAGGAATTGTTATTAATTAAAATATTTGTCAAGTTGCAAAAATGTTGTTTTTCTCTCTACTAAAATATCCCCACAGCATGCATCCACCCCAATCTTCTTAACTCCAGTGCAATATATTACATTATTTGCATATGATTATAACAGAGACAGCGTTTTATAATATCTTTTAGAGCTATAATGCAGGAGAAAGTAATTACGCAAACAGATGTTTTTTTTTTCTGTTTTTAAATTATGGTTGCAGCTGTAAAAAGTGGATTAATTGCTTATAGTGTCACACAAATCCCACAGACGCGAGATTGCAAAACTCTAAAAGCCTACTGTGAAATGAATGAGATTTACCTGACAGTGACAGGCTTAATTAGCGCTGTGTGAACTAGTTTTGAAAGGGGTTGGACATTCATTTATATGTAAAAGTTCTGCACTGCAGCTTTAATGTGCTGCCAGACATAAAATGAGACTGAGAGCGATATTTGTTGGCAACTGACCATCACAGCAACAGTCACAAATAATTCAGTCTGTTTACTTTATCAAGGACCTACACAGAATACTGTTACATAATCATTTTGCAGTAAATAAAAAAATACAAGGACTGGAAAAATAGAACTTTTAATGCATAAGTATCCAACAACTAGAACATAAACCTATAAAGCATAACTTTTGCTTCTCATATTTATGGTGTTTTGTTACAGTTGATAAAGTTTCACCAGAAGAAGTATTATAGGAATACTTTGATTAAATTCCTCGACTCTCATTATAAGGTGATGCATTTTATATTATGTTTGGCTTTGTGAAATGATGAGACTGCATAACAGACAGCAACTGAAATGAAGCGTTTTCAGTCAAGTAATTGCATTAAGATAACATGGATTCTACTTCCTATGTGTTTCCCTTAAGCCCTGCAACCATGTGCCGAATATTTTTTGTTTCTTATCTGTCAGTGTTTAAGATGTTTGCCGATTGATCGGTTCTGGGAACAAACAGCAGCGTGTACACCCACGGCCGAGCAAATGAGAAAAACGTAAATTAACTTTAATTTCCTAATGACGAATGCAATTCTGCTGCAGCGGGCGTATGACATTCATATTTGATGATGCACTATAGCTCACATCAAAGGTCTCAATAAACCAGCTAGCAAGCTTCTTTTTTTTTGTTGTAAATATACAGCACTGCACCGAGCAACCCCTCATCGCCTGGCACCGTACATGCTGCTATTGCTCATTCACAGCTCTGAGATGTCAGTGTTGGTGCTTATGAAAATTGAACTCCAAACTCATCTCTCCCCCCGCCTCGGCCAAAAAAAAAAGTGCTGAACAAAGCTTGGAATATTCATACTGTGGGCAGACTGTTCTGTGCAGTGAAACAGCGATCACCAAACCCCCGACGTCATTGTTTGACGTATTTACCGAAGGGTGAAGCGGAGAAGACCCGAGCGTACGCCGCGGTTGATGCAGTGAGGAGGTAAGTGTGTGTAAAATAGAGAAATGCATGAGGGGAGAGGCAGGGGCGGGGTGAATCCTTCATTAAATTCCACCAACATTTATTCCAAACATTAATTTCATTGCGCTATCAGAGCCGTTTCAGGGTTGAGGAATGAAGGAAAAGCAGGAACAAATTGCTTTCAAGTTATACAGAGCGTTCCCTCTGGATGACAGAGACCGGGATGGCTCTCCCTCTACCTAATTAAATCCCCCCCTGTTGTATTTAAAAGCATAAGATGTAATTACAACATTTAGTTTCATTTCAAAACACTTAAATTTTTTTCCCCTCCCACATGCCACAATTTAATTATATTCAGCATATCGCAGGAGTCCTGACAGCAACAGAGTTGCTATAGAGATGACCACGACTGAGCGGTGCTTGGAAATCTTTCAGAGTGGTGAGCCTCCACACACACACACACACACATGGAATAAAAACACTATATGCAAACAAGCACGAAGAAAAGATTCCTCTTCTATCACTTTTACTGTAGATATGTGCAAATGTGCAAACACATGCATAAACTGCCAGCGCTTTGCAGCTCAGCCGCCGAGCGGCAACAAACGAGCACATTATTTAATCAAGTGCCAGCTTCCTGCACAGATACGGGCTTCAGGAAATTCACCTTTATCACCGGGACCAGAAAGCCACGCTCGCTTCTCTCCCTCCCTCTTTTCTTCTCCTGTCCCGGCTTAAACCGAGCCGACTCCCTCCCCCCTCCCCTCCCATCCTGGGGCTGCAGATGCTGTCGTCGGTTTCTTCTTCTCACCTCTCCTCCTCGTTGTTTCGATTTGTGGCTTTGGAGGCACAACAACAGAAATCAATGGCGATGTGATGGCCGCTGTCACAGTCATTAGATACCCCGTACCGATGGAAGAATGGAGTGCGTTCCCGGTCCTCGATGTGGATCAATTATCCTGAGCCACTGAAAGAACAATGTCACCAGAACGCCGCACACACACACACACTCATGACCTCTTTGCCCTTCCCTCTCCATTAGCTATAACCTTATGTAATAACTGAAGTGACACCACCTGGCAGAGACCAGTTGTGGCACATTTAAAAGGCCTAATATGTAACATAATATCTAAAAAACAAAAAAAAAATGTCAACACATCACAGTTGTGCTTTTCCACAACAATGGTCTTTGCACTATAGAGTATACCCTAAGTTCTGTAATATAGGCCACTTCATTAACAGCCTACATTGATGATTAATAAAGGCTGATCTTCACTAATACAGGCTGGGGCTATTATTAGAACCAACATTTTAAATGTCAAATAGAATGCAAAAATAAACAGGTGAGACTGTTTAGATCATGAGAAAGTCAGCAGCGCTTTAAAATATCAACCCGATGGCTATGGTGGCCTGGTCATGTGACATGTTTGATGGCCTCCAGGGGCAAACGTGACGCAAATAGTAAATCACCAGTAGGCTATCGTTGTTTACCACAGGAGCTGCAGAGTTTGTGGTAGAGGCTGGCGAATGATGAGGAGAGGAGGAAGAAACTGGGGAGAAATGAAGAGAAATGGAAGAGGATTTAAGTAGGATGTTAAAATGTGGAGGTGTCTAAACCAGCAAGTTGCCTTTTGTTAATGTTATGAATTTTCTGTATACATACTATGTAACTGTACTTTTTTACAAATTAACCTTGTATTTAATGGGGTCAAATAGACAGTTAGTTCAAACAGAATTAGAGGCCTATATCTAATTATTTCCAATAAAGGGCCGGGCCTCAATTTGTTTGAGTAAATAAAGGCCTGGGCCTTTATTAGAGAATTTTTGGTATGTGCATAAGATGATGATCATCTCTGGCTAACAGTGGAGGAACACAGACGTTTCAACATGAAATAGTTTTAATTAATACATTTACCAGTTTCAATCACCAGGTCTATTTGCTCTGGAGAGAAGGGACATGCTCAGCTGCATCAGCTGTTTCTTAAACTAAAAATTAGACCTAATAATCAAAGTATGAGATCATCTGTGGGGTTGGTGAGCCTTTTGATGGGCATCCTTCTGGATACGCAGTGCTATCCTGCGGTGACCACATCTTGTCAGATGATCCGTCCCTATGGTATAACAGTGAAAACACCACGGGGGGGAGCGTTGATCTGAAAAGATGAGAGACGGTATCTGATGACAAGTTAAAACGGAAGAAGACGACTGCAGCGGAATGAAAGCAACATCTACTAAGATACCATGCTACCTAACAACAACTCACTCTTTTGTTATCATTTCGATTAAGACTGTTAGCTGCACTAAATTACATATTGTTCATTTGAGATTCTAAACTGAAAAGAATATTTTTACGAGAGATCCATCAAGAGATTTGCGCATTTTACAAATCAATAGTCAGCCATTGGCAGCCGGTAGAGGCAAGGTCACAAATATTTCAAAGATGAGATGTCTCATGCAGAATATCCTGGATAATGCTTCAACAACTTGTAATGCTCAGCTTAGACATGGCTGCTTAATGTTTGGTGTGCAGGGAATGTGCTATAGGGTGTAACACACTGATTATGTGACAAAAATGTCTGTGTTTGGAAATGAGGAGCCTCAGACCAGAGGTTATTCAAATTCTCTCGACTGCTTCATTTTCAGGAAAAACTAAATCCAAGAGGCTTAATGGCCATTTGCACAGGGTACATGCACAGTGGAATTATTCTGCAGTCAGAATTTAAAAAAGACCAATAAATTAAAAATAATTTATAAAAAAAATATGATAGTCTGCAAGGTCTGTGAAATATTGCATTCTTTACAACAGTTATTTACAACACACCAACAATTATATACGACTGCTAGTGAAGTACTGGAGCAGTTGGAAGGACGCAATGCTCATTAAGTAAAAACAGATATTGCACCACAGTGGACCAGTGTGTTATACTAGGAGATAAATAAGAGTTTCGAATAAATAAACAAGCAAGATGTGTGTGTGTGTGTGTGTGTGTGTGTCAGATGTATTTAATTCACAGTTCATTTACAGTCCATGGAGGCCATGCATGCACGCAAATACTAATATTTGACCCAACAGAGTAATTGTATTTCTTATCTGGGAACAGTTTTCATCCAGCAACCCCATCAATAAATATTGAGTTGCGTTAACCACTTTTGTATGTTGGTCGACCAACTTGCAATATCCAGACAATAGAAACACAATTATAACTGGTCTTCCTCATACTTATTATATTATCTATATAATTTAGATTTTTCATTGTTAAATTGGTAAATAGGCAAAGTTGCTTTTCAGTAGCTTTTTTTTTAAGTATATCTTCAATTGAAAGATTCTAGAATAGGAGTCAATTGTTCTATAAATTGTTCTGGATGTGTTTTTGAGGTATTAATATTTTAAAGTCCCCAAAGGTAAATACTAAATGTGGGAAAGCAATAAAAACACTATTCTGTAAAAGAAATTAGAAATGATTTTATTTTCCTTTGGTCTGGATAACCATTTCTGACACCTTCTGCACAAACTGTCTGTCTGTATCTTCTATCTCTTAGTTTTGTTTCCAGCTCCTTAGGATAACTGAAAGTAAGTGAGTTTAAAAATATCTGATTGTACATATAGCAAAAGTGAGAGATATGAGAGAAAAATGTCTAATAATCACAGATCTAATAAATCATTTATAATAAGTGATTTTATTTCTCTGAAATGTTTCCCATTAAACTGTATTCATTCATATCACTTGACTTTTTTATCTTGAGGTTTACACTGAAAACTCAACCAGGCCTAAAAGAAAAGACAATATACATACCTTTGAATATCTATTCAAAGTGGTGAGATTTTTAGGTGAAAAAAATGGGAATAGAAATTGAGTATACAGACTTGTTATTCCAAACAAACAAATTCAAATCTTATTTTCAAACCATTTCAAAAAGAACTTGGTGCCTAAATTCTAGTTACTGGAGACCTTGAAATGAAAATAGAGGGCCTTGCCTTCAGGGAAGGAAATAAGAAGGCGCTAAAACAAGGGCAGAGGGAGCTTAAGGTTACGTTCAGAGAGAACTAAGACAAAGGAAGAATTTGTCAACGAGCTGCAGCAGAACAACATGGTGGAGGTCATGTGGTCTGGCACAAAACTCACCACTGACTACACTAGTTGTGTTTCCGTCTATTTATCGAGCAAATTTATGCAAACTTTTGAAGAGTTTGCATGGAAAAAAATAGATGCAGTCATGCAACAGCTCCACCGTCCTGCAGCCCTCTCTCCCTGCCCCTCGCTCTGGATCCCCAACCACCCCACAGCCACAAATCAGTTTCACCTCCAACCAGGTGAAGAGGCAGCTGAGGCGGCTCTGGGCAGGCTGCAGGCCCTGGTGGCATCAAACCAGCTGACATCAGGCCTGCGTGGAGTCCTCCACGAAATCCTCAACTTCAGCTTGAGCCTTGAAAAGGCTGGAGTAACATGCAGGGCTGTGGCCCCCAATGAGGACAGAGGTCATGACCTCTGCATTATTTTCCTTACATTTCCTCTCATTCCATTTTTTTTCTTCAGTTATATTTCAGCAATTAAAGATGTTAATACAAAGCCAAAAAAGCAAATACATAAGCCCACTTAATTATCATGGCATCAACATGACAGATGTTCATAGATTTGACTTGTTAAAAGCCAAAGTGAACATTGTCATCACGTTATTGCCGACTGCAGGTCTACTTTTAAAACAGCGCATTTGAATGCATCATCAATCAAAGTTAGCATTTCTTCCTGCAAGAAAGACAGAGGATGAACCAGCAAGGATGCATGACAGCAATAGAGATGCTAACCTGTAACCTGCTGTAAGCTATGCTGCCAAGGCTGAAATGTGCTTGGACATGCATTGAATATGAATATTTTAAAGTCATGATCAGGCACAGTATGAATTATCCATCAAAATAGACTATGATTTGGATTTTTGGTTGGATATAACATTGGGTTAAGTTGGCCACCTCTATAACAGATGCCTCCACCTCGCCTTAATCCCGCCGCAAAAAAGAAAAAAATCCCCAAACCCATATGCATAGTAGTGATAGTTTTGTAACGTCTCAGTTTAGCTACTGCTTTATTCCTCAGGCCAACACAGGCTAACGCGGGCAGTAGCCAACGCCAAAACAACAAACAAACAAGAAAAGTTCTCAAAATCCCAGCACACGAAACAGAATCTGGCCTTAGACACATCCATTTATAAACAGAGTTAAACCACAGTGCTCTTGTTGTTGATTATTGAGCTTTCTTGTTCAATAACCTAAATTATTTAAAGGACATGCAATGAGTGAATTTAAATTAATGAATTTAAATTATTGAACAATCAATGAATTATTGAACTTGGTCTGCGGGAAAAAAAAAAAGATGTGACTATATATATATATATATAGTCACATTTTTTCCACTGGTGATGTGATAGATTTCATGGCCAGTCCCCAAATCTGAAGCCTCTGCCCTAGCTCATAATGCAGACTCCAGAAAGGCCTGGCTCACCTCAGACCTCCGGTCCAAACCGGATTAGACCCCCTCTCCTCTCCCGCTTGCATGTTTCCCACCAGATTAACACTATCATCCGTCCACAGAGCCTATGCCCGACCATATAAAGGCAGAAAGCACTGCAAGAATTACGGCTTTTTGGAATTTACGAGCGCTTTTATCACTATCCAAACGGGGCTTCTGGGAGACAAACTACAGACAATGCAGGTGGATGAGTCCCTAGCGACCTGGGTTATTGATCACCAGTCCAGCAGCCACGGCGTGTGAGGCTCAGGGCAGGTGTGCAGGTGTGTCGGAGATGGTGGATCAGTAGTACTGACTCGCTCCCTAACCAGAAGATTTAAGAACAATGTACACCTGTCAGATCAATAGAACGAGAATAATAATGTACAGACAAGAAACTCAATATACCATCTCACCATCCAGTGATCAGAGAAAAGGAAGCCGTGAGTTTGTTTCCCTCTTCTCCTGAGAAAGAACGCTGCTCCCTGAATGAGTGTCTGTTAAAGAAACCAAATCTGAAACCTGATCTAATACACATTCTGATCACATTCCAGCAGCACAGACTTGCAATGATGGCAGACATACAAAAGGCTTTTTTACAAATAACACTAAATGAGAGAGATAGAGAAGTCCTGAGCTGCTTATGGCTAGCAGGAACTCCTGTTCTGCTGAAGGTTGTCGAATAAAATTGGTGATTATGAAAATAGCAGCAACAATTAGGCATCACCTCAAAAACTATGAACATATATATGAACATATATATCCGGATGAAGCAAAAATGTTGTGAATGACTTTATAACTGGAGCAGAGAATATGGAAAATACCAAAAAAAAAACTCTCAGAGAGCAAAGGAAATCCTGTCGAGTGCAAGCATGAAACAGCAAATGGAGAACCAATTCCCCTGTTCCTCAAGCCATGTTGAAGCAGGAGCATGAGACAGAACAAGTGGAAATGAAAAGGTCAAAATTCTCTCAGATTAATTAATATATTTGCAAGACCAGAGACACTAAACGAGGGGCTGCTTCAGACCACTGCGCGCATCTTTGATCCCACCGGATTTTGATCTTCGTTCATTATCCGAGTGAAATCTCTGTTTCAAGAGATGTGGGAAAGAGGGATTGCATGGGATCAAAATCGTCCCCTTTTTTTAACAAAGAATTTCTGGTGCTCAGAAATTCCACATCTGAAAAGACCGCTGGGCATTACGGATGATACCACCCATCCAATTCCTGACACTTGTGGCCAGAGACAGGGAAAGACTGAACATCGATGCACTGCAGAAAAACAGCAGAAACAGAAGCCAGATTATCCCTGGACTGATCCATCTCCACAAAAACCCTATGAACACACATATTTTAACCACCTCACACACATTTGCCCTGCAAACTAGTTTTAAAATTATGTGTATTGCTACGTGATATTTAAAATTGTATTCATACTTATTTATTTATTCCTATACAGTGATCCCTCGCCACTTCGCGGTTCACTTATCGCGGATTCGCTATTTCGCGGATTTTCATAATGCATTTTTTTTTGGTGCATTGTGTTCTGCATTCTGATTCGCTAAAAACTCACTCCCGCTTCTTGTATCAAAACATGCTACGAATTGTGCATCATCATCATTTTGTCGTCTCGTGCAGTTATGTGTACGTACATAAAACAGCTTGGCAAATTTACATTAAGTTGGCCAAATTATCTTGTAATTTCGAACATCTCCTAAACCCATAATGTCGACGAAACGGCCTGGACGGACAAAAGCACCTGCGGATGGGCCCAAACGGCGGAAGATGCTACCTATCTCAGATAAAGTTAAACTTCTGGACATGCTAAGGGAAGGTAAAAGCTATGCAGCCGTTGCTCGCCATTACGGAATCAATGAATCTTCCGTTTGTTACATAAAGAAGGAGGAAAAAAACATAAGGACGACAGCAGCAGTCAATTTTAATACGAATGCAAAAAGGGTTGTAACTGTATTATATGTTATATGTTATATTTGTATACATGTAATAGTTGCTAATTGTAAAAAAAAAATAAAGTTTTCTATTTCGCGGATTTCACTTATCGCGGGTCATTTTCGGAACGTAACCCCCGCGACAAACGAGGGATTACTGTATTCCCATTTTTGTGTGTTATTGATCTTGCTGCTATAATAAAATGTTTTCCAGTGATTAATAAAATACTGTAGTACCTAGAAACACTTTCCACTATTGCCCAGTCCTCCTCGCATATTCATGCAATTTGTTTTTCCTCCAGTAACATCTCCTGTCGTTCTACATTCCCTCCCGTTTTCCCACCATTCCCATCATGACTTTCCCACCTACTCTGCACCTGTTCCAGATTCCTGCGTTATCTCTCCAGTATACACCAGATGCTTTTTCCCCCTCAGTCACACGTGCAACGCAGTTTTTAACGCTCCAGCACTATTTTTGACGCAATCTTGTTCCTGTTTTTGTCGCCTGCTTTTGCCTTTTCTACATAGATTTCCTGTTGCAGACCCCTGCTTTGATATATTATATTATTTCAAGTTTTCTTTTCCTGATTTGGGTCAAATTGGTCCTGTTTTAAGATATCAGAACTAACATTAAAAAGAAAAAAAAAAGGATAAAATGGACCTAAAACAAGAAAAAAATAAAATAAAATAAGAGGAAGATAAAAGTCTAAAAATCTACTCAATATTGGACTAATTAAAAACAGGAGATTCAGAGAGATTTCAGCTGATAAGGTTTCAGTTAGCGGCCAACTAAAAATTACAAAGCAATATTTAAACCACCTGAACTGAAATATAAACTGTGTAATGGCTGGTAAGTTTAAATGTCCCATATTGCACACTATTACTGACTTTAATTTGACGTTTTGATATCCCTAGCAGGAATATTTGTGGGTTTAAGTACCAAAAGTCGTCCAAATAGAGTTTTATAATCCCCCTCTCAAGCTTCTCTCTGCAGATCTAAGAAGCGTCGTTAGGGACTCTGCCGCTAATATTAATGAGCCTCTCCTCCAGTTGTGTGATTGGATCGATTTGAGTGGTTGTGAGCGAGTGGGTGGGCAGTGAATGTATAGTTGTGACATCACAACTTCACAGAGGGCTTTTTTTAAGGCACAGGCTGGGTACATTTTTTCTGTGGATTCTCCTTGACCGTCCATGCAATCAAAAAAACAATTAAAATCTAATTTTCTAAAATATGAGACCTTTAAATCTTCGAACAATTGAACTAAGTGCTGTAATTTTCCTGGTAGGGGTGGTCTCTTCATTGGTATTATCGAAAAAAACTCTGAAAGCAAACACCACAACACACACACACACACACAGTGGAGTGTGTGCATCAGCGCACATCATACCATTCACTTTTCCACCAAGTTCCCCATTCGGTTGCATTATGGATGAGAGCGCCGCGTCACATCGTGGACAGAAAACGAAAGTCCCGGCAGTGTCACACATGTCTGTCTTATTCAAATAGGCCCCTCCTCCCCTGCACGACCTGTCCCATTAACACTGCCCCCTTTGCTCCCTCTGCTGAGCATCGTTTCAATTAGCTCTCACCCACTGATGAACCAACTCGTGACCGCATCCTCTTCACCTGCACGCCGGCTGTACATCACTCGACGTGGCACTAAACCATGTAGCATTTAGAGAATACATGCAATATGCAACCCCACGCTCTCGTTAAAACGCCTCTCTAAATCATACTCAACTGGACTCATTACCTGGACTCATTCAAACCTGATTTTTTTCTCTCATTTCATTGACCACGAATCAATTTAACTCTTTGTCTGATTGGCTCTGATGCCTATTTTAAAGACGACTTAACTGTGAAAGGTAAAAGTTGAGGTCCAAATATATGCATTACTATTATTTTGTTTATCTTCAGCAGTAAATAGCAGCCCTGTCAGGATGCACAAAAGACTTACATGGCAGTATTATATTTTATTTGTGTGAGAATGGTATAAAGTCAACATGTTAAATCACTTGTGGGATTTTATATTAAAGTGTTGGGGGAGCAAAGAAGTGAAAAATGACCCGGAGAGATAGGAGTATAATTTTTGTATGTTTAGGCCACTTTGGGACTATTTCTAAATGGAGCATAA
The DNA here is from genome assembly GCA_036785175.1 of Eupleurogrammus muticus. Classification (NCBI taxonomy): domain Eukaryota; kingdom Metazoa; phylum Chordata; class Actinopteri; order Scombriformes; family Trichiuridae; genus Eupleurogrammus; species Eupleurogrammus muticus. Next base: position 25,470,516 of record JAYKQN010000004.1, on the reverse strand, counting down.
GGGAAGAGCTCATATCCCAGAAGAAGCTGGAAGTAGGACCGCTGCTCCACTTTGAAGCAAGCCACCTGAAGTGGTTCAGGCGTCTGAATCCAAAGATTTCTAGACACCTTCCTGTGGTTAGTTTAGAACGTCAAACTGGGAAAAAAAACATGCTCACCTGGTCTATTCCGCCCACCAGATCCCTCAGGAAAACATAGCTTTGGAGACAAATGTATGGGCATCCTGGCTTAATCTCACACACACTCACACACATGGATGAACCAATGACTGCATTTGAGTTCTGTACAGTGTTAACATTGTCAAAATGTCAGGTCAAATTGTAAACATTTTAATATTTATTAACTATATTATTGGACAGTTTGGCCTATGCTGCCGCATTACATGTCACATGGAAGGATTTTTCAACATTCTCTATATATAATATACAATATACTGGCATATTGAGTCAGTCACTACACTAGAATGTATATATAATGTATAAATATGACCTACTTATATTTTATAAAACATCCAAATTATAGCCTATTACTGATGAATACAGAGTACATGTCCTTTCTCATTTTAGCCCAGGTTCCATTTACAGCAGATTACAGGTCAGCATATCTATCTATTGTCTGTCTGTTGATGCATCTGTAGGCTACTTCGCTGTTCTTCTCATTCCTATAGAAAATTCCATATTGTCACCTTTCCTCCTCTTTGCCTGGATCGCCTGCATGTGCCTTTCTGGCTGCAGGAAATGCTAACTTTTATTGATGCACGCTCTTTCGCTTTTAATGAGACAAATATATGAGCATCTCTGTCACATGTGCGTGCATTGGTGTCATGAGAATATCCTCATGGTGGCCTGGTATGGCTGCAAAAAACAGCATAAGGCTACATCCTCTGGGGGAACATGAATATCTGTACGAAATGCCAATAGATCCGATACCCGATTACCGAGATGTGTAACTGGACTAAAGGTAGACGATCAACACCTGACTGAAATTTCCTTCCCTGGAGCCGAGAAGAGTTGTTAAGACTTCACAGGTTTAACAGAGCAGCCAGCTGTGCAGATGGTGTTTGCTGCGCATGCACACACACACACACACACACACACAGACGCATACACACACCGCTGCCAGGACCAGAACATGTGTAGCTAGCCCGGCAGACAATTAGTGAAATAATGACATAACCACTACTCCATTACTCATAACAGCGTGTTTGATTGTCCGGTAAGCACCAGTTTTACAGATCTGGGGAACGAGTTGAGAGGGGTCATATTAGTGTGCCAGGCATGGTCAGCTCAATAAGAAAACAGCCGACTGCCCAAACGTATTTTTTTTTTATATGTGGTATTTTACAATCCCCTCTAGCTCTGGTAGATGAGTTTTGATTTTGTTTAATGAATTCATTGAGCGGAGAGTGGGCCGGACCATGAAACATTTAGCGGTGAAATATATTTGCAAATCTGATCACGCGTTTAAAGCCTCCTTACCGAGTTTTTCTACCTGTTTCCAGCTGGTTAAGACATTATTTCGCCTGCGAGAGAATCATGGCGCTCATGTACAACTTTAAGGCCTCTGTTAAACTGTTTTGAGTGTGTCTGAACATTTGCCGAACTGAATCGGATTTTAATCCACTTTAATTTTGGTTTTAAATGTGAGCCGTGAATCTATTATTAATATTATGTCTAAATACTTAAACAAGACAATACTGATAATCTCAAACATGTTTCTTACATTGAGACGTAAACAGGAGTTTCTTACCCAGCTATGTTCATATCTGTGTTATGTCTACTGTGGCCGGAGGAGCCTGGGCGAGCGAGTTCTGATGTGGCGTGATGTCAGGTCTAATTAGCCAGCTTCACCTCAGGCTCATTACTCAGGAACGATAAGGACAACAGGAGGGGGGGGGGGGGGATTGAAAAGGCCACACGGGGAGCACCCACCGCCATTTGAACTTCATCACGACTGCGTTCTCAATAGGAACATGACAAGACTTTGATAAGGGCACATACACACCACACAACACCTGTTCCTTTCTGCCATTCCAAAATCTGGCCTTAAAAGTTTAGAGTTTCAGAGACTTGTTTTCTGCATTCTGGGTTGGCGTAAATATCAATTCACTCCAACCCAGTTAATATTCCTTAATATGAAATATTATTTTATGCACATAAGTGTGATGAAACTGCTACTTCTTGGCAATAAAAGATGTCTGAATTTTAAAAAGCTGTGGGTTGATATTAGGCTGATAGAACCTGTTTTATCATCTGAGGTTTCTTAGAACAGTGCTACTCAATTATTTTCTCCCCCCCATGGAAGAAGAAAACATCTCGCACCCCCCCGCACGCAAATATAAAGCGAATCATTTGTCTAGAAATTTGTTATAAGTACCTCTGTATAACACTGTATCCTTAATAATGTATAAGATAATAAAAAAAGAAAAAATATGGACCAACTTACAACAAAGAATAGCTTTATTAACTGTAACAGAAAGGATTTAAAGTGCATCTGAAATTCAAAAATAAAATTAAATCCTTAGTTAAACTACACAAATTTGACTGACCATGTCAAACCACATGATACTGAAAAAATTAAAATTACATAAAAACATCTTATCAGCATGATTGGTGTGTAAAGTCTTTAATTTCTTTGTCATTTCAGACTCAGTAACACACTGGCCTTTCACAGTGAACCAAGCGCTACAGACGCTTCGTCATATTTCCTCGTCTTAGCTTTGGGAGACTTTCGTTTGTCTCTTTATCTCCGTCTCTCTCCGCCTGTCTTCTCATCCCTGTTAAATATGTTTTCATGGCGTCACTTGAGGGTCTGCTACACACGTCTACACTTCATACTCATACACCTACACCAGCGAGCGAATGCTCCCTGCACACACTCTGACAATGAGAGCGTTGCTGCCCCCTAATGTAGTGGAGGTGCAATTGCACTTTATTCTAGGACGTAAAAGAAATTAAAATAAAAAATAAAAAAAAGCATGTTCCCCGAGGTCAAACACGCTCCCCTTGATGAAGCCTTCCACTATTCGAGGACCACTGCTTTAGAAAGACATTTAGGTTGATTCATATTTAGGTTGATGTGAGGTTGTGAGAACGTCACCTTAATGATGGCAACACGATAGATGTGAATTGGAAACAAATCCCCACCCACCTCTTGGAATTCTCTCACTAAAGGCCAACAGGTGGTAAAAGCAGTTCAGTGTAGGGATGCCAGGGTGTTTCAAAATACATGTTATTCACTAAATACTAAAAGCATTCATCAGGTGGGTCATTAAAACTGAATATTAGCCTGATTACTGACATGTTAAATTCAGTACTCAGTAATCAGCCCCGAAAAAAGGTCTGCGCTCATTCAATTATAACCACACTAGCAAAGGCCTCTTCTCCACACAGTGAGTAAAAGGAAGCTAGAGGAACATAATAAGACATTTAAAACGAGGTGCAAAGAGTTAAAAGGGTGCTTTGATAAAAAAAACACTGCAGCCCAGAGCTCAAATCTTTAATGAATCCACCTCTGTGTCAATGCCGTCTACGATTGTATTCACTGGGAATACAAATAACTAAAGCAACACCGTTCCCTCTGACAGTATTAATCTCACCCGCTGGCCGTGTGCTGCCCTTTGGGTCCAACATATCATTAAATCGCCCATTCTTGACCCTGCTCCATCTTCTGTGAATCAGGATAAAGAAGACGCGTAATTCATCATTTAGCCTGGAAACAAACCAAAAGCCTGATTCAATCTTCTTTGTCTTTACTCGACACGACCACAATTAAAGATATCAAGATCAAGAAGAGCACCTTTCCTAGTTAAAATTGACCATTCCAATGCTGGGTATCATAAAAAAAAACAATTTAAAAGGCGATAGGCTACATAAACACATAATGGAATGGAAGATCTCAAATATTCATTTAATTCTCAACCTCCGCACTGGAGATGACCTTTACATTTTATAGGACTCCACCATGGTAATAACGCCGCCCCCGCCTTCATCAGACAGAGGTGTGAAGGCAGCCAGGGTTCCTATGGAGGAGAAGTGTCCTATATCTGTGGGATGACATGATGTGGTATATTTTTCCCCCCATTAAAACTTTTAATTAAATCAAATCAGAAATCCATGTGAGCCTATAGAGCATCCTACGTTTCTTTAATTACACCGGACTGGTTGCAACCGTCATGTGATTCCTAACAGGATGTATGAGTAGAGCTTCTGTGTCACGTCACCTGTTGATTTTCGTTACCTCTCCTACGTTAATGTGTCACAGCCTGTGTGAGGAGCACGTCGTTTATAGTACAGGAGGCTCTGCTATTAAAATAAAACACAGCGAAAACCACCTGTCGATACTCATATTAACGTCATATCAGCAACAACCACTTTAGATCCAGTGTCTATATCTGCAAAGATATGAGACATGAGTCAGAGGCTTGAAGAGACACTTCTCCCTCAACATTTTGGTTTTCATTCCAGGACCTTTTTCAAATTAAAAGCGTGATTGCCCATCACTACTGCTACTGCGTTAAAGCTCCTGTTATCATTTTAACATAGTGTTCATTTGTTTTTTTTGACATTCAGTTATTGATAAACACTAGTGCAGTTCCCATTAGGAAGAATTCTTATAGGAAAATGGAAGCTTAAGAGCATGTGGCGATGCTCTACCCCTACACGCCAAGCACGCCAGGGCACATCGATAATAACTCCCCAGATGATTGTTTACTGTACAAATATAGAAGTGAAGCGCTGACACGTGAGAACAGATGGGAACAACATAGGGAAACTTCATTAGTTTTTTTAATTGTGTTGACAGACCAAGTCAAAGCAGACAGGATAAATGTAATACTCTGTAGTTTTTCCTGTATAGTCGACATGTGGTGAAGGAAGAAACAGGTTGATGTGACAAACACAGAGATATGAGAGCAACAGATGCTCATTGCTTTATAGATAGAAAGCGAGATATCAATGTATTATTAGGAAATCGTGTCTTTTGTGAACAGAGGATAAGTCATAGTAGCATTATTGAAAGAGCTTAAGCTTATGATGCTGATTCACTGATTAATGTTTCTTCACTTATCCCTTCCTAAATAATGAAAATTGTGGACAATCAACAATTTTGATTATGTGTTATCAGCGCCCTACTAAAGAGAAACAAGCAAAACACCTACTTAGAAAAAAAATGATCCCTTTTATTAAATGATCTAATATTATCTACGATCACTGCCATTATATAAATTGACTGTTTCACCGCTGTTTCCAACAATTTTATCACTTCTTGCCTTTCATGTTTCCTTTCATAACTTCCATGGAGCTAAACAGACATTACACTTGGGGGGAGATCATACAGGTCAGCACACGTGGCACATTTTCTATCAGTTTCCTACACAATTGGAGAACTCCCAGGTCTCCCCAGCACTCTCCCGGCTCACCTTTGAGCAATTACAGCTTCCCCTCCAGCGATTCCCGGGTTCTGCGTCCACCTTCATACGATTTTAGGTTTAAAACACGTAGCTCTTGCAACATTTGCAGCGTTTTAGAAGCAAAAAAATGAGTTTTGAAAATGCTGCTGACCACACACACACACACACACACACACACTTGCACATAGGGAAAGGGCCATGTGACTTCACTTTACTAAAGTTGGTTACCTGCAATAAGGAGCGATACTGTCCTTTGGATGATATCCTCATTTGACAAAAAATTAGGAAGTTACAATATCCTGTGATAAAGAAGCTTCTGTTGGAACAAAGCATTCTTCTATTGAGATGTGAGCCAAATAAATAAAATATTTCTTTTATTTGCTTCCTTTTTGTATTTTTTGGAATACGCTCGCTGGATTTTGGGCTTAACACCCCACTGAGAATTTCCTCCTTTTTCAGTGCAGTGTACCTAGTAAGTGCAAGTTTAGCCTCTCCTCTTCCTTTTTTCTGTTTTTAGACACATAGAAATTGTTGTTTTGAAGTTGGTCTCTTGCTGTTCAGGGTTGTGTCCTCTTTGTCAAAACTCTGAACTCTCTACGTCAGCTTCTCGCAGCAGAACGAACCACTAACATTCATTGTTTGAGCCGCTGTTGGGTGAATATATGCAGACAACAACCTTCTTGCTGCATTTCTCTCCACATCATCCATCCACCCGACTGTCAAATATATATCCAAACACACAAATAATAGTCTGGAAATAGCATTTTTTTTCAGCTATATTCTCTGAAGTGTAGAAGTAATCCAAACATTATTAAAAGTTTCTGTGCGTGTGGTGAGAATATTAATGACCACATCTCCAACCTTGCAATGCATTTAACTTTTCCTTCCCTGGACCTCGTGGTTCTAAATCATTTGTCACTTGGGGTCTCATTTATCAAGAAGTGCGCAAGTTTTTCCCCTAAGACGGACACCTATAGGCGATCTTATTAATCACGGCCCCCGATTGGATTGTGATTGACAAAAACCGCCTGCAGGTGTGAAAGCGGACCCGCCCCCTACACACCCAAACACATTCCACCCAAGCACTAGAAGTCAATGCAAAGCCACATGAAGGTTGACGCAATGAGATTATCAATGAACTTCGCAGTGCACCATGGCAACCAATAAATAGCATGGATAGTCATATACCATACGAATAATTAGAATATTATAGTTATTATAGCTCAGAAGACTATAATAACTAGGAGAGCGGAATCGAGGTCAGGAATAATGTGCTCATGTAGAAATAATTTAAACGTAATTTAATGTAGTTATAATATACAGGTCGAGATATGCAAGTACAATTTATTTTGTTGTGATTATTAATATTTAATATTTTTTTATCTGAATGACCTTTATGGAAGTTATTGTGCAATCCACATATCATATAAGTGTTTGGGTGTGCAGGGATTTGTCTTATATGGTTTAGTTGAATTCGTGAATGTGAATCAGTGCTTTTGTGGGGAATACCAGGGCAAACTAACACTATGTTGAGAAGAACGGATTGGATGTGATAGAGCCACTGGATGAGATAATCGCTCTTTTTAAGATGAATCCTACACACATCTTGGTAAATGAGACCCCTGGACTGCCTGAGGCCGCTCAGAGATGCAGATGAGCGTCCGCGTGGAAACACCTACGTACACTCACAATAACCACACACGATTCACGCAGATCCACAGACAGAATTCACCACTTCCTCAGCGCTCCGGCAGCACAATTCCAGGACTGTCCCCACATCTTTCCTTCTTTGTTTCATTATTTTTTACTCCTGTCTCCTTAGATAATGCATACTTGGGCACAAATTAAACTCGCTTACTCAAAATTTTGAAGCCTGTTTCCTCTCAGGACCATATTAAAGGGCTGAAGTGAAACAAGCCTTGCCAAATCTCTTGTGTTTTGAATAAGAGCATGAAAGAGTACAGGGATAAGGACTGCCAGTCTGAATTCCGGAGATAAGTTTTGATGTGAAGGCTGTATCTTTGGAAGACGCAATCAGACTGTGGAGTACAGAGCAAAGGCAAGCCCGGTCTTCAGAATAATGGCAGCCATGACAGCTTTAGATAAACAGTCAGGTGCTATTAAGGTCACTGTCTTTCTACCACAGCACCTGCTTCACTCTGTCATCTATCCATCCATCTATTTCCAGCGGCGCATTACTCCGCTGATTAAACATCAGTGATTGATCTATGCAGCAATCTGAAGTTCATGTCTTTTATTTGTCAGACCAATTTGCATATAGACTGGGATCTAAGAACAAATGACTCTTTGAAGCATTCACTTAGTTCTTCAAATCCGTTCGACTTAGACTTGAAAGCTTGAATACTTTATCTTAATCAGAAACTGGGCGAAGCGATTAGCCCCGCTACCACGGAGTTTGGGTGTTTCCCCAGTGTTGGTGCAGGGTTTTCCAGCCGTTCCTCCCAGAAGGCAAGAAATGACAAGTTCAATTGTACAGCACATTCACATCACAGGGCCAATCCAAATGCTTTACATGAGACAGAGACTAAAAAGACTAAATAAGTGACATGAAATTAATCATTAAAATGTCTACAAACAGACTACATTTGAATTAGAAGAAGCATAAAGCAAGAAGAGTTGAGACAAGTCTCAGATCTTGTTGATGCATTTCAATGAGAAGTTTATCCAAGGTGTTTTTCTATTATAAGCCCAAGTCTTAAAAACCAGCACCTCCGTCATGTAGCCAGTTCACCATGGTAGCTGCATAAATACCAGCCTGAGCTGCTGTGAAGCGTCTTCCTCCTGCTGCATGTAATCTCAATCAGAGACACATCGCTGCTAAGGCAGTTAAGAATTCATTCCCAACAGTTCTGGTTGGGATTGAGTTTAGAAATATTTAAAGAAAACCTCAAAGCTGTCTTCTTGGTGACAGTTTAACAGCCTCAAACTCTAATTTATTGAAAGGATTTTTAATATATTTTATAGTTCGTTTTGATAACTTTGATCATTTTATTAGCTTTTGGGACCTAAGGGTAGAAAATGGGCTGGAAAATGAAGATTACAATTAAGTGACTAATTTATGACAGATAAGGACTGACCTCCGCATAGATATGAATAGTATAATTAAAATTGATTGCGTTGAGGCACTGGCTCCCTGTAAAATCCTTTTCGTCACCTACAAAGATAATGGTCGGACACCTTCATAATTTTAGGAGCTTATGGTAACCTATTAGCTCATTATATGCTCCCAGAATACAGGCTCATGCTATAGTTTTGCAGAATGGGAGGCAGCCTTCAACTATCAGGCTCCTCTCCTGTGGATCAGTCGTCCAGTTTGATTCTGGGAGAAAGACACACATTTATAGACTTTGATAAAGCTTATATAGTTAGGGCTGGCTAAATTTGCATTGGAGATATTGCTGCTATTAGGGTTGGACTGCCATGAGATAACCTTTGCTGCAATGCATTTATAAATAAAGTTGACTTGACTACAACCAGGGTGGACCTTGGATCAGCTGAGCCTTTTACAAAGTCTCAAGGGGAAGCAAATGAAGATTTACCTCACACAAAAAAACAGCAGCCATATGGACATTAAATAGTCAGTAAGCAGGTATTACCAATGATACTAATAAAGTTTCAGTTCCATTCAGGTCGGGTTGCTGTTTGGAAAAGCTCTGCTACTCTAAAATGGAACAAAGCATAAAGAATGTGTATACAAACTGCAAAGCCCAGTGGGGCGAATCAGTGATTTTAGACTATATATAGAGGAAGGAAGAAAATTGCATTGACTTAACTTGAATTGACTTGATCCGGGGAAACCGTGATTTTGGCTCTGTCCCATGGTAGTAAAACACACTGACCAGTTCCTCTAATCCTCTCTGATTACCACTTTACTATAAATATATATACATATATATATACATATACATATGCATATGTATATATATATATATATACATATGCATATACATATATATATGCATATACATATATACATATATATATACATATATACATATATATATACATATACATATGCATATACATACATACATATATATATACATATACATATGCATATACATACATACATATATATATACATATACATATGCATATACATACATACATATATATATATATATATATATATATATATATATATATATATACACATATGCATATACATACATATATATATATATACATACATACATACATATATACATACATACATACATATATATACATACATATAATATATATATATATATATATATATATATATATATGCATATACATATATATTTATGCATATACATATATACATACATACATATATACACATAAATATACACATACATACATATATACATATACATACAAACACTTCTCATTTACAATGATGACCTAAAAAAGTCTGAAGATCACATGACACCTACAAGTAAACCTAAAATCTTCTGAATTGCTTGGCTTGCTGAATGCTATCGGGATGCAATACCTAAAAGTTTTTTTTGTTTGTGTGTACGAGTCTGTGTTTTGCAAGAGAGACAGAGAGAGAGAGCTGAGAGACCAAGTGGGAGAGACAAAAGCCTCTAGTTACTGATTGTAATGACCAACTCAAGCAGCTCGGCGACGTTTCCTGAAATAGTTTAGTCTGTGCATATTTTGATGCCAAGCTCAGCATGCAGGTGGGAGGAGAAGAACAAACAGGTGGGGAGTTTATTCAGATGAAACAGTGCAAAGCAAGTTCCAAGTGTTGTTATGCTGAGAATAGATGTTTCAGAACCACATCTGCTCACCGGCACTTCAGTGACTTTATCAACAAAGAGAAAAATAAATTCATTCAGCAAAAGCGCAGTATGAACATAATATAGTTAAAAATAAAAACAAACAAAAAAAGTGTAATACTCAACATTTGTTGAGATCAGCATAAAACATATATAAGGGTCTGGTAATGTGAAAAATAATGTGGTCAAAGCAGTAAGGAGCTGCATTGATTTAAAAATGAATATGATTGATTCTGACAGTATATGTTGTCCAACTCTGATTTATACTGAATGAAAAGCGTCTCCTTCAGGTCATTAAATCCCTGCAACCATCTGAATGCAGCAGCACATGAATTTCTGGCTTCACCCATGGCTGGAACTAAGAATCATTGGGATTTCATTAGTTTAGAATGAGCCTTTAACAGGGGAGTGGTTTCTCTGGAACCCACTGAATTATGAGACAAACCAAACGCTGCTTCTATACAGAGCCTTCCATGTTTTAACGTTGAAGTGGTGCACACACGATCATGGAATGAGAAATAGGCTGGCCTGGTGTGCAAACGAAAAGGAGCTATGCAGGTTAAAGATATCCCCATGAGGTGGCCCCCAATGACAGCACCTGTTTGAAGGTCCATTTACCATAATGTTACCATACAACAACAAAAAATGTGATCCAGAAACCAGGATTTCTTTCTTTCAGATCATTACCAGAAATAAATCATCTGTTCATGGTACCATTCCCAACATTCACTGAAAATTTTACAAAAATCTGGTTAGCACTTTTTAAGGTAAGGAGGTAAGAGACAGGGAAATTCTTCTAAATTATATACATACATACATACACACACATATATATACATACATACATACATACACACACATATATACAAAAAATATATACATACATACATACACACCCACACACACACACATATATATATATACATACATACACACACACACACACACACACAGTGGGGAAAATAAGTATTTATACATACTTATACATAAGTATTTGAACACCTGAGAAAATGAATGTTAATATTTGGTACAGTAGCCTTTGTTTGCTATACAGAGGTCAAACGTTTCCTGTAGTTTCTCACCTGGTTTGCACATACTGCAGGAGGGATCCTGGCCCACTCCTCCACACAGATCTTCTCTAGATCGTTGTCGTGTTGGAAGACCCAGCCACGACCCATCTTCAATGCTCTGACTGAGGGAAGGAGGTTGTTCCCCAAAATCTCACAATACACGGCCCCAGTCATCCTCTCTTTAATGCAGTGCACTCGTCCTGTCCCATGTGCAGAAAAACACCCCCAAAGCATGATGCTACCACCCCCATGCTTCACAGTAGGGATGGTGTTCTTCGGATTGTACTCTTCATTCTTCTTCCTCCAAACACGCTTAGTGGAATTATGACCAAAAAGTTCCATTTTGGTCTCATCTGACCACAAAACTTTCTCCCATGATTCCTCTGTATCATCCAAATGGTCATATGCAAACTTAAGACGGGCCTTGACATGTGCTGATTTAAGCAGGGGAACCTTTCGTGCCATGCATGATTTCAAATCATGACGTCTTAGTGTATTACCTACAGTAACCTTGGAAACGTTGGTCCCAGTTCTTTTCAGGTCATTGACCAACTCCTGTCGTGTAGTTCCGGGCTGATTCCTCACCTTTCTTGGAATCATTGAGACCCCACGAGGTGATATCTTGCATGGGGCTCCACTCCAATTGAGATTGACCGTCATGTTTAGCTTCTTCCATTTTCTAATGATAGCTCCAACAGTGGACCTTTTTTCACCAAGCTGCTTGGCAATTGCTCCGTAGCCCTTTCCAGCCTTGTGGAGGTGTACAATTTTCTCTCTTGTGTCGTTGGACAGCTCTTTGGTCTTCGCCATGTTACAAGTTAAAGTCTTGCTGATTGTATGGGGTGGACAGGTGTCTTTATGCAGCTAACCACTTCAAACAGGTGCATCTAATTAAGGATGATACATGGAGTGCAGGTGGACTTCTAATGGGCGGACTAACAGGTCCTTCAGGGTCAGAATTCTAGATGACACACAGGTGTTCAAATACTTATTTGCCGCTATATCACACAAATAAATCATTAAAAAATCATGACCGAAGTAGACATGAAGTAGGAGGAATAGCAAAATAGCAGGGTGTTCAAATACTTATTTTCCCCACTGTATATATACATATATACACATATATACATACATACATACATACATTCATACATATATATACATACATACACACATATATTATTCTGTCCTGCTAATACGTCTGAGGTATTGCTGACAGATAGCGAACAACATTAAAGACCAGCAGGCTTGATTCCAGGTTTATGTTTTCTTTACTGAAATCTTCTGGCACTTTAGTTTGTAAAACTGAAACAAAATGAAATATATACAATACAAATGTTACACAAGCATATAAACCACTATACACATTTTCTCCTTACAGACTCTAACTCAGGTAGGTACTTTTCTTTAAAGATTCAAACTGAGGTAATTAGTATTTCCTTTACAGGCTTTAAACTAAGGTAAGTATTTTCGTTACAGGTTACAAAAATAAGGTAAGTATTATCTTAACATATTACAAAAATAAGGCACATTAATCAGGTAAGTATGGCGAAATAATACAAACACATTTTCTTTTACAGAAGATAGCTACTAATCTAAGTAAACAGATAAGTATGGCCAACTGAAAAGCTAACTAGCTTCCACACAAAGCTCTATTGTTACACAATGTAAACCAGGCTAACAAAAGGGCAAATGGCTAAGCAATTAGCTTAAGTACCGTCGTTAACGGCTAGCAATTCACACCTTTAATCGCGGACTTTTACAACTTTATACACATATATACATATACATACATACACATATATACATACATACATACATACATACATACATACATATACATATATATCAGTGTCTCATTTTAACACAATGTTTTGTTGGCCCATTCATCCAACCGAACATGTCACTGTATAATAATGACAAGCAGCGACATCTGAGGATGAAGAATTAATTATTTTTTATTTTAAGAATTAAGCCAAAGTGCTAAAATCTGAAGTTCCTAAAGAGGAAACATGAGGCTGGTCATAAGTGCCTTAATCCGCATAGTTCCCTTTTGTTAAAATGCCCAACTTTACTGGAGAAATATTGATGTTTACAGCCAGGAACAAACAACAGTTTTGGTCTCAAAAGATAATTTCCGACGTTCTACAGGTAACTAGCCTCAGCTCCTCCCCAGCTCCACACTCTCATCCAAATATAGTCAAATCTGAAGATGGAAACAGAAAAAAATGCAAACTGCAAAACTCAAAAGCATCAAAATGTGAGTCTACGAACCAAAAGCAAAACTTTGGATCATGGAATGTATAATAATAATAAGTTTTTTGTGGTACTAACTGATTAGGTTGATTATCTTGGTGACACCTTTTTCAGTAGGTTAGGCTACATTGGAGCAACATCTAAAAAGAAAAGTATTAAAAAAAAAAAAAAAACATCTCCAGATGTCTACCATTAGTATGTGCTTGTCTTTAGACACTTGGTCGGTGAGCAGCAAATATGCTTTACCAAGACTATTAGGAGGGTACTGCTTGATGAATGAGTGGGTGTTGGAGCGCCGCCACAGAATCCACCAGCTGAATGTTTACCAATCAAAGCAGCATATTGTATCTTGTGAGGAAAAGAGAGGGTTTAATACCATCAAGCCATATACTGGTGACATGCGAGGTTTCCTATCGCACCATGGGGGTTTGGCAGTTCACATTCATTGGTTTTAACATGAATCACTGCCTCCTCGTTAAGACTGAGCACCAACAGGAGATTGACTCTAAAAATAAAGAGCAGGCACCATCAGCATTTGCTCATGTACTATATATCAGCCACTGAGACTCGAGCACAAAGAACCAGTCAGAACAGTATTTCAGTCGGGAAATGAAAGCGAGAGCTTTGTAGGAACAGCAGGCTGAGCTCATTGACATACTCAGAAAGGGTTTTTCGGTGCAAATTTAGTGATGCGAACAAGGCTCGGGCATATATCATGATTTGATATGTTAAGAATATAGGCTTACAGCAACATCTACTGGCATATGAAAAGGTCAACATGATTGGAGGGAATCTGAAAGGTCAAGCTAGTGAAATGGTCAAACATCTGAATCATTGCGGTTTGTTCCTGGTTTATTCCTCAGCTTGAGGGGAAGAAAAAAGCCCAAAGTAAAACCACTTGCTAAGGCACATTCTCAAGATTAGTGACCTGCCACCCTGTGTGGAAAATAAAAAACAGGCTAAAACATAAAGAAACACCTTCTACAAAGAATCCTGCAGTCTTGTGATATTTCACAGTGGATGAGATTGGTCTGCATATCAACAAGTTTGAACTCTTGAATACAGTTTCCATAGGAACTCAGTAAGGTGGCAATCAGCCGATGAGAGGCTTTAACGTGCAGCAGCAAAACTATTTACAGTAGGTTCAAAACACTGCCACAAGGCACAGGGAATTATTTAGGCGTTAATTATGATGGATTGTCCCCTAGCTTTATGCAACCAATTGAAAATAAGTTGTGATTTTTCCCCCCTCCATCACGCAAATTCCTTCTACAGTATAAATTTAACACAAATAAACAGAGCTGGAGGCAAGGTGCCTGATCTAAGATGGGAAGTCTCTGCCATCTCAAAATATAGCTGGTAAAAAGAGGAGAAGCAAAAGAACACAGCTGCTGTATTTGCTGTAGGGGGATCCACAACAGGCCGTTAATTTACTTGACCGTGCTGAAAATTAAAAAAGTTAAGTGAACCAATGCTTGAAAAAGAAAAAAAAAGGCTTCTCATTCCACTGAGAAAATCTGTATATTTTCTCTTCATTTTTTTTTAACTCTAAACTAAATGCAAATGCTGGCACAGCCCAATTCATTTTATGCCAGATTATGCCCCTATAATTTTCTCATTTTCTCTTTTCAACCCGGTCCCTTTCATTTTTATTACCATTATTCAGGCCCTGATAAAGAAATGCATCATGTCACATAAACGCCGCCCCTCCCTGAAGACAACCCATGTAATGACATATGTCACTAATGGAGCGAGCACTCCTGTGCCGCACCAAATAAAAGCAGACAGAATTAATTGTGGCCTGCCATGGTGACCTTTTCTCTTTGATAAATCATAAAGCCTAAGAGACTGCCATTAGCCTCTTCGATGGGATGTACGCTGCACTGAGAAATTATCTCAGATTGCAGGGTCTGGAGCTCTATCGACCCAGCTGGTCTGTGCTTGCAGTACACACACACACACACACACACACACACACATATGCATGCAACATTTGTATTATTCTGCCCCCTTCTTAGATCAAAACAGGGGAAGAGACACCAGCGTTTATCGTCTGGAAAGTCAAATTCCTATATCATTCAATAAAGAGGAGCATTTCTATGTTGCTCAATTAAGCTTCAACAGGAGGAGCCCGACAGCCTCTGGACTGTGGATAATGTCGACACTTATTAGGTTCTTTCCTGGTTTATTTGAAGCGGAAACCGCTGATCATTGGCTCTGTGAGACAATTTCAGAGCGGAAGGTTTTGAACCCGGCGAGTCGTCTGCCGCGTTACAACGGCAAAATTAAAACGGCGGCAGCAGACGACACGTAAAACTAATCAGCTAATCACAGAGAGGAATAATTACTTTCCAAGGTGAAGCATACAGGGGAGAGAGTCAAATGTGATTCAGGGGCGATTTCATCATGATCAGGTGTTATCTATTTAAATACTGTACAATATGAGGTCACAAAGTCCTGCTGTTTGAAATGATTCTGGCAGAGCAAATGAAGCCTGTAATGTTTCCCCACAGCCACAGATTAATCCCATTCGCATTCTATTCAAATATCAGTTTTTACATAACATGAGCTAAAATATACATATAGAGACAGCAACACATACGAGACACACTTTTCCAGACACTGAGTAGGCATGGACGTTACAGCTGCTGTCTTGGAGATGCACGTTATGTAATTATGGCTGTGAACACATACAAATAATGAGAATGATCAACAAGGACAAGACAGAATAAAGAGTAGAATTACAGAAGGTTTCCTGTCAGTGAGACACAACCGATCGATTGGACGACATGAAGCGCTGAGATCTGGATGCAAAGAGGAGTGGAGGGACAAAAAAAAAAAAAAGGTCCGGAGATGTCAGCAAACTGATTCTGGTCTGGTGTCCACGCTTCAAATTGTTTAACATAGCCTAAGAGGAGATTATGTTAAGTGGAGCTTCCTTCATGAACTCCTCTCCCTGCCTGCAGTAAGCTGTGGATACAGTTTCCAGTAAAGCCCATTAACAGACCCTTCCCACAGCAGTCATGTTGACGCGAAATAGCAGGTAAACACAGATGTTGGTATTGACATCAATTAAAGTGATTAGTACACACGCAAGGAAGGCGACGCACGTAGCACGCACGTTTACTGACTCCTGCACTGGGAAAACACTTTGCTGCCTGACCAGACGTTGGTGAGAAGCGTCGGTGTCGACTCCCAGCAAACACTGGGAACAGGTTAAAGTTAGCAGAGCAGTCATAGTTAGGCTGTGTGTGGATGCTTGGGTAGAAATAAAGATTAAATAATGTGACTAAACACGTCATTAACACATATACATACACACATTATACATACGTCATAGTCTAATCATGACTCAGTATGCCAGTGTGATGTATATTTTATATAAAGCAAACAAAAAATGTATGCATCACTTTTGTTTTTGCTCCCATTTTTTATAGGACAATCTAAAAGATCTAAAACATTGTACATGTGTGATAGTGAGCACTTCTCCATCCCACCTCACAGGTTGTGTCATATCAAGATGCTGGCTAGACAGCAGGATTATTACAGGCGTCCTTAGACTGGCCACAATAAGAAGCCACTCTGAAACCTGCATTTTAGTTCTATTAGGGGGTGTTGGGCCCTGAACTAGATCTGGTGTGACCACCATTTGCATCATGAAGTTCAAGTCAAAGTCAAAGTCAATTTTATTGTCAATTTCTTCACATGTACTTGACATACAAAGGAATCGAAATTTCATTTCTCACTATCCTATGCGTTTTGATCAGGTTGTTTATTGTGGAATGTCGGTCCACTCCTTTGTGAACAATATTTGACAGAAATGGTTATTTTGTGCATTTAGGAAACATTTCAGATCTTTATAAAAAACAAAAGAGCAAAAAAAAAAAAAAAAATGTTGCATTTACATTTTTGTTAAGCATGAATATAGAACGATGATCTTGGTAACTAACATCCTAACTACAGCCCTGACAGAGTTTTCTAGTAATAAACTAACATGCACAGCAAACATACTTAACAACTTAAATGATCTATAAGCAAAACACGTTTCTGCTTTTAAAACTCTGTCTACTGAAACTCTCTACTTTTGCACAGAAACAGTTCTCCAGACAGTGCAAGCTTCATTTGCAGAGATTTGTCTAATTTGGTCATATTAAGCTCTCATTACTGAGCACGTCTGCATCTCTAAAGACTTCAGTCAGACCAAGGCTTATCAACAGGTTTGGCATGTTTTCAGAGGCAGGATGGTAAGAAGAGGGAGACACACACACACACACACACAGCGTCACAAACCAGCATAGCCAAAACTACTTTGCTCTTCATCTGTTTTAATTTGGGGAAATTTATTCACATTTCAACAAATTGTTATGATATTTCCTTGATTTTTAATGGGAAACAATGCACCAGAGGCTTGGTTTTGTTGTTGAAATGACAGGGTTAAAGCTGCGCTGATGGTTGCTGTTCTGAAAGTGTAATTAGTGGAGTCCCGTCTCTGTGTGCAGTGGTGCAGGTGAGTAAACCGTTATTATAACAAATGTGAATAACCGACAGAACCAGACTGAGAAACAGGCAAGGAAAACTCCCCTATGACTTTTAAGAAGTCAGATCATATAACATGCACAGCAGTGAGTGCCTGTTATAATGTTGTGCATAATAAAGTCTCATTTATACATTAACTCCTTCAACTTCACATATATTAAACACCTTCTAAGACAATAGGTGAAACGTGCTGCTTTGAAGATGTGCCAAAAAACAGCATGTGTTCTTTTTTTTTTTCTTCCGTACCCTGAAGGTTAGATTGGGGAGGTGTGAGTCATTTCTAATGAGTTTATCACCTTGGATATGGCGAGGGGGGGGGGGAGGATTTCGCAATGCCATAAACACTTCATCGCGTCTCTAAAATGACACGAAATCAGGAGACTCGTGGCAATTATACAAATAAGCCCGTCCAATTACCTGAAATTTAGAGAAGAGATAGAAAAGAAGAAGAAAATAGACCGCAGCGGTGTCTCATCTGAGGCGTTGGCCAATACTAGAAAAAACTCACACACACACACACACACACACACACACTCTATATAACCCACAACGGGCTCCATGAATTTTAAGATGCGAATAGAGATAAAAAGCATGATGGAGCCGACTGATGGAGGACAACCAAACCCACCTAAGGTCACGCTGACACAAACAACAATGCAATAATGGGAGCTTTCCGGTGCTTTTTTTTTTTTCACAAAATATATTTTAATAGACAATCGATTATACCAACTGACAATTTCAGAAGACAGGAAAGGAGTTTAATTAATATGTATTTCCAATGACATCTATTTATCTCTTCATAATAAAACAAACCCCATTTTCTTTTCTTTTTTACATTCAGTCTTGAACATATTGCATTCTGTATATTTTCTGACATCAATCAGCTATTGATCAGAATATGGGTATTGATCGCCACACACATGAGCAGTGATTAAGGTTCGAGGTTTAACCAGCAATCGAAAAACACGCTGGAATTACCGCAGGGCTTGCTGAGTAAGCCAATAAAAGAGTAGAAATATACAAGATGATAAAATGAAAAATGAACAAGAGCAAAGAGTGGCGTGGTGGATAGATCGGCCACCGCTTATGTACGGCACGGGTTCAAATCCCTCATGAGGAGACACTTCTCTCTGCCTCCCCCTTTTCTTGTCATGTCTCTGTACTGTCAAAAATAAAGGCAGAAAGCCCAAAAATAACTTAAGTAAGTATTAAAGACAGAACTAAAAGGAATTATCCCTGTATTACACAAGTAATTAAGTATTAATGAATAGCACCTGTATGCACAGATGATGATTATATATAATATAACTGCAAAAGCTGTGTCCATTTTCAGAATGGTTTTGTTTTAATCTGCAATTTTGAGGTAAAATACATCAGATTGAAAGATGTTTCTTAGCTGAGGTCTAAAATAAAAGAACGAAGGAGCTGTACATGTACTGTACATCATGTGTGGATATTAACACAACACGTCAGCTTTAATTGGGGCGTGTTAGCAGGTGGAGAAGATGGAGCGTGACCAGTGGCGAGCAGGAAAAATTAAAGAAAACAAAAAAAAGATGCCTCTAACCAGACATGACACAAGAGCAACTGGTTCACTGGCAGATAAGAAAAAAAATACAAGAACCAAACAGCCACGAGAAGAAATGCAGGTTGAAGTCAAGGAGTTAAAGTGGAAGTGGAGGAGCCATTAACTCCAATTAGAGCGGCGCTGCTGGAGGAGAATGCTGATGATGATGATGATGATGATGATGACCAGACTATTGTAGAGGCTGCGGAGCCATCCTGTCAAGTTGTACATATGAGAGGTATTTTCACCCAGAAGACGGAGTTCTGCATTTGTATGACACTTTTTATCTTGGGCTAGAATTAAAGTATCTCTGCCTCCACTGATGAATAAGCAAAACGTTCTGCATGAAACTGTAAAGGACCTTCAGTGAGCGAAGGATTTTATCTTTAATAAGCTGTAAATCAGTTTCAATCAAATCAGTGGTTACGCTTTCAATCATTAATCCGCTGTGAGCTGCCGCCGTCCTGAGGGGGGGAATCTGATTCCATTCGGCAATGTTTCGGAAAAGCAGAAATACTCAAGCTGTGAATATTTAGTCAACCCCCTGTCCCACATGCTGACACGCTGATAAAAGAAAGGAAAAGAAAAAAATCGCCAAAGCCAGCATCGCCAGCACTGAGGATGACAGGAAGGAGAAGAAATAACATCACCTTCACATTTGTAGCTCACTGCACCGCTGCCTGATAAGTGTGCAATGTGTGTGTATACGGTTTCCATAAAGACACTTTCACACTCACAGCTTTGATAAAACCATCTGCTTTATCGATTAACGTTAGAGTTAGGGTTAGGTTAGATTGAATTAATTGTTTTGTCCACAAAATATCAGAAAATCATCACATGTCAAAAGATTTTAGAAACCAGCATATGTTCAAATTTGATGGATTTGGATGCAATGTGAGATCTGTTTTTTCTTAATAAAAAGGAATCAAAAAGATTAATGGATTATCAAAGTAGTTGTGAATTCATTTAATAGTTGGCAGCTAATCGAGTGACGTTCCACAGCAATCGTTGGTAAATCGTTTCTGTTTGAACAGACTGACATTTCCATCTTTACTGTGACTAAACACAAGCAAATTAAGGGGACATATTATGCACATTTCTAACTCTGTGCTCATGTTCTGAGGCTCGAGCAGAATAGTTTGGCGTAAGAGTCACTGGTGAAAAACCAGATTATCGACCTTATTCTGACCTTTTATGCAGCCTCTGTTTAAAATGGAACATTTTAGTGCTCTCTGTTCTGATTGGTCGTTACATCATTTACACAACTACATCAACTATGAAACAAACAATGGCGGCACTACATTTTCCTCATCTCATTTCTGTGACCATCTGACATAAAATGTCCAATATGAGTTAAAACTATGAGTAGCTACGTAACTGTGCTGCTCTTCTATGATACTGACAGCCATGTACATAAAGGAAAACACACTTCTTCACTCTCTTCTGTGTGTTTTTTTTAATTTGTCTTAGCTTCTGCTTCCTTTTCTGTGATTGCAGCATTTTTTCTCCTGCAGCGTTTTTTTTTTTTTTTTTTTGCACGTTTTATTTGTTTTGAGTATTTCTGTGCTTGCATGATTTGCGGGCGAAAAATTAAAGAAAAAAAAAATAAAAATTTAAAAAATAAAAAAAAGGAAAGACAATGTGAACAACACATGAGAAATGCCTTAGCAACAGACAGAACGATGGACGTTTTGAGGCATGCACAACGATCACAACGTCGCCACGTAGGAAAGATAGAAAAAAACGAAGTATTCAGCACAAGCTGCAGTCTTACGTTTATAGAACCATGTTTAGTAAAGATATCTGATATTATAATATAAAACAATATAAGAGAAAAGTATTTGCACACCCTCCAAAATGACCATCCCAGACCTTTTTTCTGTTTCGTTCACACATCACTGTTCTCCTTTCCAGGACTCGTGCCCGCCCCTCCCCCCTCCCCCTGCTCAGTTATAAATTGTAAATCGAGCAACTGGTGGCCCGCCAGGCCCCCCCCCCCCCCTCTTCATGTGATGACTTGCCGCGCGGGGCCGCGCTGTCAGCCGGCCCTCAGAGCCGCTCCCAGAGCAGGGCCTGCAGAGCCGGGCGGTAAATAACCGGTATAAACGTGTCGCGGGAGACAACCCACAGACACCAACCCATTTAATGTTAATAGCGAGGCATCGGTTACCAGATTCTAAATAATAGCTCACAGTCACTACGGTCGGGGGATAGGTACCACGGGTGCGGGGAATTTATGGAGTTAGCAAATTGCTTTTCCATCCCCATTCTTCCTCCATTTGTCCGTTTCGCCATTCCTCAGCGCGGGAGGGGGGGGATGATGGAGAGGTGCAGGGAGATGATGGGACTGTTGCGGCCTGCTTGACTGAGCACACCTGTCCTACGGCCAGAGGAGAGGGGATGATGACACTCCTATGTGTACAACAACTATCCGTCCATCTGGGTCTGGGGAGAGGCGGCCGCTTGGCAGAACTCAGATATTTTTATTCCAGCAGGGCCCGCGGTGTTTGGTTGTGGCCGGTGCTACTTTTGTTGGCAGGAAGTGTGAAAGCACCAGACGCAGCGGGGGCAGAAATGTTAAGAGCAGCGGTGAACCGAGTACTTTAAGTAGGAATAAATAAAAGAACAAAAGTCACAAAAGTGCTTAATAACAAGTAAAAGTCCTGAATTGGAAAAGTTTTACAAGTACAGAGGTATCAGAAAAGTGTACTTAAGATAAAAGTACTGACTATAGAGAATGTTTTATATTATTATAGTATATTATACTGAAGAATTATGATGTTTTAGTTCATTAATGTGGAGCCAATCTGAGATACAGAGCTAAAGATTAATAGTACTGCAACTTTCACACTAATTGCAAAGTACATTAAATAGAATATAGATAAGAGAATTGTACAGTGAAGTAAAAGTAACTGAAGCTATCTAATAAATATATCGCGGTAGAAAGTATAATATTTTCATCTGAAAAGTAGGGGAGATAAATTATAAAGTAGCATCAGTACAAGTACTTGAGTAAATCTACTCAGTTACTTTCCATCACCAAGTACAGAAACATAGAAACATGTGTTTGCTCCAGCTGGATTAGTATTCAGATGAATACTGCAGGAGTTTCTTTTTTTTCCTCTTTTGGAACCATAATGAATTCAGATGCTTTAATTATTTTTTAAAGATGAAATGGCCTTTTGGCAGAGACACACTCCAAGTAATAATATAAATTGCACATACTAAATTTGTTGTCAACTGTAATAAAAGTAGAGCGGGACGAACTGATGAAGCTGTCGCTGAGCTTTTACATTTACCTACATCATGAATGCAGTTTCTACATAGACAATATATCACCCTTATCAGTGCAGAAAACACACCTATAGAATTCCCTACCATTACAATCAATAATTTACTACTGCAACTGTTTATTTATTGTGTTATGTTTCCACTCTATTTGTGCCATTGCACTGTTTAAATGTATTTAGTATGTCTCATTGCATTTAAAACATCTAACCAGGGAGAAAGGCTGCAAATTAGATGAAGCGATACGTCCTATGTGCATCACATTTTCTCTTTTTAATGTGGAAATGTTGTATGCATCATCCCTGTCAGAGAAACATTAAAAGTCAACAAATAGTTAAGACTACTAACCAATGTTGCATCAACCCTTCAAGCAGCAGACATCAGATCTGCTTGTCCGACAGTCAAACAGCTTCAGAAACATCTCTCTCTTGCTCTCCTTTTTCCCCTCACCCTGTTCCTGACAACCATTTGTCACTTTTCCCCGTGTATAGGCCACACCATGACTGTCCTCCAGGAGAGAGCGTCTGAAAAACGCAGTCCCGTGACAGACGTCACTGCTGTCCCTGCAGCCATGCTGCCAGCGTGATTAGAGAAGACAGCCCAGAGGGTGGCACAAAAGTTTGCAGGGTCAACTTTATCTCTTCAAGAGATGGACTGAAAAATAAGCCGATCATTGGAATGACTGAACCATGAGAGATACCAGCACTTAATCATACAGAGCTCGTCATGAGGATGCACACTGGAACAAACAAGATCGTGCAAGATGCAACACATTCTTCTGAAGGAAGAAAAAGTGAACAAAATGAGTTCTGATATCTGCAGCTGTGTGCAAACCCCAGTGGGAATACTGCACATTATTGCTAATTATACAAGTGTAAAGAAGAAGGGAAGCCTGGAGAAATGTCACCAACAGGAGTTTTTCCACCAACTGTTACAGAATCTAAAAAAGCAATGAAACATCAGAGTCATCCTGAGCCCCCCGTGGAGAGCAAGGTGACATCAATAGGGGTCAAAGCTGGGGTCAGCTGTAAATAAATCAAATATTTTCACCAGTTCAACTCACTGGGGTCACGGCTTGTAAACTCATCACAGCCTCCTCCGAACATATGAGACCGGACTAATTATTCATGATCAGCGTGCTCTCATAATCACAGGCCCCGACCTCGCCGTCACCTTTTCGCTGCAAATAAAGGGAAGTCCTCACAGTAAGAATACGTAATGTCACCGCTGCAGCCGCCGTGATGCTAATTCTTCACGCTCCACTAGAGTTACTGAAAACCCCGGGCAGACTTTAACAGAGAATGACATTTTCAGATCACTCTCCAGAATTAAAAGAAAGAGGAGGGAGGGGGTGGGGGGGGGAGACATAGCCTGATACAATCTTTAACACAGCGTGCTCCCTACAGAACGGTATAAAAGATGCAATCCTAAAAATACACGTTTAGGATTCATTAGAGGAGCTGGAGGGGGGGGGAAGGGGAGGGAAGGGGAGGGAGGCGGGAGCCATGAGAGAAACCAGCCTTGAAGTCTTGTGTTTTTTAGGATTTTCACACCTTCCCAAACCCGAGAAAAGAAATAACAGTCGAGAAACTGCAAACCCCCTAAACCATTCTGTGATCGGAGTGACTGTGTCATCTTGAGGGTAAACGCAGGATATTGAAATGGAAAGATGCTGTACAATTTAATCTATATTCTCACAAACACAGCCAGGGGGGAAGAGTGGTAAAAAAATGCCTAACATAAACCATGACCGGGAGGCATGTATACGGAGAGAGCCTGTGACAATAGAACATCCTTGTAATCCTTTTAGTGTCTTTTACAATTATAGTTCACTAATGTGTGAAGCCATGAGAAACTGCATCCCCTCCACCACATCTGCTTACGAAGAACGACACGCAGGATGCATGCTGCTGCCTTCATCGCACCTGGTGTTACCCATTATCAACCAGCCTTACATTACACATACGGTGAATTATTCCTTATTTTTCATTCTTTGAGTTGTTTTTGCTGAGATCACAAGACGTGCAATTCTGTCATCGGATCAAATTGCCCAAAGGGAGAATCCTGTGTGTGTGTGTGTGTGTGTGTTTTTCCAGTTCTGAAGGAAAATGATCTGTCGGTGTGCAAGAAGATTACTGTCCGAGGCAGTTTTAATAATGAATGCAGATTGATAATGCGAGGTCCTGCAGGAATGACAACATGAAAGGCGGTTTCTGGGGAAATTTCTCCACGAGGCAGGATGTCACTTCGTACTCCCGGTGGGATGGAAACATTAGTCAACTCTTTATATTGCTTTTCTTTATGATCAAAGCTGAGAGAATAGAAGAAAAAAAAAACGAAAGAGGAGTGCGTTTGATGTTCAGAACCAAGATGGTAGGGGATTTCTGTTTGACTCTTCAAAATGAACCTGGAGGCAACATTTGAGCACAACAGCTCTGGCAAATGTACAACTAATGAGTTGAACTAATATATTTGGAAAAGTAACTCATCCACAGCTCAAATATTTCTGCAGCTTTTTTTGAAGAAAAGGCCAGAAAGAAAGGAAGAAGCAGCATACATGTGTCAGTTGGGTACTGATGCAAACATGTTTTAGAGTAGACCAGGTGAAACCTCTGTTGCTCTATTTCAACACCTGCCAGATTGGGATCAATAGCAGGTTTCGATCTTGTATTTTAAGCAGTGGGGGGGTTGCATTTCAATTTAAATGTAGACTACTACATTGCTGTCACGTCCAGACAGGATTACTTCACTCTCAAACAAATATTTACTTGGAATCATCCCAAAAACGGGGGGGGTGGGGGTCCTTAAGACAGAAGCCATGTAATTATAACCATAGTTACTGGCGACATCCAGGGTTCGAATCCTCCGTGTGCCACCACACGTCAGTCTCCACCCATACGAACTGATGAGGCAGAAAAGCTCTTTTAAGCTCTGATTTTTTTTTAATTTCTTGCAGGAAGGCAGACTTGCAGAGAAACTTGCAGAGAGATGACTGAGGGTTTTTTTTATTTTTTTTGGTCCTCCTCCTCCTTTCTGGACTCCGGAGCGCACACTTAATCAGTGCCACTAAATCTAATTCCTCTGATCCGCAATTAGTGCGCAGAGAAACTGTGGCGTGTGTCATCATGTTCGTCCAGGCTTGCTGTTCGGTTGGATACCGGACAGAACTGAATCATGAACAGAAAAGAGAGGCTTTTCTCTCTCTTTTTCCCCCCTCTCTCTCTCCTTCATTTTTTTTTATTATTATCCCCAATTGCTGCCAAATTGTCCCGGCATCTTTTGTTCTGACAGCTCCTGCAGCCGCGGAGCGCACACGGCGCATGTTGTAGTAAGGCAAAAAAAAAACATCCAACTGATGGTTTTAATAGATGGAATAAACAAATAAACACCTTCCAAACTGTGGCCAGGACGATGCACAGTGATCCTAACTGCAGCACAAAGCAGCAACCCTCCTGTATGGACATGCACAGGAGTGGATGTGAGGTTAAACCGGCTTCTCGCCAAAACGCGCGTTTTATTTTATTTTTTTCTCCCTTCCTGCGGTAAACACACAAACAAGAAGACTCTTACCTTCCTCTCTCTCTCTTTCTCTTTCGCTCTCTCGCTCCCTGCTAAGAGGATTCAGCTGTGTTTGCCGAGGCTGGAATCGGCTACTCCCGCGGATGCAGCCGCGACACGAGCTGAGGGAAAAGTGCGGAGCGGCAGCGCAGACTTGGAGCGGCGGAGGCGCGGCGCGGCGGCGCGGCGCGGCAACGCGGCGGCGGAGTCTCGGTCTCTGACGCTGACAACAGGCTCGGTTTTTTTTTTTGGCTCGCTTTAAAAGGTGGCTTCGCTCATTCACATCAGAGACACATCACACGCCGACGGCTCAGCGTGTGTTGGATTCAACTATCGTCATACCCAGAGAGCTAGTAGAGTTGGAATGGGGGGGAAAAAAAGAAATAAATAAAGAGGGAAAAGTTCCAGGGAGATGGAAAGAGGAAGGATCGGTGCTTCCAAAATGATCAGATGGAATGAAGGTTCATGGGTGAGGGAGCATCCTCCTCTCTGCGACTCATTATTGACAGCAGGGTTGAAAACTCCAATAATGTCTTCATCACCTATAAATAAAGCTGTGGTGTTCCATTATTACCCCCTCCCTCGTTTTTTTTTTAGCCAGAGCTAAAGTGATGTCAGATTCATTGGAAATACACTGGAAATCTACCAATTCTTTCAGGGATGAGAATTTTGCAGAGCTTTATCAATAATTACCTAAATGCTTCACACATGAAGATTGTTGTCTATGAAACGAAATGAAGACAAACTTGTTACCTTGAAAATTAAAAAAAATAAAGTATTGTTTCGACACATGAACATAATAAAATTCCACAAATCTGCATCGTTTAATGTAATAATCCAACAAATGTAAGGACTTTCACACAATCATAATCACAGCTGGCCACCACAAATGTAAAGGTCACTTCCCACAAAGGTCATAACGTCATTGAGTTTGTAGGGATTATTTTAGTTTGCCATGAATGTTAACACCTGTCCTCACATAAAGACATTGTAAATTGTCTCACAGCTGTTAGACTCAATTATTCGACCAACTGATGAATTGATTTTGACCACAAAAACCAAAGTCAAATTTGAGTTTTCCACATGCAATAATGCAAGCATGAAAATTGATTCATTGACAAATCCCTACTCGATCAAGACCATTTCAATTGACTTATTGACTATGAGTGGTCAGCCCTGAATAAATAAGCAATATAATCAAAATCTGCAGCTTATACACATCAGCCCCTAACACCAACAGTCAATAACATTTTCCTACCACATATTCTTCTCCTTTACTTTCTGGCCTGTAGATGGATCAAGTATTGCAATTAAACATAAAATGTTTGCAAATGATTCATGATGGACATTGTCTGAACTGAAATTGCCTGTGAATGTGAATTGCTCTGCACCCAAACTGAAAAATTGTGAGACAAAAAAAAAGGCGATTGTTAAAGGCGATTGTTGTCACATTAGTGGAATCACTACAAGTTTGTATGTCGCCTGTGGTTTATTAGGTTTTTTTGGATGTTGTTAGCTTGGTAGGTCTAACATATGACCTTGTTATTGTGGCCAGTTGCTTTAGCGTTGAAATGATAGATATATTGGAAAAAAGAGACTTTATAAATAGTAGACATCTGGATAATATACAAACAATTCAAGATAAGTATTTCGTCATGTTGTGGGCCACAATATTCCGTCTCTGAGGAAGCTGATGACTGAATGCTTGGCATGCCATCATTTCATCTACGGCACGCCAGGCATTCAGTCATCAGCTTCCTGGCATGCTGTGATTTCATCCAGCACTTTCAAGAGTAGCCAGGGAGCCAGGGGCCTATTAACCATCCAGATGGGTCCCTCAATTAAAGAAAAAACTCTGTTTTCCAGATGGTAGCGCCACTCACTGCAATATATATGGATACTTTATCATAGAATTAATCCTCAAGACGCCGATGGATGCACAATTCATGTTGACATCAGGCCAAAAGCTGCAGACACTTTAAGTGTGTGTCCTGTAAAGTGACAGGTACTGCGGTATAATGTTGGAACACACGTCAGTTTGATTTTATTTGCTCCTAAAGTAAAAGTCTGACACTTATGTATTTTTTTTCCAATGCGCAAGAATCCTGGGAGATGGTAAGTACAAGAAAAACCTGAAGAGTAAACTTAAAACAAAAACAAAACAAAAAAACATGTTTATTGTAGTAGCTGGCTTCATTTTAAGAAGCAGATATTTGCCAAAGCAGAACTGGACATGTTAAACATTTGCTATGTGTTTGTGTGTAAGTAAAAGACCTCACAGCAAGCAAGTTATTTTCTGATTTTGTCACTTTCTCTGTCGCAACAAACACATCACTTCCCACAGTCAACATGTAATTATTGAACTGGATCCTGTTACCAGCACTGCAAGTGGCTGCCAGGACATTAATAAAAATACAACTAACAACAATAAATCTATATACATTAAAGACATCAGAAGCAGTCACACATAGCTTGCTTGAACATGAAATATATACAACAAATTTTACAAGTGGGGGTAGCTGTTGTTTCTCCTCTTCACCGAGTTGAGCGTCTACCTCTGGTGTGCGGGCAGCTTGTCGCCCTGTCCATCGCCTCCTGTCACCTGATGGTTGAGGTTGGTGTGTAAAAACTGTTTCAGGCCGTCGTAGCCCTGCGTGAACAGATACTCCAGGTACCAGCCCCATTCCTTTGAGTGCTGAAACACAAAAGGTTCCATTTAAGACATCTGAAGATTCTCGGATCAAAGCCAAAGCGTTTAATCTCCTGAATGTGAGCGACACACCTCAAACTATATGTGAAATCTATAATGAATGCAGAAATGAAAAAGAGAGCCCTCATACCTTTATGGAATTGAGGTCCATGTTCTTCCTCTCTGGCCAACACTAATAAAGAAAAAACATTAATATTCATCGTCAGCCCGCCCTGCAAAGTCTCAGAAGATCACTGCTGGATGTTACAGTTGGACAGAACCAAAAAAATGTACTTGTATTATTAAACATGATGAGAATCACATCTCATGTAGCACTCATTAATAATGCAACGTCTTTCTGTATTAATGCAGCTTGTATGAAAGATACATTATCGCCACATTTGTCTCCTTGTCTTGCCTGTACGTCTATTAACCAAACCGTACGGGCTAACTGCGTGCAGGATGGTGAAACACATCATCACCTCCTGAACGTCACACACTCACATTTTGGTGAAAGTCGACGGCGTAGCTCAGGAAGGCCGGGTGGCGGATGAGGTCGAAGCTCGCCAGGTATTGTGGCACATTGCTTTTGAGCAGCAGCTCCTCTTTAAGCTGTACGCCGGTGCTTGGATGATTCATGTTAGAGTTCCACAAGCAGTTGACCATCATGATCGCGTAGTTGTTGAATTCGCGGTACGTCTGGCGGCTGATGTGAAAGGCCTGCTGAAAAATGGAGAAGCAGGGAGAAGCAAAAGTCAAAGATAATAAAAAAAGAGTTCAGCTTAACACTGCACCTTTACCAGTCCCTGTAGGCTATATTGCTTTTTAAATTGTGTTGAGCAGCCCAACTTTCCAGATGATTTCTTTACTTAGTGCTGTATTGATGCATGTACTATTTACTTTAAAGATTACACAATGTTACCGCAGCAGATATTGTGGGACATAGAGCAGCAACACTAAAAAACAGTTATAAACCTGAGAGAAGAACACATTTTAAAATTTTAGGTTCTAAAATAAACATTTTTAGACAGTGCTGATGAAGCTCAGGATTTATTGAGTCGGCAGCTTCACTTCAAACTATTTGAAAGTATGAAACTGGACTGTGCGTAACAGCTGAGCTTTTATTGACGCAGAAGTACACAAAATATTAAAGATTAGATACTGACTGATCCTGTCAGAGTGTTGTGAGGTTGTGCCTCATGTGTAAATGCACAGAGCATCTCTCTTGATGGGTAGCTGCACATCATCATTTTTCTACTTTGGGGAGAATTGCTGCAAGTATTTATTTAACTTAAATCATTTTTAAGTATAACACAGGAAGGGCTAACCTCATAAAAAAAACATGAACATAGCAGTTGTTGAGATTAATTGCCATCCTCTGTTGTCTGCTTTTCAAAAGTTTTCTTAATATAAACAGAAATAAAACCACCTGCTGTTCCTTCACATTGTTGAGTACATGGTTCAATTGAAGACAAGAGAAAAGTGGTGTTTTTACCTCTGAGAGTTTTTCTTGAGTCTTGGCTGATAACAAGTTCGCCTTGTACCTGACCAAGAAAGAAAGTGTGACAATGACCACTGTGAACAAGAATTAGTCGGAAAACAACTTGCCCTCTATGGTGTGTCTAAAATAAAAATCATGCAATTATAATTCTATTTTGCCACGATAATTTTGTTCTTAGCTTTGGTCAAATTATTTCAGAACCCTGGAGTGGAGTCAATTAACCAACACCGTAAAGGAAGGATTTGTGTTATTAAAGGTTGGAGTTATAAATGAAGCTCGACTGTTACATAAAAGAATAGGAGGGCTTAAGAGTATTGCCTCTCATTATAATAAATCATATATTAACATGTAAGTGCAATGAAGCCATTTGATTCCACTTCTGTTCCGTCATCAAATATGCATAAGCATACGACATTCTACATTAAGTGCATCTGCTTGCATATGCATTAAGATGGGCATGCTTATGGCCAGCTGTAACACAAATGTTTTTCCCCCTCACCTGACCATGATGTAGGCCAGCCTGTCCACGCTGACGGGGTCGGTGGCAAACAGGGCTGGGTAGAAGACTCCGGGTGGAGGCATCACTATGAGCGGGAGCCCAGACTTCAGAAACATGTCACATACCTGGTGGAGGGAGGACAGACATATTTCCCCACAGAGAGAAAAGAGAGTGAAAACACACACACACACACACACACTACGCTTACATAAAGTATATGTCACCGTTGAAGCTTTCACTATGACTGCTGCTTTCTTAGAGGCTGGATCTATAAATCTATTGTTGACGTCTCACCATTGTGTTTATGTTGCTCTAAATATGCCTGGGGACAACTGTTTACGCTCCCAAATTGCATGTTTTCTCTCTCTACTTAATGTGCATATACGTCTAACACTGTTCTCTCTGGATTCTGATACATGCTGATCCTGGTGCAATGTTTCTTTATCATTTATTCGGTTGAAATATGGTTATCACTTTCATTTTACTGAAATTACTACATTTTATGTAGTTATTTTGAAGGAGTGTAAATGTAGAGTATATCAGCATTTACCTATGGAATATTTATTGCATTGTAATTTCACCCGTTTTGCATCTTACTTTTTTTTTTTTGTCTTGATGTCATTACCTACACCAAGGGAGGTTATATTTTAGGCGATGTTTGTTTGTCTGACTGTTTGCAGAACAACTCAAAAAGTTTGGGCTGGATTTGTGTTCAATTTTTTAGGTGTATTAGGAAAGGTATCATTACATTCATTATCATATCATTCCAAACATTATGCTCATAAGTGCACGATTTATATTCAGAATTAAGGTTAGAAGAAAAGTCAATATATCACTATAAAAGAGTCTACCAGCACGTGAGGTTAAGTAACAACTAAAACCTTTTTTAGGTAAAGCGTGTCATAAATAATGTTTTATTATACTGAAGCACCTGAAAAGCTCAAGCACAGATCACATCTGGCCTGACAACGTCATAGAATCTCTAATATTAGCTCAATTACCGTTTCATAAAAGTCCAGAATCAGGTTGAGGAGGAGTGAGTGACAGCCTTCAAGCTGAAGGCCGACAGTAGCCAGGCGCCCCACAAAGTGCACCAGCTCCATCACAGAATCCTTGAACCCTGACAGAGTCATGTTTCTGGGACAGACAGCAGAGCAAAGAGTAAGAAATGTGAAATGTCAAAAGCTAGAATACAGACCAAAATGACTTTCAGTCAGGATTTAAACGAAAAGACTTTTTTTTTTAATCCAAAAATGTTCCACTAATAGGCTTGACTTAAAAATGACTTCCCGAAGCCTCATCTTGAGAAAAATAGGTACATCAACTTGGACACCTGTAATGCCTACATCATTTTCAGAGAATTACCTTTTTTCACCCCCTTAGGCCCGAGTGAGGCAACACTGTGACACTTTTATTACCTCTGTAAGAAGTGATTAGGTAGTGAGAAGGACTTTTCTATGCTATCAAGTCATTTCGCAGTCTTTCGGTCCTATTGCCTGTTTACGCTCAAGGCATAAACAAGTAGCAGGAAGCACACGTGAGACTTACATGGAGGTGTGGCTGTGGAGGCTGATGTCCAAGTCGTCTTCCAGAGCATACACTGAGTGCCAGGTGAGCCACTTGAGCAGCATATTGCTTAAGCAATCAATCAATGCACACTATAGGGACACAAACAGGAACACAAGCAGAGGGACTGAGGATAGATTGTACTCTTTAGACTACAGGGCTTTATCAATACATCACAGACACTATTAATTTACTTTCACTTTCTTGAGTCTGTGGTCCAAATTACATTGTGTACCTTGAAAACGGGCGAGGACGTGAAGAAGAGCTGCATGAGGGGCTCAAACAGAAGCCGTCCGATTTCTGTAGTAGAGGAGACAAAAGTTTACGGTTGAAGCAGGTAACTAACTTCCCTTTCATTCAAGAGGAGAGTGATGTTTGAAATGGAAGAAAGTGGTTGACTTGAAACTAAAACTCACGGGAACTGGGAACAACAGGAATGTTGCTCAAGAGGCTGAGGATCTCTGGGCGGAGGAAGGATCCATCCCAAACAGTGAGGAACTTGTAGAGAAAAGTTTCTGAACTGGAAAATCCCTCCTGGACAAGAAAGTATGCCACAGTAAAAAAAATGTGAAATCAATGTTTGACTATGGTTTCACTCAAGTATGCAGGTAATATGTTGAATACAGAAATGGTGAACAGCAAGTGTATGTTAGAGAGGTAGCTATAAGGGTCTGAGGAGGAACAAGACTCACCTGGAGGAAATGGTGGGCAGACAGCAACTTATCCAAAAACTGCAGAGTCTCTTCTGAATGAACGCTGCAGTACAAAAGTTCTTAACAAAAATAGCAAAAGGATACTATATGAGTGAATGGGTCAAGGAAGTAAAACGAAAAACAGCACCCAACTTAAAGTTCATGACATCTGAAAATATGACCCCGCTCTTCTTCAAATAAATCTCTTTGATATGCAAAATAGGTCAGGCTTCGGGGTTCCATCTCTGCAGTTCTGTAGTTGCTTTCCCGCACGCCTTACCTTCCTGAAGAGCGCAGCCGAGCCAGAAGTTGAGGCGTAGGAAGGCGGACTCATCCTGTACGCAGTCCAGGTACTGCAGTGCCAGACTGGAGCCAAGCAGCGAGCCCATCTGAGCGGGCAGCTGGTGGAGGTGGAAAAAAAAAAACACATGCAAAAACATGACAAATAGTAAATGAGGGCCACATCATCAAATATTTATATGTACAAAATAATACAGAGAAACATTGAATAAGTAAGTATTCTCACCAAGCTCAAATATCACATCAAAAGCTGGTCAGCATGACTTAAGAATAAGAAGCAACTGATACTTGTGACTTTTTTTTTTCCACACTGAGCTGCGTGGGCCAGCAATCCACTACTGAGCTAATTCCATCCAGTAATCCTCATAAAGCCAGCAATGGGACATTTCTTCCATCCCATCACATAGTTAATACAGTCCTTTTTTGCGTGTGGCCAGCTGCCTCCCAATATGGAGACTTTGTCAGTACAATAAATAAATTAGAATGAGGGAAAGACAGCCTGAATGGACACAGCTCAGCTCTCCAATCATTATGGAGCAACTGAATCATTAAACTGAGAAAGCACCACTCTGCCTTTGACAACAGGGGTGCTGGTGATGAGAGAAATAATCAATTATCTTTTTTTGTCAGCAACAGTGTGAGAATAGTTTTATGAGGGAGATAGACTGTACTCATCAGTAGCAGTTGATGACGCTTTTGCCATTAGGAGGCCTTATTGCTCACTTTGGCTTTGTGGGCAGTGAAAGCAGTGAATTTATGTAGCATGACACATAAAAATCCACAAGCCGTTTAAAATGACTTACATTAGTTTATCGTGTCACTGAATCTGTGGGGCAAATAGACATTTATGGAGAGGCCTCTTTAAATGACCAAATAAAAATGTGCTTTGTAACTTTTTTCTCCCCAAAGCGTACTCCTGAGACAAGATACAGCTCATCTCAGGTCTTTTGCTTTTATTATTCATAGAGGTTAGATAAACCACTGATGATATCTTTAAAAAGAACAATGGCCTCTTTTTTTTATTTAAACAAAAGACAAGCTCAGCACTGATGAGAGCGTTTTAATGCTCTAATCTAAACAGTAAAGCCCCAGGCCACATCTGCTGTGTTTCCTCTAGGACAAAGTTGTCAGGCGCCTCGAAAAATCTCCAAACACAACTATAACAGTGATATAGCACCACCTTGTGGCTGTAAGGAAACAACACAATTTGAATGAACCGTGGCTGTGCATTTTATTGGCATAACTTATTAATTTTTTGACTTAATGCTTATTTAATATTCTATTCATTTGTGGTCCAGGTGTGTTGGGGGTATGGGACCAACAGCTGAGAAGAGCCAGATGTGGGAAGACTGTTAAGGGTCAGAGGTGGCTCCGGTGTCAGCATCCTACAGATGTAGATTTTCAAATCTTGTCCTTGGAGAACTTACCTCCACACGGTGCATATTTTCCAGCAGCTGAGGAAAGGAATGAAGCTGCACAAGGGGAACCATCTTTCTGCTGTTGAACAGCTGAGTCTCAGCTTCTTTATTGACGGCAGAAGTCAACGCAGGTATTTCCAGGTGGCAGTGTTTCTGAGAAAGCACAGACAAACAAGGAAAAACAGATGAATTTCAAATGTATACTGTGCAGAGATGGTATATGGCATCACTTTTTGACACTTCCTATAATCATATTTCAATAATCAATGCAGCAACCTAGCTGAGTGACAACATTACCATCGTTAAAGAAAACTTTCAGAGCCTAGACTTGAATGTAAAGTGGCAATCCACAGCATTAACTGTAGCACAATAAAGAGTAAAGTCGCAGCCTGGGCAGATGTGAGAGTAGTAAGCAGTGCATCTGACAACTTAAATAGAGTTCCATACCCTTTTCCTCGATTTGGTCTTCTCTTTAATCGTGACGGCTGGGGTGATGCTGGAGGCAACTTGGGAAATGTTTCTCTTCTGAACAGCACTTAACGCTGATTTCCAAGGAGAATTGTGGTTCCTAAACCCACTCTGTAAGATAATGAGAACATCCCATTCTTTTTCTGCTTTTGGGGTGATGGTCATATAATGTTAGAAATACACACATATGTAAATATGCAGTCAATGTACAAACCTTCATTCTTGATGGAAGGGAAAGTGTCACCAGTTCAGGGCAAAACACTTTGTAAAGTGAAAGAAGATAGAGGAGGAATGGCTGCCTTCCCTGAAGAAACAAGAAAAAATATACACATCTATTACATCTCCCTTCATAATAATTGTTCCCTAACAATGTATTTAATAATAACAATTGGCATAGAAATGGTAATTGTGGGAATTATCTGCAGAGTGTAGAAAATAAAAATATTCTGCCATTTAACGTTCACGAGATTTCTATATTGCGTACAGAACTCATTTCGATAAATGTCTCTAGTGGATATTAAATCGGGGCGACACGGTGGTGCGGTGGGTAGCACTGTTGCCTCACAGCAAGAAGGTCGCAGGTTCAAGACCCGCCTTGGGCCTGGGTCTGGGGCCTTTCTGTGTGGAGTTTGCATGTTCTCCCCGTGTCTGCGTGGGTTTTCACCGGGTACTCCGGTTTCCTCCCACAATACAAAAAACATGCTCAGGTTAATTGGTAAACTCTAAATTGCCCATAGGTGTGAGTGTGAGAGTGAATGGTGTGTGAATGGTGTGTGTGCCCCACAATTGGCTGGCGACCATCTGGGGTGTATCCCTGCCTCTCGCCTTAACGCGCTGGGATAGGCTCCAGCAGACCCCTGCGACCCCGAAAGGGAATAAGCGGGATAGACAATGGATGGATGGATATTAAATCAGCGGGATGCTTACCAGTTTACACTGGAGATCCAGTAGCTTTCTGACTCTGAATACCCGCACTACAATTAGGAAACAAACAGTCATTAAAAAGTGAAATAATGAGGAAAATACTGGTGATAGCATTAACACTGTGTGTCATATCTCAGAAGTAATAACGTTACACTTACCACTTTCCTTTCTGGTCAAAAGGTATAATAGATGGCAGATGAAAGGACACTGAAAAAATGCAACAAAACATAACAATGACTTCACATCTCAACAGTTGCTTGGTGGGTCACATGTCACATATCATTATGGTATTACAATGTCATTTTATTGTACTTGTAAAAAGATGGGTCATGAAACAATTCAAACATGGAGGTAATGCTGATAAAGGAGTGGAGCTTGTTCCAACCAGCAGGAATTGTCCTGATGACAAAATGATCTATTTTTGGTGTGATCTGAGGGGATTTCTCAATTTAGCTGCATGCTGTAGTTATTATTTCAGTTCCTGCTCCTCGAAACAGCTCCCTGGTTATCAGGCAGAAGTAACCACTATTTAAGACAATAAGTCTGTCTCTTTATCAGGTTTAAGTATTTGTAGACGAATTGGAATGCCTTTTTCCTAAACATCTCAGAAATACAAATAGAGACAGAAAATAGTGATGCTAATGATCAATTAACGAATGCATAAATATAAATTTAATTTAACAGTTTATTACACATACCAGATTTTCATCAGTCACGAAGCTGAAGATGAAGCCATAGAGTGCTCGGAGTTGGTCTTTTGCATCAATCATGTCAAAAATGGTCAGAACCCACTTTATGAAAAGAATCTGGAAAGCATATGTACATGAGAAGCAATGTATACATTATGATAAAAAATTGTTTCTAATTCTGAATATTGTCAATGTAACAATCTTTATCATCTATACAGAAATGTACAGTACACGAGTCCTGAGGCAATCAATTAACTGCACTTACTTGTGTGGTGATGGATATTTTGCTGACACTCAACCAAACAACAGCTCGAACAACAGCCTCCTGTGGCACCACAGTGGCAGGAATCAGACACTTCAGCACCCGGGCACAAGGACTCGTCCCTACACAAATTAAAAAATATTTAAAAACAAAAAAGGAATGACTGTAAAAAATTAAATAAAAAATACAGACATCAACAAACACATCAGGACAATTATAGAATTAATTTGTTAAAATGGTGCATCATACTGGTAACACATTCGCACCATAACTACTACATAAGCAATACTTGGCTCCAGTTTACTTGCTTATTAAACCATGCAAATAAAACACTTAAACATAATAACCACATGCTCAGTGGTTAACACTGGCACCTCAGGCGGTTTGAGCCCATCAGCCATGTCTGTGTGGCTTTCTGTGGATTCTCTGTTTTCTACCCACAGGATTAAATTGAAATAGGTGTGAATACAATTTTGACATTGGCCCCTCAATAAACAGAGTGGCCTACACATCAGAGCAAATGAAAATCTTAAGCCTTGTCCATAGCTGGTTTGTTGTCTCACCCATGCGGAGGCTCATAGCAAACTCCAGCATAATAGAGATGGCCTCAGGGGGAAGTCCTCTACCATAGGCCACTTTCTCCACCAGAACCAGGCTGTTCTCAAAATCATCATTGCCTTGACAAGGAGTTCCAGCTGGCACTAGAGAGGAGAGAAGGTCACATCACATCAGCCTGTGTAAGAAATGTTAAATAACTCACTGAGTTTGAAAAACACTAGAAATACAACCTATTTCAGCAAATTCGGGGTATAAACAGGCAAATGGACTGCTGTGATTCTCACTTAATAATACTAGAGCTTAGAAACTTTAGTAATATTTTCTGATTAAACTGTGCACAAGTTGTGCCAGAAAAGTAAGAGTCCCTAAATGTGAGCAATGTAATCAGAAGTATGATTTAATTTACTAAAACCATAAAGTCCTTTAGATGTTGTGCCAGCCAGATTTCTTAATTTTTCTATTAAGCGTTTTTTTAAACAACGTTGATTCGACCACTATATTTATTGTAAATTGCTCTCCGCTATCAATAAACTTCTTTGGCTTTTATGAAGAATACATTTTTATATGAGGAAGTAGTGCTCATTTATCAGGCTAAAATTCTTCTAGTGTTTTCTGGAAAAGTGGTCCCTTAACGAAATCTTATTAACGAGATTATAGAATCTGACTGATAAAGCTTTACTTGCATTTTTTGTGTCTGTATTAATAATGACATGGTGTGATAGTTGGCACAATCGGTGGGATCCTTGTTTGGTTTTGGAATGAGTGTAAAACAGGTTCTGTTCATACAACGTGATATAGTTGGACTTGGATGAAAATGAGGTATCTTTAAATATCAGTAGAGTGGGAAAGAGAGAGAGAAGGACAAATGTGTTTATAAAATTCTGCTGGGATGTGTGAAATTTTAAAATTCAGTCCGTTGCTTTCGGTTATCCCAACACACTGAAAATGGAAACTGAAAAAAAGATAGATGATACAGACAGCTTGTTTGTGTGAAAGGTGACAGAAAATAATAATAGTTATACAAAACAAAGATCATTTAGTGCAGGCCTTAATGCTTTACTACATACAGGCTGTGCCTTTTTGGAAGACAAACTTAATAAATAATACCAGATTATTTTTTTTTTTATCAATAATCAGAATATCAATCTGATCTTTGAATTTAAACCTTTAAATTTGTTCTGTACCATAGCACAGAAACTGGACATATCTAATTCTTTCATTCTTGCATTAGAGCTATGGAATGTATTGTCTTAATGGTAGAGTTTTAAATTTCGGTGATACTTGTAAATGTTGTTTTGCACTGAAACTGGATTTAAATAAGATCTAAATATCTGCCAGAAAAATCATAATTAAATTTATTCCTAAAATCATTCAGCCCTACTGATCAGTCTTTAAGTAGGTTTCCTGTAATTCACAGGCCTGTTTTCCAGTAAAACAGGGACCCTTATAGGCTGCAGGCCTCCCAAATGGGAATAGTTTATGAGTTCTTTAGTCTTTTACGATAGTTATCTGAATATCTTAGTATTGTGGCCAGGTCCAAAGAAAACATTTTGAAGCATCACTTGGAGTTTTTGTAAACAACATTTTGTAATATCCTATTAACCACCGACTGTACGATTACAGGCATGATTTAGTATTTTGTAAATTTTCAAAATAAAAGTCCCACGTTGTTCTTGTTCTAGATATCATCACCCACCGGGATGTAAACCCATATGGGCCAAAAACACAACAATAGCAGCTGTTGACCGCATAAAACTACGTGTGGATCCTCTGTAGAGCTTCAGCTTTTACTAATAACTGACTGGATTTATCGAACGATAGATAGTTGAAGGAACTCAGTTTCAGTTTATTCGCTAACGTGGCTAGCGTTAGCTAGCTCGATGGAGCAATGTTAATGTTAAATAAACGTAATCATTAGTAAAAGAGTTGAGAATCTAACGTGAAGCCTTACGTTACTTTTTGCATGGTTACAAAGTTGTTTCTGGCTTTGCTGTGTTTAATACTGTTAAGCTGATTTATATTTAGGACCGGCTGTTAGTATCGTTACATCCCTACCGTCAGAGAAATACTTCAGGGCCACGACGAACGGGTCCTCCGCCTCATTTTTCTTTCTTTTATTTTCCGCGACTCTCAGACTTCTGTTGCTGCTTTGGTTGGAAACAGACTGGTCGTTCGACGAAGACGAATCTGAATCCAACGGCTCCGACAGGTTTAGCTTCGCTGCCATTTCTACATTGCTGTAACTTAAAGAAAACACCCTTTTTCCCTTCCTCTGCTGTTTTCAACCATTCAAACAAAACTCAAATCTTCCGCGCGACCGTTTGCTCTGCGCTTGCGCAGTTTGGTCCATCCGCCCGGTGGCTTCCTGGCCGTTGTAGTCCGTCTGCCGTCGTTAGGACTACAATAGCCAGGCAGCTTGCATGAGCGAGGTAATCGGTCAGGTTAACCTAGTTTTTTCGGCGAATATTCTTAAAGATTGATCCTAAGATCTTGAAGATGTCAAAATAAATCTCCTTATACTTTCTTAAGCCCATGAATATAAGTGAGATGCAATAGTTTGTCTTTTTAAAGACAGACCAACTCCTTTCAGTTCTCTATGACTATATATATAATATAATGTTATTATATTCGTATTATGTCAGTGAACTGACAATTTAATTAGGTTACCTTATAATCATCTCCAAATTATCCTGTTTGGTGCCCAAAAAGTTGCTGATGAGCCCCAGGGTCATTTACACAATAAACTCGTTTTTCTAGAATATTGGCCCCAAGGTTTTCTGTATGTTAGTTAGTTTGTGGAGGTTTCCTGAAGCACAACTTTATTTAAGAAACCGCCTTGTGTGTTCCCAATGTATAATGACATACTTAAATGTAAGAACCAGGGACACAAGGCCATAAAAATTGATTTGCTTAAAAGAAACGAACACTAAATCCAAACACTAAGCTACATGACAGATGTGGAATCTGGAGCAGGATTAATTCTCTTCAAAAAATCAATTGTTAGTAAAGGTATTCATCACAACCACAGAGTGACAAATAATTATTGAGAGAGCAAAATGTCATTTAGATTTCAGGGCATTTCCCCCTCAACTGTAACTGACTTCCTGATCAGTTTTTTATGCTGGGGACAATGTGTAAGGGGGGGAAAAAGAGTGAGATCACCCCATGACGTCAAGAGGGCAGAAGACAGAATGACTTCTGTGTCTTATGCTGTCCTTCCTCACATCCCAGTGGACGGTCTATAATGGGCCTGGGCTCTTTAGTTTCCTCTAAAATGCATTCAGAACTCAAAAAACACAAAATGTGATATCTTTCTATTATTTGTCATAATTTAACACTTAAAATTGATTAACTTGTACTACATAGTACAAATCATCTATAAGTTTCTGACAAATATTGCATCTCTGGGCCTATAATATGCTTAAGTGGTTCATGTGTGATAAGAAGGAATAAACCTGACAGTGATAAACAGAGGTTATATAACAAGATGAAAACACAAACAAAACTCATGTGACAGCAGCACAGCAGTTCAAAATTGAAGTTATTGTTCATTTGAATGAAATAAATAAGTGCTTATAAACAAACACTGAATCAGTCTCACCTCCAATTCTTTATTTTAAGTACATCATTTACAGTAATATTGTGATTCTCAAAAACAAACTGACAGCATTTTCAACTGCGATCTCATCCCCCCCCAGAGTAAAACCGAAGGAGGAACGCTTTTCACATCTTTAGAGAGGAATAAAACCAAACTGATGAGCAAAAAGTTACAGAGACGGTGGATCAGTCTACAACTTGAACTGTGCATTACAAAAGGGAAAAATCCATTTGTAACAGGCAAAGAGACGTCTTTTTTTGTATTTTGTCGATGTTCTGCTGTACAAGCTAGCAGCAGACACCTGAGGCTGCACCCGCTTTACTCTCCAGCTAAATAAAAAGTCACTGTGCTAACTGAATTGAAAGGAGAAAGAGGATTTTTAGCTTATGGTACTTTGGGATGAAGGATTTCATGCGCAGTTCTGCAAAAACTTACCACAATGAAAAATAAAAGGAACTGGTCTAAGTATTGATTATTTTCTCTTTTTAAAATATTTTTTTTCTTAATACTGCATCAAACTAAGATGTGGATATGTAATGAACGCCAGTTTAGTACAAAAATCTTTCAACGGTGCTTATTTTGTTTTATGGTATATACTCTTGTCTGAATGGAACATGCTTGAACTATTGAAATTCATAAATTATCAGTCTCTCCTACCTATAGTATAAAAAGAAATTAGAAAAAC
Organism: Eupleurogrammus muticus; assembly: GCA_036785175.1. Lineage (NCBI taxonomy): Eukaryota > Metazoa > Chordata > Actinopteri > Scombriformes > Trichiuridae > Eupleurogrammus > Eupleurogrammus muticus. The sequence goes on along the minus strand of JAYKQN010000004.1, from coordinate 25,428,193 downwards.
AAGCTACAAAGATTCTTTCATGAAAAAAAACATTTCCAATCAACCTAAATCAAATCCATACTCGAGTTACAACCAAAAAATAAAAACACAACACACGTTTAACACAGTTTAGGAATGAAATAAATAGGGGAAAGACTGGGTGGGACTGGTGGGACAATGAACTCGCTCATCAGAGCTTCCACTGATATGATTGTCCACGGTTATGTATGTGGAGGATGTATGGAACAAGAGTTCTCAGTTTCACAATAGGAGTGCAGAGGAGTAGGTGAGTTATCAGTCAGCCAGCTGGACGGGGCGGAGGATGTGTGTGTGTGTGTGTGTGTGAGGGGCGCGTCGGGTTCCCTTCGCTGTGGCTCGCCACCTCGAGGGAAGCGGAAGCTTAAGACTGCTTGACCTTATTCTTCTCCTGGTCGTTGACGTGCTGCTCCTCCCTGCTGTCCTCCCGCTCCGGCCGGTCGTCGCTCTGGCGGGCGATGAGCAGCCGGCAGGTCAGCAGAATACCGAAGACTAGTGCGTGGGCGTACCGCTTGAGCGGGTCCCCCACGAGCTGGTGGAAGAAGAGCACGGCCAGCATGACCAGCAGCAGCAGGAAGTTGGCCACGTCCTTGGGCCTGCCCGGCACCAGGGTGAGCACCACCCCGCAGCCCACCTCCAGGGAGCCGATGATCTTACGGAGCAGGACCGAGCTGATGCCGATCTTCTTCAGGCCTGGCAGTGCTTTGGCATAGCTCTTGTATGCCCTTTTCTGAAAAGGAGAATACACACAGAATATATATATTTTTGTACATTCCTGTAAAATGTGCAATTCTATATCTCATAGTGAAGCTGTTATAAGATCATGTAAGAGAATTCCGCTTTTATTTCTTCATTCTGCCCCTTTGTCTGATGAAAACTTATAGATGTTACCCCAAAAACTTATTATCTAAGGTTATTAGTTTGTACCCCCCCCCCTCCACACACACACACACACACAGACCTGTGAGCTGCCATGCTACAGCAGCATCTTCCTCACAGGACATTTTCAACATCAGCATCTCACAGAATTTGCTAGAATGCACCGCCATTGCTTTTCCTCTCTAAAATAAACGAGAAGACACGCTGCAACAGCACATTTAATAGGCTATAAAGACAAAGCTGTGCCAACCTGGTGATCATCCAGCCTGTGTTTCCTGCCTCACGATTTATCATGACGTAAAAATGGGGGGTGGGGGGTTCAATCATCCATTGAATTTATAACAGGACGACCTAACATATTCCAGGTTCATGATTAAACAGTGTCAGGCTTTAATATTATGGGGTTCATCCTATTACGCGCAGGCCCGACCTATGTGCCCGCTTTATTATAGGCGGTGATAGCCACAGCCACATCTATGAAATGGGTTAATGAATGCAACACGGTGCCAGACGCGAGTGCGACTCAGTACCCAAAGCGCTTCGTTTTCCGTATCTTGCACTATTTAGGTCAGCATCTCCAACGCATTATGAGAGCCCGAGTGGCGGCGTTTCGCGTCTGCAGCAGCCGACGCAGAACAATGGCCTTCACCCCCTCTGATGCGGAACGTTTATCGTCCCATGTCCTCCCCCCTCACACACACACACACACACATGCATGCATGTCCCCACCACACACACACATACACACAATAAAAAAAGGACTCACCATTTCACTATACGCATCTTTGCTTAGTCTCGGGGTGAGCTTGATGGTTCCCATGAAGACGAAAAACAAACCCAGGGCGAAGGAGAGGGCCACAATAGTTATTGTCCTTGGTGAGGCCATGTTCCGCCAGCGCGCGCGCGTGCAGCCAGCCGCGTCCCACTGAAATGAATGAGCGAGTCGGACGGTTTGTCCCCGCGGTGGAGGTGGAGGTGGCGGTGGTGGAGGCGGTGAAGACGCGCCAGCCAGGGGGAAGGGCTTGTGATGAGCCACAGAAATGGCGACGCGTGCGGCGTCCCTTCGCCTCCGCTGAGCCGCCGCGTCCAGTTGCGGGACACGAGATGACTCTCAACACGCGACTGCATAAAAATAGCATCTCTTATTTTAAAGGAGTCTCTTTTCATTCTATTTAAAAAGCTCCTTTATTTAGAATTGCCTGGATTAATGTGTAGCTTATTAATTTGGTTTAATAATAAAACTCAATGTTTACGCACAATATGTTTTGTAGGATTTCCGTTGCATCAGATAATGTGGGTTATTTAAATAAATAAGAGGTTATTGTTAACAGGAACGTGACAGTAGGAGGCTTTAACAACCACAAATTATTCCCCAGAGACACAAAAGACGGATATTTTAGCCTCCGAGGTGTTGGATTTATTTGACGATTACGCACCCGTGAAGCACAATAGATAATATGATAAGAGGCTTAAAGGAATTGTTTGCTGTTTGAGGAAAATTCGCTTCCTCAACCTGCGTTTAAAGTGAGACATCTGATCTCGTGAGGTTGCCAGGCAACCGGTGGAGATCACTGCGCCGAGTAAAATATAGTCCCGCGTAATTCAGCCCTTCCGCCCTGTTTCCAATCCTTCCAGGAAGCTGGCTGGCTCTGGAGCGTATCACTTATCGATACATTTAGTCAAATACTGTACTCTATGAGGTACTTGTAGGCTACTGTACATGAGCTTTTCCATTTGAGGATATACTTCCACTCCCCTGTATTTGACAGCTTTAGTTACTTTTCAAATGAAGATTTTTAGTAAATTGAGTATACTTATGTGGATGATCTATATTCTAATAAATCTTGATAATAGAATAAAAAAAAAATTTTGCCAAAAATGTTGTAGAAATGTGCATAAAGATCTTTTTCGCTGATTATTATCACCACATTTTCTCTTTAAATCTGGAATTCAGGGAGGAAAACTTGGGAAAATTCTAATTTTTCAATATTTACTATTAAAACAGAATGGTAAATACACACTAAAATGGCCACATTTTTTCACAATATTTCCATCAGAACAGATTCTCCAATTATTTATCCTCAGGATCTAAGTTAACAAATGAAAGAAACAAAGAAAAAAGCATTGCAGGTCATGTCATGTTCAACCCAGGGAGAATTTAAATCACATGTTTCTGTTGTTGTGAAAAGCATTAAAGTTTGCCCTTTATACAAAAAGGGAAGTTGTGCAACATAGAAGTTGTGACCAAAACGTCTATTATACAACTTCATGGCTCTGTTACAATCACTAAAACACAAACCAGCAACAGCAATATCTACATATAGCAAAGCACACATCATAAAAATGCATCAAATACTTTAAAACAAGGACAACATGAAATAAAACAAAGCATTCATTTTAACTATTGTTTTATTTGAATACATTACTGTATTGTTATTGCCGGACAAATAGTCATTAAAAAATACAAATCAAAAATTTTACATTTAAATCTGCATATTATACAAACAAAGTCTCCCTTCATTTTTTGGCCAAGTGCACAAGCTTATTCAAAACATATCTTTTTTTTGCTATATTACTAATGTCATTTATATATTATCACATGAATATTTAGACCTGGCCTTCATGACTCATTGGAATTTTCAGTTTTCACTCCAAAAGTTCTGGAATCAGGTCTGAAGTTATAAAGTGTATTGAAAGTGATAAATGAAATGAAGTCAGAATCTGTGTTGCTGTCTACTCCACACTGTGGCAAATGCTTCTATGACTACTAATAACTTTATTTATAAAGTACTTTTCAAAGCAACTGTTACAAACTGCTTCACAGACAAGGAGAAATTTAAAAAAGCAGGAAAACAAATCAAATACAAAAATTACAGTCGAGAAATAAATAACCAGGTAGGTTGGTGCTGTACCATGCAGGGCCTTCAAAGTCAAGGATAAAATATTAAAATCAATTCTAAAACAGACAGGCAGCCAGTGAAGGGAGGCTAAAATAGGGGAGACATGATCATCCTTTTGTGATTTGGTTAAAAGTCTGGCAGTTTTATTTTAGACACCCTGAAGCTGTGCAATTATGATTTGGCCGGGGCATGTAAACATGGCACTACAACACTCCAGACAATAACTGAAAGAAGCATGAATCACTCATTGGAGATAATTAAAAGAAATTAATGACACAAGCGGAAAAAAATACTCAACCAGCTTTTAGCAACATACTTGAGAGTGAGGTTCTTATCTCAAATACCTCTGAAAGGTTTTAACAGTGTACCACATGTTGAACCAGCGAATCAAGAGCAGGCAGAATGAGTGTCTTCAGGTTCTGTAATATAACAAAATCTGTTTTAGAAAATACAGCTGAGTGTCACCTGCAAATAAATAATAAGAAATACTGTGCTTTTTGATAATGTAGAAAGAAAACAAAACTGGTCCTAGAATAGAGCCCTGTGGGACCCCATTCATAGGCAATGTATAACAGGAGATAAAGCCTTTAGATATAATACATTTTCTGTTGGAAAAGCATGAATAGATACCACCAGAGGACAATCCCAACCCATGTTCTCAACCTTTCAGCACCAAAGCATTACTCAAGATATCCTTGATGACTTTTAGCAGGGCAGCCTCTGTGCAGTATTTATAGTGGTAATTAGTAATTAGTAGTAAGCATAGAAATCGGTCTATAGTTGCCAGAGGGATCAAATAAGGTTCTTCTGTATTAGAATAAAATAGGGATAGCAGGAGAATAACTGCTGACTGACAGTAGTGTGAGCATATATTACTACTACTATAGTAATATATGCTGTATATGCTGTATAAACTGCATATACTGCTGTGGACCACATCCTCACACTCAGGCTGCAGGACGCCACCTAGGATTCACTCGCACTGTCTCTGGTCCTGACGTTCCTTCAGAGCCAGTATTGCTTTTCGATATAGATCTATCAGGAGACAGGGAGATCTCTTTCAACAGAGGCTGGCGATTTCATCATTTTTAGCGCCCAAAGTGTTATTGCATTTGATTGGTGGATGGAAGCATTGGTTGAGGCTCACCAAAGGTCGTGGACAGGTCCACAGGCTGAGAGTAAGCTGCAGGCATTTCCTCCGTGTTGATCTTATTCTTCCTTTTTACCTTTACGACTTTCTTCTTTTTCTTCTTGTCCCCTTTAGCTACACATAAAATAAATATGACGTTAGATTTCAGCTCTTAAACGCTTAATAACCAAAATAATAAAGCGGTTAGTAAATTATGTAACTCGTTCCAACCTTCAAGTGGTTTCTCGTCATTTTCTGGTGATTGTGGCACATCGAGAGTCTCCTCTTTCACTTTTGTTTTGCGTTTCAGTTTGCCTTTTTTGGGGGGGATCAGGGCACTGCTGGCTTTCTCTCGGAGACCTGAAGGCTCGTGCTCTGCTTCGTTAGCCTCGCCCTCCTCATCCTCCTCTTCGTTCACTTCCCCCTCATCTGTTGCACCCTTTTTCACCTTAATCGACTTCTTCTTCTTCTTTGTCTTCAGCTTCTTCTCCTTTGAATAAAAGACACGTGAACTTGATTCACTGTTTTTCTTATCATAGCATTTGATATACATTTTTAAAGTGCTTAAAAATTATGACATCGAGACATTACACCACACACAAGCATTGCTGTGGAAATACTGTCAAAGTATGTTTTCCTAACCTTTTGCAAAATGTTTCGGATGGGCTGCAGCTTTCCTTCCCCCTTGGTCTTTTTTTCCTTATCCTTTGGCCGATGAACTTGGTGGAGATCTGACTTGCTGGATCGGATCCTAAGGTAATACAATATTTAACATTTAAGGTCAGCATGTATCCTGGATAATTTAATATTTCTTCTTGAAGTGCATGTTAAATTCTTTAGACCTGTCTTACCTTTCCCCCTTGGCTTTTTTGCGAACTTTCTCTGCTTTCCCATTCTTCTCCCCCTCTCTTGGCTCCAGAGGCTTTTTGCTGTCATGGGCTACGCGAGTACACAGCTCAGGATAATCCAGATACACAACACGCAGCAACCAGCGAAGGCCTCGTAGAGTCTTTCTGTCCGACCAGCGCCGCAGGTCCATTAAGGCTGAACAAGGCTCCTGGAAGGAGAGAAAAAAGAGCTCCCTCAGTGATCATCAAGAAAGAACACGTCTCAGTGCACCTGTGTTCTGTCTCAACATCTAAACTGTTCTATCGCTGTAGCTTGCAGCAGTCAAATTAACACTCACAATATGGCACAGTGAGCGGCTCTGGTTGACCAGCCTCTCCAACGACAGAATCTCAATCAGCTCACTTCCCAGCAAAGCGTTCATCCTGTCCTGTTTGTTAGCCAACCTTAAAAAAAAATGTTACAACACTCTTTATTTATCAAGCTTTAAACACAATCCTATTTACCTTTACATAAGTAGAAATTCCACAATGTCACAATACACGCCATTGCTCCATTACAATCCCACTCAAGTAAAAATAATTTTTTAGGCAGCTAATTTCACTTTTGCAGAATGTCAGACTGTTATTATATTTAAACAATAAATAAGTCATCACTAAATAAGACATCATAATAATACTGCAGAATTAGTGCATAAGCAGCAATTCCATTGTTACTAATTATTATTGTTACTTAGATTAAATTATGGGTAGTAATAATGAAAAGAAACAGACTTATGCTTATGGTGAATTATAAAAGTAGCTCTCAATAAAATATGCGTATTATTAGTGAAAAATAATCAATACAAGCAGAGTTGATGATCCACACAACTGCTGTACACAGTTGTTTAAATATACATTATAAATTATGTTGTAATTATAATGTTATTATTAGTTCACTATAGTAATATAGTTAAGATATGACCTAATTACCCACAACGGGGAAATTTGTCTGTTACTGCAGCATACAGAGTAAAGAAAAGAAAAGAAAAGAAAAGAAAAGTTAAAGAAGATAAAAACTATTAAAAATAAAAATAAAAATACACAACACTATGTACAAAATTCGTAGAATTTGTTGATCCGCATACACAGTATGCATATGGACATAGAATGGAAAAAAAATACTAAGAAATAGCAAGAAAAAAGTATGCATAAGCAAAGCATATATACATACATACATGCACGTAAATACCTACATACATACAAATATTTACATATTTGCATATATATATGCACATACACACATGAACACATACATAGCTAATGCAAACTTAAGGCGCAGGATGTGTGTAGAGAAGTTATAATGGATAATAGAGCATTTTAAATTAAACCTCAACTTGGTTGTGAGTAGAACAAAAGATTTATATCTCACTTATTTTAAGGTTTTAACTTCAGAAGTCTGATGAATAAAACCCCATCATTATATTAGTCATAACATTTTCTCTCATCAGCCACCAGAGAGCACTGTTTAACTGCACATAATGTTGGAGCTTGCTTAAATGTGAAGGGTATGAAGCAGGTTATATTTACACCAATATGGGTTTTCCTGCCACCCTGGGCTGCTTCAGCAGGTCGGCCAGAACCTCCTTGACCTCCTTCATCCTCTGCCTGTCGCTGGAATCCACCACGAAAATGATGCCGTGGGCCTCGCCGCAGAGCTCCCTCCAGGCCCCCCGCAGCTCTGCTGACCCCCCCACGTCCAACAGGGTGACCAGGTAGTTCTCCACCCGCAGCTCGTTGCTGACGCAGCCGTGGGTGGGCCCGGATTCTACAGCATGGGGGACTGGACATGGCAGGCGGCAACGAGTGGATTATTTACTATTAAGTCTGCTGTAAGCAGAGTTACAAGATAAGTCAGTTTAAAAAGTCAATACTGATTTACCTCTTAACATCCCTCGGATACAGGATGTTTTTCCTGCCTTGTCAAGACCAACCACAAGAATGGTCACTTTCCTGCACAGAAGTTAATACATTATAGAAAGTGCGTAATTTAAATACCACATTTTGAAATGAACTGAACTGAAGTCATTGTGCTCATTGAAATATTTGACCTTTAAAACCATCTTCCTGACTTTATGTGGTCTGTATTTCACCTTGTAAAATGCTCATACAACTTAGTTGATAGCTAATATGAATAAAATTATTATGACAATGGCGTTCCTTCATTTAAACATCTTTATTTTACTCTCTGGAGTCCAACCTTAGTTCTTAACATTGTGTATCACTAACCACATTCTCCATCTATGTTTTAACTGGTGATTTTTTCAGGGGGAATCTCATTATCTTACCGGATCGGCTCCTGTAATTTGGAGACCCAGGTGCAGCAGTTGCTCATCAGGTTGAACATGATTCCGTGAGGTGAGTAAGGTGAGCACAGCGGCCACCATTTTCTCTGGAACTGGTACCTGAAAACAGATGGTCAATCTTAGCATGACTCACACACACACACACACACATACACACACGTATAGGTCTTGGGCTGATCAGCTGAGTCACTGGGGGTCACAGTCATGTCCAACACCTTGATGCGTTGTACCTGTTTCCTGTGGGTTTAGGAGCCTTTTACAGATGGTCATTCACAAGCAATGCATCGACTGCCAAGTGTTTAATCTAAAATTAGCTGGATGCTAACCTTGTTTAGATCAATTTAGTTTCAAATCTCATTTTCTTTGGGTCTTTTTTTTTTAAATCATTAGTAAATCAAAAATAAAAAACAGAACATAATTCTCTGTAGTCAGTCAAACGAATTATAACAATATTGGACTTTAAGCCAAACATTTTCTTGTATTGGCACTTGACATTGGCCTTGACGCTCAGGTTATAGGGTAAAGGTTGGATGATGACGCATGAGTCTATTAAACTCTTTTTTGCCACAGACATTCCAGGGAACGATGAGTCGTGCAATTCACACACACACACACACACACACACGCACACACACACACGCACACACACACAGGTGTCTGTGAGGTAGCGGGGTGACGTGGTGACGAGCGCTGCATCTGTTCAGACTCTGTAATCTGCCAAAGCCACTTTGGAATGGTTTGCATTTTACAGTGTTGTTTACAAGCTGAGCCCATATTTGTTTTGGCTGTAAAACACTGAGACCACCAGGGTTTCCACGATGGTCTAAAATTAAAGAGCATTTTGCCAGACATTTAAAATCTCATACTATAGTGTTTTTCTATCACAAAGATATCACCATAGTAGTAAAAGTGTTATTTGTGAGCAGTTTGAAGGTTTAATTGTAAAAAGAAATGTTGCAATAGAAAACATCTAAATGAATGATTTTTTGTTATTTTGCAGTATTACTATTTATAAGTATATATTTGTGGCGCATACTTAATACATTTATACAAATATATTGATTTCAGTGATTTCAGAAATTTTAAATCAAACTCACAATATTAAGCACAAAAACTACCAGGCAAAAAGTTCACACAAAAGTTAACACAATTAGATCTTGAGCAGTAATAACAGCCATGAAATATTCATCACTACAGACAATACATGTCTACAGTAGATAACTTATGTTCATCACTAATGGAAATTACCTGTTGTTCTTAATATTCTTATTATATCTCAGGCACTGAATCTAAAACAACAGTCATAACTGTGTGTCTATCTGAGTTCTCACAGGCATTGAGCAATCGTGACACATGGGTGGTTTAAATGTAGAGAAACCATTGATTAAAACAAAGCTTTTTTAAACCCAGCAGATGCACACAGTTAGACTGAACCTATTATTTAAAAAAAAAACGTATAAGTAATACTTACAGAAGTAGGTCTATGGGCTGCATGCATTTGTTTTGGTGCACTTCTCTATAACATCTTGTACTGACCGGCAACAAAACTTAATCAGGCTCACACTAAGCCTTTGGTCACCTCATGTGGGCGAACCAACCTAGGAAATGTGGTTTGCCGTTTCAGCCAATCCCAGAGACCTCCGAGCCAATCACTCAACCCATTGGACGACTCGGCCCTACTTTACCTGGACCAAACATAGGTGCACGACCCCCCCCCTCGTGGATCTAAATGTGTCCTGTGGTGTGATATGTGACGTGTCGTGACCTGCTTCTCATGCTTGGAAGCTGCAGCACGCAGAACGTTTGCCACAGATTTACAACTTTAATCACTCGGGCGGGGAGTGACATCACAACTATGGCCATGAGATGCAGTTTATGTGAGAAGCTGGCAGAAATTACATGAAGATAAAAAAAAGACATATTGCTTCCTGTGAGGTACATTTTGAACAGATTACATGGGGTGAAGGAAAAGGACAAGGACATTATACATGAAATTGTTTTTTCGTTTAGTGGATGAATAATAACACAATATCAATTAAAAATATTTCTTTATTTATTTGATGCCACTGATTCACTTTACTTGCGAGTAGCATTAAATAGCATAATTAAGCCATACAATACTATTGTAATAAAGCCTGTGCCACTAGATGGCTTCATGTTCACAGGAAATATTTTTACTGCTGAGTCGGTTAGAATAAGATCATGTTTTCATGCTCTAGTCGAGATGAATTTCCCCTGCAGCTAACTGAGCATACACGTGTTTGATTATCAAATGTCCACATTACCGATCGTTTAGTGTCTTAATGTTTATTGAGGAAAAAATTAGAGTAAAATGGACAGTGGACCAAGCGGCCGAGCTTCTGCGGTTGTAATGAAATTATTCTTTGGGTGAATGAATGTTTAGGGACAGCTACAGACCTGGAGCCATGCTTTGTTTGCAGGCTTTATCTCATTAAGTCATTAAACCAATGTCCAATCAGCATGGCCCCTCTCTGCTGAGTAGACTCATCGCAGGCTGACCACAGCCCTGCGCCAGCTGACACCAACACGCAAATTCAGACACCCACACACACACACACGCACACCCACACATGCACACACACACACACGCGCACACACAGCAAATAAACAGCTGCAGCTGAGCAGATCCACCACACCCCCATTCGCTGTTCCAGTTCTCCACATTGCCGACATGTTTTAGACGTGACAGTCCTGCAACGTTACAAAGTGCAATTACTCAAGTACTGCGTTTCAGTACAATTTTAGAGGCACTTGTATTTTTACTTGAGTATTTCCGTTTCATGCTAATTTTTCTTGCACTCTGCTAAATTCCAGAGGGAGGTGTTGTACTTTCGACTCCACTACATTTACATTTACCTTTCAGATCAATATTTGACATGATGGATAAGATGACAAGCTTATAAAACACAACTCATTGTTAAAGGTGAAACCAAACGATGAGATCTTACAAAGTGGTCATAGTTCAGATGTCTGAGCTGATAACAGCCCTAACAAAAAGTGCAATCTAGACTTCTCACTTGGCCTCATGTCGGTAATCTTTGTTTTTCTGTTGTATATTAGAATATTTCTGAAATGATTTGTGCGTCAGAGCCTTTGTTCTGCCTGGTGCTCTGTAACAAGTGTTCGTTAAGGTCTTTCACTTCCGCATGGCTCCACAAAACCCATAACCTCTGCAATCTGAAGACACCGACCCACACCACCGCTTCACCAAACACATGAATTAGTAATGGCACGCCTTCAATGCCAAGCTCCAGTCACTGGCTCTGACGAAATCTGATTAGACAGGAAGAGGTCGGCATGTCTGGGGTGAGCTCTGGGTACCCTGTGTTGAAACCGTGCTGCGTTTCACAGAGAATCAAATAAAGGCAGAACAACTCCCCCTGTTGTTGAAAGGAAAAATCTCAATTTGTCTTTTTAATGATTCTGAAAAAAGGTGTTAATTCATTCCAGATGACAGGTCATGTCAAAATTACTCTGAGCAAACAAAGGACATTTATTGCGATGTCATTTAAGAGGTAAACAGATTGATCAAATAAATATGTAGCCTTGACAAAAAATAATATACAGGCTAACGGGGAAATGTCAGTGTAAAACATGATTAAGTGAAGTTGTAGTAGCCGATTTAGGATGTGGGCTGCACCTGTTCACTCTCTGGCCTGCAAAGCACTACAACAAGGCCGGGTTTGCCCTACTGGCAGACACTAAAAATGGAAGTGCAGAGAAACTGATCTCTCAGTGCTCGTCCTCTGCAGAGCTTTCATTTGGAAAGGACAAATACTGTATATTGTAAAGTGGCTATCTATTTATCTATGCATATTTTTTACTGTATATTCTCATCTGTCAGTAGCAAAAAGGTATGAAACATGAAATGACACATTCTTGTTTAAATAGTAGTACAGTTCATGTTGTGTCTGTTTTGTTGCTGTGTTTATCGTAGTTGTTTAGAGAACCTGGTGAACTTTGACCTCCCCTCCTGCTCCTAATAGTAGTAGTAAGAGTACTTTAAGTTATACAGTCAGAGTGACCTGTTAACAAAATAAAAAGTGCTACTAAAGATCAGCCAACCATATATCTATACATTGCTGTTATATCTCAAACTTAATCCACAATTTTAACTACATTTTAAAGTTCAATCTGTGTTTTATTTCTCATTTTTACAACAGTATATATTTAAGTACACTACACTTTTATTATTTTGTGGCACCTTCTGTAGTACATTAACTTCTCATCTTGGTTGTATTTTTACTATCCACTGTTTCAATTTGAAATGCATGAATTAGTAGATACTATATTAAAGTATCAAGTCTAAGAAATAATTTGAGTAATATAGATATAGCTTTTTAAGCACACATTTAGTAGCCAAGTATCTTTCGGGATGACTGTTCTGTTTTTATCATTTTAATAATAATGAAGCAAAGTAGACATGTCTGATTAGATTTTGGTAGCTGATGACAAAATTGTATTATTTTTAGCTAAATGCAGTGACTCAAATAATATTCAACATTTATCAAAAATAATTTACTTACTACTCTAAGGTTATTTTTCTGGAATATAAATATTATACTAAATATTTGATACATTTGAATATATCATTAAGCAGTACTATATTAGTATTAGTATTCTAGACAGAAAATCCAAAAGTGGATTCAAATTGATAAAGATTAAACTTTAACTAAAGGTCTATCCATCCATCCATTTTCTATCCCGCTTATTCCCTTTCGGGGTCGCAGGGGTCTGCTGGAGCCTATCCCAGCGCATTTTATGGCGAGAGGCAGGGGGATACACCCCAGATGGTCGCCAGCCAATCGTGGGGCACACACACCATTCACACACCATTCACACACACACTCACACCTATGGGCAATTTAGATTTTGCCAATTAACCTGAGCATGTTTTGTATTGTGGGAGGAAACCGGAGTACCCGGTGAAAACCCACGCAGACACGGGGAGAACATGCAAACTCCACACAGAAAGGCCCCAGACCCAGGCCCCAAGGCGGTCTTGAACCTGCGACCTTCTTGCTGTGAGGCAACAGTGCTACTAAAGGTCTATAATTTAAAATAATAACAACAACAACAACAACAACAACAACAATAATAATAATAATAATAATAACTTTCCTATCTTGGTATAAGCAGAAGATCATAACTTGAAGTACAACTCCAGTTCTTTCATGAAAACATAAAAAGGGGTTTAATTTTTACTTTTGACAGATTTACATGTGAATTTTAAAAGGAAATGAAGATTAATTAACAATGCATCTAGATCATTAGACTTGAATTAAAAAAAAGATTCATCGATAAATTATTTTGAATGACACTCCTTAAAAAAAGGAGGAAGAAACCATTTTTCTCCTCAAAAATAACGCTAAATCGCTTATCGCCTCATCTTTTATTTTGAAAGCCAACGTTCGTCAGTTCCGTTTCCGCCATGTTTGTTTTCAGTTGACTTGACGCAGTTGTTGACAGATGACTGAAACATCCGAACGAGACGTGAAGCGGCCGAACAAGCCTGCAGCCGATCCGGAGTCAGGAAACACCGAAACGAAAAAAAAGCCGTCTCTTAAAGTGTATGTTCTTCTACTTCCCGTTTTTCTTGTTTTTTTTTGCTGAGACGAGAAGAGCCGGTTGGTAGAACAATGTGAAAGCCGGCGATGCGCGTTTACAGCCGAACTACACCTCGGAAAGTTGGGCACTTTGACTTGACGTGGCGCATAAATCCGACCGATGTGCGAAGTGGCAATGGAGGAGCAGGAGCGAGAAATCTCGGACGTGGAGCCGCACGACTACGCCCCCGTGGCCGGCAACGGAGTCGTGGTGGTGGTCAACCACGCCCGCGTGCCGCCGCCCCTCAGCGTCGTGCTGGCCACCGCGCTCTACCTGGCGGAGTTCGTGTCCGCCGCCGTGCTGTGCAGCCGCTACCACAAGAACGACGACGTCATGTGGATGGGCTGCACCATCGCCTTCACGCTGGTGCCCGCCGTGCTCATCCAGCTGGCCCTCACCTTCATCCACCGGGACCTGGGCCGGGACCGGCCTCTGGTGCTGTTCCTGCACCTGCTGCTGCTCGGGCCCCTCATCAGGTAGGGAGGGGTCGGGGGTCAGGGGTCAAGGGTGGGGGGGAGGATTCAGTAGTAAAAGTTGTCATACCGTGCTGCAAAATCTGGAGAAGAGTCGCTCCTGATTATAAACACAATATTTAGAGTAGTAAAAGTAAAATGAATAGTCATTGCAGAGTCATTTTTAGACTGCATTATTGGTGCATTTATGTTTTTCATCACTTTATTGTTGCAGCTGGTGAACGTGGAGCTGGTTTTTGTCATTTACAATACTGCTGGGTATATTCACCTGCACAACATGATGTTTTTTTTTACTAATTTGTATTAATATGACTCTGCAAATAGAACTGAGCTGATGTAGTGGAGTAAAAAGTACAGTATCTCTCTTTGAAATGTATTAGTAGCATTCTAAAGTATGCAAAAGTGAGTCCAAATAGATGATTATAAACAATAGCTCTATATATACTATAATAATATAATACAGTCTGATAAACGAGTTTTTTTATATACATCTTGTAGACAAAACCTCGCAATTTTGAATTCAGGAATTTTTCTTTTAAGAGAGAATTTTTGACAACAGTATTTTGAGTCTAAGTACTTCATCCACCATTGTAGGTGTTTTTTTTTTTCCTCAACTTTATTATCGATTCTTAATAAACTACACTAAGAGTGCACTAAATAATATGATGAACAGATCACTACATAGATCTATAGAGCTATTTTTTGTCACTTACAATACTGATGGGTATCTTCATCTATACCATATGTCATACTTTATCTGTATTAATAATCTGAATCTGCAAAGTGACTCATGCTGATGTAGTGGAGTAAAAAGTACAGTATTTCTCTTTGAAATGTAGCAGAGTGGAAGTATAAAGTAGCACAAATGGAAATACTCAAGTAAAGTAAGAGTAACTTCACATTGTAATTTAGTATAGTACTTGAGTAAATGTATTTAGTTACTACTTACTTAAATGTACTTATTCCACCACTGATCAGGGGCAATAATGTTAGTTTTTCCGTTGCCGAGTTTTTTTTTTTAATCTAATTGTGTCTATTTAACTGATTTTTGCAGACATCCATCACTACAGGAGTTTTCCGCCAAGCTTAAACATAGAATGCAAAAAGAATCTAGTGGAAAAACTAAACCTAAACTTTGAAATCTAATGCAATTAGAGTATTATACACTTTTGAACCATTTGCAGTTGTTAGTGTTACTGACCCTGATACTATATACTTGTGGATGTAAGTCCCAACAATCATCTCATTATAGCTATTACAGCTCCTCTCCAGCTCCTCTGATTGGCTGATGTGATGCAGGGTGGGCTGTAACTCTATAGGTGTGATGTCATAATTTCATGGAAATCCTGACGGCTTATTTTAAGGCACAGTTTCTGAAACCGTGTGCCGTGAACAGTATTTACATCATACTAGACATCAAAAAAGGTTTCAAAATCTCACTTTCTACAATATGGAACTATTAGAGGATACGTTTACACTTTACATATCTTGTCCTAAAACAATATCCAGTTTCCAGAATGAACAGTGATCTTGCCGTAACTATTCCTCCTGTTCACAGCCCTGGGGCTGTGGTAGTGGGGGCATACCAGTGATACAATGAAATAGGATCCTGGAAGTCGAGTTAGTGGAACAAATGAATGAAAACAATGTGATTTTACACCTCTGTGAATTTAATATAGCAACAAACAATGGACACATGGCCTTCACGCTACAAATTACCCCAACAGGAAAACACGCTTGCATTGGTTGTCGTCCTCCCATGCAGCGCCTCGCTGAATGATGTCACATTGCCCCCCCCCCCTGCACTTTTAAGTAATGGCGATGTCAACGCCCTCCAAAGACATAACTTCACTTTTAGTGTAAATGGCGGCCAAAATCCACAAGCGTCCTTCTGTGCAAAAACTTTTTATAAGTTTCCTCACGTCCAAATTAATCAAGTAAAAGTCTTTTTTAGTGCCAAGGTCACTCCTTTGGTTAGTACTTTACATCCAGGAAACGCTGTCCAAGCGACATAAAGAGGGAGTTTTATGCTAAAACGGCTGCGTGCTGATGCCTTATATTACCTTCAGATGAGCTCATTTTTTTGCTCAGAACGAGGGCTGCATGATTTTTCAAGCTTTTCTAATGGGCTCTGTGAACGGGAGGAATGATTACAATGTTCATTGGAGCTGTCCTTTAAAGGGTTCTTATCCTACTTGTCATGCAGCCAGTGGTGGACCTGAATAAAGCAAGTTTTCAATCATAATCACTGTTGAATATTTTTTTTTCTAAATTTACTGTCCTATTTACAAGTTAAACATTAGCATTTTTTTTAACATTCTTTCCTATAAATTATAAATCATCTAGTCTTGTACACTTACAGGACAGTAGAGTTAATGAGTGACAAGTGGATGTTGCTGTTGAGAGCATTTAAAAGCACTTAAATACATTATCAGATCGGAACTGGAACTATATATATATTTTTATAATCAGCCTGTCCACATTCATCATTCTTGTTTTCATTCATCATAGCTGTCAAGGAAATTTAATGAAACCATGTGAATTTGTTAAGATTGACTGCTGCGGTGTTATAATAAACCACAGCGTGTCATTAACTGTATCACACTCCAGATGGATCCAGCAATGACTGGACATAAAATCCACCCACATTATGCACTTACTAACTGTTAGCATAGGAAAATTAAAAAACACAAAAAGCAATGAGCTTTTTCATGAACATTCCTCACCTTCCTTTAATCTCAGATTGTGTTTTTCCCACATTCCTTAGGCCACGTTTGAAGCTCTGCAGTCTAGACTCTGCAGAGCTGGCATCCGCCCTACGAACGCATCCTTCACATTTATGGTTTCGTGCACTTGTGTGACCTCATCTGAGTATAATGGCACTGGGAGGCCGCGGTGCAGCAGAGCTGCCGTGGGTGTTGCCACCGGTGAAACACACGACATGATTTATGTTGGGGGGGGTGGTTTCAAAGCTTCAAAGCTGCAGAAATGCAGAAATGCAAGTGAGGCAATTCAGCACATATTTAGCAATGAGAAGCGCATGCTGAAACTGTCTTTACGTTCAAACATGTTCCAAGTTTTGAATAGCATTGTGGTTGGTGGAGGCGTTCTGTGCAAATACTCAAAGTGTCATCTGAGCTCGGCTCAGAGACCTGTTTGGTGCGTCTCATGTAGGTGGAGCCGTTTGAGTTCGTTAAGCAACTCTGTACATGAAAGTCTCTCTCTCTCTCTGTCTCTCTGAGGTTTGGTTTGTTTAACAGAGGCCTGGGGTTTCCTGCTGTTGAAAGAAACCATTTCATTAGAATGCAGATAGAACAGTGCAATATTTACTATTTAAATATGCCACCGGATGTAGAAATGGATATGTAGATTACAGAAATCAAATATCTGCACACATTCCATGTGACCTCATACAAGCTGCAGTCAGGTTGTCGAACCTTGGACAATGCTGGCCTGACTACAAAACCCCAGAGCGTGAGCTGCCAGTGTTTTACCTGCGAGTGTTATTAAAGACCACAGCTGTCGTTTTCTCAGAGAGCTGCAGCGGTGGTCGTCCGACAGCCTAGTTCCCAGTTTTAAGACTGTAATCAACTGCAAAAAATTCTTTTACAGGATTGCAGTACAAATCCATATTCCGTTTTCCTTTCTTTCTTAAAAACATTTTTTTTGCATTTATCTTTTATGTAAGTGGCACTCGCTGTTCCTATGTGCAACACTAATGGAGCAGAAATTCAGCAACCAGATTTTTTATGTTTAGTAATAAATGTATATCATATTACCTCTACATCTAATCATAATGAAAAACATGCGAATCACATGCCTTCATTGCATGCCTGAAACCCAACTGCAACCCATTTAATTTTTTGTTTTTTTTTCACTAAATGCACTTCACAATAATGTATAAAATATTATTCCATTGCAACTCAATATTTATTTTAACAAATATAGTAATATTTACAAACTATATGAATTCTTAACAATGGCTCTAGACCTAATTTAATCTGATTAGTTCTACGTTTAAGAAAGAAGTTTGTACAAACCTTTTTTTACATTCAATAATAATGTTTTTAATTGTAAAGCATAATATTATTAAATAGCATCTGCTAATCTATTGGAGAATAAAGGACCCTGTCGTATATAGTGTGGTGCATTTGCAGATGTCATGCTGTGTCCCGTTAAACTCAGAGTGATGTAATGTTTGCAGAATAAACGTTGAGCTCATGCAATGTGGTGCAAAATCTTTAATCACCTGTGTGTGAGTAAATAAAATTTCTTGTGCACAGACCTCAGCTCACCACGGTGCATATAATAGGAAAAGAGCCCTGAGAAACATACTGAAGGGAACGTGTCATGGAAAGAAAGGCCACACTGGTCAATGGAACTTTATTTTTTACTTTTCACACTACCAGATGGAGTTTTTGTTCTAACTGTACATTTCATGTCCAGTTTCCCTCATAAACCAGAAGTGCAACTGTTCTTTCAGTCATGTATGCACAAAAAGGTTATCCTTTTACACATCTGTACAAAAAGGACTTCTCCAAACTGGAACTTAATCAGTCAGTACAAAAGGTCTGCCTAAGGTCAGATTCTAACGATATGAACTAAAACATTAGATCACAGAATAAGTATAATCAGTTGATCAGTATAATCTGTAATCTATACAAAACATTGTTGTAATCACACATCACTGATTTCCATTTCAGCAAAGAATTGAATCAAATCTCTGGATATTCATCATGTTATCATGTGTTGCACCCGGAAATATTGTTGGGATGAGTCATTTTCTTAGAAGTTAATGTTGAACTGTGTCATGTGGGTGTGTACATGTAGGTTTGTAGACGCTCGCTGTACTGCAACTATCAACTTGGAAAGCATCATGTTGGTCTAATAAGAATAAACTGGCAGGATTAGTGGTGTGTATGACTCATTCAGCTAAGACGGGATCTGGGAACCACCTCAACAGCTAGAGGAAGTCTTCAGGTAGATTTCATGACACATGGTGATAAGACAAACCTAAGTGTGGTGTTTCTCAACTGTGGGCTGACTATTGACTCCTTCGAGGGACAAAAAACACAAGAATGAATACAGAAATGTTGGGCTTTTACTTTGAAGGGCATTCAGGACTTAGCAGGAAATGGAACAGCAACGTGTCGGGATAATTGACTGTGTACCAGAACCTGCTTAAAACTTTCTGATCATGACAAACATATAAACTTTTGTGTAATTCCAGGTCGACAACATGTTGTGATGGATACCCATCAGGGCTGAGAGCAATTCAGTGTATGCATAAAAGAAAGTGTTAACTTCTGCCACTCCCAGTGTAACTGGATCAAGGTTATTTATTACCACACGGAAGATGAGGTCTGTGGAGATGAGAGATACTCTATACATGCATGTAAAAGTGTTGGCGTGGCTTTTACTGTATGTCCCATTGGCTGAGCAGCAGCTCTGACAGTAGAAAACAACTTTTTTGTTGTTTTATTGTAAGCTACGGGGTTGCTCATGATGTGTGAGATTTAATATAAAACACAGCAATCGTTGCTAATGTATTAAACCAAGGGTCAGTTTTGGAATGAATTCACATCTCCAGCTGTGACACATCAAACATATGCAGCACGCGTCCTACTGAGCACTGTAATCGCCTCAAAACAAAAAGCAGCTGTATCCCTCATCCCCGACACTTGTTTATGATCCCGCACGCTTCTCACGTCCGCTCCAGAACGCCTCCTCGTGCCAGCGAATCAAAACCACCGCGTCCTCGGAAACAGCTTTCAACATGAGCGTCTGCTACCGTGCTGGCTGCATTTTTAATGTGGGCTTTTGTGAGGTTTATGATCTGGTACCTCGAGGTGTGACGCTTGTAGCGCGTGTGTGTGTGTGTGTGTGTGATCATATTTACATAGTGATTCCTGCTGTTCGGCCTCACGGTGCTATTGGTTGGTAAATGTGTTTATAGGACCCGCCCTCTGGCCTTGAACTCGCACAACCTCCGTATCTTTACGGGATTAAGGCAGGCTGAAAGGCAAATAGCTGGATTGTTATTACAGTACATTTCGATGTGTTCTGTTCCTTTTCTGCGCCGCTGTGAACAAACCACCAGTGCTTCTTCGTGCCTCAGATGGGAGTTTTCCTGTGTGACTTGGGGATGGTGTAATTGCTCATCCTGTGACTACACAGCCAAACGCTGCACGTCTGCTGATAATAGCGGAAGCTGGGGTCACAGTTTGCACAGATATATCTGCATATAAGTATATATATATAAAAAAAAGAGTCCTTTTCATTAGTCTATCTAAAGATAACATGATATACGGTCATTGTGGCTGTGAGGAGGGAGGCTATCTTCTGCAGGGCAGGTCTTGTCTTGACTTTTCTCCTTAAGCAGGGGCAGAGCAACACAATTACTGTGTCAGTCTGGACCAGCCCCAGCACGCTGAGCTTCTTGTTTTTTTGTTGTATTATTATTTTTTTTTTGTTCTCTGTTGTGTTTAACAATCCCCGCACAGACCAGATACAGAGGCCTCTTGAGTAATGCCCCGCCGCCCCCCCCCCCGACAACAAAAACAATGATGTTGCTAAAGAGCCGCTGAGAGAACTCCGTGACCGTTGTGCTGATCGGCGTCGCGGTTCGAGGTGAGGCACGAGTTCCTCCTCGTTGTTGTGCCGTTTGTCACGACGTCCCGCTGCTGTATTCACACGCTAAAGGGGCGATCAGGCCGTGAATACAAAGCAGCAGCCTGCGTTTTCCCCGCTCATATATCCATAAAATACTGCCTTGGAAAGTCGGCGTATTGATTCTCTTGGCTAATGCGTTCCTCAGTCATGCTCCTTTTTTTTTTCCCCCCCTCCCTAAGTGAAATCCAGTCCGCCTCCTGGTCGCCATGCAGAATCCTAAGTGTACTCTGGCCTGAGTTCAGTACCCTCATAATGCGTCCTCAGCCCATTGTGCTGCCAGTTTTTCCTGAGGGGAGGATGTCTGTAAATCAGGGTTCTCGTGCCTCCTCCGTTACCACCGAGGCTCACGGATCCTCGTCCTTCCTGGGGCCATTAGTGTGGGAGCGAATGCGCTGCGAGCTGAGATAAGAGCTTGCTTGCAAATAATGGAAAGACTTCCTCCTGCCAGCCTCTAATGATTTTTGGGTCAAGTACAGTTCAGAGACGGCGCGGACGGGAGGCACGGCGAGATGCCCGTTCTACTGTAGGTAGACGGGACAGAACGGTACAGTCAGAAGCAGCTGAAGCAACAGCGTGCCTGAAAATGCCAGACTGCTGAGTCGGGACTGTGAGGTCACGGCAGCAAATATTTGAGCCATGGAGAGAAGTCTAATCTTATTCCGTCCCGGGACTGGGCCGTGCGTCCAAAGTTAAAGATGTTGGTATTTTGGAGTAAAAAGATAACATTCCTGCACAGTTATGTGAGATTTATTCTCTCCAGAGGGCTGGGTGTGTGTGTGTGTGTGTGTGTGTGTGTGTGTGTGTGTGTGTGTGTGTGTGTGTGTGTGTGTGTGTGTGTGTGTGTGTGTGTGTGTGTGTGTGTGTGTGTGTGTGTGTGTGTGTGTGTGTGTGTGTGTGTGTGTGTGTGTGTGTGTGTGTGTGTGCTGAACACAGATGTTTTTACAGAGTACAGGGATCATGATATTGTTGGCAAGTGAACTTGTGCTTCCCGTTTTGGTGGTTTTAGAATGAACTTTTAAGGCTGTGATTTTTTTTTTCTTTTTTTAATGAGGGTTGTGACATTAAGCATCCAAAGACCAATTCTAATGACTTTCAAGCATATACGTGATTCCATTCTCTCAATGTTTGTTTAAAGTCCAAATACTTTCCTTAATGATGGAAGTTTCCACGTCTCACACAGAAGTCTCTTTAGCTAGAAAAAAAAAAAACATGTTTTCCGGTTCAAAATTGCTGTTAGTTTCCCCCTGTGGGCGAACACAGACAGCATTCACCTTGCAAATGTTAAACACGACCCCACCCTCTAATGTTTTCTATACAGGCCTCAGGAGACTGTTTCCATTCCTCCGTCCGCCCTCTGGTGGAGCCACGTCTTTCTGTTAGGCTTTGATTAGCTGTGATTTACAACGGAAGGTCTGTTCATGATGGATCCCCCACAGGAAACATTTATCGGGTGTTGATTGATCAATAATGATTTCATGATGAAAACCTAAATATCTGTTTCTTAGATTCTGGAATGGGAAGAAAAAATAAAGCTACAGGTTTTTGCCTTGATGAGCTGTATTATAATACTACTTTATTAAGTACAAGCTTCTGTTAGTTTCTGCATAATCAGAAATATAAGCCATAAAAGAGAAAAACAGCAGGGTTTCCTATTGTTGTTTATGACGTCGCGCTGCCCTCTGTTGGCCTGAGGATATCACTCCACCCTCACTCCCTCCCTCCCTCTGTCCTCGTTTCCTCAGGTGTTTCGAGGCGCTGGTGGTCTACTATAAAGCGGGTAAGCGGGAGGAGCCGTACGTGACCATCACCCGGAAGATCAGCCTGAAGAAGGGACAGGAGCAGCCCATGGAGCTGGAGATCGGCCAGTCGGAGCGCAACCTGGCCATGCACAGGAACGCCTTCAAACGCACCGCCGTCATCCAGGCTTTCCTGGGCTCCACCCCCCAGCTCACGCTGCAGCTGTACGCCACCATCCAGGAGAAATACCTGCTCCTCCCCCCCCGAGGTGAGGATGATGCAGGGGCTACAATTCCTAATGGAAGACGTTCCTAGAACTGGAATACAGCTAGGCGGTATGATCAAACATTGATATCATGGTATAAGAATGTATTTCTTTTTTTCCCATGCATCACTAGGTGTTAACCACATTTTCTAATCATTTGCAGAATAAATACCACAGTAAATTGGTTCAGAGTTGCTTTTCTCATCAAAGCTTAGCAAATGTGTCTTTGACTTACGTCTGACTTGCGTTCTGAAGCAGCATTTCCTGCAGACATGAAAGAGGATGCAGATTTTAGTTTAATGCATTCCTCATATTCACATGTTTGTGGCGAAAGTAAATTGCTCGTGTTGCAACCTGTGGCTACAACGTTTACGGTTATTTGTTGTTTGATAAGCGTGAGAAGCCGAGGTACTTCCAAACGACTGACATGGCTTCTCTTTTTGGTTGTGAAGTCAAGTCAATTTTATTTAGATTGTCCAAAATTTCCAGTTTGTACAAAAGAAACTTCCCCTGTTCTTAGACCCTCACATCAGACGAGGAAAAACTCCTACTGCAGCACTAAATAGAATAAGAAAACACAGGGTAGAAGTTCCTCAGTGTATGTGACACACTCACTGCTGTTGGAGTATATGAAGAATTCATTCATAACGGTATACCATGTAATTTGGAGGATGATCCTTGTTAAACACTATTGCATCAGGGTGAAGTTACGGGTGTAATCAAAACTGAAGAAATTCAATGAGGTTGGTACCTGGATAATGTTTTATATGCAAAGTGGTGTACAATATGTATTTTTAAAATTATTATTATTATATAAACAATAAAATAAATAAAAAATCTCTTCTTTCTGGCAAAAGGAGTTGCTTCATCTGCTGTTTTCTGGCCTGTAACTGTGTTGCTTTGCTGGAAAAGCTTGGCAGACCTTTGCATGGCTCCTGCCCAGCAACAAACAGCAGAAACACAACGTTTAGCCGTTGAATACCGTGAAGCGCTTAGTAGCCAAAGTGCCGGGCGGATTCCCCCCTCGGGGGTCGCTGGAATGATAAACGGAGCTATGAGGTGAGCGGTAATAGACCTTCCTCGCAGCGGCCATATTGACACGGCGTGGTAGGTGAGCACAGGTGCTTCCGATGACGCTAATTAACGCTCTGCTCCGTTTAGTGCGACGCAGCCTTTCCATCATAATGGCAGCACCCTGGCTGCGTTTGACCTGAATGGAACCTCCGTTAGTATCATTGGTAACACCTGTGTTTACCCCCCTCCTGTCAATATGGCCGCTGTGAAGGTAGCAGGTGGGCTGTAATTCAACGCTAATGTCTTTTCAGCTTGTTTCTGCTGCCCCCACGTGGCCAAAAATAATAAAAGATGAAGCAGGTTGAATATCGTCGCCCTATTAAAAAGTTGGCCCTAGTCCCCTAAAGGGAGTTTTTGGCCTAAAGCATCTCTTGAAGATGCTGGCCACATCTTGTAGAAATCCCCTTAATCCTAATATGAAAGCATCAATTCTCTTTATGCCTTATAGGACAATGGCCATTTTACTTAGTCCATTTCATTATTATTATTTTTTTGCCCAAGTCAGGATAAAATGGCAATTTAACAAGCTTTCATGATGGCAGCCACTTCAAGAAGCAAGAATCTATGGTGCAGAAGAAACACTAAACAGGATTCTATTTCTACTAGTGAGCGATAAAGACTTTAGGCTATAATGTTTTATAGCAGGTTATTTTAAATTTCACTTAGACTTGTATACTAGGTTATAGTCAAATATTTAATGTAAAGTTCTTTGCTTATAAATAAATTCAAAATATATGTAGCCAAATATAAAGAAAGCAAGGAAGTTCAAGTATCTTCAGTCAATTTTATTTGATGAACTACTTGAACTGCCTTGAGTATAACAACTTTATTGAAAATCTCAGGTTTCAAAAAGTTGTCAAAACAGGATTTTGGAGATTCAATAAAAAGAAAAAAAAAAAGCAGACCTGAAAAAGTGATGAAAAAGGCACCCAATGTGTTTAATTTAACTCCACATAATGCAAGATCTGAGTTTTTACTATTGAATGAAAGGACAGTTTAAGGCAAGTTTAAAGACGCCTAAAGTCACACTAGAACTTTTAAAAGTTATCCTGAGTCACTTTATTTTTTAATGTGACATAAGTGACACACAACGTTCCGTCCAGTCAACCACTGTCAAGGCTTTTTTGATTAAAATTAATAATAAATATAATATTCTCTGCATTTGATAAAGTCTTTTGTGTTTCCCCAAAAATGCCATTATTTGACTGGGGCTCTGTTGTTTTATGTGGACCGTTTGGCTCCTGAACTGCTGCTGCTGCTGTTGATGAAGTTTAACCGCCGCCTTGTGTGTGTCTGTGTGTGTGTCTGTGTGTGTGTGTGTGTGTGTGTGTGTGTGTGTTGGCAGTGACTCTGATGATCATCACCCTGATCTCCGTCATATACGGCGCCCTCGTGTGCAGCGTGCTGGCCATCCAGATCCGATACGACGACTACAAGGTGCGGCTGCGTCCGGCCGCCTACCTGTTCATGATCGTGTGGCGGGGCCTGGAGATCGCCGTGCGCATCACGGCGCTGGTGCTCTTCAGCACGGCGCTCACCCACTGGGTGATACTGGTCGGCATGGCCAACCTGCTCTTCTTCTTCTTCCTCCCCTGGGCCGAGTTCTGGGCCCGGAAAGGCTCGCTGACGGAGAACGTGGAGAAGAACTTCTCCAAGCTGGGCACGGTGGTGGTGCTGTCCATGTTCACGCTGCTGTACGCCTGCATCAACGTGTTCTGCTGGTCGGCGGTGCAGCTGGACCTGTCCCACCGCGAGCTCATCGAGCGCAAGCAGCGCTGGAACCGCCTGGCCATGTACTACGCGGGCCGCTTCGTGGAGAACCTGCTGCTCATCACGCTGTGGTACTTCTTCAAGTACGACTTCTACGAGTACGTGTGCGCGCCGCTGCTGGCCGTGCAGCTGCTGATCGCCTACAGCCTGTCCGTCCTCTTCATGCTGCTCTTCTACCAGTTCGGCCACCCGTGCCGCCGCCTCTTCAAGTACAACGTCCACGACTGCCTGCACTGCGTCTGCTGCCACAAAGGGAGGCGCGCGGGGGTGGGGCGGTGGCGGGGGACGCCGCCGCCGTCGTACTCCACCGCCGCCACCATGGTGATGATGTCGGCGGAGCCGCCTGACCTCAACAACAGCCACCCGCCGGAGCGGGAGACCGCGCTGGTCGACGACATTATGGAAGCCGCCTGAGCCGTGGATTTATGGGAGGGGGGTGGGGGGGTCCTCCTAATGTAGAAATGCATCCTGGGAATAGCGAGGCATGAAGGGAGCCTCAGGTAGTTTAACACAGAAACCAGAGTGATTTAGTGTTTTCGGGTGTGGCAGAACAAACATTTGCCATTTTTTTTCCCCTGAAGTGCACAGAACTGAAATCACTGAGGGTTCGTGAAGGATTTACTCCTGATGTCTTTTTTTTTTTATTATTATTGAGGATCATTACATAAACTTCAGGAAACCTCGATGGCCTCTGTGCACACCAAAGAATGTAGCGTGCTGAGATATGCAGCGATACACAAAGGCCGCCTTGAGAGAGCAGCAGCGAGTCAGGTACAGGACTGAGCCAGGTGTGCGGGAAACGTGCCAAGTGTCTCCGGAGCTGAAAGACTGACCGGGACACCCCCCCCCCATCCCCCACCCCAGACCCGACCTCCAGACACTTCCTCTCAGGGTTTTCACACCTTGCACACGTTCGCATCTGCACTAAATAGACTCAACAGAAACAACAGCAGGAGGGTGAGGAGAAAGTCAAAAGTATCGATCCTCCTCAAACCCTAACTGCATAAGCCTGCTGTGATGAATGCCTTGTGTTGTTCCCTGTTCAATTTAGAGAAAAAAAAGGAAAAAAAAAACAGGTTTTATTGAATAAAATGCATAAATAAAATATGTCAAAAAGATTCTGTTGAATGGACTTTAAAGCCTTAAAGGGACGTCAGGTGCGTGTCCCTCTGTAATTCAGATTTTACCTTTGACATGTGATGTGTTGCATTAACAAGACTGACACCGAATGAGCTTCTGCTGCACTGAAGTGCTTCACAGTTTGCTGTTTTTTTATGTTTTGACTCGTTTGTTGGTTCAGTGCCTTGACTACTGCTACTGTATTACTTGAAAACTAAATAAAATTAACATGTCTACGCAATCATGTCAGATCACATGTATTTACGGGCCGGAACTCAATGTGGAGAAATTGTAAATGTCATAAGCTTTAATTATAGGAACTATAATAATTATTTGTCATAACTATTTATAAAACATCTAATAAAATGTTTATGGCCACACATTTTATTTTTCCTGTACAACTAATTGCATAATCTCCCAGCAGAGAGACACAGAGTTACATTTCCTGAATTGGGGCAACAGACACTTCCTCATTCCTGCCGTGTATATCTGTGTTTTTCCAACCTGAGCTTTGGAATGCGGTCACTCGGCTTCGGGATGGAGGTGCATCACTTCCCGATCAGCGCAATAACGCTGGCTGATCACTGCGCTTCCTCGTGTCTCATCATCACCACCTCTGCGCCGGTAGAAGAGGGAGGAGTCCGGGCAAGCAGGGTATAAAGGTAATAAAACAGCGCTGAAGATGCAGGGAAGCTGCTGCTAGTCCAGTAAAGTGGTCGACATGGGTAACTGGATAGTCAACAATGGACTCACAGCCTTCATACTGGTGAGTGCTGCTGCTGTTTTCTGGTTTTTACGCAGAACAGGACTGGGTTTGGTGCGTAAAATGCAGTGCGTTCACAAAGAAAGCCGCATCCTCAGCACAGAACCGCCTTGTGTGTGATTGGAACGTGACCCTGGTGTGATTGCAGGTGGCCTGGATGGGCATCAACATTTTTCTCTTCCTGTGGTTCTACTTCTTCTACGATCTGGGGGATAGGTTTTTCTACACGCGTCATCTTTTAGGGGTGAGTCAGGAGAGCCAGACGTGTCCGCTGAACGATCCGTGGGGTTTCCACCAACCTGATCCTACTTTTTGTTGCTGTTGTTTTTGTCCCAGTCTGCTCTGGCCTGGGCCAGGGCTCCGGCGGCCGTCCTCAACTTCAACTGCACCCTGATCCTGCTGCCGGTGTGCAGGAACCTTCTGTCCCTGGTGCGGGGATCCTTCGTGGTAAGACGATCCGAGCAAGGCATGCTCGTGTTTTGCCCCCCCCCCATCCATCCATCCATCCAAGGAATTCTGCGCGTCAAACGCTAAATTCCTTGCGTTCTGGGGATTTTTGGTGTTTTAGGAATCTCCCCACCAACACACCTGGTTCCAATTCTAATTAATTGTTATCGACTAGTTAGAATCAGCTGTGTTGGGGTCAGGGGGGATTCCTAAAAGACGCTCTCATCCAATCTATAATTCTAAAATCCAAACTATAATTCTATAACGCTATAAAAAATTCTACATTGCTTTGAAATATATAATCTGCTCTATCAGTATGCACCTTTATTTACTCTTATCATAAAGTATAAAAGTGTGCATGGGTTCTAAATATCAGGGGATGTCTTCATATTGTCATGAAACACATTAAACCTCTTTTGCTTTTTCCATTCTTTTCATTATTTTTTTTCTATAGATTGTATTAATAAAGCCTTTTTAGCTTTGCCGATTTTGTCAAACAATGGAAAAGTTCTATGATAAATGATTAAAATTAAAATTGTTGGTGATGTTACACCAGTTATTGGCAGTAAAGTCTTTGCATTTTTCTTCAAAAGCGACACACACCCAGCTGCACAATCTGACAAAACTATTCTGTGCTTCACACAGATGAGCACAGGTCGGGTAGGTTTCAGTGACATTGCATGAAAAATGTTCTCTGCGATGACAAGTTGTCTCCTTTTGTTTATCTCTTCAGTGTTGTGGAAGAACAATGAGGAAACAGTTGGACAAAAATCTGAGTTTCCATAAACTGGTAGCGTACATGATCGCCCTGATGACAGGTGAGCTGTTTCTTTCATCTTTAGCTTTATTTGATGTTCTATAGTTGGTTCAGGTTTCCCTGTTATCATTCTTGACAACATCTCTTAAAAATTAATAATTTAAAAAAAGTAACTTACAAGAACATTGAAGTTCATTTACACATTAAGCGAATTATTTTACCAGTGATTGTACATCTGGGCAAATGTGTCATTGACCTTTAATTCCAGGAATATACAGGGACAGAGATTAGTACAAAAAAGTGTGTGTGTATATTATTCAAATATTCAGCCCATTCTGGTGATATGAAGCCTTATAACACAATGTGTTTTTCAACATAAGAAGCAATGGAAAACATGAATATGTGACTAAATAAGTAAACTTTTTACACAGAAATTCTTTTTAATTTGACTAAAAGTGTTTCTAATGAGTGCAGGGCCCTACACTAATGTTACTTGAATCATGTCCGTACCTATGGTTTATGGTAAATGTTGACACAGGGTGTATTGAAAGGTGGTTTCTCCATATGATTAAATTCTTTCCCCTCAGACAAGCAAATGATAATCGCATAGAGATATGCGACTTCATACACCTGTGTATTTTAATAGTGATTCGTGTGACGGCACGCAGCAGCAATAACTCGTCTCTCCTCTGTGTTTTTCCGACAGCCGTTCACGTCATCGCCCATTTGTTGAACATGGAGTGGTACAACAACAGCAGACGTGGGCTTTACGACACGCTCAGCACTGCACTGTCCAACCTGGAGGACACGGAGAACACCACGTACCTGAACCCAATCCGATCGACAGACGTTGTGAGTTCAGTCTACTGGAATGGTGAAATTATATATATATATATATATATATATATATATAACCCTAACCTATTCTAGGTGGATTAAATATGTAAAGTGTATCATTTTTTGGGGGGTTTTACCATTTCACATTTCATGTCAAATCTCACACACACATACATATTGCAGTTTTTGAATTAAGACTTTTATTATAAGGGAATCAAACCTACGTGGGGAAAAGTGGCCCAATCAGGTGGCAATCACTTTTTTCCACACAGGCTTGGATTTGGATTTTTTCTTTCTTTGATTACTGAATTTTGTGTTCTATGACTAATATTTTAATTGGTTTTATCATTTAAGAATGACAAACATACAAAAAAGAAATCAGGCAGGGGGGAAACACACGTGTGTGTGTGTGCGCATATGTCAACTTTCAATGTCAATATACCTGCAGCCACATTCATTTCACTCAGAATACAAATCTAAGGGCAATGTGACCATATGACAATATTCTTAAATCCTCATACACTTTATGACTGAAAGCTTGTGCGTCTCAGGATGCGCAGCAGACCCCGACCTACGTGGTCTTCACCACCATCGCTGGCCTCACAGGGGTCATCATCACTCTGGCCCTCATCCTCATCATCACCTCCTCCATGGAGGTCATCCGGCGCAGCTACTTCGAGGTCTTCTGGTACACGCACCACCTCTTCATCATCTTCTTCGCTGGTCTCGTCTTCCACGGAGCCGGGTAAGGGGAAAAGTCTCTGCTTTTTTTTTTTTCTTTGAATGGAATGGTGTTGCTATTGAAAACCGGTTCCGTATCAACGCTCTCCCTGTATCTGCAGGCGTATTGTGAGGGGACAAACGGAAACAGAAGCTAAGAACTACAACTTCACCTTCTGTAGCGAGCGCAGTGACGAATGGGGGCGGATTCCCGAGTGCCCCGTCCCTCATTTTGAAGGAGGGTTTCCAGGGGTTCGTTGCTTGTAAAACTCGGACCATGCACTTTCCATGAAGATCCTGCTGTTTCATTACTTCCACTCCTAATTATCTATCATCTTTTCTCAGACCTGGAAGTGGGTGATCGGTCCGATGTTTCTGTATCTCTGTGAACGTGTGCTGCGTTTCATTCGGTACATGCAGGCGGTCCGATACAGGAAGGTGAGTTTGAAAAAAAAAAAAAATTGGGAGATTTGGACTCAATCTGCTTCTTTATTAACAATGTTTTTTTTTTTCTTCACATTCAGATTGTGATGCGGCCGTCCAAGGTGCTGGAGCTGCAGCTGGTGAAGAGCGGTTTCAAGATGGAGGTGGGCCAGTACGTCTTCCTCAACTGCCCGGCCATCTCGCAGCTGGAGTGGCACCCGTTCACCATGACCTCCGCCCCCGAGGAGGACTTCTTCAGCGTCCACATCCGCTCGGCCGGGGACTGGACCGACAAACTCATCGGCATCATGCAGCAGCTGCCGGAGGGGGAGCAGGGACCAAAGTGAGTTCTTCTTCTGGACAAGTCTATCACATTATGTAAGGTGGTGGCATGTAAATGCAGGGGCCTGCGTGGTATAGAACTACTGCTGCAGCTTGTTCTCAAAGGAGGTTTCCTCATATTTGTTTTTAAGATAAGATAAAGTCCCCACCTCCCACTCAAACTCATCCGTCACTGCATGTTTGTGATGTTGTTCCGTCGTTGGGTTTCAACAGATCACCATCCATGACATAAAACGCAGCATTAAAGACTGATTTAAATAAAAGAATATAAATGAAACTACTTTAAAGCAACGCCATAAAAGTGTTTTTTGCGGCCTCTTAAAACTGTCAACTGAGGTTGCCTGTTTAATACGAGACGGGAGCATGTTCCTGAAGGCAGCACCGTGCCTCTCGCTGTTAGTGTAAAAACAAGTAGAACATAATGTCCACGTCCAATCAGCTGTTTTAAAATGTGTCTGTTAAATTTTAGAAAAATACCATTTATCCACTGTATGTCTGAGAGAATCAGTGTAGCAGAGGACTTGGGTCTAAATACAGCTGGGTGTCAGTCAATGAAATGAAATGGAACCCTATGGTCACAGAGAATTTCCCCAAATGTACAAAGAGAACAATAAGGAAACACGAGAGACGCGTCACTTCACAGAATCTTAAGTCACCGGGACTCACGAGGTAACTTCTCGCCAGAGACCGGTCCAGCTTTCAAGCCTGATTAGAAGAATTTCATGGTCAATAGTATCGAGCAGCACTCGGGTCAGTAAGAACAAAGACGGACACGTTCTTTTTATCTGTGCTCGTTCTGTGTAGGACTTTAGTAATTGTCTCTGTGCTAGGTCTGCTCCTAAAACTGAACTTTTGTATATATCATTCTTGTGTAAAAATGCGCCCCCCCCCCCCCAAACCTGCCTTTTCCAAGATCTGACCAAGAAAGGGCAGGTTGGATGTGGGCCAGTAATGACTCAAGGCAGAAGAATCAAGTGTATGTATTTCGAATCGGGGCCGAACTACAGGAGTTTTGTCGTGGATCTGAAGACTGCTTAGCTACGGCCTATTTAACCTAAAGCTTAAAAATAAAAAAAAATCGCCACAAATCATACTGTTCTGAAGCTCTATTCATACCACATGATCCTCATTAGCAGATCAGTTGTAATTGAATTGCAGATTTTTCAGATTTCCTTTTTTCCCAGAACAGTGACTAAATGGACCTTGTGATGAGTTTTTTTTTCTCAATCTGCTGTTTCTGAGCTCAAAAATAAACCCTGATCCACACAGGGTGGAACATTAACCATCACACAAAGCCAATTAAATGCCTAATGAAGGTTAATATGACCCACTTTTGTATCAGTCTTTACAACCCCAAACGTGTATTTTTCCTCAGAATGGGCGTGGACGGCCCGTTTGGCACGGCCAGCGAGGACGTCTTTGACTACGAGGTCAGCATGCTGGTCGGAGCCGGCATCGGCGTCACTCCCTTCGCCTCCATCCTCAAATCCATCTGGTACAAATTCAAAGAGGCCAACCCGAAGCTGCGTACCAGAAAGGTGAGACCTCAAACGTGCACATCGCTCACCTGCATTTGACATTTTAAACCGGTATATCCATTTCACCCCACTGCCACGCCTGATTGATGCCAGATAGGAGTCCTTATTGTCTTTTAAATAAAGAGCGCTGTGTGTTTTCACAATGCACCCATGTTATGAAGGGCAGATTAATCATCAGCAGTGGCTCCAGGTTTTTTTTTTTTCTGTGTGTGTGTGTGTAAAAGGATCATTGTTCAACATGCCTGCATTTGCTTCCTGGTTCCAGATATACTTCTATTGGCTTTGCCGGGAAACGCACGCCTTCGAGTGGTTTGCCGACCTCCTGCAGGTGCTGGAGAAAGAGATGGAGGAGAGAGGCATGGGGGATTTCCTCACCTACAAACTCTACCTGACGGGATGGGATCAAAGCCACGTACGTGTGACTCCGTTCCAACGGGCCGCAGTCCAGGTTAGAAGGGCGAGGTCGTCTCATCTTGAACTCATACGTCTCTTTTTTTTTATTTCGTTTCTTCGTAGGCTACTCACGTGAATGTCCGCTATGATCAGGACACGGACGTGGTCACCGGACTCAAACAGAAAACTCACTATGGCAGACCCCTCTGGGACAAGGAGTTTGAACAAGTCCGCAAAGAAAACCCCACGTAAGAATTATTTATATATATATATTTTTCTTTAAACCATTTTTTTTTCTTTAAATTTCTCAGACATGTAACTCCATTGATAACTCCTTCAGGTCGGTGGTGGGAACGTTCTTGTGCGGCCCTGAGGCTCTGGCCAAAGTCTTGGAGAAGAAATGTGCCAAATACTCGGAGGTGGATCCTCGCAAGACCAAATTTTACTTCAACAAGGAGAACTTCTGAACAGTGTATCCCCAAAAAAAAAAAAAAAAGGCTGCACTTGGTGGATTATTTTCAAACCGATGAGTTTGACTGAGCTGCCTGAAAATTCACCGGGTGTTTCAGAGACACTTTATTGTACACCTATGCTCAGAGGGAGGCAGGGCGGCACTACTCAGGGACTGACTTTATCTCTTCACCTCTAACACAAAGACATGACGCATTCTGGCCTCATGAACTGTGTTTGTACTCACTGTTTGATCTGTTTTACTGCTCAGAGTTCCTCACAGTTGGAGATTTGCACAAGATGTAAGATGTATTTTTTTACCGTTATTAGACATCAAGACCTCAAGGGTTTTTTTTTTAACCTCTTCAGGGCTGTAAATATTATATTCATCTATTTATATATTTCCTTTAATAGATTACATAGTTTGATCTCTAAAATGGTGAAAAATGTCAATCGCTCTTTCCCAAAGCCTAAAACGATGCCCTCGAATTTTGACTTAAAGAAAAACACATTTAAGAAGCTTAAGTCACAGAATTTGAACCCCCTCCCTTCTCAAGTTCAAAATGGTCATCTACATAGTTGATGATTCATTTATGTCTGAAACGAATCAATTCACTAATTGTTTCTAGGTGCAGTAAAGCAACTGAATGTAATTATGAGATCAGCATATATTTTTCTACTCAGATTTTGCCTATGATTAAAAAAAAATGTAAATACTTTTATTTTC
Source organism: Eupleurogrammus muticus (assembly GCA_036785175.1). Classification (NCBI taxonomy): domain Eukaryota; kingdom Metazoa; phylum Chordata; class Actinopteri; order Scombriformes; family Trichiuridae; genus Eupleurogrammus; species Eupleurogrammus muticus. The sequence continues at coordinate 25,393,945 of JAYKQN010000004.1, read as the reverse complement.
TTTAACCAATACATGTGAATGAGTGACAAAAATGACTTCTAAATCAATGGGAGCTCTAAGAAGCTTGGAATCCAGGTAGTCCATATGGAATAATTAATTACTCTAAAAGTCTCACATTACTGGTGAGGGTAATATGCTTCTTGGGAACAGTCAGTGGTTTGTTATCATCATCGTCTGTCAATATCTCTTGTATTTCCTTCCCAGAGTGATAACAGGTAATACTAGTCGGTCAGTCACGTAGCTTGTGTTAATGATCCACTAAAGACTGGGGTGTAAAGACTATCCGGTAATCAGATGTTTGAAATGCTGCCATTGTCCAGTTTTAAATACTGTCAATCCCAAACTCGTTTTAATTAAAGGAATTAAAACAATATCTTTTTTGGGTTTTATTGACAAAACAATATGGAGACAAGTTTTTCTGGAGCTGTTACATGAAAACCATGGGCTCTGGACTGCCTTTAGAAGAGTTAAACATTACTCATTATCATCCTCCATACAGACAATATGAACAATAATAATAAAAAAAACCAACTATACAATATCAGGAACTACTGAACCTCATCAGAAAGCTGGCAGGAGGGGCCGGGGCTGCCGGTTAGTCCTGAATAAAGAAGGAAAACAATATCATGTGTCACAAATTACAGGGTTCCTACATGACAATGCAGGAAGCTTAAGTATCTAAAAGTATTAAATGGAAAAATTTAACTTAAAAAAAAAACATATCTCCACCTACCTGCAGATGTCTAGTATTTCGTCATTCAGAGGGTCAAGGTGCCCCTCCAGCAGTCTTCTGGATCTGCTCTTTGAGGATGAGGATGCTCTGCCGCTGCTCTGGGGGTAACATGGCGATCTGTTCGGGGGTCAGCTGCAGGACTTGCATGATGAGGGCGGCCTACAGAGGGACAAAAATACCCGTATATTAAGTTTAACCGTAAAGTGACGAGAACATGAGTGCGTCTAAAGGCTCATTTATGCCTCTGCAATATTTACGATAAAAACATTTTCCCCTCAATATCAATGAGCTCCAGAGATGCACGCTCCATCTCGGTTGTTTTTTTTTTTTTTTTTTTTAAACTTTGACGGTTCCCGTAAAGGTTCTTGTAAAAGCTAGACTTCCCCCCCCCCTTTTTTTGCCTGGTGTGCAGTTGCCACAATGAGGAGGAAGCAAGAATTCAGTGGTGCAACGCGTTCCGTCAACGCACAACTTCAATTTGTCAAGATCTGCGTCACGTCGGCGGCGTGGCTACCTACACGGAAGTATAATTAAGCCTTGAAGGCGAAGTAATTATCACGGTTGGTGAGTAACAAAAAGCATTGCTTCAAAAGGTCGATTATCGTATTGGAACATCACTATTGTTTAGGCGGTTACATAAGCCTTGTTTTCACCCTCAGGTGCAACATACACAGAACAAAAAAAAAAGGAACTCGCATAGTCACATATCCCACATGTGTGAAACTCACTTTCTCCTGGTCCTGTGTGGAAACCTGGCTCTGCCCGGGGCTGAAGCCTCCTCCTGATGGAGGACCGCCAGAAATACCAGGACCCTGCAGTACAAACACACGTGTTACTACATCAGTGTGTAATGATTACCCAGTGTCAACAGAAGACAGTGATTTCTTCAAATGTTTTCTCTCTCGATTCACACTCATGCACAATATATATATTTTTGTTTAAATCAAGTCATGTCACATTTGTCTTTCTAGATACTTGTTCGTGGGTCATTTATTGGAAGAATTGGGGAAGTTAACTCCCCAAAAATTTAAGCAAACAACTAAAAAGAAACTCAGCTTCGATCTAAATCTTAATTCATAAATGGAAGTTCCGTGTGAGAATCTGTAAAACAACACGAAGCATCAAACACGAAAAGACGTCAGCCGCTGAGGTTACCGGTCTGGCAGGTGGAGGAGCATTTGGACCCATGCTGTGAGGAACGGGGCCTTGCATTCCTCCTGCCATGGGAACCCTCTGGCCGGTCACTGGACCACGAGCATCCATGGCCCTGGGATCCCGCCCTGCAGAGACACATAAATTACGTTCGCTATATTAACCTCTCTAAAAGAAAAGCTAACAACTTAACTGATTCATTGCAGTGTAAATCATAAAAAGGTATTTCTGTTCAGAACAAAAGTTAAAGAAAGCGTAGCATTGCATAAAATATAGTATTGTAGCTTTCTTTTTCTTTTAAACCACTGATATAAAACAAAGGAAGTTATGAATGGACCAAATAAGAAAAATATAAACTTTTTTATGAGAGTAATTATATAGTTGGGTTTCAAGAAAAAGGTCTGACTCTAAATAAATAACTACCACTAGAACAAAAGCCTTTTGTTTGATTTACAGGTATTTGGTTCTGTTCCAGTTGTGACTCAACTCTTGATTTGTAACAAATAAAAAATCCAACTGCTCAGAAAAGCATTTAAACAGCTTCTCAAAGCAAGTGCAGCTACCTCTGGTTTCCATCGGGGGTCCCCGTGGCTCCATCATGGGGGGCCCTCTGGGGTCACCCATCATGTTCCGCGGCTCACCCATGGGCGGGCCCCTCATGTCCATCGGAGGGCCTCTCATATCCGGAGGGGGTCCGGTTGCCATTTGGCCCATGTGTACCGGGGGAGCTTGGTGGGGGGGCGGAGCCGCCATGTAGCGCTGGCTAAATGTTCAAACACAAATTAACTAAATCATTTTTTTTTGCGAGGCAGGAAAGTTGTGGCTTGAATTAGCAATTTGAACTTTGAAGGGGAATATGGTCAAAGGTCTTACTTGGGGTCAATGACCTCTCCAGTGACAGAAAGCAAAGTTCCTCCTCTGGGATCATTGGGACCATCTCCGAGCAGGCCTCTTGGCGGGATACCACCTGGTCCTAAAAGAACAAAAAAAGGGGAAAAAATAATAATCCACACACACAAAAAAAACGAATTTTCTCCTTACCTATGGAATAAGAAATGTATAGGCTACAAACCCCGAAAAAAGGTAAAAAACCACAAACGGCTATGGAAAGGTTGGATGTTTGCACGGAACACATGCCTCAAGAGACAATTAGAGTTGGTATGGGATTGAACACAAAGCACACAACAGCAAACTGCCACAGCCCAACATCACGACACGCGAGGAGAGATCCACAAGAGGAAGAACTAAACACATCAGGAGGAAGGAATGCAGCGGGAAAATTCTGCTTCTGCACCAAAGTCAAAGGGAGGCACAGAAAACAGAAAAAAAAGAAAACCTGACTTGCCACTTCAATTATGTTAAGATCTAATGGTAACCAATGCCGAAACGGTAAACAGATGATACTCTAATGAAGATCAATAACGCTCAGATGAGAATGTGCCACTCCCAGGCAGCTTCATTTCAGTTCAGTAATCTCCTGCAGTACAGTTCAGTGACACCTGGAATACAATCAGACTGACGTGTGTGTGACTTTATTCTTAATTTAAAATGCATTTCTATAGTCACTGTGCATATGAAATGAAAAATATTTGAATATTGCTAGATTCTGGGATGTTTAAGGAATTTGTCTTAGCTGGCCTTTGTATCTGTTTTTATGCAAAAAAAAAGAAAAAATTTGGCTGCATTTTCCTCAAATTTTCAGCAAATGTTGGGAATGGTATCACCACCAACTTTCATTGCACTTTGTCTAAAAGAAATTCCATGCTGTGATACTTTTCTTTCCATGATAGGGCATGTAGTAAATGATAATATAGGACAACAATGTTGGTGGGAGTCACCATATACTTGGCCATTAAAGATTTTTACACTTGGAGGGGGTGGATTTGTCAGCGCTTTGATAAAATGCATGAAGGAAATTGCAGCTTTTGGCTATGGAAACAGGTTTTGCTAATAACTCATGACTGATCCGGATGTGACTCCATTGGTTAGTCACATGGTGTTACGCAATGGTGTAGTTTAAAAAAATGGCAGAGTGGAAGGTATGTGTGGTGGAAGGCAGAAAGAAAGAGAAACCGTACTTAATAAAAGAACAATAACAAACAGAAACGGGCATCAACAAAATCTGCTCTAAAATTTTAACGCATTTTGGACGGAAGCTGTGACATCACAACAAGAGCCATTTCTAAACGGCTTGTGTTCGGGGTTCAGTCCAGAAGAGGATGAGCAGTTGGTTTCATTTCACCCTTGTGTGCGTTAGCTGGAACACTAGAGGCCTAAGTATTTACACACAAGCACTAAAAGAGTTTTTAGTCATAGTGGGACAAATGAAATTTGGAGAAGTTACTAAGAATATAAGGAAAAGAATAACAGGTCCTCTTTAAAGATGTCTGCTTTAACCAACACTAATGAGTGTAAATGCAGCTTATTTATGTTTGTAGGAGCTTGTTTAACTTTGAAATAATATCTTGTGAGTAACACGTTTGCTTTTCCTATTTTGCTCAATTGTACACAGATAGATACAAGTAATGCATCCGGATTAGCCGTACACTTAAAATTGATTTTACTTTATTACACCGGGAACAGCACAGTAGCAGCTAAATGAAACTGATGAGGCTATACAATGTCTGGATCAAGCAAACGCACAACAGTGTACCGGCCAGGGATTTTGATTTCACAAGGTTCCCTGAAACCAACACTTTCCAAGAAAGCATACACAGTGATTTCCTGCTGTTATTAAACCATTCTTAAGGATTTCTCGGAGTAAACGGCAGGAGAAGTTGCCCCTTTAATTCCACTGGAGAGAACGACCTGTCGTCACACGCGCTGCACACCTCGCCCCAATGACTCATAACCTCACGTTTTATGTCGAATTTAGATGCACACTGCTATCTACGCCCGTCGTGGCGTTGTTTTTCAATAGCTACTTGTTTTGTGTAGAAGCCTGTGTTGTTTCTGAAAAAAAACAATGAGAGAATTTGCAGCCTGTTTGTGAATTATAAAATGTTTTCAACGAGCTAAATAATTTGAATGCTTCATAGTAAGTGAGCGCTTGACAAAAAGGCCTCGTTCAGTTGTGTGCAGTAATCCATAAAGTCTGAAAGTTTACACTTACAGACTCGCTGACTGACCTGAATTATTGCCATAGCAACAGCACCCTGGCTAAAAATACTACTACCACAAACTCTGCAAACGTAAAACGATCTCACCAGATACTGTTGGTTTGGGGACACTTGAGGTGTGTGGTTGACTTTTTTGGTTTGTTTCGGGTTTAATTCTTGACTTCTATAGGTTTACTAAACCTATTACCAACCACTATTGGATGTGGACCAGCTGTCATCATAAAACGGTCTGCCCCATGTCATGTGACCCACCGTGAAAGCAGGATCAGACTTGCACATGTACACCTTGTGACAAAAAGGTCAACACGGGACACTTAACTAGCCGCCACTGAGTGGACGGCCTGTTCTGAGCTGATAAGGCGTGTGAGGACATTTTCATCCTCCTTTTCAGGATCCCAAAGTGCAACACAGACTATTTTAAGTGCTCTTTCTCTTTGTATTGATAGCCATCAGGCTGTACAATGCTGTCCAACTAGAAGAGTGCTGAAGGCAGAAAGCTCGGCCTGTCTAAAATGAAATGGCCTGGACTGTGATGTTTTTTTTGTCACCAGATCATTACATGAATGCAAACATTTTCTGACTATGGTAGTGTCCAAAATATCAGAAACAGACACATTTGTCTTTCAATATTTGCAAGTCTACCATTTCCTCTTGTGTTTAGAGATCAGCCTCATCCCAATAACAAAGCGCCTGTTGTAAAAACAATAATGGCTAAATTTCTGAAGGCAAAAGGTTCATATTTGCATAAAGTGGGCATGCAGCCTAACAAACAATAGCTAAGGCTAATTCTTAGAAGGATTGGGCTGTAGAGTTGGACATTGGCCACTGTAGCAGTCCTATGACCTGACGGGAGAACTCAGGGAGTATAGTGATACCTTGAGGCCGCTCGATAGCAGCTTGGCCAGACGATCCTGTGGGAGAATGCTGCAGGTTTCCTGAGCCAGCATTAAAGTGGAAAGAACAGGAGACACAAGACTCAAGAGAGCAAAGCGGCACTTTCAGAGCATTTTGAAGCGTGCTCATGACATCACTGCATGCATGCACAGAAACAGAAGGATGAGAAGGGAGGGAATCGATGTGCTCAAACTTTTCAGATGCCTGGTGTTAACAAATATGTTGCATGACAGATTGGATGTGCTCAATTGTGCTGATTATTGGAAGCCCTCATAAATGCACCTCCTCCAATTACATAGCTCTGGTGACACCTAGTGATTCCAATGAGGCATGACATGTGCAAAGGCACGCACATAAATTGAGGTAATGGCATTAATTGTTATTAATAAATGCTCTTTTAGCATTTCATCTAAATCATTGGTAATGTATGCAAGGCAGTGTTTAAAAAAATTAATTTTACACATAACACAGCTCAATTTGCTGCTGATATTAACACTGAAAACTGACAGCTTAAGTCATTGCATTACCTGGACCTGATAAATACATGGCTGTAGGCTTGGTTGCACCTGCTCAAAGATCAATTAGGGGTAAGGTAGATTTCACCGCAATACAGTAACAAATCAGATATATGTTACTGACTTTTAAATGAATCCATAATAATAATAATTCTACAAATATATGATGCAAACAAATGTATTATTTGCACATTAGTCAAATGTATGAAGTGTAAATTGGGCATGATTTTCAGCTCAGCTTTATTACTGGGTTTGAAAAGTTTTATACTATAATACTTTATGTAAAACCTAATCAAATCTATAATCCTTAAAAGATTTTATATTTTATCTCCAATAAAAAGTAGGCAAATTACAACAAAGACTAATAAACCAGTCAGAACTACAAAACAACAGCTCCGTGGAGACAACTATGCAGAAATTAATGTGCCAGTTTGTGGGGGGGAAAACCGGAGGAAACCAACAAAATCACAGCACAGAAGATTTTGGTTACAGGGCAAACGCTGTGAGGAGTGTTTTATTTGGCCGACTTTAAAGTAGAATAAAGATTTGGAGAGTAATCCGTTAGTTTGTAGTGGGCTCATTCTGCACAAGAAACTGGTGCAGTGAAACACATTAACCGTTGATGGCCTACATAATATTTAGAACGTTCGAATGATCCTACAACAACCAGCCAGTTGGTGATGTAATGATGCATGCAGTTTGAGTTTTTTTTTTCCCCCCTTTACCTGGAGGTCCGGCTGGTCCCGGTGCGGGTCCTGGTCCTGCTCCTGGTCCTGGTCCGGGCATAGGCCCGGGCATAGGTCCAGGCATCGGTCCAGGGACGACGCCCATGTTGGGGGGCTGCATCATTTGAGGGGCTCCATTGACATGCATTCCAGGCTAGTGACAAGACAAAAGAGACAGAAACAAAGCATAAACCATTAAACTTAAACTTTTTTTTAACTGAATTATTTCTGTTTTATTATCAATTTTGATATGAGACATGCCATTCTAATGTGTCTGAGTGGTAACTGAGTAAACAAGACATTAACAGTAACATGTTGAGGTAATTCAGTAAACTTTGATTTACAACAGATTTCGATCGTTAAATTCATGGCATGTGACATCCTACAGTGCGTGTACACATCTAATGTAGTTCCTAACATGTGAGTGAGTGAAAGGCTGTTCTACGCACCACAGGCTGTGGCTGAGGGACCGGCACACTGGCCTGTACTGGAGGAGGATTGACTGGAGGTGCTCCTCCACCCTGTCCGCTGGGAACCAGCGGCTGGACTGTAGATTGGCGATGGAGCATTTTCTGTACAAGGGAATATCAGCTCTCAAATATTTGTAATGAATACAACAAGCTTGAACTTTCTAGTTCATTTTAAATGAGGCAAAAGTTCATAAAAGATGTAAGCAGGGTTAAGGAGTGTTATACAATTCTCATGAAATTCAAGACTCCTTAAACAAGGCTTGTTTAAAATTGTGTATTTTTATAAAGGGCATTTTGCATGAGCCTTGAGTGAGAGCCAAGGGTTTTCAGCATCTTTGTAGGACAAAAGGCACAAAATTAGGATAGTTGTTGTTATAATTAATTTAAATTTGACTAATTTTTCAACTGATGATTTGATCTTAACTACAAATAGAGTCAACCAGGACTCCGCAATACCATTTTGACATATTCAAAAAGTAATGCAAAATTATTTGAATTACATAATTAGATTTGAGTAATCTAATGGAATATGATAAAAATGACATTTTAGGGGATATATTTAGTAATCTGTAGCTCAACATATGTCAAGAGACATTGAATATAAGTAATGTCTTCTTCAAATCAGCATCTCTCACCAAAGCTATCTCAGGGTCAACAATCCGCATAACCACTTGGGCCTGCAGCAGAGCATAGGCCAGCTGAGGGTTCTGCAGCAGCATGTTTCTCGCCTCTTGTGGACTGTTCTGCACACACAGCTGGAAGGAGAAATCAAATGTTCACCAAATAGAATCGTTTTACACAGCATATACAACAAAAACACTTACACAGAGCAAAAAAAACTTTGGACCTGTTTGTTATATTCATCATTCCACCAAAGAGCTTTGTTGTGTTTCAAATTTTCCGACATCCACATACACGCCTATAACCAGCTACAGTGGCGGCATCAGCAGAAAATGTAGACAAAGACGTCCAACTAGATCTGTAGTATCAGGATCGGAGCCCAAACACTCACACTCTCTGATCAGCATACGGAGCTGTCCTACTCACACAAGCTACGGAGCGTACAACACAGTTTTCAAGTCGATGGGAGGGGGAAAAAATGTCTGCAGCATGGGGTTTCTTTGAGCTTAATGAAGTAGACTGCCAGCAGTGCAAAGATAAGGCTTCTCTAGCAGAGCTGAGAGACAGACTGCACAGCACAGCCTTGGGTAATGAAAGGGAGAAGAAGAGCATGTGCGTACAGTTGTGAGGCTGGTAGTGATTCTAGCTGAGAGAAACATTTGTCACCACCTTTTTTTTTGGGGGGGGGGGGGGGGGGGTGGCTGCACTCAAACTAGTAGGTATTAGTACATGTATCAGATTGAAAACTTTCTTTTTTTCATTGTAGTTTTATATTATAGCTTCATTATATTATAAGTCTAAAATTTTCAAAAACTCTGCAACATTCTGTATGTTCTTCAAACAGACTTTGATTTAAACTTTTTGTAAGCGTGGCAATTTTGCTTTGGCTGCAATAATCGCACTGGTAGGTGCCAGCTGTCATCATAATATTACAAATCTGCAATTTCTGAACGCAAATATATCCTCCGCTTTATTTTGGGGAGAGTGTTCTCTTATGCCAGGATCTGTGTACAAATTGTCTATTAAGTCGTAATGAAGACGGTTGTGAATGATAGTGAAGAAAGGAATGATGAGAGTCATACTAACACGCATGTTAACACCATTTGGTTTATAAGGGAAACAAGGGAAAATAGGCCTACTTTCATTTGTTTCATCAGTTCAAACATCTGTTCTGGAGGCAGACTGGCCACAGCTCTGCTGATGGACTCGGGGGCCTCTTCTGGCTGGATGTTATCTCCATAGGGAGACTCAATAATAGGGGCTCCTGTTCCCAAGCCTGTGCAAGACATAAACAAACCAGCGTCACACAAACAGCTCTCATCCATACATTGTAAGAATAAACATTCAAGCGCTTACTTTTGAGTTCCTCTTTGTTTTTCTCGCTGGCTGCATTGTCCACTCGGAGAGCCCGACCACTGAACTCTCTGCCGTTCAGGTTCCGCATGGCGCTGAGTGCCGTCTCCTGGTCCTGGTATTCGCAGAAGCCATAACCCTTTGGTTTTCCTGTCTCTCTGTCATATACTAACCTGAGAACGGCAAGACGCAAATAATCATGACAAGCCATTTTGGGGATATCCTATATTTAAAAAATCACTCCAGAAATGCTAAACTGAAAATACATAAGCCTGTGTTGTTCAGTTAACATAGGAAAATGAGACTTGTTACAGCATTTACTCTGGTTATAGATCCCTTCTTCGTTGCACAAATTTCCAGAGACTATACATATGCAAATATTTCTAATGTCACAAAATACTGTATCTCCTGCATCACTGCTAGTTAATACTCAGGGTTTGTGCACCAGAGGCTTCAATTTTCCACAGCACAATTTCACAATTTGAATATGGGACCAGGATTGGCTGCAAACAGCAGAGATGTGGCCAGTTGTGATGTCACAAAGCAAACTCGTACTCAACATGGATTCTTATTTAGCTGAGAAAAACGTTTTCACTTTCAGGAAATAAACGTCAAAACAACCGTCTAGTTTCAGACTCTGCACATCCATCATTCTGCAGAGTGAAGTCCAAACTTTTGACTGTAGGAACCAGAAGGAAACGCGTGTTTTTAAGTGGAGTGTTTCTGTTAAGTAATGGTTTCACTCACCTGAAACTGACAACAAGTCCGACTTCTGAGAAGATGTCTTTCAACTGTTCTTCTGTGGCTTCATACGGAATGTTTCCCACTGAAATGGTTATGAGATATGCATTATAACAACTTTACCCAACTTTTCGTTAATGGGTTTCATTAGCTGCTTTTTTACAGGCAACAGTGTGAAGTTGTGTCGCTCCTCGTTGCTTTGCTAACAGTAACATTAGCCGGCTATGCGCATTTAGCATGCTTTTCAGAAGTAACATTTTTTAAATAATATCCACAAAAAGGACATACTTTACAACTAAAAAAAAAAACTTACCAAAAACGGATCGTAATGAACGATCGACGGCTGGATCTCTACTGGCGGCAGCGGCGGCGATCGCCGCAGCAGCAGCTGCTAAGTTCGCCATTTTGGGGACAGAATTGAATGTGGCACAAGGAAGTTGAAGAGACAAATGCCCGGTTGCGCGAAGGGGCCACATTCAAATACCAACAGTGCAACCTTTCCTAACCTCCTGACAGCTTACGCTATGCTCTAACTACGTATTTTTTCTGTATTATCAACCAACAGCGATCTAATATACACCTTTTAAAACTCTGTAAAACATGATTAAAGATGGCGCTGTTAGCTCATTAACGGTTTCCCACCGGGGCTGGCCTCATATTATTGTCTCAGATCGAACCTTTAAATATAGGAAAAGGATCGTCTTTTCTGCCCCTTCGTTTTCCTGCGTGTACCAATCAATCAAAAGCGGTGCTAACCAGTAACTCAAGATTAATATTCGAGGCATTAATATTCGCTTTCTTCAATATTGCGTTTTTTTCATAAAAATTGTGTATGTGCGTAATTTGTTCTCAAAATCCATCTTCGGATGTGTAATACCGGCTTTCACCTGCATCACAGCGAACCAGGGACGGGGGCGCTGTGGAGCAGCCGATACTCGGAATTTGACAACCGAAGCTGGATTTTAAGAGAAATTCGCATTTTTTAATAAAAAAATGCACAATATTATACAAAGTGAACACACCGACGTCTCGAATAAAAAAAATTTGGTATGCTCTTTTTTTTAAATTATTGGTACATGTAGGAAAAGGTAGAAACGAAATGTAAAGAAAAAAAAAACACAAGCATTACACTACTTTTGAAAACGAACCTTAGTTATTTAGTTTAGTATGGCACCTGAATAGTTACACTTTTAATATGGTTAAAATGAAAAAAATACTTAATTGAAAAATTTGGAATATTAAAAAAAATTATAAATGTTCAGTCTACCTGGATATAAAAATAACTTCATCATGCTATCTTAGAAATGACGGATAAAGCTTTCATCTTTTAAAATGTAATATTTTTACTACTACTCAATTTACCGAATATTACTACAAATACAGCAACAGTATAAATTGTGAATGTAGTTAATACATTTATAAATCAACTAGAATCATGGCATTAAAATTGATCCTTACATCAGTTTGAAGAATCGTGACACCCTAAGTTCCAGCATTGAACCAGGTTGAAAAGAAATACAGACACTCTATTGATCCGAACATAATTGAAATAAAATCATTTGTGATGATTGATGAATGGCTTTCTGAGTAATTTGGGCTAAATAACATTTCACTTCATTTAATACTGCAGGCTCTATCAATCCACCAGGCTCTCCATCTCTCCACCAACCCTGCCCTCCAGCTTGTCATTGCTCCCCTGGCCTGGCCATCGCTCCACCAGCAGGTCCGTCGTATAAGAATATTCAATCACAGTAATCCAAATGCTTTTTTAGATTTCAGAGAAATGCTCCACTCCAGCAGCAGGACGTTCACTTCTATAGCGCCACACTCTTTCCTTATTCCCGAACAACATATTCAGTCGCAGTCCCAGCTCACCATGTGAAAATACTAGGTCTGCCCCCTGAAAGTCAGAAATCCAAATCATGGGTCAGAGAGCATTCTTTTTTTGCCTATCTAGTGTCAAACTGTCAAACCCTTTATATTTTTATTTTGATTTTCACCCCTCCTCTTGTCTACCCATGAAACTATTTTACACAGCTGAGTAGACAAGTAGAAAGACATATGAAAATAAATGTAAAGGTACCTTAAACCTTTAGGTGGATTTTATTTTTATAATAGGTTAGCTGGAATATGCTTTAACTCACATATTTTCAAAATATCCTATTTGAAATCTAATATCTCATCAGAAAACTCAACGCAAGTGAATTAATACACATTGTAAAGTTTGTACATAACATTCCATTATAAACATTATAAATAATAAAGATAGATAGATAGATAGATAGATAGATAGATAGATAGATAGATAGATAGATAGATAGATAGATAGATAGATAGATAGATAGATAGATAGATAGATAGATAGATAGATAGATAGATAGATAGATAGATAGATAGACAATGATTTCATTTAACATGTATATAATATTTATTCTACAACAATGAGAACAATGGTTTCGTGTAGTTTTGGTGTATTTTTTTTCAGTGGCAGAGCCAAACTTTTTGAATGGGCTGGACCAAGTGGTGCACTGAATTATGGATGATGTACAAGACACGCACACCTAATGAAGCGACAACTCTTTTATAAGACTATTTCGTTTTGCTATTGGTGTCTATAGTGTAGCATTTGTAATATAGTAAAAAAAAAACTGGGGATAGGACAGTTACATTACAACAACTACCTCATAATGCACATAACTGGGACAATCAGTACTGTTTTGTTTTGTTTTATCTTGTTGAACTTGTCCTTCCACTATACTACTTATGTCTTGTCTTGGGGTACTCATGTCTTGTCCTGTCATACATGTTTGTTTGTTTCTAGTTTTTAGTTTAGCACTTTACCATTGTTGTTGTATCGTAGTTTAGGATTGTCTCGTCTTGCGCACCTGCACTTTGATGTTGTTGTACATGTAAACGCATAGGATAGTGAGAAACGCAATTTCGATTCCTTTGTATGTCAAGTACATGTGAAGAAATTGACAATAAAATTGACTTTGACTTTGACTTTGACTTTGTTGTGGATGACATGATAACAGCAAGGGGCTCATTACAGTAGTGAGAATTACAGGAGTGCATGTGCTGTTTGATATGATGTATAACCATAATACTTGTTTAATTATCATCACCTTCTGCTACCAAGTGCTTCTGGAAAAAAAAGTTCAGTTTACGACTCAATATTTTGAATGTGAAAAAAAGGGTGATTCTAAGATCAGATATCTCCGCCCCTAATGAGAATGTGACATAGATAGAGTACCCTGCAAAAATGTTTAATCCCCCCCTGCTAAATCATTTCATTGGATAACAATAACCTGGGGTTTTCTAGGTCTTAAATCAATACAGCTACAAATATATGACACACACAAACAATGTTATATTAATAAGTAGTAGTAGTATTTTCTGTGTGTGGGCCCACGTTTTCAGGACCTGTATTTGCACACACCAGCAGTGGAATACCTTAAAAAGTAATTCAGAATTGTTCCAGATAGGTTTATTTCTGCCCATGGCGTGTTTTGTGTAAAAATTTACGACTATAATTTAGAAGCTTTTGACATCAGAAGGACTCTGGAGACCCACATCACTTTAGTTGTAATAAATGTCAAATATTGAAATGTTTTAACAGAGTTGGGTTAGCTGTCCTCCCCCTATAAAATTTGATGTTATTTAACAAAAAAGTGCATTTTCACATCATTCTTAGAATATTTATCAACACAAGTAATACTTTCTCACAATACACTCAGGCATTAGCAAGTAGAAAAGAAATAAATAGGTTCATTAATAAAGGGAGCATAATGCTCAAGTAATCAATTTATGTTTATATAAACTAAAATCATATTAATGTTTACACATATGCAACAGTAGGCAAATGTTTACAGCAAATTCACTATTTAGACTCAATATCTCAAACATCAAGCAGTTGAAAATATTGGTTTTCTACATGTTTATGCTTGTTGAACAGGTGGTTTGGCTTTACTGGTTTTATTTATTGGCTTTTCACCATCGAAGGTTTTACTGCACTTGCAGTAATGAGCGCGGATGTCGTCAAGTCAACTTGAGTAAAACGTTATCTTTCACTTCACCTGGTTCAATGTCTCCACTGCGCGCGGCCTTGCCTCCGTTGCTGCTGTGTTCGTGTGGTGTGTGTGTGTGTGTGTGTGTGTGTGCATGTGTGTGTGTGGGAGCCGAGCCCCTCCCTCGGATAACTCCGACGCAGAGGAAGAGGACAGAGAGGCTGCAGCAGACACCAGTTCCTTTTCTCTCCTTACGAGCTCCATTTAGCTGCTTGTAGCGGAGAAAGACAGAGAACAACTGTTTGCATTAGTGGGGATTTTTACACATAATGTACAATTTCATAGATGGTGTTTATTATTTAGCAATGGTGCTGTACTGCTGTTGAAAGCATATTGGGGAAATACTCCATTTTTAGGGGTACTCAGATAAAAAATTTAAGTGTGCTTCAGCGCCCCTAAAAATAAGTCTGATATCACCATTGTGTGGTTGTAACCGACAATGTCGTTCCAAAATCCCCCAAAGGTGTTCAATGGAATTGGGATCAGGTGACTGTGTGAGTACTCATTAAACCAGTCATTGACCTCTCCTGCCCTCCAAGGAGACATGTGCATTTGCTGTATTACTACACTCACTTTGTCAGATTTTATCCTTTAAAGGGACAATTCAACCCATTAATAAAAATACATATTTTCTTTTTTTTCTATTTTTGTAAAACTGTTTATCCATCAAAGTCATATAGGTGAGAGTTTTGGAGACCAGGCTTGTATACAATGAAATTGGATGGCACTCAGCTTGCATGTTTCTTTCCAGACGTTATGACCTAGTCACTCATGGTTAATTGACTTTTTCCTTTTAACTGATTGACGTGTGGTACAGTAGATGTGTGCTTCCTTCTGAGCAGTGAGACAGGTAAATGGGTGTAGTTTGATCAAAGTAAAATAGTTATTACATGAAACTGCTCACAACAAGATATAATATCGTCAAAACTGTGGAACATACACTAAAACAAGATGGAAAAACAGCTCTACACCTTAGTAGAAAAACATGTATTTTTGCATTCTGGTTGAATTGTCCCTTTAACCTATCAACTTCTTATATTTGTTTTAACTGTTTCTTAAACAAAATGTTATTTTGTGTATTAAAATGTCAAATGTTTGCCATGTACAAAATACAGAGGTGGGGCAGATAATTTGTAGGTCTGGCACCTACTAAATAAAGTGTGCAAAACAGCTGTAATACATTGCAGAGGGGTTGTATTAAAGGCACAATATGTAATTTTTGCTCCCAGGAGGCCCTTACATTTAAAATCCTTCATCCGGTTGAGGATAGTTAAATACAAATAATGACCAAGATGGATAAAAGTCCATTCATGACAGTTTTTTACTCAACCACAATTTCTATATCATGTCACTAATTCATCTTAAATTCAAAATGTATATAAATTCACTAATTGTTGAATGCATTTGGGATAATAAGATTTTTTTTCAGTGTTATTTCATTATTCCAAATAAACCAGGAAATGCATCATAGGACGGGATACTTATTGTTTAATTTCCCTTATGGTTCTTTTGAAAGCGGACCACCCTGAATATGCTTCATAGTAAAAATTGTATTGCATGGTATGGACCAAATAATAAACCTGTGGTGTTAAAGCACCCATAGTCATTCCTATACATTTTAATTCTCATTATAATCAAGAAAACTGACATATTGTAGCTTCAATCATAGAAATACATACAAATTAGGACTGAAAATACGTAATATGTGAAAAGAGCAGATTTTCTCTGTTTTTTTGTGCGATGTTATGTGTGGCAGTTTGCGTTACGGAAAAAAACTCTGGTTCCACTGGGGCTCGAACCCAGGACCTTCTGCGTGTAAAGCAGACGTGATAACCGCTACACTATGGAACCAGCTGACCACTACCCGCGAGCCCTGTTGTAGATAAACTCACGCCCCTGTTCTGCGTTTACAATGTGATAAAAAAAAAAAAACGTCGGCAGTCCGCTGACATTCACAGCGACCTTCCTTTAACGTTTAGCTGCTATCTGGCTGCGGGGTTTTAGCGAAGCAAACCGGCGGTCAGCGACGGCTCGCCCCTGTCAGTCGGCGCGCCGGGATTTATTAGCCTGGCGTTGCGTCAGGCTGCTGGTGTTTTTGGTTCAGCTGCGAGTCTCGAGTCCTCTCGGGACGTTTTGCTTTTGTGGCCGATCTCTCGGTTCCATATCTGACATCTCGCAGCGGGTTGCAGCTGTGAGCTGAAATAATCACGCTGGGCGAGTCACCCGCATTTGTCGGTGTTTTCCAGACAGTCACTTACATTCACGGAAACGTTTTGTCAGTGGTGGAAAGTAACTAAGTACATTTACTCAATTACTGCACTTAAATACAGTTTTGAGGTACTTACTTATTAATAAAATTAATTTGTACTCCACTACATTTATTTGACTGTTTCTTTTCAAATATAGATTTGACTTAAAATAATGTATTTTATTATTCTCACTATTTGTCATTTTTTAATTTGGTTAATATAATAATGCATGTTATGTAAATGAAGTATATTATAACAAATATGTAATCCATAATATGCTTTATTATGCAGAACCTTAATGATTAATCACTAAAAGTATCTAAACATGGCAGATTAATTTTCTGTTGATCAACACATTGATTAATTGACTACACATTGCAGCTCTATGCATGTTTAATGTTTTACAACTGAGCCCACCTCAAAGGTTAAACATTATACATCACTGGTTGTGTGTGACATTAAGTCAAACAAAATACCGTTGTTGAAGACAATAACATGACTTTTGCGTTGAACTTCCCAAATCGTGTTCCACAAATGCAAGCTCCTTTGCCAGCTCAAATAGATTTCTGACCTACAGGTACTGATCATTTCATCATTTGTCCTTTTAAAAAAAAACTACAACATAAATAGCTTGTGGAATAAAGTTCACAAATTGAAAAGCACTTCTTTCATAATGAGCACTATTTTTTCATACTTTTTTATACAGATTTTTTTCACATTGCTTTACCATATATAGTATGTGATGAAAAGGTGCTCACTTTTTCAACAGAAGGTGTCTCTCAGTGCACTCCTGCACTGTGAATCTATTAGTTATGCAGTTTTCTCCACGGTCTCTGCATCAAATGCAAATGGATCTTTTAAGAGTTTGAAATTGAATTTCTAAGCCTCACAGTCACACTTCCCCTGCTGAGTTATGCTTTGAGATGTTCAGGCCGTGGGTGTATCCCCCACAATTCAGGAAAGTTGTGAGCGCGTTTGTTACTGATTGACGCTCATTTTAAAGCACCTCAATCAAGCCACTTTCTATAGTCTCCTTTGGAAATGTCCTTCCCGCCTTATTTTCGCTTGTGTGAAGTCAGACATCAGTGATTGCCGATTTTGTGTGTGGTATTTGAGGAACGATATATAGGTTATGCTTTACACCAAAGAGTATATTATTCTCCCTCCTGTCTTGAAATTGTCTGTCTTGAGCATTGTTCTTCCATGTTCAGCCATTCTGAAGGTGGCTCGCAGGCTTTCTTGGGTGCCAGTGAGGAAAGGGCAGTAAGGCTGCGTTGAAAAAATGCGGGGATGACAGCTGCATCTGTTTATCATGTAGGGTACAATAGCACACCTTGAGAGGCAGCCAGAGCTTGTACTTTCACTGATCCAGGCTCCAAAACAGCGGGCAAGAATTAATAGACAAGTCACATTCCTATGTGGGTCTGGATCAAAATTAAAGACATGCTAGATCTATTCCATGGATCATATGTGTATGTGATGCAGAAAAGCAATTGTAAAAGATTTACAAGGGTTACGATAGATGATGTTTTTGGAGGACTTTCATTTTTACAGTGGACATATGGGTGGCAGTAAATGAGGAGAGAGCGCGAGATAATGACATGTAACAAAGGTCATTGGGCCGTATCATTTTGCAATCACATACTCCTAAACCTTTAGACCAACAGGATATCAACAAAATGCGTATTTTATACATTCATGTTGTTATAGAAAGACACATTATCAAAATATTATTGAATGTAAATATGAGTTAGAAGCCTAAATCCTACTAACTCATATTTTATAAATGGCTCTTTATAATTACATTTTTTGATGTTAGATGAAATCTGTATTGATGTGATGTGATTTATCTGATATTATCAGTCCTGTGTCAGTAGGGAAGACAGAAGCTTTATTAATGGACATGATCTGAGGTGCAACTCAATTTTAGCGTCCCCGTTAAATGATCGCTTCTAATCAAACAAAGGCCTGGCTTTGATTGTTCACTGCATGTTAATCTAGCATATTTCATAATAATAATTAAAATAAAATAAAGTTTTTTCATATATTAAATTAAATATCAAATATCAGCCAATAAACCTCAAATGGCCATATAAAAACTGCCTGGTGAAGTTTTCTTGTTAACAAATTTACATTCAGTGTTTCTTGCTACACATTGTGTGTATCTTTACAGCATAGAAACACATTCAAAGTCTTTCCTTCCTCAAACATTTGCAAAGCTAATCCAAAAAAAAGACCTTTTTTTAAATCGTGCTTTGTTAACATCCATTTCTGTTTGCTAACAGTCTTCTTCCTTGCGTTGTTATCTCGTTACACTTCTTGGTACATTATCACTAACTACTGTCAATCAGTGAGAGCGAGAAACCAATGGCAGGATGTTTGCACTGCTCTCGTGCGTCCATGTGTGTCCTTGTGCATGGCACAGTTGAAACAAAATGGGGACATGCGTGTAAAACATTGCTCTATAGTGCTACTAGTGGTGAAAAAAACTCACAGGTTCCCTTGAAGTGTTGCAGCTTTATATCTGCACCAATAGTAATGCTGGATGTTACACGATGAACAATAGTTTTTAATACAACTTATTTTTTGGCAAAACACTTTTTAAAATCAGAAGCAAATGTCGCAGCATTTCGCATTATGCATTTTAATGCCCAAATTAGTACAGATAATGACAATTCTATTGTTACATTACTGAAACTACAGGACCAGATTTATCCAAAATTCTAGTAATTAAACGTGATATTTTTATAAAAATAAAAATTCTGGACTGATCAGAACTGATCCTAATTTGCCATAAAAAAAGCCTTCCTTGTTTGGTGCAGACTGTACAAACTTTAGAATTAGTCTTTGTGGCTAAAAGTTTAACATTGGTCTTTCAACTGAGGCGTGTGATCACAGTTAAACAGGGCACACCATTTGCTATCGCACGCTTGTGGCCTGTGGAGGTTTTGATGGCCGGCTTCTTGCACACACTTGTGACTCTAATAACTCTCTGTAGACCCTGCGCAGTCTCACCAGACTCAGTCAACACTGGCAATGCATGCCAATCCTATCGGTGGCATTTCTCCTTTTCCATCTTCACTCTTACTGCCCTCTTCTGTCTCATCTTTCTAGCAAAACAGCTGAAGTGGGATCACCTGCCTTTCTCTTTAGGTCTGTGGCAAAACATCTGGCAATGAGGAGCCAGTAAATTACAGGAAAACATTTCATCGCTCAAACCCTGTGGTGTCTGTCCGTGAGGGTAATTCACTTTTATGTGGCAATGTGTTCAACCCACCCTTGGGAAAATTCTGACCCCAGCCCAGGTCATTTGGGACAAATACAGTTTAATTTGTGCTGCTTTAAACTCTAAAAAAAACCCATCATATTTAAAAACCCAGCAGCAATGTCCTGTTTATTTTTGATAATCCACAGACCTCACTGTCAACACTTTCCATATGGGTCCTTTTTTTTCAGGAAAAAAGTAGAGGTTCCAATGAATTGAGCTCTGTGGATTATCCAGAATAACAATGGTGTTGTTAGAAGAAAGACATTTCATTGTTGAGTTTTACAATTTCCTGTTTTTAAGAGCTTTTGACGACCACAAATTGAATTCCTGTCACCCCATTGTGCCCGGATATCAGCAGAGATCTCATACTCGCTTTTTGACATTTTTACGGACCAAACAACTAATCGATTCATTTAAAAATAATCAACAGATTAACTGAAAAAAAATCTAGAGGTGCCAGAAGAAGTGCCTCCCGGGCGCCTCCCTGATGAGGTGTTCCCGGCACGTCCCACCGGGAGGAGGCCTCAGGGAAGACCCAGGACACGCTGGAGAGACTTTGGCCTGGGGACGCCTCGGGGTTCCCTGGGAAGTAGCCGGGGAGGAAGTAGCCGGGGAGAGGGAAGTCTGCTTTTCTGCTTACACTGCTGCCCCCTGACCCAACCCGGACTAGAGGTAGAATGGAAAATATTCATTAGTTGTAGCCCTAGTTTCCTGTATACATGAGTTTTTTTTGTCATTTCATTTTAAATATGAATTAAGTATTCGCGAGTTGCAACTCTTGTGTAAGTTAAAGCAATAATAGCCGGTTAAAAAATGATATTTTCCTTCTTTATCTCTACAAAACTAGGTGTTGCCAGCTACTCTTTATGCACACTTATCTCCCTGATGATTATTATATTTGTACTCAAGTGTCGTGCCCAGCCTCTGGTATCCTGCACCTATCGTGGCTTACTGACCTGTTATTAGTAACAGCTGTGTGCTTTTCCGAACAAGCCCAAATGTCTGCTGTAATAAAACAACAGACTCTTGACAACTGATACATTTTCAGCATATGAGCCCGTGTAACAAGAACACTTGTTCACCAGTTTGATTTTAATGGTAGAAATCTGTTATTACAGATGAGCCCTGTGGACTTATGCCTACAGCCAGGTTTATATGTACAAGTTAGTTGGCTCAGGTTGTTATTAACATTGAAATCTCCCTTCTGCCGCTGTTGGTTGAACTGCACCTGAACGAAACGCTTAAATGATGAGAGACTGTCAGGCATTTATCCAAATCCTCCTGCCACAGACATCCACACTGAGTCCCACTTCACAAACCTTGTAAGACACTACATAAAATATTGAAATATAGGAAGCAAAGCCGGAGATAACATAAAGTATATGTTTAAACTGCCTGACTAATTTGACAGTAGATTTACTGTAGTCAGTGCATTGTAGGGCTGTGTTAATAGATATCAGACTCAGCATGGGCAGATTAAAACATGTGGAGCAGCATGAAGCATAAAAAAGGACATCCCTATGTTTAACAAAAGAATGTTAACAAGAGTCATGTCAAACAGAAGCTCTGGCTTTTTCAGGCCCCTGAATGTGTCGAAGTAGGCCTGTTCCCTATTCCAGACATGGAAATATCACAATAAACCCTTACCTGTTTCTTAAATTAATTTTAACAAACCAGAGGACACATTTGTATTTGATTTCAAATATTAGGATGTTTTAACAATTCTGACATTAAGTCAGAATCTGCAGTAAGGTCCGTGATGAATTGGCCTGTACATGTTTACGCTGGGGTCTAAATGGCACAATATGTTTTTAAAGTTGTGCAGGATTTGCCTAAAAAAAAACAAAAAAAAAAACAGTCCTACAGCAGTAATCCTCTCTCAATCATCTTTATGACCCACTAGGAATATGTGGTGGTGCATTTATGTGCAGGGTTCCTGCTATACTCTGCCTGTATTTTCCACTTTTCTTGTTTTGGTGGACAGGGATGTCCCAAAAACACACCATAACAACAGGAAAAGTAGAAAATACAGGCAGAGGGCAGCAGGGTTCCTGCATATAAACACACCAGCACACACTTCTGGTGGGTCATAAAGATGACTGAGAGGACGTACATTCGTACATTTGTATGCATTTATATGCCTTTTGTTTTTTTGCTTTTCTTTAGAGAAATGCTGCATAGTCTGCCTTTAAAAAAATAGAGGTCACACTTCTATTTGATTTCCAATAACATTTTTGATGATGGATTTAGACTGCACATGTTTACATGGAAGCCTGGATGTGTTTTTTTTTTTTGAGTGGTGATGATTAAACAGTGTTCAATGAATAATTTCCAGTGTGAAAACGGCAGTGTAAGGTCACTGTGATTGGACTCATAGAGATTCCTGGACAAAAAAAAGCTATTTTCCACATCCGTTAGGGTCCTGCTCGCAGCATTGTACGTCTGTATTGAATATATGACGACAAGGCGATGCAGGGAATTATTTATCTGACTCCAGCGAAGTCCCCCCTGCAATTAAAGATTCAAGCCCACCGAGCACCAGTCTGTTTGTTATTCACCTGTAGGGCTTTACCCGGCGCTAGGACCCAGGGTGCGCGATTTTCATCTCCAGCTGCTGCAGACGAAAACTGGCAATAAGGGAAGATCGCGAGGACAAGCCAAAATTGCATACTGTATTCATTCTACTTCAAAATCACATCCCTGGCCCCACACGGAAGCCTCTGTGTAGACAACAATAGCTTGTTGCGCTGTGTGCAGGCTTTGTGGCTGTAGACCAGCTCGGAGCGCAAGGTAAGACGGTGCAATACCATGCGATTACTAATAACAAAGGCGTTACGGGCGAGCAGGGGGCATTAAAGGGGGCATTGCACAACGCTATTGGAAGGCGAGTCAAACTCTGCCAAACTTTGACCTGGATATCTGTATTTTTCTAGTTGTCGGCGTCTTTGCGGGAAGCCACAGTAGTTGCGGCGACGTCTCGCTGTTATCCCACGGCATTATGTGGGATCGTGTCACATGTAGTATGGAGAAGCCAAGTTGTGTGTGCCTGTGTGTGTGTGTGTGTCGAGATGACATAGCCTACACGAGTCTGCTGTCCATGCGTGTCGGCTCCGTGGATGCGGGCGGCGATCAGACCGCTGACACAGGAACTATGCGCGAAGTGATGTATTTCGATGTTAGACTTGATGATTTGACATCATCAGGACGGCGCATCGGGCCATCCATTAACCTGGCAAACAAGAACATCACCCTTGACTGTTCCTGTGATCGGCTGCCATCCTCCCCTCGTTTGTTGTAGAATAATTCATTAGGCTACTTATACCAAGATGGAAGAATAAAGCGCTTGATTTTTATTTATTTATTTATTTTCGACTCGGCGTTCACCCCCCGCCGCCTTTTTCCCCCAACCTCGACATTCAATACTGACCAGGTGAACCACGAACTTAGACGGGACATCCTCGTCGCTATAAAGCATGGCGGCCTAAATAGGGTCGATAATCTCCGATATGACTCACAGATAGATGACCACGTATGCCCACTTTAAAGACGACATTCTTCTAAAAAAAAAAAAAAAATCAGGCCTTCGAAATAAACAACGTGCCTTCTTCATCTTGTGCTATCGCAGTTGTCATAGTGCATGTGCGGAATACCACATCCCCCCTCCTCCTCCTCCTCTTGCTCGAGAGATTCCGTAATTTCATGCATAACAAGTGTCGTCCGTGTACACGCGAGAGTGTTTGAAGTTGTAACCCCACCGCCTCAGACATCCGATGTGGAGCCTGCTGAACCAAAAAACTCGTCTATAATTGGCGAAGCCCCGAGCAGCCGGTCACTACCGGGATAGCTCGTGCGCGGTCGTTGAGGTCTCCGGGTTACCCAGGCTCACACACACACACACATATACACACACACACACACACAATGCGATGTGTCAGCCTGCCTGAGTTTTGTGATACTCCCGCTTTCCGCCGACACGGTTTCCCCCCCCTCCCTCCAACGTCGTTCACGTCCTGATCGGCGATTTTTTTTTTCTGCTGTTCTTGTTGGTGTCGGTGGTGGTTTCTCAATTTCACCATTTGGCCATCTGTCAACGATTTGTCTGCTCGCACGCAGCCATTACTGAGCGAATGGCGAAGGGCATGTTAGAAGCTCTCACACGCCGATCCACTCGGCGATAGGAGAGGCGGCGAAGTAGTTTGAGCTCGTGCTGCTGTCGGCGGATGGACGGCAGCGGTGTCCCGCACCGCCTCAGTGGTCAGGAGCCACACGGGTCGTGCGTGGTTGTAAACAAACTCGCTTTTCTTTTTTTTTGTCTCTTTTGTGCGCGCGCGTGTGTGTTCGCACTCGCACGACGATGCCAGCCTCGCTGTGAGTGCACGGTTATTTCCTCACCACCGCCGCCACCACAAGTGTTGAGAAAAGTGGGGAATTTGTTGGCCTAAATGAGTGGATACCCTTGTAAACAGCAGGCCTGCCGCTGCTCGCAGGATCCAGGTAAGACAAGTGGCCTAATTACACCAGGGGTAAACCTGTGCTCAAGGGTGTAGGTTTCGTTTGAACGTTTGTGGAGGAGGGGTGGGGACACATCAAGCACACAGAGAGGAGGAGGGGGGGGGGGGTCTGGGGGTCCACCTCCAGGAAATGCTGAGTGTCACACTTGTTTCAACACTCTGGTGATTTTTTTTTTCTGCATCATGGTGGAAATGCTCACACAGAAGTCATGAACCAGGAGACAGTTCAAGATATAATATAAAGCAGTCAGGCTCTTATTCTGTGTTGCTTTCAAATATTTATCCCCCCTTATATCAACTTTTCTCATTTGATATGTTCCCTGCTGAGTCAACACACATACAGGCATGATTTGCTACATTTTTCAAAATAAATGTCATCCACTTTTCTTGTTGGTGGCGGTGGAGGGGGAATTGCAGATGTTCTAAAGATCTAGGAGGGCGTCTTCCCCCTGAGATCTACACCTGAACTACTGTGCCAAGATGTGATTATGGAACAAGAGGGCTACATATTCACTCACTGCCTGTCTTTGGAGGGGAGGATTAAACGGGTCTAAGTGCAAATTGGGTGTTTTGGATGGATTTGATCATCAGACTCATGTCTATTCCCTGTCCCTGTGTGTGGCTGGAAGTGGCAGATGCGTTGTCATTCTAATCATAACGGCAAATATGAGTTGAGTCCACATATATTTATCTTTGTTTTGCAGCACGTAGGACATAGTGACATTTCAGTTAAAGAGAAACTGATCTTCTGTTTCAGTGTGAACTTGTTCCAACTGATAAAAAGTTGCAAGCTAAAGAGGATTTCATTCTAGAACAAATGATGTAAATATGATATTACCTTCATAGGAGGTTCCTTTGTGCATCATTGTATCTGTTAGAGCTGTGTAACCACCATAGATGTTTGTGTCTGAATGTATAGAGCTGCCTGCATTTGTTGTCTGCAGGATGATAGGTACATGCAGTATGAAAAATTATGGAATCCGATTTGAGCCATTTCCAGGCCTGGATAAGTAACCTGAATAAAAAGAAATATTGTTCTTTTTTCTTCTCTTAAATATGAATTCAGAATTTCAAAAAATACATTGATCGTACAAGCAGTGTTTTTCATGGTGTTGAAATATCATGCTTAAATGTCTTTATATTTCACGTATAGTATTGTAAATAACTAAATAATACTTCTCTAAACAGTTCTAAGTTGTGCAGTAAAATAGTTATCAGACAAATACTCATCATAGTTGACCACCTTTTCTCCATAAGGAAATCTTTATGGCTGCGTTCATCATAGTTTCCATGGACACTATGAATGAACAGGGCTGCACAGATACTGTGAAAATATAATCATTCAGATTTTTTCAACAATTTTTTTTAATTCATAAAATAGACAAAAATCACACATGTGTAACACTAATATCATCTTATTTATTCTGAATCTGTACTTTGTGACAAATATGCTCTAAAAAATCTACTGAGAAAACTTGAAAAGTCTGAATTTTTATTATTTGAAATTAAAATGTGTAGGAACCCTTGTCTTTAGCAATTTGCCCAGCCTTAATTTTCAGCAAAACTGCCCATTACAAAACTGAAATGGAAGATAAATTTAATTTTTTTTTTTAAAGTTGTATCCAAAGTGTCATTTCTCAGTCAAACACCATGCGGCCAAATCCAGTTAAGACCTGACCTCATAACAAGAGGAAATATCTTTTTGCCACACTGCACTACAGGATGTTGATGAGGGTAAACTGTAGATGCACTGCGGAGTGATCTGCCTTTTTCTTTGCGTTAATATAAATAAGTGTTTGTTGTAGGTGGTGCTGCCAAAATGTCTTCACACTGTCAGATCCCCGTCTGGCCAACCTATATGGATGTGGTGGAAACTCACACGTTGGGCTACAGTTGGAGTGTAGTCAGTGTCATTATTGTCAAACATAGTGAATGATTAATTTTCATTGAATGATAGCAGGATTTTGGAGGTAGATCAATAATAGATTATTGGCTGTAGGGTACAGATTCCTGAACTAAATTAGAGC